>JBAMHW010000001.1:18698280-18741325 GCA_037177495.1 Rhadinocentrus ornatus | reverse complement strand
ATCTATCTATCTATCTATCTATCTATCTATCTATCTATCTATCTATCTATCTATCTATCTATCTATCTATCTATGGAGGGATTCCCTCTTTAATCAAGAGCGTAAATGATTTGAGAGCAAAATTTATTGTTCTGACTCTCAGAATTATTATTCTATCTCAAAATTCGGCTGTCACACTTAAAAAGTCACTTCTTTCTCTCTAATATATCACTTTTCCTTTCTAAACTCTGCTCCTCTTCTCGAGCTTGGGTTTGCAGGTTCAAATCTCCTGCGACCAAGCTTGGTCTCTGTCACTCACACTCGGACGTTAGTGATGTGCGGATCGATACCAGCTTTTTATGTTCTACAATCGATTTCCATGTTAGAATATCGATATTTTAGTGATGTGGGTAAAACTGCCGTTTATCACAAACTTGAATACAGTGGAGAGTAATTATAATATCAGGATCTTCTCTAAATTCTACCCAGTTGGCAGGAACTACTTTTTCTTCCGCCTTGATTCGGGTGGATCAGGGTCTCAGAGCCAGACCAGCTGAGAACCTCTGCGTTGGAGCAGTTACGGCCTCACATAGAGAAAATGCAGCATTTGTATATCGAAAGGAAAAAAGTTTTTACACATTTAGTTTTTCAGAGTTGCCAGACTGGGTCAGAATGGCCGTCTAGGAGACCTCTCCTGGACCCTGTCCCAGACTGGGACTGGGACCTCTCCTGGACCCTGTACTAAAATCTCTAATTTAGTTTCACTCGATCAGAGTCGCTCTTTGCAGAGAAAATGTTTTTCTATGATCTGATGGAGGCTTACAGCTCCGGCGGCAACATTCCTACAAAATATTCATTTTAGGTGAGACCTAAAGTTGATTCATTTTCTTTTCCTCCCCACCACTAACACACATATTTACACATCTAAACAGATCTCCCTCTACTGGGACTCTGCAGGTATTCAGATAGACATTGTGTCTGCAGAGAAATACTCGTTTCATTATGGGGATGGAATTTTTAGGCAAAGTCCTAAAAAATAAAGTTAAAAGTTGTTTGTTTTTCAGAAATCCCACACCTCTGTAGCAGACATGGGAATACAGAAATATAGAGCTGGTCTCTTCAACTAGCTTCCCACTTCATTTTCCTCAGTTGTGTTCGGTGACGGCAGCTTTCCTTTGTTCACTATAAACCCCGAAGACGGACGAGCCATGGGGTCAGTTCTCCTGTCATCTACATCTAGCCAATACTGACCCAATCAGTGTCCAGAATTTTCTTTTCTTTGTGTCTTTTAATGGTTAAATGCTTTTTTAATTGTTCTTTTGAATCCAGTTTCTGTTAATCTGCTTTAATGACGTTATTAATGTCCTGTAGAATTTTTACTTTCATTACAGTTAATTATAATTCAGCTGATAATTCAGCTGTAATAAGACATGTACGTAGGACACGCAGGTCACGGATGTAGGTCAAAATGCATGAAGCAATTAATGTCACAGCATTACTGTTGGCTCTCCACACTGACACTAATCCTGACAAGCCGATCGGTGGCTAACTCAGTCGGTATAGCTGTCTGAAATGGACTCATCTGGTCCTGATTGGGCCCGGAGATGAGGACAAAGCTTGACATGTAAGACATGACCTTTATGTCTAAATACTTACCCTGCTTATGGGCTGATTTGGGTGATATGGATGAAAAGTGGCAGCTGTGTGTAAAGGTTGAAGCATCATTTCAACCAGTTTAGGGGAATAATGAAGTGGAGGTGAGTGTATGTTTCAGGGTGCCATAGTAAACTAGTCCGAGGATGGGGTTGGTCCCTCAGGTCTCTCAGCATTGACAATTGGCTCAGCTCTTTTCTGTCCACCTGCTCTTACTCTAAAAGACGAGCGAGCGAGCGAGCGCTCCGAGGCTTGGGATGTTGGGAGGATCGTGCTTTGTGTTGTGTTGAGTAATAAACGTGGAAAACTCCTGCTGTGACGAACTTCAAAGATCTGCAGCTAATGAAGCAAAGGACTCGGTGGACCGCTGCTTCTCCGGATGTGTTTCACACACAAGTCCAGGCTTTTCTTGTAGCTTTGTGTGATGGGACTCTCTTCTAAAGGTTTCTGCACCTGTCTTAGTTTCTTTCTTTTTTATGTTTTGCTATTTTCTAAAAGCATTTTCACTGGTAATGTATTATTGTGCACAATTCAGTGTCCTCTTTCTGTTCAGCTCCTCTCATCCATGTCAGGTCAGATCTATAGTCATTTGTAGGAGAAAGCAGACCATCATTCAGTTCTAGGGTTTTATGTGGGACATAATAAAGGATCATGTGGTCTTACAGCACACCATTTAGTAAAAACTAAAACAGTGTATGTTTACGGAACATATCCTGGACTTCAGTAGTGTGTAGAGCAACTTTGGCAACAACTTGAAGTAATTTTTAGTTTTCTTCTTCTTCTTCACAAAGTTGCTTCAGCTGGTTTCGGTCAGATGGAGATGTCTTTGTCCTGCTGTTTGAGGCAGTTCCAGCCAAGCTATGGACTCACATCTGACTCTGGTATCCAGATGGGTTTATGGTCAATGACTGCGAGGTGACCGTATCATCATCCCTCCACCACCGTGCTGACAGTTGCTCTGAGCTGTTTATATTAATTATCATTATTTAACTTTTATCTATCCAGGCAAGACAGATTAAGAGCACATTATTTACAACTATGGTCTGGCAAAAGGCATTTGGAGGAAAAAGGTGAAATATGCTATAGAATAAATAATACAAATAGAATTTACAACAAAGAAAATCTAAACGCCAGACTCACAAGATATTTACAAAGATGTAGACTACGACTAAATTACCAAAACAGCCAGCATGAAGGTTTTTTTTCTTTCTTTATCCTTTTGCTGCTTCCTGCATTTATTATGTCGTATTTTATTGTAAACACTGATCTTATTGTGCATTTTAATAGTTTAGGTAGTTTTAACTCAGCAACTGTCTGTTTTCGTTTTGAAAGTCCAACCCGGGACAGGGGTTGCAAATTTGCCTCGCTAGAAACCTGTATGCATGGCTTTAATTTTTACTGTTTTATAAAGCAATGTTTTAGCATTTCTCCCTGTTAAATAAATTCATGAATAAAAACACAAGGAGCAGCAATGTTGCTGTTTAAGCTTTTAAAGCCTCCTTGGAGATGAGAGCATCCAGGCCAGGGGTCTGCAACCTTTCCAGTCCAAAGAGCCATTTTTCCCTCAGCCCAGATAAATAGAACTGATTTAGAGACGCAAATGTTACGAGATAAATTTCTACTATAGGAAATTTGTTATTTTTGAAAAAGCACATTTTTATTTCTATTTTTTTGTTTTTAAAATAAAGAAAAAAATAAAACTTTAGCAAAGAAAGAGGACAGACCGACTTTCTTTTATGGGATGTAGATATTTGTCAAAATTGATGTAAAAAGAAGAAGAAAAAAAGTTTCCAATCTTTAGCATTTTTAGCCATGTTTTAGGAGCCATTGTGGAAGGTCCAGAGAGCGAACTGCAGCTCTGGAGCCGCAGGTTGAACACCCCCGATCAGTCTCTGCCTGCAGCTAGTGATGGGAAGCTTGGCTCTTTTCAGAGAGCCGGCTCTTTTGACTCCTGAACGGCTCTTAATTTAGCATCCTTTGTAGCGCCATAATTTACCTTAACTTCACAAATATTAGTGAATTGTGTTTGAAAACCCGTTTGTGTTCAGCATTTTTACGAGAAGCCTTATATTTTTCTCCTTTGAAGCATTTATTCTGATACAAAACTACTTACTTTTGTTTACTATTTCATCAAAAGTCTTATATTGCACAAATGGACCAAAAACATCAAACAAATCCACAAAACAGAACGAGAACCAAACGGAAGAAAGCAGCATTAATGTTCTCAGTGCAGGTTGCATTCAGAACAATAAAAGCCTCGTCTTGGATGGGCTGATCCGGTTTCTCCTCTGTGTGAGTAGCGTTTGATGACATGATGCACTCACTCACGTACTCTCCTCACGACTGTCTGCTGTCTCACACAATGTAGTGCCATCTACCCCCTCACCACCTTTCTGTTTTCACATAATGGTATGATCCTATATCCTCACATGTGATTGGCCGCCTGTCCACGCGGGCCCATCCAAACAAAGCAGTGCCGTGGGCAGAGCTGGGGCTGAGCACTGAGAGCTAAGCACGCAGTAAAAGGAAAAAAACTGGGAGGCGGCTCTTCTGATTCACTACCAAGCGTCGGCTCTTAGAGTCGGCTCTTTCACGCATGCCACATCGCTACCTGCAGCCGACTGAGAGAACAAGCCTAAAGAAGATTTGGTTTAAGGTGCTCGTGTGCAGAAGTTGGAGCAAGAGGGAACAAACCCAGCAGAGTTTTCTATCAAGCAGTGAATTTTAGAGTGCAGTGGTGTGCTCTGAAGGGAAACGCTGGTCAGCTGATTATTGTTCATTCTGACCAAACATGTCCACTTGGGTCGGTCTGTCCAGAGGACATTGTTCCAGAGGTTCAGATGCAGCTTTGCCAACCTAAGCTGTGCTGCCATGTTCTTTTTTCTCCTGCAACCCTTCCAAGCAAGCCATACTGGTTCAGCCTTTTTCTAACTGGACTGTCATCAACTTAAACATTAACTTTGACATCAGAGCGGAGGATGCTGTTTAAGCTAAGGACTGTCATGGACAGCCCTTCTCACCCTCTCTACACCATGCTGGACCACCTCAGAAGCACGCTGAGCAGCAGACTGGTTTACACCACTAAAGCACATCACTCCTTCTGTGCTCTGCACTGTAGAGTAGATCTCTAATCCCTTATAAGCATTTATTTAATCTGTCAATGTTTTTATTGCATCATTTATATTTTTATTTTAGTAACTTATTCTTGCCGTCCAACGACTGGTTGGCGGATGGAATCCCGCTCCCCCAGTCAACCTGTAGTTGTGTCCGTGGGCGTGGCATCCATATTCGGAGTCGCTGGTGGATGAATGTTTGCTGGTGGTCGGAGAGGCCGTTGATGCTGATTGGCTGCCACCTTTCTGTCAGTCTGCTCCAGGGTAGCTGTTGCTACACCTGTAGCTACCATCACAAAGTATGAATAAAGCACTTTGAGTGCCTAGAAAGTGCTTTATAAATCTACGCCATTATTATTTTCTTTTTCTTCTCACTGTGTTTCACCATATTCAGCTGTTGTTAGAGCAGTGCAACACAGCAACTCCCTGCTGGGATGAATACAGTTCTTCTGATTTTACCTGAGAGTCTGAGATGTAGCGTTAGTCTGATCTTAGCGACGTCCACTTCTGGAAGATTGGCAGTTAATGTTTTCCACATGTGACTCTCTGAATGATGGACTCCAGATAGTTTGACCTTAACCCACGATGATGGGCTTCCTTAGACCACTGCTGTCTTTCCTCCTCTTTGTTGTGTTAACACACCTGAATGCTGCAGAGCAGAAAAATGACTAAACTAGTTAAATGGAGCAGCTGAGACTGATGGTGAGCATGGAAGCAGTCCACGTGGGCTCAGTTATCCACAAACTGCTTCTGCATTGTTGCTTGTTTTTCTTATGAAAGAAGACGTCTTCATGTAATTTATTTTAATGAGGCATTTAACTTGCTCAGTACTCTGTAAGATTACTTCTTTCCTAAGAAACTTCATGATCTGCTTTATTCTACGTCTCCATCTTTAATTGTCGCTAATCCACGTCTTTTCTTTCTCCAGCTGTTCGAAATGATCGGAATAAGAAGAAGAAGGAGAGCCCGAAGCCGGAGCTGGCAGAAAGCTACGAGCTGACAGCCGAGCTGGAGACCATCATTGAGAAGATCCGTAAGGCCCATCAGGAAACCTTCCCCTCCCTCTGCCAGCTTGGCAAATACACCACGGTGAGTCTCATATCCTGACCAGCCAGCTGATCAATGACAGGGTGCTTTCACATCTACAAGTATGTTTGTGACTACCTGACTCCGTATGGCTCATGGCACGTTGCTTCTTTGATCCAGTCTTACAAACTCACCACCAGCATGATGAGAATCAGTCTCTTGCACTGTACTCTAACTCCCCTCTAATGCATGTGGAGCCCTGAGATGTACGATGCTGACTGTCCAGACAAATTCTCACCACCATTCCTTTTTTACTGCTCATTAGTTATTGATCGAACTGAATCATAATGGTGCTGCTAAACTGGCTCTTTATCACTTCCATGATGTTAATGGGACTCGTGTACTCCTGAATACTGCAGATAAAATACTTCATTCATTCATTTATTTCATTTAAAGTTGAAGTGGGGTATGGAGGCCTCATTTACAATCGAGCTGAGTAAGAAAAATGTTGGCGTGAAAACAAAGTTGTCAGCACTGGGAGATGTAGCTTGACAGCTGCCCTGCCTCTGGGTTTTGACAAGTTTGAAAAGTAAAATAAATGCATCTTGTGTCATTATCTGCTTCTATAAATGCGAGGCAGAGCTAAGCTGGATGTCAAGGATGCTTGTCAGAGCCTGTGAAGGCTTTACACTCCACCCGACTCAAACCCAAGCACCAGACTGAACTATCCACCCCTGAAAATGCTGGATTCTTGGGGTGGGGGGCTGCTAATCCATGCAGGGCCTTATAGAAAGATCTCATCAATCGAACACATCAGGCCCTTCATGTCTCAGAGCAGCTGAACAGGACGGCGTGTTCGCCTCATCTTCACCCAACCCCGAGGAATGCTTCTGCACTTGCTATGACTCGATGCAAAAGTTGGAGGTCATAGAAATGTTGTGGAGGAACTTACAGAGTGCGTAGCAGACGTTGGCCAACAGGACAGCGGGAAGAGAGCGGCGCTGTGATTGACATGTCGGCACGCCAGCGTTGAGCAGGGAGCTGACAGCAGATGATGTGTTTGTTTTTCAGCTGACTTGCATATAGATTACAGACGGCAGGAGCAAACCATGATCGACACCGGCGCTCCACAAACACTCTGAAGAAAGAACGAGAAATCTCCCGACGCCTGTCAGTCACACAAAATGCTGTTTATACAAAAATAAAGACATCAAGCTGCAGCCATGATGTCTCTCTTGTTGCTGAACGTGGGATGCCAAAGTGGATGAATTAATAAAGATGCAGCTTTTGGCTCTCCGCTGTGTGCAGCTGTAAACCTGGTCTCTGCCTGCATGATGCTTCCATCTGCATAACTGCACATTTACGGGGGGGGGGCTCTGGTCCAGGTGAAGTCAGTTTCAAAGGGGATGTTTTAACACGCAAGGTAAAAGTCAAATGTGTAATGAATTAAATTCTGTTGAAGGTTATGGACGGTCATGGGTCAGTACGTCCATATAAGACAACAACAGTGTTAAAGGGACATTGTGTAACATTTTGTTTTCTGGCCAACATCCATGTCTGCATGTATATAAGTGTTATCATTGGTGTATTGTGACCCCCGCTAATTATCCGACACATTCTCGTATGCTAGGAATTTTAGATTTGTTCAGACGAGTAAACCGGTAGGGTAGCACCATGATGGGCTGCCATCTTGAAACTACAGCCGCTGGCAAGGGCCAAATAGCACCAACTATGCGTTTTCCCTGTGAGCCAGCGCACATTGATTGAGACGGGGGAGGAGAAGATAAACAAGAGGCTTACTTTCCCAGCAAGATGGGAAATCTATTAAATTGTTACTCAGAAAAATGCAGAGCCATTTTCACCATCACCATGAAAGAGAAAAAGAAGACGTAAAAGGCAGCGTGGCCAGACAATACAGCCTTCCCCAGGTAGAAGGAGCTGAAGAAGGAGAAAGATTTAAAAGGGATGCTGAAGAAAGTCAACAGTGCTGCCTAAATTAGCCTAAAGCTAACTTTTAGGTTAGCATTAGGTTGAACTGCATCGTTCTACCTAAATATGAATATGGAGAAGGTGAAAAGTTAATGTTCAACTTCAGAAGTGATTTCTTTGTGTGTAACAGAGTGAACTCTATCAGATGACGTGCTTTCATCGGTTTGTCGAGGCTTTTTGACACACGCCAGCTTCCGTTGTTGCAACACGTGTTTGAGAAAGTGAGACGCTAGAATGTGCAATACGTTAGAATGAGATACACGCTTCCAGCGTTAGATGGCAGTAGTTCCTCTTTAATGTTTCTTGCAGCAATCTTAGCATAAAGGCTTATAATTAATTCTCGTGGGGGAGCCATCTCCGGGCCAAAGGCGGTGTGTTCGTGCTCGTCACTTTTTCTTGGGTCACATGCAAAAATACCACTATTAAGATGGTGAATGCTGTGTGCATCATGCTTCCTCTACATAACTGTGCATTTTCTCCGCCTTTTCATTCCCAACACAAAGCTCCTAATCACTTCTCCACTCCACCCTCATCCCATTGCCTCTCCTCCTGATTTACCAAATAAACAGCCTGCACCGAGGCCCAAAATCCACAGCTGAAAATATAGGCGCATAATGGCAGAAATATTGCTTCCCAGTGATGGGAGAAGCCAGTGTTTGTTTGTTGGAGTGGCAGTTGGGCCTCAGATAAAGCCTTAATCTGGATCAGTGGTAATTATACTTGCTCATAGACTGAGAGAAGTTCCTCATTATTACAAGCGATTGGATCCTGATGCAGCTTTTGAGTCCTCTTCATCAGAAACAGTAGAGGAGCTCCCGCGGCCCCTAGATTAGGTTAAAGCTCCAATTATGTGGTGAAATATTCAAATCCTAGTCTGCAGTGATTTAGGAGTTCATTGCTGGGTTAGAGGAGATAGCTGCACCAGTGAGAGGGCTTAGCTCCACAATGAATAACGAGTCATTGACAGAGATGGTGATGAAAAACGCGCCTGGCAGTTTCAAAGACAAAATAAAACATTAGGGATCTGTGATGGAGGCCGGGGAGGCTCGGGGTTGTGGAAGTGGCGGCGGCTGTGTTGTACAGGCCTAGCCTGGCGATATTAGCCACATTAGCGTTCGTCCGCTGTCGCCATCCGTCACACGTGCTGCGTTCGCTGCCTTTCTGCATCTGTACGCCCGAGCCTGCTGATGTAGTGCAGAGCACCGTTTCTACACTGCCAGCCTTTTTTAATGCAGCAACTTGTCTAATTTGTTTGGATAAATGTTCCTAAATGAAATTAGAATTCCCCGGCAACTTCCTTGTTTCCCTCTATTGAATTATGGGACTGCTGTAATTGACTGAGATTGCCTGGTGGAGGGAGGGAGGGAGGTAGAGAGGAGTGGAGGGTTAAAATAGAAGAAGCTCAACTGTGAATAATCTCACCCTTGTCACTTCACAGCCCCCCATTTTTCCTCTCCAGCCAGAGGGAAGAACAAGATAAGTTGCTTTAATATCAGCCACTGCCACCTTCCACCGACGTATGTGCACTAAGCAAACATAGACCGCCACACACCAACACACACCACCGCCTCCTCCTCCCCCATCAAATCGGGTGTCAATCAGGGGAATGTGCATCCGTAGTGCTGTTGTGTCGACTGCAGCTCGTTGTCTGTGATTTAAGCACGACCGTAATGTGCTTCTCACTTAACCCCGATCACATTTAATGATCTCTCTCCCTCTTAACTGTTCCCCGTCTCCCTTTATCTCCTCCTCTCTCCTGGGTGGCCACACAATAGATTGTGAGCTTGTGACAGTGTCCAGCAGCTGCCGTCCTAACTGGATCTCAGTAACAACCTCGGGCTGGGGGGATGGATGAGCTCTGAGCAGAGGGAGGGAGGGACTGGGGCTGATCTGGCTGTCTGCACTCATTTCATCTGGCTGGTGGGGCGCTGCCGTGGTAAAGCCCCTTACACTCTGGGCTCAGACTGATGGTGAAGTTTGCCCACATACTGACAACATATTGGCTTTTCTGTCGTATTAGGTTGTTACTTTTTCCACCTGATCAGTCTGAGCTTCTTCATCTGAAACTTTTAAACACCTGTTTGAGTGTCTGCGAACACCCCCTCATCCCACAGAGCAGCAGCCCAGCCACACTGAAAGGCTCCAGAGAGCAGCAACACACCCTCCAGACACATTCTGCTTGTTTTACATCCACTTCTGCATTTTAAGACGTCTTAAACGATTTGGCATCACTTCTATTCATCATTGTAAATATTGCTATGGTTGTTTTAAGCCCCCTCTCCACCAACAGGTCCGGTTTGGTACGGTTCGGGTCGGTTGGGGTGAGTACGGTTCGGTACGGTACAGTTCGGGTTGGTCAGTACGGTACGGTCCGTTGGGGTTCCAGTCTTACTGATGCAACGCAGAAAGCTGGAGCTTGGACACGCTGCAATCCACTGATTGGTTGACAGAGTCATGACTTCCTGTGTGGCCCTGTAATGAAAACACAGCAGGAACAGCTCCATGTTTATATATTCAGTGGATTTTTTCTTCTTTAAAGCCACATACCAAAAAGAAAGAAGACAAACCGCTGGATGTCCACCATTCCCCTCCTTTGTTTCTGGATCAGCTTCTTCATCGTCGCGCAGCTATGACATCACACTGTTTTGTAGCGGACCCATCTATTGTTCTCTGTAGATGCGCCTCCTACGTTGGTAGGTGCGGTTGCTGTGGAAACACAACAGAGATCAGAGATTACCGAATCAGGGTTTACTGGCCCAGTGTTGGTGGTTATCTCCCCCCCATCTTCCGACTCAATGATTGAGTATTTTTTTATTTGTTTGTTTTTTTCGTGTTTATTTTCTATGTTATTTATTTATTGCTTGCTGGCCCATCTAGTTACCCTTCACTCTCTCTCTCTCTCTCTCTCTCTCTCTCTCTCTCTCTCTCTCTCTCTCTCTCTCTCTCTCTCTCCTCTCTCTCTCTTTCTCTCTCACCCTATGTCTCTCTTTCTCCTATTTTTTAAAAAAAGAAACAAAACAAGTTAGGCCTTTATGGTTTTCTGGTTAGGCTTTCTTTTGAAGTCATACCACTTTAATATTACGGCGTTATAATGTTCACCATATGGCAACTTCGGTCGTTTGCTGTGGAAACACGTATTTCAACTCCATTATGTCTTAACCACTTGTTATTAATGTGTAGTGCCGCATACGTTTTTAGATGCATGGAAATGTTCTTTTCCTCCTTTTCCGGGGACAAAAAGAGACATAAATGAGCTGCCTCATGGTAATGCACAAAAGCAATGTGTACTCCATGAATTGTTGATGAGTCAGTTTCTGAAACCACTTTAAACATTTTCAGTTCTTAACCACAATGAAAGCAGGAAATCTGGGCTTCAACAACTTCCTTTTCAGTGCTGACCATAGAGGCAACAGTGGGGCTCAGCTCCTCGCTAGTGAAAGGAAATCCATGGAGCAAAAGCTCATGGTCACTTAATTTATGAAAACTGTGTATATTTTGTGGCTTATATTCAAATGTGTGGCATGTATTCCCTCAAGAACCATGTTCCATGTTCTACTACTTGAACTATATTCCCACAAGACCTTTTATTAATGGTCACTGTATTGTTATCATAGCGGAGACAGATCCAGGAGGGCCTCTCTGCCCTGAAGGTGTCCTGGTTTCATTCAAGGCACAGACAGTGTGGAGGGTAAGCTACCAGCATTAACATGCTGGCCGTGCCTGGTAAGTTGATGTGGACAGTGCAGTGGGAGCTGTGAACTTTATTGTTCTGTGTTGGGTCTGTTAAATGTGCCCACACACTGGGCACTTTTAATGAGGAGCTGCTGATTTCCATTTCTGATTGTGTTAATGTTCTTTTATTATTATTTTAACATAGTATATGTAATCTTCAGCCATTTTCACGTATGAGATATGTAACATTAATGGCTTTATCAATCTGTTAAAGCAATGGCTTTCAGACATTCAGTTCATTCAGTTTTGCATTAATCCTCATGGCTTCTTTCAGGCATGCCAGTAAAAGTGACTGTGCGAGAAACCGTTTTACATTTATTTTAACATAATAAAAATACAATTTTCGAGATTTTTAAGTCATTTATCGTAGTAACCTAGCCAAAATAGTCAGCTGCTTGAGCAGTAAATTATGGTCCTATTCTAATCCCCAATTTCCATGTATGGCGTTTTTTTGTTAGTGTTTTCTTACGATTAGAGGTTGGTATTCCATAAAATCTAATATCCAGCTAACAAACAAGCTGCATTGTCTTAAATGATGCTGAATGGGAGCAGAAGAGTCAGTAGCTGCTGCAGTTCAATTGCATTTAAGCAACATTTTCTCTTATTTGACTCATGCTGAGAAAACTAAAGGTGCTGCAGCTAAATGTCATAGTACAAAGAAAAGAGCTTGGACAGTGTTGTTTATTTAAAACCGAGAAGTGTTAAATTCTTCTGAGTGGCGGAGTAGAAATCAGAATGACCCTCTGTTACTGCAGGTTTCTGTATGTGGATGATGTAAATGCAGACCTTTAATCTTGCTGTGTATACAGTAATATGTGCATGTTAAGTCCGATGTAGTCAGCCATGTGAAATAACGTTATGGAAAATAACCAAGGGGGTAGTTCACACATGACACTGATGTTCAGTTGCCACAAAATGAATGGAAAACAGTGGATGTCTGTGGAACAAACAGAATGAATGAAAAGTGCCAAAACAGTTTGTGTTTGTCCATGTCATGTTCATCCATTTTAGACTTTCTTCTCGGCCCCAACCTCACTGATTTCTGCTGAGGAATTGAATAAAGAAAAACCTGTCACAGTTTTTTTTAATGATGGACATAAAAATATAGGAATATGTTCATTTTCATGCAATACCTTAGCCCACCCATGTTTTTATTATTATTCTCAGTAGTAGTAGTAATGTATTAGTAGTAATGCTATCAAAATATTTAATCGCGATTAATCTCATGACATATTGCGATTAATCGCAATGTTACGCACAAAATAAAGAAATTTTATTTAGCCGGCTGAGGGAAAAATGGCTCTTAGGATTGTAAAAGCTGCAAACCCCTAAACTAAACACATTTAGATGCAGATTTTTTCTTTAAACACCAACAGTTAAAATATTTCTTCGTATATATAAAATCACGTATTTCTGAGAAAGAAGGATGAAATGTTCAGGATTTACTAACTAAAAGGTAAAAAGTCAGCAGGATGAATTTAAAGCTGTGAAACTGCTTCCTTCTAAACACAGAAGGATAAATATCAGCATCAGGTGAACAGACAGAAAGCAGGATTACGAATCTCACAGCTTCTAGATGGTGAGGAGAGAGAAATATTCACAATATGCACAATAACTTCCATCCATGCACCTTTAGTGCTTCATTATCCAGATTTCTGGTCTAGAAATTCTCTAACTTTGCATTTTTAGCTTCGCTACCGGGAGTTAAAGGGTTAATATTTGGACTTCCGGGTGTAGCATCAGGTCTGTTATCCACAGTCCAGAATCTCAGCTAACAGCTCAGCAAAACCATTTCTGTGACCAACAAACACAGTTAACACAAGAAACAGTTAAAAGACCAGGTACACAAAGTCCAAAAAATATGTAAACACAGATGAAGTCTCCCCGTGCACCGACTGCATGAACAGACAAACGACTCCTCTACTGAAAGCTCACATCTAACAGATTCCACAGCTGGAAGTTTCATCTCGCTATGACCAAGATTCACCGAACCAGAGGCAGAAGAAGGCCCAGTTTATGCTTTACGCTTGTAAAACAGTCAGAAAACATGTCTTACCTTTGCTAAAAAGCTTCTCATTGTCTTTTGGGAGCCGTTTCCCGTCCAAAAATCACAGTGTTCTGCCCATCTGCATGGGTTTGGACAGACAAAAAGAAACGTTGGTTCTTTTTCTTCTTTCTTAACTTCCAGACAGAAAACGTCTCCTCATTTTAATAAACCCGCTCTCTCCCGATTACATCAGATCGGTTTCGATTGTTCCCGTTACAATAGAGGGCAATCAAGGCTGCGTTCAGTGTGGGCAGGGTCGTCTTAACAAAGCGGCTAGTATCGTGAAGTCATAAAAGAACAACAATGGAGGAAGTCGAGCTTGTGATTTACATCCTGCTTGGTTCAAGGCCAATGTTATCCATAGTCACAGCTTTGGGGTTTAAAAGAGTTTAAAGATGGCGTGTTCATGGAGTCGCTCAATGACTTATCCCATTACATCAAATTCTGGCCAATAGTGGCATGCTATCTATCTCCACACATCCCGATTTTCACCTTCAGAACCCAGACGAGGTAAGTGCAAAAAATGTATAAAGAAATTCTGATGTCTGGCTGGGCTAAGTGGGTACTAGTGGGAAAGGGTCATTAGCATGTTGGTTACACACAGGGTCTGAAATTAACACTCACCATACGCCAAATGCGAGTAAATTTTCCGCTTGGTGAGTAAATCTCAGAGGGCTATCCGGCAAATGGCGAGTAAATGTTTGTACCGAACTAGTCATGTTTTCAGTCTTCCTGGTGGATTTCTTCTTCATGTTCCTCTGCTGTCTGCATGTATGAGTGATGCGCACGTCCTCAAACATACTCTGACGCAAACACTCGCACGTGACACGACAACTCGCTCGCACTATTTCAGTTCTGTTTACCGTTTAGCTCAGGCTAACTAAGTAGGGTAAATATGTGGAGATTTTTAGCAGGAGCGAGCCAGCTTTCCAGAAGAAAGCTCGGTAAACTGGAGGATAAATCAGCAGGGCTTACAGCCCCAACCAGAAAGTTCAGTGAAAAGTGATGGTTTGGATATAGCGGCGCCTTCTGTCTGCTTCACGGCCCGGTTCCACTTGCTTCTCACGCGTCGACTGTAGGAGGTAACATACCGGCGCATGCTGAGCTGTCAGCACAGCAGATCTCTGTTAGCCTGTTAGCTTAGCTTAGCTGTTTTCAACCTGAAGGGTAACGAAAGCTGCATAACGGGCGTGACGTGACTCCGAGACAACAAACAGCTGTCAACCAATCAACTGATAAAAAGAATAATAATGTTGCTTGTTATTATATTGATCAGTAATTAAGTTCAATATTATTATAAATAAGCTTTTATTATTGATACGCTTTTTATATTCAATATTACTGATTTATTATGAATCAGATCAATAAGTTTTAAATTTATTTATAATCAATATTTGTTAAGTTTATTTTTTAAACAATAAAATAAAAAGCAGAAATCAGGGAGTATGATCCCATTAAAGCTGTAATGCTGTGGGACACGGACTGTTAGGAGCAGGCTTCACCAAGAGTAGAGAGGGAGGAGTCTGATTAGGTTTTACTTAATGAATTCAGACATTAACACTTTATCAAATGAAACCGTTTTTCTTGTTGTTTTTGTTTAATGTTGCTGTGACTTCCACTTTCAGTTTGGATACAACACAACACAGTATTAAAGAAATAACGTGCCTAGAGGTTTGTGTGTGTAAAATAATTAAATATTTTGGCCAGTAAAAAATATGTTTTTTCATCTACCGGCCAACTTGGTTAAGTTGGTTATTTTTGGACACTGGTTACACATTTAGGTCTCCTCACTCCGCTAGTGCAGGATTGACTTGCTCCCAGTTGCCCAGCGATCCAGCATCTTCTCCACAGCCTTTCCACTTTTGTCCATGTGACCTTGTTTTTCTGCCTTATGGATTTCTGCCTCAGCGTTGGCCCTTGGATTTGTCTTCTGCCTTCACGTTGATAAGCCTTGACCTTGTCTCCTTGCCTAGCCTACTACCAACCCACCCTTTGAACCATCAACTACTTGCCTCCCATCTCGGGCTCACTTCACCCTCTGTTGGACTTCACCTCCTGGAAACCAGTTTCCTCATTTCTCATCACTGTTAATAGCACTTTTAATTTTTCAGTCCAAGTTTGGGTTATTTTGAGTCCAAGGTTCTCTGCTCATTACAAACACTGTGTAACATTTGTGTAACAAACCTTATATAAGAGGTAAACAAATCTGCCTTAATGTGTGAATCCTTGAGTTGGGCATTAAGCTGTCACCATCTTGGTCTTTTTGGAGTCAGAAGTGACTACATTTTGACCTTGTTGTCATCTGCGTGATTTTTTTAAATTTTTTTATGTCTAAGTCTCTCTATATTTTTTTTTAAATTAAATGTATCTTTAGGAAATAAATTTTGCACTGTTCATTTCTTCTCTCTTTATTAGATTAATGGAAAAATTATGTAAAACTTAATCCTGTTGGTACAAAAGATGGAAAATTCCTATAGCTAAGTTATCTGTTTATTAGTATTGTCTGTATTTTAAATGATTGCTTAGAAAATATTTGTGTGCAAATTATATCTAAGTAAAGAAAAGATTTTTTTGTTTTTTGCGAGTTTTCCCTTTATGGTCACCATTTTAAGGACACTAATAGATGAGTCAATCGTGGTGTGGGGAGTTTCCAGGAGAAAAGGAAAGGACGGAAAAAGATGGCAGCTAGGTGACAATAAAGGGTATACAAGAGGTATATGAGGGGATAAACAATGGCTAGGAAAGCACTAGAAAGAGATGACAGTCTGTGTGAATTGGCAGCACCAAATGCAAATGGTGGCCTTCATGCTCATTGCGGTGATTTGTTTCGTTTTTTTATTTTCATGCCCGTCCGCACGCGTCCTGGATGAGCCAGCAGCCAGCCCTCGGCCTGCTCAGCTCTCATAACTGTCAGGAGATCCTTTATCTGACGGACCTTTATTTACAGCTTTAATTTCCTGAGCCTTATGTGTTCCGCTCGCACTCCACACCACTGTGGACATGGGTGTGTGCCGCCTGGAATGCACTGCAAATTTTTGATAGGCAAATGTCCCCCGAGTATTCATTACATGTCATGTTTGAATATATATATTCAGAGTAGAGGACCTTTAGCTATGCCTATCCACTGGGCTGCCGGTGTTTTTGATGTTGTCCAGATCGTGTTGTTGTAGGCAGGTAGAAAGGGTTGCTTTGACAGAACTGTAAATCAATCTCAAACAAAGATTGATCCCACAGTGGCCTGATGGTTGCTGGGATGCTGGATGAAGGCCTTAGATTTGAGAGATAATATCAGACAGATTCATGGCACTTAAGTACGCCAGTTCAAAGACAAGACAAAAAATACTGGGCTTTTGCCAGAAACAGTAGCAGCTAAGTAAGCTTTCTAGTCTTTACAGGTCCTTCAAGATTTTATTTTTTATTTTTTAATTTGTTCTTTAATAAAACTGTAGATTTAGTCCTGAAATCTAAAGGAAAATCAGTCGGGTGCATTGGGATCAAAAAAGGCTCATAATTTTATTTTACACTAAAGTTTAGACTTAGATTGTAAATAGATTTTGATTAGTATTAAACGGGGGCTTTGTGCCTCACCTACATTTTGAAATGCTTTGAATTAATTTTGACTCAATAAATTTTTGGTTAGTTTTATTTGGTGTGATCATAAAAGTGCATTTCAAGGACCTCAAAGACCTGCTGTCAAAGACTTCATTCCATAAACTTGCCAATCTCAAGGTAATTAATTTGTTTTTAAATGACAGAAATTGGAATTTCAATAACTTCTGTTATTTTCAACGTTCAAAGCTGATTACATGTGTTAAAAAAGGGAGTAATTTTGACATTGCTGTTATAATTATGAAAAGGCCAGAATATGTCTTTACGACATGTTAAAATGTTGAGTTTTGAAATCACCTGGTAATTACAATCTTGCACACTGTGGCCTTAGCTGCTGTAGGCCATTATGGGGTCCACAAAAGTCATTCACAGAATCATTATTGCACCCTTTGAGATAACGGCACAAAAGAACTCCGCATGGAAAATTACATTTGAGATCTCTCATCTGCTATTTCATTACCTTGGTCTGTCTGATGGGTGAAATGGCTCCTCTTAATTTAAGGAGCTGGATTCCAGCTTGGTGAGTGGTTTATGTAATCTCACGGCAAGTGTAATTTCCCCATAATTCCATGTCACACCTACTACTCTGCTTAGCTACCGCATTCATTTCTCTCGTTGCGTGCCATCTTTTCCCCGCATCCCATAAATAAGCCCATTTCTATGGTGTACACCCTGCAAAGACAGAAGTATGCAATTATTTCTAAGCCACAAGTGTTTCTATGGGTGACATTCTTACCTTCTTTTGACAGACATAATTAGACTGCAGATTCTAAAGCACTAAGAGACCATCCTTATTGACAACCGCTAGGTTATTCACATGTTTCACACAGCAAAAGCTAGTTGAGGTAGTTTCTTTTCTTTTCACCAGTAGGACATGAGGGGACACTTCCTGGTAGAAGTGCTCTGATAAAATTTTTCTCTTTTTTTTTGGGCCAGCTACTGAAAGCTGTATTGGTCTTAACCAGTCACATGGCTATTTTAAGTTTTCATTATTGCATAACTTAAAAAAACCCCGCTGTTTTTAACAGTGTTTTATGTAATTTAAAAATGACTACATTAGAAAGTCAGTCATGGTCACTATCGGTACCGCTTATTCCATGACGGGTCGCAGGGTAAGCTGGAGCCCATCCCAGCATTGTATCAGGTGAGAGGCAGGGTACACCCTGGACAGGTCACCACGCCATCGCAGGACATTAGAAAGTGTTATGAATTAATCACTATTCCTTTTATTTATTACATGGATTGACACTCATTAGGAAGCTTTTATAGCATTTACAGAATCCTAACAAGTGGTTGTCAACCTAAACAACACTGACTTCACTTCAGTGGTCTGATCGCTGTACATGCACATTAAAATAGAAGTGATGACTTTATTGTTACATTTTGTGCTTGTTGCTATAGTGAAAGGGATCATATTATCAGGTAATCACCAGATTTATAGTTAAAAGACTCACATGTTTGTTAATTGACCTGGGGGAAGCTTGGATAGCATAAAATAATATAGTAATATTACTAAGTAAGTAGAAATAATATTTTATATATCTCTCATCTGCATTCCTCTCATAAAAGCAATTAATATATAATATTTAGTTTGACTGTATAGAAATTTAGCTAAATGTTTCATTCTTACACCGGATATCACAAGAATTTTTCTAAATATTGAAATAACAAATATTTAAACTGCAAGGATGATGGAATAACATGTCTTCCCTGTTTGGAAGCATACAGCTGAATGTATATTATAACATGCAAATGAAAAGGTAGATTTATATAAATGAGAATATTTTAAATACTTTGTTAAATGAAAATGGTGCAAATACATAGAGGTAGGTTTATGGGAGGTCTTCCCTGTTCAACAATATACCGTAGCTGCATAGTGAAATGTTGGTTCACATCCACAGCTCACAGCTGTAACTTTGCTGAATATAGAGAGGTGAAGTTGGTAATTTATTGTTGTTGGTAAAAACAAAACACAAATGCAGGAACTGGAAAACATCAGGCTGCAAGAATAATTTAGGCACGATGGACAGTCATCAAAGACTGCTTTAAGTATAATTTTTATCATTCCAAACATTCTATAACTGGCTGCAAGTGTTAATAGAAAACAAACATTTAATACAAGTACACATGAAAAATATGTCTGACAATGAGGACTGATGAAAGTGTATTGACTTGGTAGTTTAGCTGTGGTATTTGTTTTACCTTTTGACAAAATTATGTCAGTGAATTTATGCTTTTTAAGAAGCCATAAAGAATGTTTTACATGGCCAGACATAAGTGGACAGAAACAAATACTCTTCAGAATCATGAAGCTCTGAAAGGAAGATGGATGCTAATATAAGTTCAGTTCATCAAATGGTTGGGATGAGGGGCACACTTCAAGAAAGAGTCACAGCCTTTTAGTGGTTGAAATGGCAATGTTTCCCCTCCCTCATCAGTTTGTGAGTTGTTTCTGCAGTGTCAGCAGACAGCACACAAAAACGGAATTCAGTAAAACCTCTCTCTGCTCTCTGGGAGTTTTTTTTTCCCCCAACAGCTTGCTCCCATCCCCCCTTTCCCTCTCATGAACTGACATGCTGGAAGAAACATATGCTGCTATTCCTGCTTCCTGACAGCTTGTGCTGCTTGAATAGGGTCTTGCTCAGGAAGGAAACTGTTGTCTGGAAGAGGGGAGAGAATAAGTTTAGCAAGAAATGTTAGTGAATTGCTGGTAAATGAAATAAGTGTTATAGATAAAGAAGTAACAATATTTTTGTTCAGTCCTTTATTGTTTGGGTTTAGAGTTAAAACTAGAGTAAAACATCACTCAACACATGAGATTTTGGTTTTGGGTTATACTTCTCATAGTAGATACTGTGGGGTTTTTTCCACGCAAAGGATTTTTCTATTTGAGAAGTTCTAAAAAAGATTTTCATAAATATTTTTATGAATGACTTTGTGCTCTTTCAAAGATTTCCTTGGCATTGAAGGAAAACAGATGCCAAACACAACGTGCAAAGTTATACACATTACTTCTGAAAGCATTCTGCTGCAACCAGTCTTTTTCAAGGCTTTTCTCAAGTTCAAAGCAATCAAAAGTTATGAGTAAAATGAATAAAAAAAAAAAAAAAGAATAATAATAATTAAAAACCCTTTGGTTAAGCACACCACAGCTCCATGACATTTTTTAAACTGGAGTATCATGAGAGTTTACATCATCTGTCATACACTATAATCATTGTTCCATCACACTTTATCTGAGCTCTGAACAAGTTTTGTTGTCACTATTCAGTTTTTTTCTGTCATTTGATATGAATAAAATAATGGTTAAGACAATACATTCCATTGTTTACATCTATTGTAAATCAAGTTAATAACATTGTAGGTCAAGTTGTAGCTTGTTTGGCTGCTGCTCCTCCATATTTTGTCCCCAAATGACAACGTCTACACATCTCTGCTCTTCTATTGTGGTAATGATGATTATGTTGTATGTGTTTGTGTGGGAATTTCAGGTCTTTTCCTAGTCTGCTCCAAGCTTCAGCTTGGAGAGCCCCACCGCCAAGATTGATCCCAGCAGCTGGAGCGGCAGCGAGAGCCCTGCCGAGGACATGGAGAGGATGAGCGACTCTGCGGACAAGCCTGTAGACAATGATGCTGAAGGAGTGTGGAGCCCTGACATAGAACAGAGCTTCCAAGAGGCCCTGGCTATATATCCTCCATGTGGCCGCAGGAAGATCATCCTGTCAGATGAGGGAAAGATGTATGGTGAGTACAGATGTGTGTGTGTGAGTTTCTAAAAAGTAGTTTTTTTTTCTTGTCTTTTAAATCAATGAAATGAAAATAAAGCTTAAAACAAGAGGCTGTTCATTTATGGCAGTTCTTTTACAAATAGTTGAAGTTAGTTTTTTTCACTACCTTGAATTTGTGGGCCTGCATAATTGTTCTTAAGAGCAATTATGTCTGGATTTCATGCTGATGACAGCTTAAAATATAATGTCAATAGAGTTATTTTCCAAAAAGCTAAACTATTGTTCTAAAGTGAAAAACATGCTATGTATGGCTGCACTGAGTAATGCAAGACTATAAAACTAGTGATGACCATAGAGACACCGCATTGGTTCACAGAAGTGCAGTTTTTAGTAAAGCAGCATGAACTATTAGTCAGTAGCAGATGGTACTGCAGCTGCCACCAGCTGTGCCCCCTCTCCTTCCTCTACTTCCCCCCCATTCCTAGCTGGGTGATGTCATGGAAAGAGGGAATATTTTCTTTCTGTGTTGTTGGACTGTCACACAGCCTGTCAGTGTGAAGTGAAAGTAGCAACCCCTCAGAGCATTTGCTTGCAGCTGTCATGTGACCCCTCCAGCCAAGCAAAATGTAAATTTTTGGAGTTTCATTGAAACCTCTCAGTTGTGACTACAAAGAGGGTGGAGACTGGAGCTTCCTCCCCACTGCCTGTTCCTCCAATTTGTCTATCCTCCTACAGAGCAAAGCTGCCTGAGAAGCTGAGCCTCTACTGTGGATGAAAGCAAGAAAACAAATTTTCTCTGGAGTTACAAATAAATATTGCTGAGTTGGGCTGCAACAGTTAGTCGACGTTGTCAACTATAGTCGACAATATTAATAGTATACAACGAATTTACCCGTCGACTATTGTCGGCAAAAAAAAGAAAAACATACAGAGTGAGACATCGTCTTCTTTTATTATCTCTGCTGAGTTGCACATGCGCAATAAAGTCTGCCAGGGGAAAAATATGGCGGCCGACCGGGGAACAAAACAGCGGCAGAGGACGTCAAAAGTCTGGGATAATTTCACGTTAAACTTACAAAATAAATTAAATGCATGTGAGATTTGTAAAGCGGACCTTGTGTACCACGGAAGTACGTCCGCAATGCTCGAACATTTAAAGACGAGGCATATCGGAATTACATAACATCATGCAAGGTTTCAAAGCTGAAAGTGAAATAATGATTTATGAGATATAATCCGATTGGTTGACTAGTCGTTTTAATCGACTATCAGAATTAACATTACTTATATGTTATTTTTTTTAGACAAAATATTAAAAAAAGGCTTGCCAATGGTCAGGAGCTGTGGGTAGTGACCGAATAAAACGAAATTGTGAATACAAGCGGCCGAAATTACTTTTCCTGCAGGGTGGCCGGGCTCTCCCTTAGATGACAGGGTGAGAAGCTCGGTTATCTGGGAGGGACTCAGAGTCGAGTTGCTGAGAGGAGCCAGATGAAGTGGCTCAGGCCTCTGGTCAGGATGCCTCCTGGACGCCTCCCTGGTGAGGTGTTCTGAGCATGTCCCATCGGGAGGAGACCCCGGGGAAGATAGTAAGTTTACTTCGTCCTGTCAGATGTTAATGCGTCACGGTTGCAGGTCACGTACATACAAACATCACTGAAAGGTGAAAGTTGTTACTGCTTTTATTAAAATTGTGGAACTTAAATGACCAACACCATCACCTGCAGAGTAGGACCTCAGGAAATACAAGGACACATCTCACTCCTTTGAACAGATGATGTGGGCTAAACATTTATTTCAATACAGAAGTCTAAGTATCCAAAGTAAATGAATCACACAAATGTATAATGGGCCACCACACCCCCCGCGTGAACACAACAAACCTCACCTTAAGGTAAATATGGAGCCCTCATGTACCTAGTGCACCAAACTGTGCACAAAGAAGGGATTCCCAACCATGAACGCCTAGGCCGTCCACCCAGTGGTGTAGTCTTGGGTATACGCTGGTATACTGAGTTTACCTACCTTTTTTTTAGGCTGCATTGAGTATACCCACTTCAAAAGCCCAGTGATGCAAACCATTCAGTTATATCTGCGAACCTAATTGTCATTTTCCCCCTAGAGATAATTGGGCCATGACCCACCCTACTCTGCCTCCAATTGGATTTTACTCACTGCTTCACTGATTTAATTGGTTAACTTTAGCCAAGGAAAGCTCTGCAAGCCGTTTACTACAGGGGTGCAAGTCTGGTCCTCAAGATCTACCATCCTGCAACTTTTAGATGCAATCCTTCTCCAACACACCTGCAGATAGTTCGGGTGACTTCCGAAACAGTGACCACTTTGTTTGTGTGGGTGTGTCCATTTTGATGTACTGTATGTGGGAGAAATTAACCATGCTCAAACAATTGTGGATACAGTAGTTACATTTGTAGTACAAACTGCTCCTAAAATAGTGTTAAGAAACTAAGAAGATACATCACAAAAAACTGATTGTTATAATAAATGGCGTCCATGCACAGTTACAGATGTAAATAGTAGGGCACGTTGTCATTTAGCAATAGATATCTTAACTCACATGATAACAATCAAACAGAAGAGTCGATGGTTACAATCCTATCCAAACACGTCTGGACTTTCACTGTTACGGTGCTCTTTTTTTCCTTACTCTTTTGACGTACTGGTGAGCAACTGGTGAGTCGTCGTCCCCCCCCACCCCAATCAGTGCAAAAAATACATTTTGTGATTAAATCGTGCCAGAGAATCGCAATCTCAATTCTAAGCAAAAACATCATTATTCACATTGTTTTTAGAATCATGCAGCCCTAGTGGTGACTAATGATAGCCACTCTAATCATCATTATGGACATTAATTACTTTAATATGTAGATGTGTCACTTTCTGTACTCAGCCTTGCAATAGACTGGATTTATCTTAAAGAATTCCCTGTCCCCTCTCCTACCCTCTTAAACTGTCAAAGATGGCAGAGAACATAAAGTTGGGCTCTGCCTTCACGAGTTGTTTTTAATCCATCATTTGACTAAGCTATACAAAGAATTTCAAAAAGGAGAAAACTGAAAGTATAGAAGTGCAAGGAGGGACAGCAAAATCAGGTGATGGAAAAGGGGGGGAGAAAGATGTTGAAAGGTAATGCGGCAAGATCTCTGAAACTAACAATTTTTAAGAGGACAAATGAGCACAGAGCTGACAGTAAGTAATGTGTCTGGTAATTACTGTGGAATGTCAAGTCATCAGCGTGTTGCCAACTAAAATGTCAAATCACTAGTCAGTATTTTCTTCAAATGTCATTTGAAAAAAATTAAACATCTTTAAATAAATTGAAAGAACAATCTACTTGTGCAGCAAAATACCTCTTTTATTATATGCTTGGTAGCCTATCACAGCAAATAACCCAATCTCATGCTAAGGATTGTGACCCTAAAATTAGTCGTTAGGAGTCTGGCTGATGAGAAAATGTGTAGGATGGGCTGCTGTATGTACCAAAAGAGTCTACATGAAATCAGATCCGTAAGTTCGGGACGAGGACTAGCTCTGAGAGCTGGATCGGTTGGACTAGGATGTGAGGCGTGGCTGGACTTGCGCTTGCGGCTGGGGGAGGAGTCACCTCATCACCCTCCCCTTCTGGTGCTGGAAGTGCGGTGTTCGGCCCACGTCTCCAGATTATATCAGCAGATAGTGTAGCACCCATTACCTCCTTTTTAAACTTTATCATTGTGATTCTTAACAGCTGCATCTTAACAGTTTTCAACATAAGATCTTTTAAGCATATTAAAACCCTTCTGTTGATATTCATGTCTGTTTACTTTGAGTCAACTAATACAAGCTTCACATTTATCTTGGACATAATGAAGTTTTTGTGAGGTTGATGATTACAATGGTGAGGCTGATGTGGCACTGTTAAGTCCGTAGGGTTTAAACACATAGAGGGAACCCCCTCCCCCCTCCACACACACACACACACACACACATGCACACACAACACCTCTCATGGCATGTGAGGTGAGGGCTGGCAACAGGTGATAGGTATTTTGTAGTTGAAAGACCCTGGGGATGGCATAGTGTTCCATACACAGCTCATCACAAGATGAGCTGGCCTGAGTGCCTTTAAGCCCTGTGTTATCCTAGGGTAGAGTGCAGTTCATTAGCAACAGTCTCTATAGCAACTGTGTTGGAGTACAAAACCATTTCTAATTTCAGCTTCTTAGCCAATTGTAGTGTTTACCTGAAGGGTTTCAGATGTGCTGAAACCAGTGCTGGCTGGACATGTGCCCACCATGTGAGGCTAATTGTGGCTGCAGTGATAGTACATCTAAATAAAATGTACCACCAGCACTTGCCACGGCCCCAGAAGTTTTCTTTAGCCTTTTTTTTTTAAATAAAATAGAGGGCACTAGCCAGCAACCAGTGCCTAAGACTCCACGGCATAATTCACCTGCTGTGCAAGGCTGCATTCATTTATCCTAGAAATAGAGCTGATAAGTGAAACAACACGCTTCACTCAAATTGTATGTTTATTCATTGAGTTACGTATTTGCTCTACCCAGCAAGCTAGATAACATTGGTGAATTGCTCTCTGTTATGGTTGAAGAAAAAAACAAAAAACAGAAGAACTTAATTTTATTCTGTCTACTGATAAATAAATACGTTAATAAACACTATAATTTGTGTGCAGTCAGTATACATCCTGATAGCTATGTTTGGGGTTGTGAGGCGGTTAGACCTACAGTTGTATACAATGCTTTACTATTAAAGACTGTTCTATGGTTTTTATAGAAACATCAACACCAACTTTGGAATTCATTTTGTGATGCTTTGTCTCTTGCTGTAGATATGTATATAATTTTTTCCCAGATAAACAATAGCAGCAAACTAATCACAACATAATTTTAAATATTCATTCTGAAAATGGTACAAGGGCAGCAAAAGACCAACGGTGATATGTTTAGTAGGAAAACTGTTAAAGAATATGTTTCCATCTATGTGTCTTTTGATGTTAAGGTTTTCCTATTACTATTCTGGTGTTTGCTCTGCCATCTCATCAGTGTCCAGCTCAGACTCCTCCTGTGGGAACTAAGTGGCACTTGGTTTGCAGAGATGCCAAGGATGAGTTAGATATAATGAGCAAACCTGGCTTGCCCCCGATGGCCCAGCGCTGTGCTCCTTTGGGGCTTGTCTGATCGGTCCGAGCATGCTCCGAGACAGAGTGAGCAGGCCTGATCCTCCCTGCTGGGCAGATAATGAGGAATTCTGGGATCAGCTCAGGCTCCCCGAGTCACCTGCATTCACTCAGAATAGAGTGTGAGGAACTTCATTGCAGGAGAGGCATCACACACCTCCAGAATAATCCCTCATTTGTTCCCCTGCCATTGTCAATGTAAGACTACTGTGCATTCACACGCATGGTGAAAAAAGTCCAATTATTTTATGTCTTTCTTAAAAAGGAGAAACTGTTGAAAGTGTGAATAACATTGATGCAGGTATGACCTGGGAAAGAAGTAATTTTAAGTTTTAAGTACACTGAAGATTTTAAGATGGGGTTTGCGACAAGCTTTCATACTGGGCCACCCTGGAGTCATGAAGGGGTCTTTCCATGTCAACTCAGCCTCAGTTCCCAAGTCAACAATTTTCATTTGGCATTTATTTATTTGTAAGGTGGAAATCATGTCGAGAAGAGAAGCCAAATATAATGATCTTTATGAAGTTATTAACACAAGTTTGCACAAAAAGTATCATAATATAATATAATATAATATATTGTATTGTATTGTAAATTATACACAAAAAATTGAAATCAGTGGAGACATTTGTGAACAACCACTGTGCAAACTAAATTAGTAATTTTGTTAACAACGAACCTACGATACATTTCTCAGATAGTAAAAAATGTTATTTGGCCCATCCCAACAAGTCTATTGCAATAACATCCTTGGTTTCCCTCACTCTTATCAGTGTGAAATCCTGGACTGGACTAATATATTTTTCAGTGCTCAAAAGGCACAGACTACAATCAACTTATTTAAGTCTGTTGTTTTTTTTTATGCCTTTTTACTTACTGCATTACACATAAAATAAATGTGATTGTGATTTCCTACATATATTTAGCTTACCATCCATTTGTTTTACTTTGATTCTGAGGATTTGTAATGAATTAGACTAAGCCCAAAAAAGGATCTACATTTAGAGCCCTTCTGTTGCTGAGCAGTAGAATTGATTTTGAAGGGCGTATTTTTTTATATCTGTCTGCTCTGGTGACTGATTTCAGGTCTTACTCATGTCTGTGTGATGGTGACCATGCAACATGTTGTGACATTGTGTGAGATTTTATTGTTGTGTGGGGGGTTCATATCTCATAAGGTCCCTGCCTCCAGACAGTGGAGATAGAGGAAATGATGGTGTAAACTACACTTAAGGTGATAATGGTCCAAAAGAGTCCATTTTCTTTACCAATATCTTTGTATATTGATGTATTCATTCTTCATAAGAAAAAAAATATATACATTATTTTAAAAAAGTAAGTGACAAATTATTGCCCTTCAACATCACCTCCCATTAATGTAGGGGTAAAGCAATAATTTACTGTCACCCTCAGTGAATGCATTAAAAAATATCACATTTTAATGATGGAGAGATTGTCCTAGTCGGTTATCTGTGTGGAATTGTTTGTGCTAAATGGCTAGATCACAGAATCTGGCTCTGTGCCTGTCTGAATCAAGAGTGCTTGGGGTGTGTCCTCGCTCTGAGGTCTGTGTGAGGCCCTTTGAGCCAGGCTTCTGGTATCAGGTTGCATGTTCCCAATTGGCTGCTTTTGTTTGACATAAACACTGTGAGACTCCAGGCTTCTTAAAGATGCAGGATCACTTTCGGTGTGCCGTTAAGAAAGATCATCTGTTTCATACTGATTACATCATACTCCATTGATGAAACACTAGTTCTGATGAGGTGATCTCACACTGATGGGACAATTTTGTGTAATCAACATATGAATGGAATATGAATGCCACTGTTATGCTCTCATCTAAAGCATGGGGAAGACACTCCAGTTTTCACACAGACCGTCATCTTGTTCTTTGCTGTTTTAGAGAAAGGTCTCTGAGCTCTAAACAGCATCTCTGGAAACAAAGAACGACTGTAGCCGTGGCCATAAAACTGTCAAAATTCAGGCTATTATATAATCAGTTCCTGTTAAGTAATAAAAAAAATAGCATGCATATTTTGTTGTGACTGTGTGCATTGTGTTCAGTAATTATTTGATACTTTGCCTCTATAAAAATTTGCATTCATTTCTGACTTTCAGACATCAGCACATGGTTACAAAAGAACATGGGACATGAGAACCCATCATGACCACAAAGTTTGACTTTTCATTTATACATATTGGTCACAGCCAGCATGTCTTCCTTTGTGCTCAGATGCTGAATTGATCTTGAAAGATTGAAAATATTGATTTGACTCAGTGTTCTACTTTGTTGTGGAGAAGGAGGGCAGGGCTCCTTCCTGACTGTTAGCACCATGTTCACACATTGGACCTGCCACACATCCAGTTTCTCGGGAGACTTATAATTATAGCCGTCCTTTCAGATTAGTCCAGCCGTCTGTCCAACTGTGGCTTCGCTCCCTGGTCATTTATTTCATCCCTTTCCCTCTCCTGAGAGGCAGACCTCAACACAATGACCAGGCCACCCTCTACAATAATGTATGTGATGATAAACACAGTGGCTCCTAATTGATAGAGTGATTCAGACAAGGCCTAGCTGTGCAAATTGGTCCCCTGTGAGTATATTGCACAGAGATGAGGCTAGTAGGTTTTAGATCTGGTCTTGTTTGAGGGGTGCAGAGCTGAGAGAGAGGAAACAGAATGGGCTGGACCTGCTGAGTGATAAAGAGGCTGTCTTTACGTCTGAATACAAGCACAGTTCAGCAAAGGTTGGCTGCTGTAATCCCCTCTGTGTCTCCAGGAAGGCTCAGGTTAGTGACCTGCTGCTTTGTGATGTCTTGTAAGATTTTGAGAGAACACCTCACCTTTAATCCCCCACTGCTCAGCTAACACATTAGCTCAACTGCTCCTGACCCAGTCCCTGCAATAAAACCTTTTATCTAACTCAATAAGGTCATTTCAAGTTAAGTATTGATTTCTCTTTGTGTTCAGAGAAAAATGGATTTTTAAAGAGCTGTTAATTACTGTTGCTCACTGCGTTATACAGAGAACTTAATTTTCATGACTGGATTTTCAAACCCAAGGTGATACTTAAGATCATCAGACCAGTCTTAACATCTGTTGAAAGCTTTGTTACTCTATAGTAAGTGTGAAAAACGAGTAAATAAAACACATTTTATTTTTATTTATTTCAGCACCTTATTCTACTTTTTACTTGCAGTTGTATTTTTCTATTAATTTCTTTTTCTCTTACTGTTTCGCTGTATTCAACAGTTTTAAAGAGCCCTGCAATACAGCAATTTTCCTCTGGGTTTAATAAAATATTTCTGATTCTGATTGATTTTCATCGCATCCACACCAGCCCTTCTGATTCAAATCCTAGTTTGTTTGCTCAGAAAGTCTCATTTGTTTGGGGAGGTGTGAATATTTAAACAAATTCTGATTTAGATCAAACAATCGGACTCAGGTCTGCTTAAACCAAAGACAGGAAGCAGACTACAAAAAAGGGGATTGTTGACCCACAGCCTACACACATGTAGGATCATGGGCAGCTATGGCCGGTTTTCTTCTTCATTGTTTGTCTCAGCTTGTCCTTGATTAATACTTGATGCAGCACCGCCTCTGGCGAAGAGGAGAATACATTATTGAAACGATCTGGTTTGTTTATCTGCCGTGTGAAAGCAAACTAGGGCCAGAAGAAGGTTGCAACCCCGAACACAACCAAGTCCCTTGTCATACCAAGGCTATGTCCACATGGCGCCGAAGCTGGTTCAGGTGTGAAAACGGTGGTGAAAACTTAGAGAAAGGCTTCACCATCTCCACCAAACCGCTGTAGTACATACTAGAAGGCTGCAGGGGCGCTATGATGATTAAAGAGTACCACTCCAAAGCTAGAACAAGACGTAGCGCGTGCGCAGATTAAGGCTCACTGTGTGTTGCAGGAAGTTCACATTGGAAGAGGAGAAGAGAAGATGGCTGAGGATTCACTGTGAGGCAAAAGAGAAACATTTGTTTGGACTGATGAAGAAGTGGAGCTTAATTTATTTATTTTTATGGCTCATTTCATTTAACATATAAAAACTGACTTATAATGATGGACATTATACCAAAAGGTGGTATCAATCTTATTAGGTCAGAGCCATCCTCATTTGGATAAATCCACATCACCTAAAAGTTTTAATTGTGGCCTAAATCTTTGTTTAGATTTGTCTGATTTCCCTGCCTAAAAATAGTTTAAAATTGTCTCCAGACTTAGATAAAAATTTAGTCGACAAGCCAGAAGAACTTGGTGGTTACAGCCAATCAAACTAGTTCTTGTATTTCAGTATTGATATTAAAGAATTTGGTCAAAAAGCTGTTTCATTTACTGGGAAAACCCACTTCAGTGTGTGATAAATGGTTTTTGTCAAAACTACACAATTTGCCCAAAATGTAAAACCCACACTGTGTTTTGTCCTCTGTTGAGATATTCTCATGCTTTGAAGTAACTAAAGTAGTCCTAATTGTAGGTTTTCTTGTTTTTATGTCTGCTTTTCTTGTCTGGATGACTAAATACAAATGTTTCCTGTAGATATGAAAGGAACACCCATAAGTGTATAAAACCAGAACTAAAAGAGCCTTCGAGACCCTTTAACATTACATGTGAATCGCAGTATGGCCTAAGCTTGCTATAATACTCACATTCCAATATAAAATTTCAGACAAGTTAAAAAGACAAAGAACTGTATAAACACATCAAAAGTACAATAAAAATTTAACTGTGTGTATGCACGATACATCCAGTTTTTTAATGTTTACGTAAGTATTGACCAAATCACATCACACGCATAGAAGGCCAGTTCATGAGAGTACAAAGCTTAAAGCTTTCTGTTTCCCCCCACACATTAGGATGGTTTCTGTTTGTATGAGTGTCAGTGTGTAGGAGGAGGGATTTCTATTGTGTGTCAGAGAATAGCGGTAGTGTTTGTGATCATTGGCGTCACACATGCAGTGTCGGCCTTGTAGTCTTTCTCAAAGAATTGCACTTCCATCATGAAAGCCCAACAATGCTGGAAGCAATGGCACTTGTAAAAAGAAGCTGGTGGACTGGAGTCAGATGTAATGATGAGCTGACAATATCTACTAAATTATACTAGATGTTTCACTGCTGAAGAGGCTGGAGTTTGTAGCTTTGACAAATGTTATAACAAAACAGACGGGAGGTCAGTGTTGCCGCTTCACCTTCCTCTGGAAACACCTGCAGACTCTGGCCAGCTGCAGACATTTTATATTTAGTTTTAATTGTTTAAGCTTACATAAGTTGTATATTGTTTTCTCACCCTATGCGTTGTGCATGATTTAATCCTGTGAGATCAGTCTTGATGCAGGTTGTCAACAATGTCTGACCCCACTGACATGATGCTAAACTGATAGCATAGTTATTTTCTCTTCTTTTGAAGCCACAAGTCAGTGGTTCTCCTTCACTTGGCAAGCTGTGGTTTTCCCATTGTTTTTTTCTAAGTAAATGGCTTGCTGTCCCCGCCTACTATTCCCAAAACCTGGGATAAATACCTTTTATATTGTTGGTTTTGTGCGTTGTGATGCTAATGTCTGCCTGAGACCCTTGAGTCATCTGCCATGAATGACAAGAAAGCTGGGGCCATTGTATCAGCCAGCTACACGCACATGCATTCACACACACACACACACACACAGGTTTACATACTTTTTTAAAACCAAAATTAAAGCACCCATTAATAATTAGACAACCTCCTCTTTTCTCATTGGCATTTACAGCATGACTGTCCTCGGTATACTGGTTCCTGTATCCAGTTCTTGCTCCTGACACAACCCATCAGACCAACAAAAAAAAAAGGATGATATTTGACTTTTCTACAGGCTGTTGTGGACGTTCAGTTGGTTTGACTGGACCGTTTGTACCAGTTCTACTTGTGATGACTACCTGTGAGGGATATTTAATAAAAACATAGAATAAAAAAAAAAGTCATTCTCAACCCCATCTAAAGTTTATAAATGTTTACAAGTCATGATGCCAAGATGATGTTGCACTTTGGTCGAATGCTGTGGATGACAATTAGCTTGTTTACTAATTTATCCTCTGTCATTTGACTAATTACATATTCTGTCAGCATGTTTTATAGTAGTTGCTAACTAACAGTAAATGACTTGCTAAGCAAGTGGGAGCACAATGTGAATTCCTTGCCCCACCTCCCGTCACTTTACAGTACATTACACTTGCTCCTAAAGAAAAGCAAACAAAACCAATAAACCTTACTCATTTTTTTATTTATTTTTTTAAAGAAATTAAAATGTCAAAAAAGTACTTTACAATTATCAGTTGTCATAATAAGTTCCAATATTTAGTAATTTTTATCCAAGTTGTAATAACATGGAACAAGGAACATTGTATAATATTTTCCTCATAGATTTGTGGCATCTTGAAGTATTCTCTTAAAAAAAAAAATAGAAAAAGAAAAAAGTTTACTCTAATGCCTGCGCACACAGAGAGATGCTGATGTTAATAGCTATTACTAATATTGCACCTACTGATAATGCCTAGCCATTAGTACAAATGTATTCCCGGCTTAATAGTATTGTAATAAGTGCTGATTAAAGATGGGCTGAATAAATAGTGGGTTAAACAGCTTCCTAATGTGCTGAAGAAAGTCATATGTTCTCTTAAGCTGCCTGTCAGGCCTTTTGTAGAGAAAGTGGATTGCCTGCATGTGTGGCTTCACACATGTAGGCAATCTCCTGACTGATTCCTGGCCAGGCCCGGCAATGTCTCGTGGCAGAGCTCTGGGCCAGATGTGACTGCGGTTGTGCTCACATTAGAGGGGGAAAAATAGTGCTGTTACAGGAAATGGATGCTTTTAAAAGGAGGAATGAGGTAGGGGGGTTGCATAGAGTATTAAAATATTGTCCTTATGCGCAAAGGACAAAACTAAGCCAGTTTAATAGCTTAATATGCCACAGCTTAAGTCCTCCAGGTTAATGAAGGTGACGATACTGATTTTAGAGACAAGCCTTTTTGTGGAGATTCAGCATTGCCTTACAGAGGATTACCAATGTATTTTTACCATGAAAATTAAGATAGAAGATACAAATACATACATTCATATGGGTATTATAGAAGTGGATTATAGAAGTGGGGGATTATATACAGATATCATCATTATGGATATTATTAATAGTTTTTACACATTCTATTCTGGGCAAATATGAGGTTGTTTAAAAAAAAACTTAGACTGATGTTCCGTAATAAGTACATGGATGATAACTTGAGGTGAACTTTAGATCACATTTTCTCTATATGATGCAGTGTGAATACGTGTATATGTATGTGTACATGTGTGTATGTGTATGTATGCGGGTTTATGTATAAGTATATATGTATGGGGGAGTATGTATATGTATGTGTGTATATATGTATATGGGTGTATGTGTAATTGTATGTAGGTATGTGTACATGTGTGTGCATGCATGTATGCGAGTATACATGTACATGCATGTGTATACATTTCTGTATATGCGTGTCTATGTGCATATTTATGTATGGGGAGGTGTGTGTACATATGGATGTGTATGTGTATGTATGGGTATATGGTATGAATGTGTGTGTATATTCGTGTGTATATATATATATATGTGTTTATGTATATATGTATTAATTCTCCTTTCTTAAATCCATAAGTTGGAAAGCGGGATGGTTATAAGGTGTAATTATTAATTATGGGTGAAGGGGTAGGAATGAATAAGTTTTACTTCTCCCTACCTCTTTTTGGACATGTCAGATGGGTGCAATTATATGTTGTTAATAGTCTAGATTTATGTTTTGGTGAAATTAACTGACCTGTCTGAATAAACAAACAAAAACAAAACAAATTTGGATGAGCCTTTTTTCATTAGCAAATTCAATACAAGGTTAAATGGAAATTGTTTGTTTCCTTAGTTTTAAATACAGAATATTATTTTCAGAAATCGTCGTAAAGAATGTTAAGATACACCTGTTTTTATACCTGAATAAATCTCAATAAACATAAAATATGTCCCTTTTTCTTGGAAAACCTCAATCTCTTGCATTGCTGCCACTTCAAAGCAATAGAGTTTGTGCATTTATGCACTAAGCACACAAAGGGGATAAAAAAAAAATAAAAATGCCCAAGGACAAGAATCTCATTCTTTGGGTTTTGGTTGGTTATGCTTATTGTGAATCACAAAGCTGGGATCATTGTCACCATGGATGTCCACCTTGGCTTTAGACTTTTTGAGTGGCCTAGGAGAGTCACTAAGAATTGACTTGAAACACAAAGAAATACAAAACAGTTTAATAAAAAAAAGCTAATCTAATAAATAAATAAAAAACTTTTTTTTTTCTTTATCAGCCGAGGTAATTACTTCTTTAGACAAGAACACTGTCTTCAGCTTAGATGACAGGACTTAAAGTTGTATGTTTGCATCTTTAACAGTGGGAGCCTATCCTGTGTTTCTTAGAAAGAGAATGCAAGTTCTTGAGGATGATCTGGAGAAAGTTGAGAATAATTTCTTTGTAGGGCTTCAGAAGGACTGCTGTTCTTATGTGGTGGATCCTCCAGAGTGATTGAGATACATAGAAAGTTCACACTGACCAGGTGGAGGCATCCTCCACATGCTGAAAAGAACAGATCTATTCACAGGTAGCACCATAAATATTTAATCCTTTTCCCACTGCTCTGATCGACAGGAGCACCCCATAAAGGGTTGGTTTTCAGGTTTGGCTATTTTAAACAAATGAGCCAAAACACAAAGAAATTATGAAAAAAAGTTGGCATTCATTTTTACTCCAAGGTTTTCCGGTTTACTGAAAGCTTGTAAATATTCTTTACTTTTCAGTTGCATTCCTGGTTTAAACAGGTTAATCCCAGAAACCAATATACAAGGTGGGAAATATGAGTTGTTAAAAGTATTTAGGCAAGGTTTAGGTGACAAAACTTTAAATTAGGTTTTGGAACAACACATTTTCTATTTTATTTGATTAACATTTAACTACTTTACTATTAGTTTTAGATAATAAAGTACTGTATTGACTGCATCATTAGGTATTTAGAAATGTACCTTTACACTAGTCATTGAAAGAAAATTATGCCAGTGATACCACATCAGCACTAAGACGGGATGTTTACTGTCTGCAATTTTACTTAACATAAGAGCTAAAAAGATAGTTTTGTTAAAAAATAACATCAACAGGTTTGTATTTACCACAAAAAATCTGTTTTAATTATTGAACTTTTTAGTATTAAAGGAATGTTGTGTGAAAAATGGATATCTAAAACATTATCTCTAACGTGGATTGGCACTTCTCGCTCTCTCTCTTTTTTAAACAAATTCTGGTTTCTAGCAAGAAGGAAAGGTGGGGAAAAATATTACAAAAGAGAACACAAGCTAGCCAGGACCCACTGTGCCTTTTTTCCCAGCCTGGTGAAAAGAATGAATTATTCAACAGTAAGCAAGCTTTCAGCTGGCCATTTGTGTGCTTTGATCTAGGAATCGGGAGTTTGCATGAATGCCTGTATTGTCATCTTGTGTTTCCACAGTGTGTGAATTATTGAAAATGGTGCTGGTCTTGCTTCATCTGGTAAAGTTTACACTGCGAGCGCACTGGACAGGCATGCTGGAATTGTAAATCTCCAGATGTTGTTTATTTAAAGTGTGGGGACACATGACTATGTTCAGTCAGGCTGAATTTGCCTAAATGTTCAGGGTGAGAAGAGCTTCAGAGGCAGAAAACAAACTACAACTAGAAGTCCAGACCCCTGTCCTCTGTGCTGCACGTAAAACAAGTGTTTTTAGTAATAAAATCTCATGTTACTGAAGAATGTATGTATCTTTATTGAAATGTAGAGAGCTTTGATGTAGGGAAAAATATACCCTTTTCCTGTTATGCTATCAATTTTTATTTTTTAACCATGGGGAAAAAGATCCCTGTTTATAACCACATTTTGATGTTTTCCTTCTAATCATGTTTTGATTAGCCTAACATGTTAAAAGCTGAAATAACAAAGAGGGTCTCACACACAAAGACAATAGCTAAAGAAGCAGAGCAGGTTTTGTTGTGATTTTTAAGCTAAAGGTTGATTATTTACCGGTTCCAGGAAAAATATTCTTTTAACATCTTTGAGTTTAAAAGGCTAGCGAGACAAAAGAAGACAATGAAATTAATTTAAAATTCAAGTTAAAATTTTTCCATTTCTTTTACAGTTTTACTTTTTTTCAATCAAACATAATATTCATTCAGAAATTAGCTGCTAATAAAAGGTCTTGGTGGTTGTAATTGATGCTACTATACCCAGACCACCTGTGTATTTCATTTAGCCACCTACACATTATTTGCCTGCAAGACGAATCCTCAACCTTACTGCTTTGTGTCCATTAGAGAAATAAGGTTGTTCTCCAGACACCAGATATAGCCGATGTACTATGTTATCTACATGTATTCCTCTGAGAGCTTGTGCTATTTCCTTTTGTCATCCCTGATATGTTGCCGTTGATAAAAAATGCCTTTCCCTCTGATTCCCTAAGATTTGGCTTATTAGCACATGTGCGGTACTTTGTGGTCCCATTGTGTCATAACAACAGGAAGGCCTTTAATTATTAATTAAGTAAAGGTAGAAAAATGTTTCATTATAACAAGGGTTTGGTGAATTTCATAGAGGGCTAGCGTGGTTCCACGGGATTAGTTTGCTACAGCTGGACACATAATTAGAGAGCCTCCTTACCTATAATTTGTGTAATAGTTTTGGTTGGCGGCATGTTATTACCATATGAAAGGGCTAAATAGGGTCATGTTCATTGCTACAGCAATTAGAGCCGAGTTGAGGGCAGAAGAATGTTTGGGGCCATTGTTAATTGGAAATTACTACAAAGCTATGCTTTAATTATAATTTAGTCAGAGCAGCACTGTTTTAAACCCAATATATTCAGTTGCCTTTGTTTGCTATAATAGTAGGAAAAGCTAGGTCTGTTTCCTTTCAAAACCTTGAGCTTCTGAAGAGACTGGGCCTGAATTAGATTCGTTTAAAGGTTGTACTGCTGCTGAGGTTTTTTTTTCATGTTAATTGTACATAGTGTAACACAGTAAGACTGGGTCCTATTCATTTAGGAGGTATACATATCTCTTCATTTGCACATACTAAAAATAGAAAGCCCCTATTTGTACCCTAGATAAGCTGTTTTTGTTACATTAGCCAATATCAATTAATGTTAATGTAATAGCCAATATTATCAGCTGTGACTAAAGCTATACATTACATTTTCATTTTTAGAGCTGAATAAGTCTGAAGCTTGACTATTAAAGGTGCCCCTCACATTGTGTCTGACATGGGAAGGAATTGATGAAGGGTATAGATGATTTCCCACAAAGAAAGAAGAATGAAAATATGAATATTTTTTTCGTGTATTTGATGTTGTAGCATTTGGGGTGTGTAAAACCAGAAGCAATCAAGGGTGCTTCAGCAAGTGTTCAGAGTAATGGCCTTTTTCAGACAGAATGAGACAAATGCACTGTGATCTGTTATGTACAACTGCTTTCACCAAACTTAAAGGCCAGCTGCTGTTTTGACCTCAATGCTGTGTACTACTAGGTGACATGTGTGTAGGCAGCTGAGCATTGTGATGAAAAAAAAAGTAAAACAGAATTATATGACACAAGTCTGCATTTGTACTGAGATCTTGTTTATTCCTGTCTCGGTACACAGATTACCATTGAAGTTGGCATGTCAGGTATTATGTTGTTAAAATGTAGGATAATATGGAATATGGAGCAGACCTGTCTGGCTGGAGGATTTCAAAACTTTACCCTCCATGACTCCCACTTACCGTGAGCTCAATCCGGCAACCAGCACATTTCAAATTGCTGAAAGGGCCACAAAGAATCAGACAGGCTAATGTACACTCTGCTACAAACCCGAATATCTATGTATTCTTTTAGATGATATCTTTTTGCTTTTTGTCATTTTGTAGCCATTTTTTATAAAAAAAACCCCAAAACTCTCCATTTTCCCGTTTCTATAGGTCGAAATGAGTTGATAGCCAGATACATCAAGCTTCGGACTGGAAAGACGAGGACTCGAAAGCAGGTAAGACAAGAGAAGAGCATCAGGGCCATCTGGTCCGAGTGCCTGCGGACTGTTCTTTTTGTTTCGGGGGGGAACAAAGTGAGATGCAGAATAAGATGAAGCTAGGATCTGGAGGGGACTTGAGTCCACTGCTACTGCTCTATTGCATGAGCAGATGCCCCTCAATTATGGATTTCCTAAATTCGTTAGTCATTGCTGCACTTTAGTGTGCACATAGAACTGTAGTAGTAGAAAAAGCTTTTACATACAGTATGTCAGCCTAATTCTATTAAAGCTTTTTGTTTCCTAGTTAGTTTTAAGAGAATTACTGTCATTTGCAAACATTGTTACTGAAATTGCTATTTAAATGACTCTCTTCTCAATAGCTGGTGTTTCAGTTACTCTGTGTAGCCCACTGATCTTCCCTTGAAACAGGAAATTCCCTGTATGACCACAGACTTGAACGACAGTGATAAACAAGCTAGTGTCTGCAGTGACATTCGATCACTGTGTGTGAATTGATTAGTCTGGACCGGAAAGGCGTATGGTTTGTCTCTCTGGGACTCTTCAACACAGATTCAGACTGAGACAGAGTTGTTTACCCACAGCTAAGAAACACATCTGTTCCTGTTGTTAGTTTGAAAGTCTTATATAGTAGCTGCACAGTGCAAACCTTCTAGTTTATTTGGAATTCACAAATATGTGAAATATGTAAAAGGCAGTTCTGATCTTTAATTCATCACTTATTTTTTTACTTTGATGACAAAAAACTGCATATTTGTGGAAAAAACAAGATGTGGTGAACCTGAACGACTTTTAAAAATAAATTCTTTAGATTAAAATAAAACCCCACATTTGTTCTGTTGTCTAAATATTCCATTAATTGTTTCCGGTCTAGTTCGAGAGCCAAACCATTCATCCTTCTATCTATTTTCAGTACCTGCTTAATCCTGTTCAGGGTCAAGAGGGGACAGGTTGTCGGTCCATCACAGGGCTGGACATAGGACCATTTCGAATTACGAACATGCTTATTAAATAAATATTCAGCTGGAGAGGCTCCAAATGATGCTTCTCTGTGAAATCAAACCAAGCCTGTTAGACTTCTCATTTTAAGTTTGATTTATGTAAATAGAGTGTATTTCTATTCTTCAAAGCCTCCATCAGCCTGCATTACTTTCCACCCTGACTGCTACTTGCGCAATTTTATTTAGGAGTATAAGATCATTTTGAATTGCATGAGCAACAAAGGTTACCTTGGCCAGTGAAATACCTCGCCCATCTCCCACAAGAGTACTAGACCAGCCAATTTTCATTCAGCACACAGCAGATCACATCTGTGTGCTCTTAATGTGTGCTAAAGGGGCCTGCATCCTCCTTAATCAGTTCACTTAAGTGACGACAACACAGAGCAAAATGCTTTATTGGCTGCTAGCTTGATGTGTGTTCTGGAGATGCTTCAGTTATGCACATTATCTCCTTGAAGTGTTTTTCAACAAAAAGTGTGTGATCCAGTTTGTACTTTTTTTTGTTTTGTTTTTCTTGTTTTTTTATTTTCCCTTTTCTCTTTTTTAATGGAGGTGTCTAGTCACATACAGGTCTTAGCAAGAAAGAAAGTTCGAGAAATCCAAGCTGCCATTAAGGTACGTCTGGCTTTGCCCAGTTGCAGGGGGCTTTTCATTGCCATGGTTACAGGCTCTTCCTTTGTTTTCCTCCCCTCCCCTACCCCGCAGGTGTCTAGTCACATTCAGGTTCTTGCCAGAAGAAAATCTCGTGAGTTTCATTCCAAGCTAAAGGTATGCGCTTTTCTGCTTATGGGCTCGTGGTTGCTTTGCTTCTTGACTTCCTGTTTCCTGTAGTGACAGAGTGAATGCCTGGTGCTCTGATTCCTGCTAACCCCAATACTTTACTGACTGGATCCTTCCGAAGTTTCTCTAACCCTCCTTTAGCTCTTTGCAGTCCCTTTCACTTAGACATGCCGTCAGTGTCCTGTCAACTGGTCTCATCTTTATGTAAGCCCTTTTTTATTATGGGCCATTGCTTTGACAGTAGCTGCACGTCGTATCCATAACAATACAAAAATAGCCAGAGTTTTTTTTTTTTTTTTTTTTCAAATTAATTAAAATGTTAAAATTGATAATATTAATGAGTATAAATTAGGACTTACACTGTCATAATAATGACTTACACTGGATTTTTAAGATTTGTGCTGATATTGATCATTTAAAAAAACATATATTAGCATGTGTGCACAAAATAGGCAACAAAACACAAATGCTTGCTAACATCCCTGAATTAATTTATTAAAAATGTAATGCAGTATTTCACAGCTGTACAAGATAAATCCAGATGTGCCTTGGTTTAAACGCTTGCATCAGAGTGCTAACATGCTAACAATGATTATCGTGACATGCTAATGTTCACCATGTACAATGCTTTACATGTCAGTTTAGCAGGTGAACATGTCCTCATTATGTAATAAGCACTGAAGGGAAAAAACAAGTGACTTTGCAGAGATTGCTGAAAGTTTCACAAGCATTTAATCATAATCCGAAGTCAAGTATAAACTGGAATTTAAACCTCATTATGGCAGAAGAAGGATAATAATCATTGCCGTTTATCCTGAGATAGAACCAAAGATGTTTAAACATTTGACTGTACAGTATACCACATCAATGAATCAGATTGTGGCATTAAATAAAAAGTACGGTGAATCATTTAAGTTAGCGGGACTCGTCCTTTGCAGGCTATAAATTCCTGATCAAACTTGGACAGCAAAATTAAAAGAACTACTTATTGTAATCTTAGCTAATGTCACCTAGCTGATTAAAAACCTTGCACGATATTTTTAGTATTAAAAGAAAGAAATGCCTTCCTATAGAGAAAAATACTGTTAAGCAATCGTACTACTTGTACTACAGATTTTGTATGATAAATTTGTGTGGGTTCAGTCTAAGTGTACACATGTTGTGAAGCATGCTGGCATTGGCTGTTGATGAGTGGCTGAGAGCTGATGCTCATGAAAACTGTCTGCTTACACCTCTTACTAAGCAGCCTTCATGAAAAAGAGGAGCATGGTAACAGAGGGGAGGGGGAGTTTCTGTGTTTAACAAAAAAGTGAAGAGGAGATTACAACTCTGCTTCCTTTGACAATGTAACCCAACTTTTCCCGGCTGTCAAAAGGCTCAGTGGTGCGCATTCAGAGTGGAGAATGGCCGTGAAGCTGGCTGTTTCAGAAATGCCCTCTTTGCTCTCTTGATCCTTTTTTTCCCCCCAATCTGTTGATAACTCCTGGTTCTCACAATGTCAGTCATTTTCCTTCCTACCAATTCAGATGTCGTCATTTCAGAAATAGTGAAATCTGTTAAAATGACTGTGGAAAGCTTTTCAGAATGTCAGATTAAAATGGGAGAGGGGCTGAGTGAAAGAAGTCAGCTTGAATACTACTGACCTGTATTTCTCTTTTTTTTTTTTTTGGTATTTTTGTATCAAATGACACGTTGGCCTTGTGTCATTCTTGTCTTTTCTAGGGAGAAGACTACACATTTTGACTTTCACACTTTGTTCTTCTCCTAGTATTCAACACGAATTAATGACCCCTCATTAATCTGCTTGTGTGTGTTTGCATGTGTATGTGTGTGTGCTGAAAGTCTGAGTCAGACAAGCAGCTAGCCACATGAATGCATGGTCTTTCAGGGGTAGAGGCGGCTGTCTGAAGAAAAACAGACAGCTTTTGTATGAATCTCTGTCTTTTCTCATTTAAAGCAAATTAGAGTTCAGTGGCAAAGAGAAATACAAGTGTCCCCTTTATTTTGGGCAGCATCAGAACCTGCTGCTTCTGGTCTTTGCTGTAGCATTTTTATAAAAATTGCCTTAATTAACAGTTTAATCAGTACTTTATCATTTATTTAAATTTGTAGAGATAAAGATTTTTGTTGAAATAAAAAAATGCATCTTTTTGTTGTCATGTGTTCATTGCACATCTGTGCACGCTAAATCGTGTTAAGATGACCAGATATGCCCAAGTTAAAGTGGATGGTGTTTTGTTTGATATTTGGAGCTGTAACACTGTTTTTCATGCATAACTCTGACCTGAACTCCTAAGAATTGCATATTTATAATAAAATCCTGCTTGTTTGCATTTAGGTTACAAGTATGGTAAGTATTTATTTTCTTTTTTTGATGCTCTTCTGCTTTAGTTGGGTTCTGTTTCATCGTCCACTGCTGCTTTGGTATTTGTGCTCCAGCCATAGAGGTGCAATAGCTGCTGTTTAGTCTATTATACATTTGTTGGTGTCTCTGTGTCACCTACATGCACTCTGTAGCTTGACTCTGCTTCACCAGCATCTACTGCCAGCATGTTTAACTGTAGGTCCAGTGAGTCTGCATGGGATGCATGTGTGCAGCATTTATAGTTTTAAACATTCATTTTGTTTAGAAGGATAAATACAAGTGGAGTGCACTTCTTCAGGCTAATTCATTAATATTCAAATGACTGAACTCCACCAGCATGTCTACCAGGACCAGGAAAAAAAGATGTTTCCTGATCATTTACAATCTTACCCTCAAAAGATTAAACAAAGGGAACTAACAGAATTGTGCAAGACTCTTAACAAAGTGGGATTGGTGTCCTTCAGTTTAACTTGAGACATTCTTTGGGATGTTTAGATGTGATTAATTTTGACATGCAGACAAATGCAGCCTTGAGAAAACTGCTTCTGAAAGATCCACAGTGTATTGGAATTCAGAAGTCTTTGTTTAGCACATACCTTTAAAATAAAGTCTCCCTCTAACATCACAATGTTGATCCAGCTTCTTTTAACCTGCTTGCTGTTTACTGTTGTGAGAGGTCATTGGTGCTTTTAGCTTGTGGAGCCTACCTTGGTGGTTGTTGTTGTTGTTTT
>JBAMHW010000001.1:18675405-18692372 GCA_037177495.1 Rhadinocentrus ornatus | reverse complement strand
GTTGCTGGACCACCCTGCCCTGTTTCTAACATAACGCCAAAATAAACTTCACTGTTAGATTGCATTAACTCACCTATGCAGCAGAAAGCTACAACCTCCATCCCTCTCCATCAGCTGCCTCCATCTGGTAAAAACTCCACCGATGTACACCCTTATTTTCTCCCGGTTATTATTTCTTTTTCTTTTCTTGGCTATTCTTTTCCTCTGTCTCGCGGGCAAAGAGTAGAGATGGTCCTCCATTTTAATGTAAGTTGGCAAGCTGAATGATCCACGGTCATCTTTACTTGTTTACACCACCCCCGCGCCCTCCCCCTGAAACAGCATGGACTCGCAGGTGAAATGCACAAGGCTAACAAGTTTGGCCCGTTTCGGCTACTGTATTCAAAGATGGCGATACAACATGGGAGCCTCCAGTTGGGTGCGCCGCCACCTATGTATTTATAAACATCTTCACAATGTACCTTTGGCTTTAGGAAATGCTCATCTCAATCTCAAATGTATAGTTTCTGTAGGCCTAAAAAAATAACCTATTTCTTAATGTTATTGAAAGTTTTTTGCAATGTTTTATTGTTTTAAATTAAACTCACTGATGAGATTGGACAAAGATTTTCTTTGCATTTTATGTAGATAACAACAAACTTCTGTACGTTTATTTCATTGTTTGACATTGCCAACAGTTTATTACCCTTAACGGCTGTTAGAGCATAGATGTTTGTTTTCTGTGCATGTTGAAACCTTTCATTTATTAAGTAAAACACAAACATAATCTGCTCATTCACTGTATTTTCCACTTAATTTATTGAATCTGCCGTGCTGTTGAGATTCTCAACTCTAAATGTCATTTATAATAGCTGTTATCTGTTATTTAATGTGCTTTTTATTGCTATTAACAATACATTAAATACTTTATTCATGCAAGCAACAGTGACATTGCTGTAAAGCTGTTTTGCAAGGGTAATCCACAATTAACAGATCAGGATCGGTATCTGTGAAATGTTTCCACAGACACCACATATAAAGCTCCATTATACTAGTAAATACACAGAGAGTCTGGCTGGTGCTAATAGGCTTAATCAGCAATCTGCTAAATTACCTGGCAAGACCATAAAACATGGTGTTCTAGTTAATTTTAAGTGTTATTTTTGTTAAATGACCCTTTTGATTTTAAGTTTTGGCATAAAATCAAAGCCCACATTTATTTTATTTCCCTAGGGGGTACTAAATTTTGATTTATTTTCCCATCTCTTCTGTTTATTTGATTACAGATTGCACTCATAAAAGATCAACCTAAATGCATTATTGTTGCTTTTCTTTTTTTCCTCAGGCTGATTTGAACTGCAACATCCAAGATGATACTGGATCTTTCTATGGGGTCACCAGTCAGTATGAGAGTTCTGAGAACATGACAATAACGTGTTCAACAAAGGTTTGCTCCTTTGGCAAGCAGGTGGTTGAGAAAGTGGAGGTGGGGGCTACTTTTTCAGTCTAGGAAATCAATGTTTGAAATCTGAATAGCAACAGTGGGTCCTTCCACATATCTGCTTTTGATGCTCTTAATTCTTTCTCTCATTTTTCTCAGACTGAATACGCACGGTTTGAGAATGGACGCTTTGTCTACCGGATAAGCCGGTCTCCCATGTGTGAATACATGATCAACTTCATCCACAAGCTAAAACATCTGCCGGAGAAATATATGATGAACAGCGTACTGGAGAACTTCACCATCTTATTGGTAATCACCTCACTGACCTGAGTGGGTGATATCCCTTTTTAGGACTCTCATTCTTCTTCTCTTGTCTGTGTGTTGGTGGCTCTAGCTGGCTTCTTGCTGGTCTCACATTCTTGTCATTCCACAGAGGATGAAACATCGTCCACGGAGCCTTATTATCTGCAAGGGATAGGGAGAATAAGAGAAGGCAGGAAACTCTGTTATTAGCCATCACATGGGGTCTTAAAGTGTCATTCACTACTAGTGAGGAGGCAAAAAAATGATTAAAAAACAGACATGAATACATGCGTGGGGGTGTGCCTGCACAATTGTAATTAGGGCCCCCTTTTCATTAAAGTATCTTAAGGCTCAGAGGATGGTTAAATCCTTTGTATGAGTTTTCTTAAGGTGAGGAGGAGGCTAATATATAAGAAGCGAAAAATCTGCGGGAGGAGACAAAAACATGTTTCACATTTTAAAAGTCTCCAGCACCAAATTGTACAAGAACCCCATTGTAATGGTTGTGTTTATTCTTCTTTTCTTTCCACCACAAAATGAGCTGCCTTTTAGGGTCAAGACCTGTTCAAAGTCTCAAACAAACTGCACTAAAAAAAAAAAAAGGTTAGCCATTTCCAGGTGTGTGTATTTTAACAAATTACTCCAGATTTCATTAGATGGTCATCACATGCAGAAAACCTTAGGAAGCTGTATGCTACCTTGGACAGAAGTACGGTGATACCTCGAGATACGAGTGCATTGAGATACGAATTTTTTTAGATACGAGTTGTGATTCAACTAAACTTTTGCCTTGAGATACGAACAAATCTTTAAGATACGAGCATCCGAGCCGCCACTGCCGAAACAAAGACCCACAACAACAACATGTGCTCTGTTTTTCCCGCCTCAGCTCGGTTAGTGTTTGTTTAGCTTGCAAATTCCCGCTAACTTCTCCGCCTGTTTACTCCTCCCTAACCTCCGTGCGCATCTTCCGTTAGCTCAAGTCATCTGATCTCCAAGGTAAATAATACACTTTATAGTAAAACCAGTTCATTTTTTTAACATTCTCTTTTATTACTGTATTTTATTATACAATATTTGTCATTTATGAATACAGGCACTGTACATTTTTCATATTCAAAACACATAAACAAAACAACTGGAGTGGAATTTTGCGAATTGGAACGAATTAATGGGATTTCAATTCATTTAAATGGGGAAAATTGCTTTGACGTACAAGCAAGGTCACGGAACGAATTAAACTTGTATCTCGAGGTATTACTGTAGTTCCTTGTCTCACAGTGAGCAACATAGCTTATTGTCTCTATAATAAGACTGTGTATCTGTCAACTCACAACCCAGCCATCAATATTGGAGCTGGAAAAGTTAAAATAGTACATCCCAGTTTTTCTACGTAAATGATAGATATAGATATTCTACCTATTGTATGTGAATTTTGCATGTACATTCAACAAAATGCAGTTAGCCCCCATCCAGAAGTGGAGGAAGTGCTAAACTAATGTGAATTTGGGACAGTGGGACAATAAGGGTCAGTGACTGTACATTTACCTCCGAAATCACCTGCAAATGATGTAGCAGCAAATGTATAGCAACTGATAGTTTGGTCGGTAAATTAAATGCACGTTAGGGGGGATGGGGTGACAGTATGTGTGTGTCGGGGCAAAGTTCATTAGGGAGACTGCTGATGTGAAGAAACTGTTCCTAAGCCCGGAGGTTTACCGGAGGTCCCTGTAGCGCCAACCAGAGGGCAGGAGGGCAAACGGTTTATGTGCAGCATGATGGTAGTCCCTGCAGACGTTGCTCGCTCTGCTGAGGCAACGCTTCCTGTAGATGTCACCAGTAGCAGGAAGTGAAGCTCCAGTGATGCACTGGGCTGTGTTTACCACCTTCTGAAGAGGCCTTCCAGGCAGCAGCAGAGCAGTTCCCATACCACTCCGTAATGCAGTTAGTGAGGATGCTCTCTATGGTACAGCTGTAGAAGGTCACAAGGACATCTGAGGACAGGTGGTTTTTCCTCAGGAACAGGAGACACTGATGAGCCTTTTTTACCAAGCTGGAACAGTTTATGGTCCAGGAGAAGTCCTGAGAGATGTGGGTCCCAAGGAAACGTGCTCCACAGCTACACTGAAAGCACAGGAATGCCTGACTAAAGATGAAAGTAGAAGTGAAAGGCATGTAGGTGTGCATCCCATTTCACCAAGACAGAGAAGACTGTGTGTTTAACTGGTTTTATAAATTTGACTAAAATAATGTGTACACAATATAGATGTGAATGCACTGGGAATCCTGTGCATGTCGCACAGGATGTATACTCTAGCAGAGAAACAGAAAGGGACATAAGTAGTTAAACAGTTCCAGACTGCTTGGTTTCCCATTTAAACTTTATTATTGCTTTATTACCTTTTTATCTTGAAGCATCATGTGATGTTTGTAAAATTATTACTGATGAGATATTGAGTGATAGGACATTTGTATAATGGGAGCAGAAATCCTTGTGCATTTGTTTCTAGCCATCAAAACACCCAAGGTTTTGTAAACTCAGCGCTGACTTGGTTTTCTCTCTTGCAGGTGGTGACAAATAGGGACACTCAGGAGACATTGCTATGTATGGCGTGTGTGTTTGAAGTTTCCAACAGCGAGCACGGCGCCCAGCATCACATCTACAGATTGGTAAAGGAATGAAAGCCCCAATGCCTTCTCCAGTTTTTTCATTGACTTACCAACCTCAAAACAAGTGGCAGTGCCTCTAGATGAAAGTCAAATCTTTAATGCTTTGTGGTTAAGGTCTTGGGTAAAGTCTGTTGTTTAAAGTCTGTTTTAATATAAGTGTTTGTTATTTGACTGCAGCTGTGAATTGCGGTACAGTTGTTTTACATTTTTATGGGAATTTTCATTTTAAAAATGTCAAGGTGGTCTCCGTTGGGTATAAATGTGGCTGTTCTAGAAGAATTTACAACATAAATTTTTTTTAAATGGTAATATGTGTTGTCTTATTTCTTATGTAAACTAAGGGAAAACAAGGAAACAGCAGCCTGCAGTGGTGTGTACAGTGTGTTTTTAGGGTGTTTTGTTGGTCTGTGCTTCATAGTTTGAAAGAATACACAAGTTAGGTATACATACATGTACCCACAGCAAATAGATTTCCCAAAGAAACTAAACTAACACTATTTTGGCATAGTGGCAAGTGGTTGTGAATATTTCAAGAAAATTGAAATATTAAAAAAAAACTACTCTGCTTTCAGTCACATGCCGTATTTATCCCAGCTGAAGCACTCCAGGTCTTAGAAACCACCGAGAGAATGAATGCACTGTGAAAAAAAACTAAAACATTTTGCCTATGTCTGCTCCTTTTAATGTAGAAAGTCGCCTGCTAAGTATTTCTGTGCTGTAAACAAGTATTTTGTCTTTGACAGCCAATGATAGAATTTTTTAAGTTCCAAACAGGTGAAAGTACAGCTAAACTGACTGAATCTGTCTCATCTGCTCAGAAAGCACTTGGCTCCCCTCCCCATGCTCGCCTCAGTGATGCTCATTTTTGCTTTGTGGTTTTTTAACCACAGTTAAAATTATTGTGACACTACAAGACCCCCTGAAACGCTCTGAATATCTTTCCCCTCTTTGATCGGGGTGTAATACCTCCAGCCAGAGCCCCGCTGCCTTTTTACTCGCACCATGCTCACATGTTTCTGTGGCCTACACTGATCCCAAGCCTTAAACATGGTAAAGCTGTACGTGAACTCCAAAAGATGCCACTAAAACTGTGATTTTTACGAAGAACGACTATTTGTTTGCAGTGTGTATACAATACAATCTGCCAAAGTCTAAGTGTAGAGTGCCTTAGAATATACTTATTAGCCTTTGTTTTAGGTCTAAAATAAGTTTTGTAAATGAAACAGACAAAAATAAGTACTGCTTGGTATGTTTTCACTTCTTTGAAATTAAGCTTCAAGAAATCAGTGTGCTCCTACAAATCCAGCTTTGTTGATATTTTTAAGATGCAGTTTGCTTTAGTTCAAATAAGTTTGTAACCTTTTTCTCTAACCGTAAGGATTTCTTTTAGACTCACTGCCTTTCCTTTGCAGAAGACCAAAAAAAAAGAAAAAATCTGGAGAATCTTTTGTCATGTCCTGCGTGGTAGCAAGGAAGTGCCTTTGGTTTCAAATTTCCATCTTCGAAAAGCTCAAAAATAATGTTGCTTGACCAAAAACAAGATACTGTATAAGTGAAACCAATCACCACATTGCCTTTTTAAAGGACTGAGGACTGACTGACAGCAGGGGAGGGATAGTTACTGGTTAAATAAATTATATATTCATTTTTGTTTGTAACAATGTAAAATGATAAAAAAAAATATATATATATGTATTTGAAAAAAATATCTTTCTTTGCTGGAGTTCAAAGACTTTTGAAAGACTTTGATTTCCTACACCCGCTGACTACATGCAGGATGTCAACTCAGAAACACTGAAGCTGTCTGCTTCATGCACACTTGCAGGCTCAAGTGTTTGTAAAAAGGTGTTTGAGAACATTACAGTTTCCTCTTTCCCATGACCACACACACTCACATATAATGAAAACCTCAGAAAACGTTTAGAGATATTACCTTTAATTGACAAAGGCACAACTGCGATGCTGATGAGACGGGGACTGCCACAAGCTTTTATTATTTAATAAAATATTAAAAATCAAAGAGAATGTTTATTTAGCAGTAGCTTCATAGTGCAGACTCTAAAATCCCAGTTTTTTCACACACTAAAGTTACTCTTTAACAATGCTACAGTGGTATGGATGGGGGCATCAATGTTAAAATATTTACTAAATATGTTATGGCAAACATTTTACTTTCTTTCAGAGAATATAATAAGAGAGAAATTAAGAAGTCTCTATGTAACTGCAGACAATGTCTCTGGAGAATGTAGATGGAGTTCAATCATTCAGTATTTTTGCCACAGTCCTGTGGATAGTGTGGAGTTGTAATAGTTTTTTTTTTTTATTGTTTACCCTGTGTATCTGTTCACATTTATTGATTGCATACTGTAGTGAGATGTTCCTGTTTACTTATTGTACTTGTATACTTTGTTTTGTGATGACATTGTGTGTGTATTGCAAACCCAGTAACATGGTAATGTTGTCACTGCTGCACTGTTGTTACATTCTGACTTTTTAACACTATAACAGCAGGTCTGACGCCTTTGATGGCATACATGTCTGATGGAGCATTTTTTAAAGGAAAATGAACCGATAAAAACAGCTAAGTTCAATCATGCTGCAAACACAATAGCATTTTTTTTGTTAAATTCCAGAGTAGGTACTGGTACCTTCCTGTTTTATCACCATCTCTGATGGTAGCTTTAAAGTGATTCTTGACATAGCTCACACATAGCTGTCATTCACTCATTTGGGTTTGTTTGCAGATGTTTTTTTGTAAAAAGGTGCTTTGTATAAAAGTATATATTAGCTTTTTTTGGTACAGAAGTGTGATCTTTTCATATTCCTGACAGTAAAGTGTTTGAGCATCGGAGAGGAAAGAAGCTGTGCTATGTTTGCGTGTTCTGCATATGGTCTTGTCTTTGCTCCGTAACATTATGCTTTCTCGACAACAGTACATATTTTGTAGCTCTCTAGATACTTTGTATGTATGCAACATTGAAGTTAAATAAATCTGAAAAATAGTTTTCTCCTCGTCACTTAAATAAAACCAAATGGTTGAAGTTATGACTGTCTAACTTTTTTAATACCCTGGATGGTGTCGCCTGTGTAACTCTTATCTGCGACTATTTCATATCAACAGCAGATGGAGTTTGTCACCTGATTTACTTTAATGTGTCGCTCCTGTTTCGCATTAAATTAACAGCATGTCATCTGCACTGCTGTAGTAACAGAAATACCCACCAGAGGGATACACAGTTAACAATCAGCTGTATTGAATGCCATGTAATTAAGCTGGAATCACATTAAAAGTTTGAATAACCTTATGTAATTTTATGAAAGTGACTATGGGTTAAATAAAAGTTGTGCCAAATAACTGCACAAATAAGAAAACATTGTCAGCTATAGCTTGTAGTATCCTGTTTTCCCTCCTTGGATAAAAACCATTTAACAAGGACATTTGATAAATATCTTGTAAAGCAGTTAAAGGATAAGGATTATAAGTATATCAGTAATTTCCTTCTGACTTTTACATTGAAGAATTTTTTGAAGCATTAAGGTACATGTGGGCTGGGGAGTCTGCTACTGTTAAAAATGAAGGACATAAAAGTCTTTCTGCAGGATGTCTGACAACTACTGGACAGAGTTCAACAGAGAACCAAAGGCCAAAGGAAAATGTGCATTTGAAGTGCAGGGCACCACCATGTGGTTATTTATAACATTACCAGCAGACGCTGTTCAAAATCATCTCTTGTGGCACAAGTTGCATTTAACTAATTACACTTTCACTTTGTCAACCAACAAAATGTCTTGCTACGATTTTTTAAAATGATCTTTATCTATCTATACACAAATAATTGACATAACCCGTTGACTTGAAAACTTGGTACACCCTCTGGAATTATGATTTCTACACTGGTTGCTCATTAAACATAAATAAACATGACTAAATATGAACAACCTTCCAAATAAAAAAGCGTGCTTTTATCACGCCCACTGAGAGATCATTCACAGGCGGGAAACAGGCATTAGAGAGATGAAATTAGTGTTGGGTACCTTAATAAAATCATTTAGTGTCTGGTTGCTGAGAGCCTGTGTTGTTGTTTTTTAAGGAGACTCGTACTTGTGAAACATGCCCTGCCAACAACATCAGAGAAAACATGGCAAAGGTAATGAAACTAGAAAAGCTACAAAAGCACCAGGACGTTCATAAATCCCCCAAACACAAACTATGGATGGGAGAAAGGCAGGCACACTCACTAGGACTGGCCATTGTGTAGAAGATAACATCAAGAAGTCTCCATCAGCGTCATCTCCAACAGACTGAAACAGCCCTGGTGTCATACGGGTACATATAGGAAATCTTTCCTTTAAGCCATCACTTTGTTCAGTAACTCACCTCCGGCAAACTGGGAACAGCACAAATAGGCTGTGGACAGAAACCCTGTTTTTAAACTTGTTTTTGTTGTTTTTCATCTTTTTTTTAACTGCTGCATTTGCACATCTAACCTTTACTACTAATATCAATTGCACAGTTTGTCTTGTTTTTGGTCCACGATTTTCCTCTGTTTGGTCCAGCATGCACTTAGAACAGAATAGGACAGAATATGCATAATGATGTGCAAGGAAATTAAACTTGCACATTTTACATCAATATTTACCACAGTTATTCTTTTGTTTAATTTATTAGTAATGTACAAATGCATATTTGAATTCCTAGCCTATGCATTTTTTTCTTTTCTTTTTTCATTCCATACAAAAGAAATCTTCATCCAAAGTGTGAAGCACAGTGGAGGGAGCATCATGGTTTTGGGAATGTTTTGCTACTTCTGGGCCTAATTACCTTGTTTAAAGTTATAAAAAGAAACTTCACAAAGGATTGCTGCAGTAGTCCATGGCTTGAAGCTGAAAAAAGGTTGAGTAATACAACTAGAGAAGTGTGCAAGTAACTCAGCAATAGAGTGGAAAAGTCATGTGATTATGTGCTGTTATATGATCTGAGGAGATTTGATCAGTCATCAAACTCAGAACTGCTGAAGCACCAAAATGCAAGTTTGCTTTCTTTAAAAAAAAATTTTTAAACTGAATTAACTGATTCTATAAAGTTTATGATATATAATCATCAATCAAAAGCTGCCTGTATATTTGCTATTCCAGGCTAAAGAAAACATTTATTTTTTTTATTATTATTATTGAAACTAATATTAGAAATAATACCAATTTTTCCTCATCTTTACTTTTAATTTACTTCTTTAAATCTTTTAAATTTTAATTAGGCAAAAAGTCTCTAAATAGCATAAGAATTAAAAGCCAAAAGACTAATCGTGTTTACATCTGTTACATCATCAGCACAAATCGCCCTGTCACCTAGAACATGAAATCATTTAGACTCCAACTCTTTTTGACCATGTGATGCCAGTGAAGGCCGTCAGGACGCAGCAGAAACACGTTTTTATCTGGGCATTGCAAGCGTCAACAGGACTCATGGAGCACCAGTCGTCCATCTCTGTCGGGCTTATCAGATGCGTCCGAGGTCTCTGATGCGCTTTTACTCCAACACATGCTGGTGAAATCTGTTAGAAATTACTTCTTTTTTTTTCAACACTTGGTCTTAAGAAACAGAGTTTAAGCAAAAATCAACCATGGTGTCGGAAGTGAGTAAGATATCGGTGTGGGTCTGTAGAGAAGAAAAGCTGGTCCTCGGGTTATCAAAGCGCACAACCTGCGCTGATGTTGTCAAAGTTCTTCTGGAGGAACAGAACTCGCAACACGGCCTTTCCGCTGAGCAGTCTTATTGCATCGTGGAGAAATGGAGGGGGTTCGAGAGGATTTTGCCGAACAAAACAAAGATTTTAAAGCTTTGGGTCGCGTGGGGAGAAGAGCAGAGGAATGTTAAGTTTGTGTTGGTTAAAAGCGAAGCGTCTTTGGCGAAACATGGTGCTCGGAGCGCAGAGGCGCGAGTGGTGCCAAGTAAGCAGAGCCCCTGTGTTACTAAGGGGATCGCACGGTCAACTATGGGCTGCATCTCACCCGAAAAACAGCGTCGGATTGTCAGAAAAGCTTTCAGAAAGTTTGAAAAGATCAATAAAAAAAGGACTCGCTCAGCCCAGAGAGATGCGTCCTGTGCGGAGAAAATGGAAACTTTGGTTCATCTTGTGGTTTCTCAGGACCACACAATCCGCCAGCAGATTCAGAGGATTGTAGAATTGGATGGAGAAATCGAAATATGTGAGGCGAAAGTGCATTATGATAGAATTAAAAAACATGGGGTTAATTATGTGCAAAACACATATTTGGTGGATGCGGCTCCTTCCTCAAGCCGAGACGCAGAGGGACAGACTTCAAGTGAGACTTTTGCCAAGTATGAACAATACGTCCAGCAGTGTGAAGACGTAATTAGACTACAAGAGGAGCTGAAGGAACAGGAGGCTCTCATTGATACTATCACAGCTCAAATCCAAGAGGAGCTGAACCACCGCTGGATGCAGAGGAGAAAAGAGGAGCTGCAGGGCAAAGAGTCAGAACCAGGCGGAGGCTCACCATTCCTCCCCAGCCCTGAGACTGACACACCGGAAAACGAGCTGTTTATGGAGGAGGAGAGGATAAAAACGCAACTAGATGCAAGTTTGTACATTGGCTTGCGCCTCAACGCGGATTTAAAAGCTATTAGGAGCGATTTAGAGCTGTCCCAGCAGATTTGCGCGGCGAGGGAGAAGGAAATGAGGGATTTGTTGGAGAAAGTGAACAGTTTGGACATGGAAGAGGGGGTGGGGATTGAGGAGAGAAGCAGCCACGGGACGAAGAAGGTGATCACTTTGGAGCAGAAAAGCGGATGGGTGGAGCAAGCCAGGGGTCTGTCAAAAGCTCATAGCCTGAATGACGACGACTCAGATACTGGATTAAGTTCTCTGCACAGTCAGGATTCAGACAGCCTCCCGGTCTGGGAGTCACTGGTTTAGGATTTAATATGGAAAGTGACTTCATGATAATTTTTAATGAGAATAAAAAAGAAAAAAGTCTCAGGGATTATTATGATTACATAGATAAAAACATTGTTACCACATTAATCTTTGTATGCCATTATAATAATTCTTTAGTTGTATTATTTGTACATCTCACTAAAAAAGCTGTTTTGACATGAAAATAAAAACCAACTGAGCTCAGCTGCATGTTTTCTGTCCTTGCAATGACCCAACAAAGGCAATTTTTTTTTAATGAAAACAGCAGGGAATGAGTTATAAGTGATGACATGAGATGAAGTAGCTAACAAATTCAGCATGGTTGCAGCAGATTTCCACAACTTCTGCAACTATACACACTCCAGAGACAGCAGGGTGGCGTAGCCAAAACAAAGACAAAACTGTTTAAAGTTAGTCATCTCAGCTTTCACGGAGACCCAGACACCAAGAGACAAGAAACATAAAAGAATTTTTTTTTGCTGTGAATCATAAAGTCACAAAAAAATCTGAACACAAAACACAGGCACATAACTCACACAGGTCTATTCTATTCTATTCTATTCTATTCTATTCTATTCTATTCTATTCTTTTCTTTTCTACAGTCATTTGACAGTCCTTTGTTTAAATACATATTATCTTGGGCATAAGTGCATGCAGCTTATTCAGTACGGAGATTACCTTTTTCTAATAAATGATAAACATTTGCACACAGACATGTGAGGGTTTTATCTTTCAGATGTTCCATATTTGCCTCTGTATTTGCTGAACCCGAACAACATCACAACTGATAGCAATCAAAACCTTGGGAAACAAACAGATTACTCGTTTTATCTTTTAGCTGCAGAAAAAAAGAAGAAGAAAAAGGTTTAACGTTTATTAACCCAAAACGAAGACACACCACAGTGTTTTCCAGTAAATGTCCAATGGCTGACATGGACATAACTGCATAAGCTGACTACTTGTTCCTAAATAAAGGGAAGAAGACTTATGTAAGACTCTTTTTTTTTTTTTTTTTTTTTTTTTTTTGCTGGGCAAGGGTTGTTAAAGGTCAGATCACTTAATTAATTCACATTTTAGTCATTTTACTCTTGGAAGTCTGTACATTTGATAACAAATGGTGCTAGATCTTGTAAACAGTCATTTTAACTAGAAGAAACATGTCCTTTTTTCACATTTTTATTATATATATATTTAGGGTCAAAGTCAAAGGATGGCTACACCATGTAACAATTGTTTAGTCATTCAGAGAGCTATGCATTAACCCATAGCACTGGACATGAAATTCGCCAATGTTAATTATCAAACAGACTTCATTCATGAACATTTTACATACATTTTACATACATACATAAATACACATATTTATATTTATATAAATATTTTTTTTCTAGCTTTTTGGGGTTAGAAGGAACCAATAAATACAAATCTATTATTTTGTTAATTAAACACATTTTTACAATTAGAAATATTTTATTATATTTGATGTAATTATAAATAGAATTTTAAATTTAAAAACAAAGTCTCTGCTGACCCCACCAAACGGCAGTAAAAGTGTTCAACTGGTTCCAGTTTCACACAATTTGCTGCAGACAACCAAATATGTGAAGTTCTTGTACGAGGACGCTAGGACTCAGGAGGTTAAGCTTTAGGATAATATCTTTCAGATCAAATCCTCTTTATAAAGAGAGCTTTTATAAAAGTATGAAATTACATAGACATTTATTTATTGTAAGAGAAAGTAGCTGGCTTCAGCTCAGAGAATAAAAAACACCAGAGCTGTATTAAGTTTCCTCCCCTGATAAAGCTGGCCATGAGCTGCTTTATGACTGAATACACAGTGATACATAAGACAACACAAGAGTATACATTGCTTCCTGCGTCCCCAGAGTTGTATACTTGGAGTACTTAACAGGTGTATTGAAAAACCCTAAACCACAGGTATAAAACAAGACAAACGATGTGCTTTCTCAGCATATACAGTGACTGAGTCTTGTTATGAGACTCTAAAATGTCTCTGTATTTGAGGATCATTTGGTATTAAAGAGTATGTTCCTATACACTATTACACAGTCATGCTGGTGATCAGCACAATGAAAAATTACAAAATGTAGATTATAATATATACCCCAGTTTCCAAAAAAGTCATAATGTTTCCTAAACTAAATAAATAAAAATCTAATCTGCAATTTGTTGATGTAATTTGAACCTTCATTCAACAGACACATGTGCATAGTGTGTACCTGTATCTGTGTCACTAAAGTGTCCTGGATCTTGAACATCTTCCTTGGTGGATCTGAATGTTTCCTTTTTACAACCTTCCCATTTAACATTTATTTAATTTAATCAAGTTTTTTCCACTCTTGATAGGCTGATTTAATATTTCCTTTTCAACTTGTTCTGAAAGAAATAGTTTTAAAAATATCTACAACTTAATCAAATCGTATTATTTTTAAAAAGCCATAGTGGTTAAATGAACTAGGGTTGTGTGATTTATCTTACATCCGTCAATTGTCTATTTCTGCTTATTCTAATGCAGGGTTGCAGGGAGAGTGAAGCCTCTCACTGCTGTTATGAAGTGAAAGACATGAAACACCTTGGACAGACTGACAGTCCATCACACTGCAGGGTAAAACATTAACATAATATCTGCAACAATAACTATAGTTACCAAGCAAACGCCTCTCTTACAGCTTCTTGAGTGTGTTTCTGAAACCAAGCTAGATTCAGTTCAGCCCAGAAAACTTTATTTATCCTTTTAAAGGCAGTTCAGTTTCACACAGTACCCAGTGCACAGCAGACACAATCAGCTTACATCCATCAACAGTTGCAGTTGTTTCTCAGTGTCAGGAACAGACAATGTCAGGCACAGAGAGGCTCAGAGACATACAATTTGCAAAATAGACACAATATACAAAAAAAAAAAAATAGATACATATAAATATATATCAGTGTATTCAAAACAGATAGGCCACATTTGTAAGAATGGCATTGGCTACACAAGGATCACCAACATGTGACATAAGTATGAGTTACACAAGTGCAAAGCTGGTGTTTTGCAGCCTTAATGGCAGAGAGAAACGACATGCAGTAGCGATTTGTTTTGTGAGGGGAACTGTTAAGCATCGACCTGAAGACATGGTCAGGCAGTGTATCGTTAAGAATCAATGAGTACTGTATCGTCGAAGAATTTTACCAGATACCTCTTCTCTTTTATGGACTTGCAACTGTCTGTGTACAAAATGAAGAGAAGGGGGGAGAGGACACCCTCTGAGGAGAAGCAGTTTTGGACACCAGGACATCAGAGATCACACTGTTGATCAAAGCCTGCTGCGTTCTGTCCCTCAAAAAGTTTCAAATCAATTATAAAAGCTGGTCACATAGTTTAAAAGGAGAGGCAAGGTGGCTGGCCAATAGGTGAGGCTGCATCTTATCAAATGCTAAAGACACCACGAGTGCCTTTGGATTCCTCAAGAGATATTTCAGGTAGGCTTACTGACACAGCAGTTTACCTACCTGTGCAAGTGAGAAACTCAGAGACACCAGAAACAGAAGATCCACCTGTGTGACTGCACAGGAATCTGAGTTACCACTTTGTATGTCAGTGCCTGAAATGAAACCTTTAACAAACGACCATATGACTGATGTTACTGCTGGCCGCCGATATCCTACTCAATAATGGCGGCCTCCAAAACGTTTGAGTTATTAGACTAATAGTGACTAACCCAAGTCAACGGGACAGAATAACTCCCTGGGTATAGTTGCTGAAATATTGTGATCTGAGGATGTTAGGAACTGAATAGTTTTGTTGAACAGATGTGTTGTTTTTCTAGCACATGCATTGTAAGAGGGGAGGAGATGTTATGTATTTTGGGCTCTTGGAGGGCCCGTAGTGAGAGCGCCCTTGGCCTGACGGGTAACCCCGCTCGTTGTTGTTTAGCTGCTAGTTGTACTGCTATGGAGTTACATGCAGTGTTAATAAACGGTTAATGTTCCGTGGTGGTCCTGGTTATTATTATTACACATGGTAACACAAGAAAGAGGAGAACATAACACTATCTGTTTGAGCTCACTCCAGGCAGTTAACGTCAGTCCAATGTTGACTCTTGTCTTAACTCTTATTCTGTCTCTTTTTCTCCATATTTTTATTGCTTCATCTGATAATGTCGTCTTGTGTCTCTTTACCGAATCAGCCATGGTGCACATTCAAAACAGCCAAAGTGTTGATATGCAGTTGCTGGCTTGTGATGCAGTTCCTCACAATATGAAAGTGAACTTAGAGAACAAACAAAGCCCTCAGGAAAAAGGACAAGGACATATTGAACCCATGAAACAATTAGCATTCTTACAAAGAATGGATATAAAAATAGATAAGTAAAATAAATTTAATTTAAAGAAAGACAAAAAAAAATAATAAAAGGAGACGAGAAAAAAGGAGATGAAAAAAAAAAAAAGATAAGTAGATAAACAGGTAAAACACCAGCAACCATAAGTGAGCCTAACATTTCTCATTCCCAGGTTGACCTGGGGGAAGGTTAGAGACATTCAGATTTCCATTTCCAGACCAGGCAAACTGTTCACATAAGTCAATAGGGGATCCCAGGTTTTGTGGAATGCATCAATGGCACCGTTGAGTGTACCTCTGATCCTTTCCAACTTAACATTCTGCATAATGTCCCAAATCCAGTGGTGGTGTGATGGGGGAGTAGCAGCCTTCCATTTAAAGAGAATCAGGCGCCTAGCTAGTATGGAGGAAAAGACAATGACTCTGCATAGGAGCCGAAGGAGCACAACCCGTTGGAACATGATGGAAAACTGAACTAAACATGACAAAACCAAAAACCCAAACCATGATCTAAACAGAAACGAAACATGACAAAAACCAGAAATAGAACCAAAATCCTGGCAGAACTAAAAACACCACAAAAGCCCAAAGCCTAACCCATAATCATAACAAACTAAACATGACCAACACTATAAACTATTGACTATAAACCAGGATCAAAATATAACCAACCAAAATAGGCAAAACCCAAACACAAGAAATAAGACCGTGGAACATGACACATCAGCACAGAACCATAACTGTTTTTCATTGTGCTTTACATGCAGCAGTCTGTCTTCTAACCAGTAGATGTCACTACTAAAAGGATTGCACTGCCACGCCGCAGGAATGACATAAAAGAAGCCAAACTAAAAAGTTATTACATATATACAAACATTCAAACAGTATTTGATATTTTTGTACAGATTGAACTGGTTTTATCTCTGTGGATTTTGATCGGTCATACAGATATCCGTATAGATAAAAATATTTTCTGTAGTCCTTCATGTTTTTCCAACACATTGTTAGTGCAAAACGCGACCGGTTTGAAAAATTAGTAGGTACAAACGATGAAGCAAACTAAGCACCATGTATTTTGACACCAATTTTGGTATGCTCAATCCTTCATTTGATCAAGATTGGGACTAGCTTTCACTTTCCATTGCAGCTGCTTCACTATTACCATAAATGAAATAGATTAAACTTATTATAAACTCTGCGATGGACTGGTGACATGTCCAGGGTGTACCCTGCCTTCACCTGAAACACTGCTGGGATAGGCTCCAGCTCACCCCGCGACCCCTAATGGGA
>JBAMHW010000001.1:18644631-18654997 GCA_037177495.1 Rhadinocentrus ornatus | reverse complement strand
CCCCCAGCCGAGGCTTGAACCAGCGACCTTCTTGCTGTGAGGCTGCGGTGCTAACCACCACACCACCGTGCAGCCCGCGTTTCAATCCTCTGAAATAAAAATAAGAAAAATGCAAGCAGAAGGGTGAGAAAAGCAGAAAGCGTCCACAGGGCAGCAAAGCAGGAAGTAGAAGAAACTTCATCCTATGTTCATCAAACTGTTTTATCTTTGATGTACGTTTGTGTACATGCAAATAAAGAAATGGGAGCAAATTGGCTGCTTGCAAAGTGCCAAAAGATACAATTTAAAACTTGTTCTTCACTAAGTGGTTTGTCATGTGTAAACACCACATTGATTCATCCCATGAAAATGGTTCCTGTTTAAATGATTTATTTGGAATTGGTAAGTGACTGGGGAAAAAAGAATTAAATAAATAAAAAAAATAATAAAACAAATGGTAACACACAGATTGGACGGACAGCGAGTGGAGATTTGGAGAAATTGGATAAAGGTTCTGAATAATTATGCTTTCAAGCACTAGCACAGTACAACTTGAGAACTTCTAAACAGCCATTTGTTCAAAAAGAACTGCGTGACAAGTACTTTAACAGAAAGAGTAAACCAAGTATGTTAAATCCAAAAAAGCAAAATAGTAAGAGGCTGACAAGGACTTCTGTGAGCAATAAGAGTAATGTAGTTTGTTTTGACTAGCTTCATATCAGATAGATCACATGTTTCAGTCTGTTTGATTTACCAATCACAGAGCTTTCATTGTGACAGAGTTTAGTCATCATCTGAAGAAACCACAAAGCCTAGACTGCACAACCTCCAGCATGGCTCAGGATTTGTAAAACACACACACACACACACACACACACCCCACACACACACACACTATTTAAAGATGCATTAATTTCTTGTCATTTCTAAAAAACACACAAAAAAGGAATTGGATGGAAAGAGACGAAGTATTTGGAGCTAAAAGTGATCAAAAAAATGTTGAGGAACCCAACTGCAAATTGGATTGCTTTTGGCTTACAGTAATATCTTTAAGTATTTTCACCTATAACATTTTATTTTCAGTTGCTATGTGTCAGTTTTAAATGCCTCCCACACCCACCCACTACCCACAGTTTTGTCATTAAATTTCACATGCCCTTATGTGGTGCACTGACACTTTCTCCTGCAGAAAGAGCAGATGGTTGGAGTTAAACAAAGTGTAATGTTCCATGTTAACATCTTCCTGGCTAAATTATATTAAATTAGAAGACATCAGAGCCTGTTCTCACTCAGCTGCCTGTATTTGTTGGATGGTGTACTAATGACATTTATTCTGTGTCCATTTTACAGCTGCATATGCAATTTGAGACGTTTAGTAATCTGACCTGGCAACAATCTTACACCTCCAAAGTTCTAATGGAGCTAAAAAAAAAAAAAAGAAAAGAAAAAGAAGAAAAAGAAAAAGAAAGAAGTTAAAGCTTTGGCTTAAACAATAATCCTCCAAATTTAGGAGTTCAAGATAAAAAGTTTGATGTAGCGCTATAATATGAAGCATCTGCTAAATAAACTGCAGTGTAATGTAACACTACAAACTCCAATCTGATTAATAAGACCACACAGTCTCTCTGGTAGCAGAGTGGGTGAAGGGAGTCCTGAATTTCTCTGGTTCAGCCAATAACATGAGTGGGTCTGAACCCAATGACCTGTGTGAATGACTGCAGTCTGGCTCTGTTACTGTTGATTTATAATCAACTGCAGAACACATCTAATAAACAGACACTACCGTATTATTTAATTCTATTTAAATTGTTGGCCTGGCAAGTACCAGAAAACACTTGTAGGAGGAGAGGAGGGGAGGAAAAACAAGAAACACTAAATCGTAAGCAATATTATAAGTATATTTCAATACATCATCAGAAATACAAAAGCAATATTAGATTGTGGTAAAACCTTTACAAATGCCATTAAAATTGCCTTTAGAGATCCAGCTGAAACATCCCAAAACCAGTCTCACAAAACAATAGTGAAATACAGACATCTACATTAAGTGCGGAAAGTACTGCAAGAATTTTTATTTCCCTTTTAAATGGTGCCACATTTGTAAGGAAGTGGATTTTTAAGTATTTGGGCAGCAGAGTTTAATACATGGCTTGCAGCCATGAAAATCTTCTCTGCCAATGCCAAAGAGCTCATTCTGCTGTTGACTTGTTCTGAGCTGCTGGTATCCCAGATGACAATCAGGTGGCTGATTAGAATCTGACTGGCAGCACCAGTGAGCATTAACCCTGCTACAGTGGTTAGCTAGATCATATTGTGTGGACAAGACGTGGAGATGCTTGTTGCTGTAATGATACAACTTTTGGTGGTGGCAATGTGATGGTGTGGAACCGCATCTCCCTCACTGGAAAAAACAAGGCTTGTTGTCATTTAAGGCAATTTAAATGTAAAGAGATACTGAGATAAGATACTGCAACTAGAGGCAATCCCATAACTCCACAGTCTGCTACCTCCAGATTTTGAAAGTGGAGAGAATGAAATGACTTGCCAGCAGTTCTGGTGTTGACCCCGTTGAACACTGGGGGGGTCAGCTTGTGTGTGCTGTTCTACCAGAGGGACCAACACAACCGCATTGGCTGACTTGTGACGAAATGGCGTGTGACCAAGCTGATGGCCAGCATGAGGAGAGGGTGCCAACCTTCCTAGCAAGGTTTTCATGGGTGCAACCATGCTCAACTCGGCTGCTCATCACAAAAACTGTATTAGTACTGAGCATTGTTACAACATAGAAATAATCTACTAAACACAAACTTTCATATTGTTTGTGCTACATTTACATGATACACTCATGTAGGTTGGAAAACCAGTCCCCACCAATTTTAATGTGATTCTAAACAGATATTAAAAGCCAAGAAGACACTGAAAATAATAAACCAAAGCACTTTTTTCCTTTTTTTTTCTCTCAGTTTAATACGTGCACAGTGAAATGAAATGAGCAACCTTTAAACAATATTTAAGTTAAAGTGAAAACTCACACTTGAAAAAGAATAAATTGTTTCATCCAAGAAGAATTCAATTTTCATAGAAACCAAAACTTTAATCTTCAGTAAAAACACATCAGTATCCAAAGTAATAAATTGGTTTATACTTATACTAATTACTAAGTAATTGTTTTTTAAATTATATTCAAATTATTGGTTATTGCTACAAAGAAAGAAACCAATTCAAGTTTAAACCTGGTGTAAATTGAGTATGTTGTTTAATGTGGAGCGTTTTAACCACTGTTGTGCTGTAGTGCCAGCATGTGGTGAGAAGAACTCATAACATAAGGTAAATCTATTCTTATCGCCAGATAACAGTTGTACCTTAAAAATTTCTTGTTTCATTTATTTACATTTAAAGCTTTGCAACTTTATGTTAAAGAGGTTGTTTCAGTTCAGTTTGGTATAATGAACAAACAATGTTAATAGATCATTAAAAAAAGAGAAAGTTGAAATATGAAGCATCGTGTTAATAATAAGAGGAATTTTTGTTGGAAACTAGAGGGACAAAATGATTCTCTTAGCAAACAAAAAGGTCATATAATTTGTTACATCATTTGCAGATGTGAAATGTAAACTTGTAATTTATGTAATTTCACATTTACACCAGATTATGTTTATCATCAAACATAACATGTCTCATGTGAAATAAGTTTGAATCATTAGTAGCTCATGTCTCCATTCAAATATATCATGCCCACTGATGTCATGTTTTCGAGGCAATAATCTAATCACAGCTGACTAAATCAGCGTAAAGTGTCCCATCATATCTTGATCCAGCATGGTAATGAGATTTGTGGAGCCCCACTGCTTCCACGAAACCCTCCATATCTGTTCATGTCGATGAGAAGAATTTTGTTCTTCCTTTCATTCCTTTGTTGTTTGCTTTATTTTTTGTGGCAAAATTGTAATAATTTCTTTGAACATTTTATTCAGTGTGACTAAAATGTATCAAATGCAAAAAGTTGAATTTATTAAATAAAATGCTACTAATATATTTTTTTAAAGCCATTGCCATCATGACTCATCTTCCTACAGATGCTGGGGACATCATTTTATGAATTCTGTTGTGAAAATCATATTGATCCCTTGGCAGAATGTCACAGACATGGTATGCATCTTACTAGCAGTTTGATATTGCACTACAGTATCTACAACATGTGAGGGCCTCATGAGGCAGTTGGATCTGCTCTGCAGTGCTTAAGTACTTTGATTTGACTCCTGTAGCAGAATTGAGCAAAGTGTGAAACCAGCGCTGTGGCTCATTTTAACTGTTGACAGTTCATCTATTATCTGTTCCTGCCTCCCTTCGTTTCTGGCAAGATCAATACAAACTACTTCAGGTGGAAAATAAAAGATGGTTCATTCATCACACTGAGAGGCTACTGGTTCAGTTTTCTGAATCCTTGAACTAAAGAGGTGAAGCACATCGTCTCCAGCATCCAGTAGTCGTTTAAGTGAAACATCTCTCAAATAATTATATAAAATCGGGCTTTATCCACTTGCATGAAATCTTCTATGTATGAGTTGTAGAGTATTGATTTCATTTGATTGCTATTCAGTCTTGATACTTACATTAAGTCTGGTGATAGACTGAATATCGGATCATTTTTTAAGTGTAACCCTGACCTGTTTATAGCCACACTAGTAACCCTGGGGCTTTATTTGATGTTCATACTTGCATTAGCATGTTATCATGCCAACAGTGAAAAGTATCATATTCATACAGCTACTTGAGCATGTTTCCTTACAATTATTTGCAAAGTAGCAAGACCAGCAGAAGCTAAAGGGTCATTCTATTGGACTTGGGTCAAAACCCAAAGTATGGTATTAATTATATAGGCAAAGAAATGTCTGCATGTCACAAAAAAGGAAAGGACGTCCGCTATTGCAATTTAAAATATCAGAACATAAATATGCTAATATATTTCCCTATAAAAGTAAATAGTGGCGACTCAAAATAATAAAACTGAAAACATTTCTAGGTCCAAAAGCGTTTTTGTAATGAAACAAATATATACACAATGGCTTTTTTTCTGATATTTATTTCATGATTTCTTGTTCCAATTTTAAACAACAACTTCAAGCTTTGCACAAAATGATCACAACAGCCTGTGCTGTGCTTAATATCTGGCTGTGGGAGGAGCGTAACATCACATCAGATCCAGCCAATGAGTATATGACCCATTACAAGATTTAGAGACATCTGTGAGGAGTTTAACTGGAGATCATGACACTAAGTGGTGATAACTGATTCCTCCATGACCAGAAAGTCAGATATTCTCCTTCTGAAACTTATATATTCTCCCCTTTAAAGCACATTTAGTGGGCCACCCAAGAGAATGAAAATAGAATAATTAGTAAAACAAAACCCTTGGAGAAAACTGTCACACCACGACAGTGCTCAGCCAAACCCATCAAATTAAGGTACAATAATAAAGTAAATTATTATGTAAATACTAACTTGTTTACAGAATAGTTTTCAAATAAAAATAAATTCCTTTGGTCAAGTAAAAAACAAAATGAAAAGAACAGTGAACTTTTCCTTGTTTCAGTCTTGATTTCCTCATTTCTTTCTTTCTACAGTCATCCATGTTTTTGAGGCTCTAAGGCTGCAAAGGAGGTGTCAAGGCAATATGGTTATGGTGCCCCTGGCGCTCCATGCTGCAGCATGCTGGGAAAAGGACTAGAAGAATAGGAAAGGGGCAGAGGCATTGAATGAGGACAAGATTCCTCAGACAGCAGGTGAAGGTGCATCAGGATCAGGCTCATTACTGTAGTTGTTGCTGTAGTGATTCCCACTGGGAGGGTGATTAGGTAGGATGTCCAGTTCGTCCACTTGTGGGCCAGGGTGCATCACCACCAACTGGTCTTGGGGGATATCTGCAGCAGCTGCTGCCAGGTTGGTAATTGACTTGGACTTAACACACTGGAAGTCCACATGACGACTCTTTCCCTCCTCCTTTTCCCAGGACATGCGGATGAAGGGCCTCTGGACATAATTGTAAATAACCTCTGGACGACCGCCTGGTCGCTTCTTCACTTTCTCTTTGTATGTGGGATAACCTGTCAACACAAAGCAAAAGGATTACTTTAGTTATTTTCTAGTTAGTAGATCTGAATGACAGCAACTCCCCAAAGTGTCCTTCCCCATGGCTATTAGGGCTGGGAGATTCGTTGATTTAATCTTGTTAATTCAAATTAGCCGTTTATGACTATTTTTATGAAAATTTTTGTTTTTTCCCCCCCTGTAATACGCAGAGGAAATGCTCTCTTTGGTCTTCCATAGTTAGCAGCGTTCTCAACCTTGCCCCTCCCGTCACTTTTCGCTACTGAAATTTAGCTGCGCACCTAACCACTGTGAGAAATGCTGCTCTCTTTGAGATGCACAAGACAGCTTTAGCCCCAAAAATTCCAGTTAAGAGACGACAAACATCAGGGAAATTATTTCCTCAGTGGATCCTGTACGATTAGAAAAGATCCTGGAGGGAAGTGATCACTGATGTAGTCATGCTGCATTTCTCTATGCAAGATATGCAGCTGTGGAATAGTTATGAAAAGCTTACAATCACAAATCGGGTTTTATTTTAGGCCATATCGTCCAGCCCTACTAACTTTTGATTAAAAGCATTTACATAATGGCAAAGACTGGCTTCAAATTGTTATCAAATTTAGATTTAATCTGTTTTAATTACATTTTCTTGTCCAAAAAAAGGTCTTAAGGTGGCAAAAATCAAAGAAAACATCACACTAGCTCTGATGTGCTGCAAATAATATGAAGACAACGCATTTTCATCATTAGTAAACACACATCTTTCTGACTGAAAACAACAGTGTAAACATGTTCTTCTTCATCAGCTTAAATTGTGAAATCTTTCTTTCACGCCTTTAGTTTTCTGTGCTCCAGTGCACAGACTTCACGAAACATGTTTTTAGTCTTATTTTCTCTACTTTTGTGCATAGCATGTTACAACTTTTCCCATCTTTGTTTTCTTTATAATTTTACAACTTTTTTTGGTTGTTTATCTGCTTAACTGCGAGTTAAGCATTCGTGGCTAACAAAAGCTTTTATTGTCAATGTGCATTGCAAATATAATGTATTTGTATTGTAAAAGCCCAACTAGGGAGGGACATTGCAAATTAGCCTTGGCTACAAATGTTATGGTGTGATACATGTTTATTGTATACACTTGTTCTTATCAAATAAACAAATAAATAAAATAAAACAACAACGATCTGTGTAGTTTGACATTTGTGTATTATAGCCTTTGTGTAGGGGAATTTCTTTGATTAACTCATTATCATACAACCACTGCTGCCAATACCTTAAACATACTGATTGTTTGATAATGTTCGATCAAAGCGTTGCTTCTATAACGGAGGATTAGTTGCATTAGTCATTGTAAAATTCAGTGTACCTTCAATGCCCAGCCTTATTTTCTTCAGTCCCCTCTCCTTTAAAACAGATTTGGCAACATCTCGGTTTTCAATATACTTGAAAAATCTGTAGAGTTTTGTGCTGTAAATAACTGCAAAAAGAACAAAAAACACTTTGTTTACTACAGTTTATCACATATTTGTATTTTACATACCATTTCTGTGTTAGCAGGCACTAACTCTGTGAATACTCTTCTCCCATTTGTGGTGGATATTCTTCATCCCAGTCCACCACATCGTCATCAGTAAGGACTACAATATGACATTCCCTCTCGCCACTCTGAGCACTGGCCACCATCAAAGGCAGAACCATTTCTTCAAGGTAAAACTCAAACTGACGCCGAGCTCCATCATTGGACAGCTCATGCATCAGGGCACCTGTTAACAAAAGAGAATGAGTTAGCATAAAGCCTAAGAGAGAAAATGCAGACAAAAGTGAAATAATTAAGCTCTCACAGAGTAATCAATAGGGCATCTGCTATACTAACTCCTAAAAAAAAAACACAACCTACTAACACAGGAAGCTCATTACATTCTCTGCTAGCTAAAAGCAATCTTTCATGTTATATGAAATTGAACAAGGTGACCGTGTTGATCTCTTGCTCACTTGGACTTCAACTGTCATGACACTATTAATGAATAACAAAAACACTTTCATCCTGGAAAAATTACTTACTGAGGTCTCTGCATTTAATGGTGCTATAGTCGAAAGAGATGCATAGATAGTCACACGCCTCCCGCAACTCAGGGATGGAGATTCCATCTGGACAACGGATTATCCCAGATTTGTAGTAATCCTGTCAATTAGATAGAAAACACAAATAAGGCATACACTTAAAACACTGTTCTTCCATTACCTTATAAAGTGCACATTAAAAGTTAAAATAATTAAAAATCTAACTATAAAAACTTTCCAACAGTATCTGCTTTTGGTTAAGTATTTTGTCATAGAACAGAACATATAAAGATTCAAGTTACAGTCTGTTAAAGTGTTACTAGATAGGCTCTTGGTTAGCAGATGGCAAATGAGATTCAACAGTTAACCATTTAGAGGTGATGATCATTTTGAAGGTAACAGTTTGTTGAGTGCCTGAACAAGCGTTTTGTAATGTGTGCCTTTTACATTTCATCTACAATCATTTAAATAAATGGAGAAAATGTTACACACTAACCAGAATTGCTCGGAAAACTGTTGAACTAATGCCTTCGGCCACTTCATACTCCCCTTTCTCGTTGGGCCGTGTGAAATTATGCTCTCTCCCAGATCCAAACATTCTAAAATAATAATAATGGGGGGAAAAAAGTTAGAGTTTTACAACATTTTCAAAAGTTATCCAGTATTAATCGAACATTTGGACACACCTAATCATTCAAAATGAGGTCTAAAGAAGTGGTGTATGTTAACCAGAATATTAATAACAATAAAGACACAGTAATGTCTACCATAGTGTACTGTACCTTCCCAACATGGTATTGGGTTGTGCAGTGAAGATGGAGGGATCTACTACGAAGCGTGTGTTGTCAACAATCAGAGTCACTCTTTCTAAGGTTCTAATGTTTCGGTTTCCAACAGTGGCACTTGCACCTCCTTCCTTAGGATTCTCATAAACAAAAATCATTTCTCCAACTCCCAAGCTTTTAAAGGTGCCTTCTGTACTGGACAGGCTACTGTTGCGACTGCTCACCACCCCACTGCTGCTGGAACCACTGGGTGAGACTCTCTGAGGCCTTGGACTACTGGGCCTAGATGATGGGCCCCCATCTCGCTCACGGTCTACACACACACAAACAAGAGGGGGAGTTACAAAAGTAACTTAAGCACTGACAAGCATTATTATTTTCTCTCAGTATTAAAGGCTTGTGTGTTAATAGGAAACTTTAGATTTTATTACTTCCGAACAAACAAAAAGCAATGAGACTAAAATAGAGCTCTCCTCAAAATGTGCAGCTCATATGTAGCAAAACAGAACAGAGATGTATAAACAATGTTCGGAGTTGTGTGTTGCAGTCAGCTGTTACAAGCTAGAGAACTCTAACATGACTGTCATGTAAACCTGCTATTCTTTGCATGCATGCTCACCACTGTTGTGCTGGCGGGTGGGTGAAGTGACGTTCCGAATGCAGGGGGTCAGCTGGCCTTCTCTCTCATGTGAGGAGTCCCTAGAGCGATCACTGGAACGACGGCGGTCACGTGAGCGGTCACAACCCCCGCTGGCACCATGCATGCTCATCTTCTTCTGTTCTGCCTCCACCCGAGAAGCTCTGGCCTGACTGCTGCTTTACAAGACAGAAACATATGTAATGCAACCCTTTCTTTCTCAAGGACAGATGGTAATATCATTTCACTGTGTTGACATTATAGCACACAATCAACATGTCTAGTTTTTTTTTCTTTGGGAGGTGATGGGAAGTATAGGATAAAGCATTATATTTGTGCTCCAACAAGATTGCACAAGAGGTCTTGAAGACATATGTAACAACCTGACTAACTGGATCAACCATATTCTGGAAACTTCCAACATTCATGTAACAAACAAACTTAGGTGCAGCCAATTATTGTTGCCACTGTCATGAACTCCTAAATCGACACAAAATCTAAATGTTTTGTTACACTATAATGAGCTAAATAAACCAATTAGAGCAAAACTATAGAAAGACACATCAATAGAAGAGCACCGCTAGGCATGTCATTATTTCAAAAGGTAAAAAATAAATAAATAAAGTTGCAATGATAAGCCCAGCCAGAGTGTCAATGTGCTGACATGACAAAGAAAAAAAGACAGGACAAAAAGGAAAATAATTAGGGATGGACTGATATGAACATTTTGGCCGATACGATATTCGATATTAATATTGTCGTTATGACCGATAACCGATATTAACCGATGTCGATATATATATTTTGTTTCAAA
>JBAMHW010000001.1:18632904-18643615 GCA_037177495.1 Rhadinocentrus ornatus | reverse complement strand
ACCTGTATTTCGCTGCCTTGTACCTGTGACATGCGCAATGACAATAAAGTTGAATCTGAATCTGAATCTGAATCTGATAATACGGGTCAAAGTTACTCATACTTGTATACATTTAATTAGAACTAAACTGGACTAGGAGACCTTTACTTTTCTACAGTTCCTGTCCTGTACTTTGACCTTGAAGTTAAAGAAAAAGCCAGTACAAACAAAAAAAACAGTAACAATAGATAACCATGATGGCTAGCATGAACCTCACTTTTAAAATATGTAATGGATATAAGTGATGTAAGATGTAAGTAAGTAGTGTACAGGGGTTTTAAGCTATCCAATGTCACTCAGCATGGTAGCACCAATTTTCTTTTAGCTTAAGTATGTATCAATTGTTTTAAACTGTCATAATAAAATCAACTGAAGAGCATGCAAATATATCGACTGATTAGACACTCAAACCTCCTGACCATTTCAGTGGTGCATGTGACCAAACATAAAACATTTCAATTGTTCCTATTTAAGCCTCCATGCCATCCTAGCACCCGTGAGACCTACCCAACACGGAAAAAGAAAGTCATCATAGAGTAGAACAAATAAAACAATGCTGTAAAACCAGTTAAGGGACATCAAGTCATTTAACAGAAGTCAACAGAGATTTTTAAGTTCCTTAACAAAGTTAATGACCACATAAGAGGTGTGTAATCAGCAAGCACTGACCAACGCTTTATGCTAAAAACTTCTTTGCAATAATGGAAACCAACTCAATTAGCCATTGTTACATTATGGGTATTAGATAACTCGTTTGGCAACCAATGTTTTGACTAAATGTATGGCCACAGGTGCTGCAGCATTCAATTCCAAGAAATGCTCACCTGTTCATTGCATATTAGAAGGTTAAGGCCCCCTTATAAAGAGGTTTGCATCACTAAACCACAACAGTAGAATGGGGAGCAAGAAGTATGAATCTATGTAAAAAGGGTGATGAACATATGGCACTCTTAAGAATCATTGAACTGTTTCACCATGTTAAAATAAAACCGGTTTTGGCCAGCTGAAATAACTGTCATCAGGCAATTTTGAGATATAATCACAATAATGACAACCACGTAGTGCATGTAGGGTTAACCTGATTTCAACTGTGATCTCACATTATACATTAAATTATATTGGCCACATTCGTTAAGGTGCAATGACAACTATTAACTGCTAAAAAATCAAACCCAAAAGAAACCAGAAGTAATTAATATTTACGCTATATTTAGCTGATTTATGAATGCAATACTTTTTCTTTTTTTTATCATTTTATATAATTGAGCTCTTAGTTAAAAACTCTCAAGTTACAAACACAAACACGAGTAACAAGTCCAGCATGAATCCTGTACCTCAAAATGGGTGACAGGAAATTTCTGGTATGTTCCTCTTCGCAAAAGTTTTCATCTGGCTCACCTCGAATGCTTGCAGAGTTTGCGAGGTCGGCTTGTTGCTTTTCGTTCCCAATTTTCGGTGTCACTGGAGTTACTATCATATGACTGCAAACGTGCTGCCATCACCCGTATAGGGGGGAGTCTGGTCTAGATCTTTCACTGTTCATAATCTGGATAGCAGGAAAGGGCAAAATTATCATATTAATTCGACTCCCTGGTACGCCGTCGTCAAACCATGAAACACCTTTCCAACACCTCACTAACTACACGTGTACATTAATGTAAACGCTGTTAAATAGTCACGACTGTAATGCCAATAAACAACTTCCTAGGCTTTAAGCATCTCAAAACAAAATGTAGTCAACGTTGCTGTCAGACTGAGCCAGCCTGATTAGGCTAATACTTTGCTATGTTAGCATGCTTCGCTTGCTAATGTTAGCTTTCGTTACAGGCGGTACATTACAGCTGTATTAATCTGTTGTTAATCGAAAAACGCGTAGACACTTCATTTCTCCAAACAGCATTAACATACCTGGTTTGATTTTCTAAGATGATATGACAGATACATATGAAAATAGCTACCTAGCTTGCTACGTTTTCCGTTGTAATCCCAACAGCCAGCTAACCAGCCATACCCTTTCAAAACACTCACTCCGTGTGATGACGTTAAACGTGAGAACCGTTGACGTATTGACGCACTTGAAGATTCAAAGCTGTCTCTACGGGTATATTATAGTTGCTGTACGTGCTAATTCCGATGTTAGCTCAAAAAGGGAAAATGATTTGAAATAAAAGGAAGCAGTTGTTTTCAAACAGCTGGTACAGCGATTTCCCCTCTTTTCCTAAAAATTATCTATACAAAGACGCAGTCCTACAGATCTCGCGATAGTTTGTGGTTATAATTCCAGAAATGTCAGAAACGCTATCTGACAAGGTTTGCGGATATATAAAACACTGTATGGCACATTGAAATTCTACATTTAGATTTAGTCTTTAAGGTTCTGAATCAAGGTACATTTAATAAAAACATAAATGAATGAATAAATATATAAACAAACTATGCCATGCTTGTTTATAGTCTGTACCACTTAGCCAGGACCTCTAATAAAATTATTATAGACTCATGTGCATTCATTAAGAATAACAGACATTTTGTAGCTGAAATATAAAATCACTAGTGAACCAGTTAATAGATTGCACGGCCATGAAATAGTGGATGAACTACGCCAAGCCTCAGGACATTTAAAAAGAACAGAGCAGTACAGAAACCAATAGGTGTTGGAGGAAAGAGCGGCATTACTCCAGGGAGTCATGCAATCTCATCAGTCACACAATCTATCACATCCTTTATTTTTCTACTTTTTAAAACTAATTTAATTACTGATCTGTTCATTGTAAAGATGTGGATATGCGTATATATTTGTGAGCTGCTGGATAATGTGGATTTTCCCATGGGAAATTTACATTTTACTGTCACATTAACATTCAAGTCAAATGTAGCTATCATAACTGAGTCACAGTACAAATTTTATTAAGAGAGTGTGGCTAAATTAAACATAATGAAATGTGTTTCATTGGGGAGATAGTAAGGCATGTAAAACTCTTTTTTCCCAGTATTATGGCTTCATTCTATGAAAGTCAAGTGGCCTTATTGTTTAGATTCTAGAGAAATAGCTTGTCAAAGTCCTTATATATATAAATTATATGTCTCCTCCAACAAGTCTTCCAAAGTCAGCACTAGTGAAATGATGCACAGCAAACATTTCTGTTCAGATACAGTTAATGTGGGAATCAAGTGGCAGAGGAATACATGAATATATAAACAAGTAAAGGCTGGAACTATTGATAAGAAATGGAACAATTTGGGTTTTGTGTATTTGTATGATTTTTTTATAATTAACAAGCATTGCCACCAAACTTTTCACACGTGCTGTGGAGTTTTTAACTGGAATATTTATGTTCAATACAGGCCATTAACTCAGAGACCCTAAAGTCAGTTAAATATTGCAGCTGAGGTTTTGTTGATTAACAATATGTCCATGTTGTGAGATGCTTTACATATAATTAATTAAAATTGAAGGAAGGGAGGTCCAATAAAGATTTTTAGATAAGGTTTTTGATGTAGTTCTTTAAGTTTCTATAAACTTAGTAAAAGTCGAGAATATAACAAAAATCAACATCTCCAATAAAACAAAATAAAGCAAAACAAAACCTAAACAAAAGTAAAAAAATCATTGACACTTTGTTAAAATACAAACAAGTACTCCTATTCCTGTAATTCCTGCAAGCCATCATATTAAATGATTCTTTAAATATCTGCTCACAAAATACATAAAACAGGTAAGACTAATTGTTTTGTTGGTCCTTATTTGCACAAGAGAATAAAACAAAAATAGTTGTAAAGAAAGTACATTTATTCACTATGCATTTTAAATTAACTTTGAAATGCATAGCGAATAAAAGTACAAGGACATATTAAACATTTTCTCTTCTATTTAGCCTGAGATATGACTTTAATAGCTGTAATCTTATTGGTGGAAAATATAAGGGAATTTAAAAACAAATCATTAAAAAATAGAATTTAACAAACAATAAATAAAACTAAAATAATAAAAGTGCATTGCAGTGAAAAAAATTATAAAATGGACAAATAATGATAAAATAATAAATAAAAAATAGTAAGTAATAGTAAATAAGTTAATAAAAAATACATTTAACATGTTTGGTAAGATTTATGGGACAACAAACAGATTAATATTTCTACGTGTTTAGTACAAAAACATCCTTTTGAATGAGATTTCCTGGTTGCCCATGTTGTGGTTTAGATCCAGAAACAATAATTTTCTTTAACTTCTCCTGAAGCCAGTCCTGTCTTTCTCCAACTTGTTTGTGTTCTCGAATGTTGTGCATGAGCTGTACCTCACTGATGGATCTCTTCCTGCAGAAATAAAAAAATATCAGCTATTTCCAGAATTCTTTTTATCAATTAATTATTTCTTTTGATTATAATGTATTAATCTCTGTTTGTCACTCAGAATACACATAAAAGATGCAACATGACGACCCAGAATAAAAGTCAAATTTACCTAAGTGGCAGTGAATTTGCCGCTGTAAGGATACTGACGAGAAACATGAACACGAACAGTTGTTCCAAACACCTTATTGAAAACATGTTGAGTAACTGAAAAAAAATGCATTAAGTTTAGAGTTAGACAAGATGTTTGCTTGCCTCACAGTGTAACATCTGATGTTTTCTGATCATTTTGAATTAAACTATGATACAATGAAATAATGATCCAGTTTTTATGCCATCTCTTACCAGGTTTTCAGTCCTTTTATCCAGGAAAAAAGTTTGTAAGGTTTAATTTGTGATGGGACTTTATCAGTCTGAAAACAGAAGTCAAAGTTGTTGATCAGTCTTTTGTGTGAAGAAGACTGTCTTCCTTATATACAGCATAGCCCTCCCCTGGTCATCAATAAGCAAATTTCGTGGTTGATGTTGATGTCACTTTTCCAATGCATCAATGGGAGCAGGCATCTGCATGACACCACCTCCACCACAATTCACCACTAACTCATCTTTCAACACCTCTGGAAAGGGCCTCGTTTGTCACACTGTTTTTGAACTTGCTCCATTTGCACCTATCATGCTAAATAATGTGACTTTTGTCATGACACTTAAGTGTACAACACAAGCCTCATCTCAACTGATGAGACGAATGTTGCTGGTTAGTGTTTCTTTAATTGGGTATGCCTCATGCAGTGGGACTCCAGTGAAAACATATACTCTTTGAAATGGCAATACCTGCCAAGCTGAATTTATTTGCAATGTAATTTATTTTATGGTTCATCTCATGCAAGCATGCAAGGGTCACAGAGAAGTACAACTGGACCACCTCCAAGGAATGAAACAAAGACACTCGCCGGGTTCCTTATCTCTCCAGCACTGATATGTATTTTATTTTATTGTCTATATTTTTTTGCTTTCTTTGTTTTTATTATAAATGTCCTCTCCATGTAAAATACATGATGTATTGTTTTATTTTAAATGCAAATCAATAAAAAAAAATAATAATAAAAAAAAACAACTCACCCAACGCAGGTTAAGAGTTTGGTCTTACAGCAGATAGCTACTATGGCTTTGCAATGATATTCATGGGGGCAGGTGGCTGCACTACCTCCTCGACGGAATCTCCTTATGTTAAAGTCCTCTAAACTTTCTGAATTTGCTGTTACTGACCATTGTAAAGCATGTCGGTTTGTCTTGAATGTGTTACACTTGGGTCTAAAGTAAAGCTAAGCAAATTTTCACCTTCCAATATATTCACCGTATGTGGCACATCTGGCAGCCAAAAATAGGTCTAGAGTTTCTACAAATTTCCTTATCCAAAAGGAATCAAAAGGTCGAGATTGTATCTGGAATTTCAAATTAGTCCCATCTGAAGTTTTACTCGTGACATCAATCTCAATATTTGAAAAATATACAGTTAACCTCCTCTAAAATGCATAGCATCACATTTGTGTGATGTATGACTTGTGAATAACCTTGTCACAGTGTCACAAGGTGCATTAGATAACCATGAAAGACGCTTTCTAAATTTGGCAAAGGAATGGCTATGCCATGACTAAAGGAATAGGTGCCACAGAAGGACCTATATCTCTCTGTCATTTATGTCTACAACATGATGCCATCTAGCTACAGTCTTACACACAATTGCACTACATGACATATGTTTCTGCAGCATTAATGGAATTTTATATCATATTTGATCATTTATACCTAAATCATTAATCATTTTTAAAATGTGGCTGTAATAAGCTCACACGGAAGTTTGCCCATATAACACTGCTTGAAGAGCTAATAAAACATTTTAACAAACTAATTCAGTGTCAGAGGTATTATTAAACTATTTTGTGACTTGTTAACATCATCCGTCTAACACAGGAGTCCATGAAAGTAAGTACTATGTCAGGCCAGTTTACTGAATCAGCCTGATCCCTCTCTAAGAGAAACAGAATTAAGTACATGTAGGGCCATATAGATGAGCTGTATCTTTATCAGGCCTCTCCATTGCGAACATAAACAGCACTCAGCACCACCTGTGCTTTCATCTAGGCTAGATTTTTTTGCACACGTGTAGTATACTCAACCAAGTTGCTCTCATTACCTCATGCGCTCACAATGTAAGCTATCTAAGTTATGATATGCTGCTAGTGTGCAGGAGGACATGTCAGGGATTGATGGGAAGAATTGCATGTAAATCATTAACTTGGGTCACCCCCATGTCACAAAGAAAGTAACACACATAAAATGACTCATCTCTCTGAACTATATTTAAGTTTGTTGGCTGTAAATAGGCTGCCGGTGTACATATTTGGGTCCTCAAATCGTTTTAATTTACTTTGTCATCTTTATATTTTACCTGTTTTGTTACATTGTTTTCTTATTGTTTTTTTGTTTCTGTTTTTTTAATATGATGTGAAATAACTTTAAACCAGTGTGTGTGGCATGTTTTCTGGTTGTATGCATGACATATCCACAATGAGGCAACTGCATTTCTCTGGCCTCTGCATTGTGTGTTTGAAGGTATGGAAGGACACTGGGGCTATATAACGCTTTCCCTGAAATCTATAAATGGAGTTACTTTTTTCATGAAATGAGGTCACCTCACTTGAAGATATCATGTAACGAAATAGGATTTATTTAGATGGTTGACATCATACCACCCTCGCTTGTCAAACTGAGCAAATGCATGTTACACACATCAAAATCATAGCAGCTGCAAGACAATTTCTTACATTATAAAGGAGGAATAGTCCAATGCAGCTGTTAATCTTCCAGACTGAGTATCTATCTAGGTCTTTTTGAAGCTGTTCAAAAGTTTATTAGCATTACAAAGTCGTTTATTCCCCCATTAAACAGGTTTGCTGGGTTACGCCGCTCTTGTCAGTACCACTTTATGCACACACCCACACACATTTCTATCACATATTGTTGCAGAGCACATCTGAATAGCTGGCACAGGTAGTAGTGGTGCCAGATTAGTATTCAGTCTATCCTCACTGTCTTAACACAGAGCTTTAAATTCCTCAGAGCACAAAGTCAGAGCACAACGTAACAATCTAGCAACAAATTATTAATTTTTCTCCTTCTCTCTGACCATAAACACCACTGTTTTCTACATAAAAAAATGAATAAATATGAAAAAGATTTAAAAAATAATTAGCAAAATTTTTATTTCCAACCAAGTCCTATCATCAACTGCTACTCAAAAAATAAAGGGAATACATAATCATTACCATGTAACTCAAAGTCAGTCACATTTTTAGTATATGATACACTGATTGTGAATCAATTTCACCTGCTGTTGTACAATAGAACAGACACCAGGTGGAAATGAGAGGCAATTAGTAAGACAACCCCTATAAAGAAATGGTCCTAACGGGGTTGGCCACAGACCATTTCCTTGTCTTCACCCTTTCTGGCTAATTTTTAATCATGTTTGCATTTTGCAGGAAGGTGGTGTCTGGAAACCACAGAAGTTGTTCAGGTAGTGCAGCTCGTCTAGAATGGCACATCAATGCATGCTGTGGTAGGAAGATGCAGTTTCTGCATGATGCTATGGACAAGCCTGCATGGCATTTTGTTCAGTGTTTAAGCATTCTACACATAATTAACCTAAATCAAAAGATTGTTTTGACCTGTCAGTAGGTCTTCTGTATATTTGTCACTAAAACAGAGATGTTGTCACAGTGCTGCAGAGGGGCAGGACTCGAAGGCAGACAGAATGCAGGAACAAAGGTTTTAATCCAGAAGCAAGAAAGTCATGACCTGCACGATACTACAAGGATCTGACAAAACACTGGCTTAGACCCACAGTTTATAACAGGAACACAATTAACGAGATGCAGGTGGAGTGAATTAATAATTAAACCCAAGTGAGCTAATAGACAGAAAAATAACAGAATGCCACAAACCAGAGAAGGAACTACGAAAATAAAATCGGAAACCAGACAAGACAATGAACACAGGACAGTAAAAAACACACAGGCCATGACAGATGTGACAAACACTGCATATAAAATTAAGAAATCATATTCGTTATGTGTGCTCTGTTTTAAGAGCTATACTGAAATTAGCTCCTTTCTTTTCCCACAGCTGCTTATGTTAAGTGCTTGTTAATCCACAAGAAGACACTGGGATTCAACACTAAAAAGGTACGTAAACATAGTTATTTTAGTTCTTCATACAGTGGAAATGCTGTCATTTCTTGTACATTACATTTGACCCTAAAAATGTGCAAAATCTTCTAACAATACCAGAACAAGTAAACCTAATTTAAACTATTGGATGATGCATCTTTGCTAGAAAACAGTTTTCCCATAAAATTGCACAGAAGAATAATCCAAATAACTTGCCTATGGTGATGGAGAGCAGGCAAAACAGATTTTTGAGCTTGTCTTTTTAATTTTGTTGAAATGTTTCTTATATTATTTGGAAGGAAATCTTCCAAATATTTATTTATTTTTAGTTACTCAAACGCTTAGGTTTTTTAGCATTATAATCTCCCCAGTAACCTTGAGGAAAACATCCTGGATTGTTCTGAAACGGACCATTACGTGAAAACTCCTTTATTTCAGGTTTCTACAGCAATGCCATAAAATGTTATGTTGGCATGAAAGAAACTTCCACCTGAAATACGTGGCTTTGAAAGCAGTGCAGGGAGTCAAAAAATGTATCTGTATTCTCCCTGAGATCAGCAGGAAAGTTATGTTTTTTATGTTTTGTTTTATTTTTGTCACAGTGGATCGGAGCAGTCAAGTTAAGGAGTGACACGTAAATCAGTATTTTTTAATGCTGCTGTAAACACATTTGCATTTCTGTCTCTCGGTCCCTACAGGAATGTGAAATGTAATTTGCTGAATAACTTCTTTTTTTTTAAATAAATAAAACTGAATAGGAATAAATAAATCAACGAAAGGAAAAATAAAGGACTTCACTCTGGCATTACACCAACCTGTCAGCTTTATATATAGCAGGCAAATGACTGTTTATGTAGATTTGAGCAAATATTCATTTAACATCAAGTTTAATCTGACAGCTGCCACTTTTCCAGAAAGCTGATTCATATTTTTTATTTGGATGGATGCCACATTGATATTACACTGACAAGTATAATATATACTGACTCAACCTGCTGTGCAAGCAAAATGCCAGAGCTGGCTAACACACACACTTTTCTGCTGGAGTCAGGAGCTCCTCTTACTGGATGGGAAAACTACCTGTGGAAACTGTAGCTATCCACAGAGCCAGGCAATGTTTTATATGGTCAGTTTATTAATCTTTCATTCATTGTTCATTCACAAGATATTAATCTAACATTTGTTTCACCCTCGTGCCATGATCTTTCTGTTTTTCTCAACATGGATGGATGCAGTCATAGATACTAAACTGATCACAAACGAGAACCTTTCAAGAGTGGAGAAAGCAAGAACCAGATCATCCCTATTTTCTTTAATTCCCTTCACACTATTTCATCACCTAGTCATTTCTGTTCTGCCCACCCCCATACATAAAAGAATAAAGCAGAGTTGAAATACTCGCCTGGGTTAGAAAATTAGAAAAGATGGTGGAACCCCTCTAGGTTTTCTCATAATGACCCCTTCCACCTCGGCCCCCTTTCTCCTCCTCACTCAGCGCTCAGTAATTCTCTTCTGTTCTGTACTTGTGATGTCCCAGTCTAAGCAACTATTTGTAAAAGCAAAGTTAAAACAAAGAATGTGTCAAAATGTTTTCTTCACTTGGACACTGTAAAACCTGTTTACAGTTGTAAGCAGACCACGTTGTTTCCTTCTATTAAATGGAGATATACTCAGACTAGCCTGTGTGTACACACCAATAAAACTGTCAAAACTCTGTCAGTTTATGAATAATTACCAAGCACCACAAGTTGTCAGAAAAGCCAAGCTTTCGTCAAGAACAAGGAGCTTGGTTTAATTAAACATGTCCATATTCATACTCAAAACATTTTTAATTATACTAATTTTTATCTGACATAATCTTACACTGAAGTTAATTGCCTGGTTGCTAGCATGCTCATTGTTTTCTTACTGCTGGGCAGGTGGCTCCCAGCCTCGTATTTTGTTGATATATATGTAATATTATAATAATAATAATTTATATATTATTCACTTATTCATTTTCTGTATCGAGAGAGAGAGAGAGAGTGAGAGAGAGAGAGAGAGAGAGAGAGAGAGAGAGAGAGAGAGAGAGAGAGAGAGAGAGAGAGAGAGAG
>JBAMHW010000001.1:18621789-18632804 GCA_037177495.1 Rhadinocentrus ornatus | reverse complement strand
GAGAGAGAGAGAGAGAGAGAGAGAGAGAGAGAGAGAGAGAGAGAGAGAGAGAGAGAGAGAGAGAGAGAGAGAGAAATTGGTGTTGCATTCTTTGGCAGGTATAGAGGAGAAGGGATTAACACAGCTCCAGCTGTCAATGAGTAGACAACTCTAGTTTAATATTTCATTTTATGATTAGCATGTTGTTACAGTAAAACACAGAAAGACCTAAGGTTTAAGGGAGAGCCAAGGCCAACATAGCAAGCAGAAAAATCCATAACTATGAATAAAAACAACAATTTAAAAAAACAATTTACCTAATCGCAAAAAAATGAACAGAACCTAAAACTGAACATCATAACTTTAACATAAATAGGAGAAAATTATCCACAAGGGAACAAAATAGAAGCTTTTTCCTACAAGGTCAATCTGAAAAAAATTTACTATGGCTATAGCTTACTATGGAGTGGTGTGCACAGATATACACTAGATTGTGCTAGAGCACTTTGCCCTCTGCCCTCTGGATTGAGCAATATCCTCCCCTGCCCCACCAGCCACCACTCAGGTAACATATAAATGAATTAAGTGTATTGTTGGACCCTGTGTTTGATTTGCCAAGCTATTAGTCTCAGTTGTGAAGTAGCCTCTGTCTCATACAGCACCAAACAGCTGAGTCTAAATCAGCCGACTGCCCACCTAGCTGGATGCTAGCCATAATCAATTAATGGATGTAATTTGACAACCACCAATGTAATGTGACGTCGGTAGAGTTTGGTAATTTGGTACAGCATGTGAAACTATCATACTATATTGTACCTGAATATTTTGTGTGCATGGCGTGCACAGACAATTTGGGGGCAGGTGCTCAGTGAAAAATGAAAAAGAGTCAGAAAATTTTGCTCGAATTTACTCTACTGACAAAAGAGAAAGACTAACATGGGTTCATCCTACTTTACAAACTAGGAAACAGCATGGTGAATATCACCATTGTAATATTTCTGCTCGGTTGACAGCATCTCTTTTTGCATACGGGAATCAAGGAGATAACATACACACATCCATCACGTTGTATATATTTTTATTAACACATCCGTCCCACAGAATACGTCATCAGCTGGCGTCTGCCACTAGATCTAAACATGCCCTGGATGTTACAACTATTTGATGGTGGACCTCATAAAATAAATTCAGGACCAACGTTTGGACAAATTCACCCTGGCGCCATGCGACTGCCTTTTTATTTACATCTCTATATATTTTTTGCGGTATTATAAAGTATGGGAAAGTCAGACACAGCTAAAATGATCTGTTTCATCGTGTTAAAAGTGTTTACAGACTGTGCTGTCTAGCCTGCTCTCAGCTCATTGGTCAGTCATGAAACCCTTGCTGATTGGTTGTAGTGTCATGCAACAGCCACAAAAACTGACTGAACATTTTTCTATTGTCTTGTGTTGTATTGCAAGTCCTTGTATACACTTGCACATGCACAAATGTCACCTATTGCTTGGCTTGACTTTTATAAAGTCAAAATTTACTTGATAAATGGGACATGCCCACAGCAATCAATTGCCTGCCCTGGTTCTCTGTCCTGGCCTGGCAATTACCTAATGCATTTTAAAATCCAAGCTTTAAAAGGCCATAAACAGCTAACATAACCCTGGTCTTGACTCTGACCTTTCCTCTTCATCATCTGCCTCCTCATCCTCCTTGCTGTTTGATGGCTGCTTTATCCAGGAGAGCAGAGAGCTGGTTCCCTGCCCTGCCTGATGTAGTTCCCTTTCTTTTTCTCTCCTCAATTTTTCCTTTCTAGGCATGCTGCAATTGACAAATGAAATGAGACCAACAGTGTGAATAAGACTGCTTGGTGACATTACACCAAGGCAGATGGCTAGTCTACCTCTCACAGTTTCCGCAGACTTGTGTCTTTATGTTTTAGTAGTTGAGTATTGCCATTTAGGCTCATTTATGCTTAAAAAAGTTCAATACCAGACAGATGGAGCTTTACACATCTGTCTGATTAGGTTAAAATTAAGTCCATTTGTAGGAGCTGAGAAGGAAGGAAACAGGTACCTCCATGAAGTTATAGAAAAAAAACTTTTAAATGTAAAACTGTTTGATAGCAGTACTATTAAGAATTTCTGGATTGGGAAAGAAAATGTAATTAATTACTCCATAAAATTAGTAATCTATGCTGCTGCTTTGGCAGCTCATTAAATTTAAATTAAATTTCAATTTGAGTTTTTTTTGTTTCTCCAGCTGTTAATATCTTATTGGTACTGAAGGGATTTCAATAATGTTCGGTTTTTCTCTGATGGCTGGAATGACTAGCAGTAGTTGTTGTAGCACATTGTCAGAGTGCAGGTTTGACACACATTCGAAAAATAAGGGACAAATAAACCTGGACAGCAATGTTGTTTGTGGTGTTGCCGAAGGAGCCACAGCAACATTTAACCAGCGACTAACATTTGCAGGTATGTTTACATGCCATTAAGTGTACTGCAGCGGATTAGCTATCCACTGCAGGCCTTTCATTGTACCAAAGTTCACCAGACTGTGGTTGAGAGAATTGGCAGAATGCACAGAAACAATATATCATCTTACATCAACCCTTTTTCCTCTGCCTGCTATTATACCTGTACCAACATCACAGCAACATGGTCTACCTGTGTAATTCACAGAAATAATTATGAAAGTAGTTGGAATAAAAACACTCACACATCAGTGTGCTGGTGATTTGCTTAAACATACTGATTTTCTTTCCAAAATAAAGACCAAAATAAAATTCACATATTAATATAGGCAGTTCCAGACAGTAATAAGTTCTAATGAGTGTGTTTAATGTTGGAAAACAATTTAGATGTGGAATTGATTTTCTATCCTCTTTTGCATTGTAACGTTCCCAGGTTTTTTCTTTCTCACCATTTAAAAAAAGAGAAAAATCACAAACTTGACTTCAGACACAGAGTCAGTCATTTAGTGATTTTATTCCCTCAGTGGTTATAATATTGGTAATTCCAGTGGAAAGTCATGTTTTATGTGTTATGAGCAGAATTTATTGTTTGATGTTTTTGAGGACCTGTCTGTACACCAAGTTTTTCATTGGGGACAATAAAATTACTTAAACTGGAACTTGAATTTAGGCTGTTTTCACTAAACATTCACTAAAACAAAGTGCATAATATTTAAGACCAATGCTGCAGTAAACAGTTAACACATGCTTGCATATATTAGCTGTATTTCAGTGTATTAATGATTTTAAATAAATGAATAAATAGTTACATAACTGAGAAATTATAAGCCTGTCTAAATTAACTTACAAGTTTAACTTTTCTTGGTGTAGTATTTCTTTTAATATGTTTTTTTGTTTTTCTTTGTTCTTGTCAGTAAAGATTCATTTTTGGCACATCACTACAGTTAAAAGCCATTCACAGATTCCACATTCACTTGTGTGCGAGGTCTGTGGGATGCAAACTTCAACATCCTCACCAGTTCTCAAAGTTCCACTAGGTTCTTTACTGCCCACCACTAGCAGCCCAAATATTTATGACAGCACGGATTTCCAGCTAGACACGATCCTGAATTGGGTCCATACAGAAAAACACTTTATAAATGCATAAGAAGAAAAATAGCCAAAATTAAAAAAAAAAAAAACAATTAAGAAAAGCAGGCATGTTTTCAGAGAGAGACTTGACAGAGAACCTTTACTTACACCTCTGCGATGTACTGTGGACTGACTACATGCCCATGTATGGGAAACTTTAGTCAGGTCCAACGGTTTAGGCCCAATGTGTGTATATATATATATATATATATATATATATATATTGATTAATTAATTCATATTCATATTGTTACATCCCTGTCCTTCCCTGTCACATTCTGCCCAGCCAAACTCCCCAGTAATCACTACCCTGATAATCCACACGTGTTCCTAATCATCTCACCCTGCCACAAACACTCCAGTCCTGCACTATGGCCAATCTCTCTCTGGATCCCTGATCATTTACACCTGTCCCCAATCTCTTCACCAGTCTGTATATACCCCAGCTCCACATTCACTACCTATTTGACCTTGATGTTGTCACCAGCATGGACTTAGCCCCACGTCATTCCAGGCACTGTAATTATCCTCTCACTCCTGCAAACAGTAAGACAATCCTTCCTACTTTATGTTAAATAAAGTCTGTTAACCTGTCTTCTGTCTCCACGGGGTCTGTGTATAACATACACACATGCGTATGTGTGTGTATTGCTTATTAAAAGGCAGGTATAGAATATAGGTGGGTGAATGAATAAAATTATACTACATTGATATATGTACACTTTCTTTTTCATTCAGACAATTATAACCATGTTACAATATTTGACTTACACGGTTCAATTCTGTTAACTTGGTTTGTGATGTTTGGCTGGTACTGTCTTGTATTTACCCTTTAATCAAAGCATATGTGATAGAAGACGGGGTGTGTGTGTGTCCTATTTATCATTAGAAGCCTTGAGCATTTGATCAATTTATGAATTTAAAGTACAAACCATTTATACTGTCAGTGAATTTTCTGCTTCAGTAAACATGTTTCTCACATGGAGTCACTTTTTTTTTTTTATTAAAGGGAAATGAATTATCAATTTTATCCAAACAAAATATAGTCCCATTGTCTCTGTGGGGAAGTTTCACTATTAAAGCTTGGTATATAATTTTTAATGTAAAGGGAGAAGAATTTTTAAAGGCAGGCTACTTTAATTACACTTTATGAAGGGTAGTCAAAGACACTCGACTAAAAGTGTCTTTGGGGGTTTCTGTTGCTATGAAAAGAAAATATGAGCCTGTGAATACTAAACTCATAGACAATAACTAAGCAAGGAGAGATGGGGATTACTGAGATCTGTTTATATAGAAAGATTTAAATCACATTAGCTGTGACAGCAGATTATTTTGTTTTTTTCAGAATTTTATTTAATCCATTTATGTTCTGACATGTCATAATTTATTCAGTTTCTCTGAGTCAACTGTGTTGGCATGAATTTAGCGATGAGCATTTTAAATGTGATCAGCAGCTTTGGATTGGAGCTACATGGAGTATTTTCAAAGACCGGGGCAGGTGCCAACCAAGGCTCTTTACTGAGGTCACATAACAAACAAACAAGTCAGCAGCTGTGGCAGGCAGACTCAAATGCCCACTAAAGGTACAACCCAGAACCATATTGTGATTTGGCCTTTGAAAAGGAGCCTGACATTACCCACTGTCACTCAAGACTCACCGTAAGAGCAAAACCCTTAAAGACATGGTCAGTTTGATTCGCTAATTGTTGTTTTGTACTTTTTAACATATGTGAAAGTGCTTTAAGCACAAGGAATAAACTTACATCTAGACTTGGTAGATGTTTTAAATAAAATGCATTTGAGCCAGACTTGGATCTAAGTGAGCAGCACAACGACCTGCCACAACAAGAATCTTTGAAAAGGCAAAACGAGGAGGAAACATTACAAGTCGTATTGTTGCATTTCTATAAACTTGTTACGTTGTTTGTTAATTTTCATTGTCTGTGGAGATTAAAAAGGTAAAATTAAATTGCACTGATTCAGTAACTTTTTTTTCTTATTTGACCTATGCACCACATGTTCACATAGCCTAATAAAAATATTTACAGAATAGTTTATTTTTCTGATTACCAGTACCAGCTATTCATAATAAATCATTTAGTGAATTTTACAATGGAAGACAGTTGAGCAGAATTAAGTTCAAGTTGACAGTTTGGCCCTCTGACACAGTTCAGGTTTCTCATGTGGCCCCTTGTGGAAAATAATTGCCCACCCCTGACCTAGAGAATTTGACAAAGGAAATGCAGCAAATATCTTGCAGTAGTGTGGTAGATGCCATATTAGCGTTTTAGACTACTGGATAAACCAATAATAGTGGATTAAGTGAGTTCTGTTAGCATAAGAATATAGCTTCTTTTAAGCTTTGCTTTGTTAGGAGACTCTACATTGTTTTAACTGTGGCGCTAAACTGGAATCCACAGAAAAAACATGCAACAAGCCCTTTCAGGTGCAAACCCAGATCATGCTTGCAAACATGTCATTCACAGGATTAATAGTATTGAATGATGATGTAATAGGCTAAAAAATGTAGACAGAAAAACGATGATGCTCACCTATAGGAATTCTGTTACAAATTATTCAAAATAAAATACCCAAACCCAAAGTAATTTATCTGATTTTAAACTGTTTCTTTTGCTGATGAGGAAAAAAAAGGAAGAAAACCCAGCTATTGATAAATGGAGCAAAGATTTACAAAGGAAACTGATGTCTAATGGTATCAGATTATTGTCCTTGACAAAGTATAAAATAATAAAGCTCAAAGTCTTGCCTACATTCTTATATTTTGTTTTTATTTCAAAGCACAAATTATCCTAAAATTCATACTGTGGCAATCTTTTAAGACAAAACTGTATACAGTATGAGATTTACTTGCAAAAATATAAATATATGCCTTTGTAAACAAATTTCAGAAAACATTCACCGAATCCATGTCACCAAACATCGTTTTCTAAATTAGATTTTTTTTTTTTTTTTTCCAGACAATTATGGTGTTTTGGGAGGCATTTTACGTCGGAGTAAGAATTTAGCTAAACAATTGCAATTTTGCATGCACTCTATTCATATACGAGTTTACCAACACTGTCAACCACCAATGTCCTATTTTCTTCTGGACCCTGAAATAAAGATGTTCTCTGAAATAAGTGGACTACAGAATGTCCTTGTTAAACCATCTTCATCTACTTTCCTGCTCGTTGAGTCAACAAAACCTACATCACTTTTAGACTGGGTCAAAATTGGCTCTGCTAAAGCACATTCAGGTTCTCCTGTCTGCACAGCATTTATCTGGATTGCTAGTTGAAATGTCTATCATGAATTGGAAATGCTGAAAAAGAATACTGACACATCTCTATAATCATAACACAAATCACTTATCCTCACTCATGTGTATACGAGTGGCATATGACCATAATTTATTTTTCAGGATTATTAAGCAGCAACCTAGCAGAAACTTATGAAACTGGGTGGAGAGTTGGAGCGTTGGCATGTTTGTAATCAGGATCACTTTGGTAAAACTGAAAAAACAAACAAACAAAAAAAAAACCCAGCTCTGAACTTGGTGGAGAAGGCACTCTGAGCAGTCTAACATTTCATTGATTAATTGTGGGAAATAGCCATATCTCGGTATCTGTATTTATTTGTCAAGAACTGAAGTAATGCTGCAAATAATAGTTAAAGGCTTAAACTATGTTACCAATTTACAAAATTCCAGAGCTACTGGCACACAAATTCTGAAATGTATTATACACTGTCTAATTTACATGAAGCTAAAGCTCATTTACACATTTGGAAAAGGCCTTGATGGTCTTTAATTTTTGATAAACTAGCTGGATGTAATAGTTTTACAGATGGTAATAGACAGTGGTGCTGAACTTGCTGGCAGTTTCTGAGATTCAGAAGAAAATCACAGGAAATCTCAGGTGAAGTGAATGAGGTGACTGTAATGAAGCAGAGCAGAAGGGAATGGCAAAATCCAGATGGCAAAATAAAATGGTTATATGACTGAAAGTAATAGACCTCATGTGCCAAACTCAATGAGAAAGCAAAGTGAAAGATGGATGACCCAAGAGCAAGACTAAGAGGCAGCAGATTTATAGCAAACTAAGTTTAGTTTAAATGTCTAAAAGCTTTACAGTATTTGTAGTATTGTCATGGGTCGTTTTACTCATTTTGAAGCCCAAAGCAAACACAGCCATGGGATCCTCCATTTTCCTTATTTTGCACAATATTGCAACCCTTTTTCATCCAAGACCTATTTGCAGCTTATTCTTTAAAGCAGTGTTCACCATCCCATACTGAACTTGTTTCAATGGCTGCACAATAGATTAAATTCTTGCAGGTAATTGTAATTAATCGTCTCACAATTCCTTAGCTTGCCTCAAGAATAATAAATTTTTGGTTCACTTGATCTATAGCGGCGGATATTTGCAGTTTCTGTGACAGTTTGTGCCGAGTAAATGGGTTAGTGATGACTTCAGAAAACCTTTTTTATACGGTCTTAAGTGGCCTGAAATATTTTTTCACTTATTAAACCCATTAGTCAAGTGCTCTATTTATGGTTTTCAAATAGGTGATAGTTTAAAATAAAAATAAAAAAATAAAAAAATAAAAAAAACATGTGTGACTTTATTTTTCCACTTTTTTTCCCTCCCTTTTTTTATTAGCATAAAATTGATTTAAATAGTTTGTAAATCAGAGCCTCTTTGATTTTTTTTTTTTTTTTCTTCCCAGGAAGAAAATTCTGTCATTTACTTGAACAGCTATCAGATGATAATCAGGTGATGATTCTCATGCTGTGTTCATAATTTCTAGGCTATTTTTGTCTTTTGAGATGCATACAACGATCATACATAATATACAATAATCTGGTGAAAAATGAATAATTATAATGAAATCCCTGTAATAAGTTTATTGGATGTTTTCTGTGGGCCTCTTAGTAGCTTTGGGCCCGAGGTTGTTACCAACCTTTTATCAAATAGCGAAATCCACTGTTTATTTGTGACTGAGATGCTATGGATGTTGGGGGCATCCACATCACGGCTTCCAAATTTGGGGCCAAGTAAAGTAAGGAGCCAGTAATCCAGGAATTTTTTAATGAATTCTTAACTGTGGGGAGATAATTTTGACATTAGAGCTTCTAACTTAAAAATGATGCCCACAATCATTGGCAAAAAAAACAAAAAGGCAATTGATTGGTGGAGGTTTGCACTCTCAGGGCTTGTAGTTTTTTATTTATTTTTTTATTTTTTTATTTACCAATTTTCTACTACAATGTCTGTAAAATCATTATTATATCGCTTGTGTATGTGCAGTTTATTATCGTATTCTATAACACAATTTTCACAATTAAATAACTCATATTTAACCTTTCTCTTCCATTTTGTCACTATTGTATTGTAGTATTGTATATTTTTTTTCACTTTATACCATTTCAATTTTGTTGACACATTTAGTTGTATTGCTGATACATGGCCACTTGATGGCAGTGCTGTGCTCCATCTACAATCTGAAGCCCAAGAATAATGAGGAGCTTCATACGTTTTGTGAGATCAGATTATATTAGGTTGGAGATCTTTATCATCATTGTTACAGGAACAATTAAAATAAATTTAGCAGCATATTATATGCAATCTCAACTATAAAGTGGATAAGTACATCCTGGGATGCCTCTACTTTCAGTAATTGCTTAATGACTGCACTCTTTAGCCGGGAGGTTGTGTTGTCAGATTGTTACCAGCAGTCATAACACCCTCCTGCTGGCCTGTCAGTCGAGGTAACCAGCCACTACTCACTGTATCCTGGCTTCCAGCTTGCTCTCTCTTGCTCCAAACCCAACAGAGGCTCTCTCTCTGCCACCTCCCCCAATGTTTGCACCGCCTTCTTCCTGTCAGTGCCACTGCTGATAACAACTTCCAGACTGATTGAGCTGGTAAGCCTCTGCACCCTACCACAATTGAGTACAACCATGTCTGCCATCCTTTATCCCTGCAGTCCTGCACCAAGTCACTGTAGTGTTAAATTTTCCATTGGTATGCTTCTTCACATTTCTCCTCCCTCGGCACAGTAAGCTCTACGAGGATGATCTTTCTCCCTTCGGTGGAGAACAAAACTGCTTCTGGTTGTAAGGTTGTGTGGACGACATCTAGAAATTGGAGCCTACTCTTTAGGTCTACCCCTAGCTCCCACGCTTGGGCTGACTGCAGGAGGCTTGACCGTTTTTGTTAGGTCCTGCTGACTTTTCTCCCTCCTTCACAAAGGCAATTGGAGTTGGTGGCTTTTCCGTGAGTTGGCGTTTCCTGGTTCTTGCTCTTTTAGCAGCATATCATATGCAATCTCAACTATGAAGAAATATACAAGATATGTACAAAGACACATGACTATACAACAAAATATCAAAGTATGAGAATATTAAAATGTGTGTGTGTGTATAGCACATTAATTTTTATGACTTTCCACTGAAGTTAATGGTAAAACTCTATTTCTGAAAAGATGCACTGCTGGAGGTTTTATCTTTTTTTTTTTTTCTGAAAATATGTTTAAGTGCACTTTGTATTTTAAATACAATATGTGTGATTGCATACATTTAAAGTATTAGTTAGATATGTTAAACCATTAAGAATAGTTTCAGTCCTCTGAGACTTGGACAGAGTTCCTGACCATCAACATAAGTGTTTACAATTGTTGTGGTTGATCATGTTTTAGAATAATATGGGAATCTAATTTAACCAAAAAGGAAATATTAATCTAAAAGACCAGTGCCAGTGTCCCTGACAACATGGTCCAGAATTTTTAACTAATCAATGATTAATGAAAGGGTCATGAGTGGCCTCATGTCAGCAAAACAAACTTTTTTTTTTTTTTTTCAATAAATCATACCACTATCATCACGAGAAAATGGTTACTCGTGATAAAAGGTAATTGAGCATTTTGCTACAAATCAATGCTTGAATAATGACCTTGTAAATTTCCGCTTTTACCTGAAGCTGATGACTGGAACGCAAACACAGAGATGGCAGAAATGCACATTTTTCTATGTGTCACATCTTTATTCACCCAGCTCCTCTTTAGAAAGAAATGAAGCCTCGAAGGCTGACGTAGCACCAAGAGCATGGTTTTTGTGTGTTGTGCATGTGTGGTGTTGAACTTGTGCATCATGACATGTTTGTATTCACACCAAAATTTCAGCTGCAGAACTGGTGCAGTGTAGCAACTACCTGCACAATAATATTTAAACAAAGCAAGCTTCCTCTAAGGGGAATAAATACAGTTTTATGTAACCAAAGGTTGATGTGCCTGTGATGACATGCAAGTTGCACAGCTCTAACCTTTTCACTATGTATTTTTCTGAGACTCCTATGTCACTTGCCTCATGCAGTTAAGCTGTGTCTGAGGCACGTGTCTAAAACAGCTGTGCCAATATATTGAAAAACAGACCTTT
>JBAMHW010000001.1:18600273-18611439 GCA_037177495.1 Rhadinocentrus ornatus | reverse complement strand
TCCTCACCTTTCTTAGGATCATTGACACCCCACGAGGTGAGATCTTGCATGGAGCCCCAGTCCGAGGGAGATTGACACTTGCACATTTGTGGGCTATTAAGTCCTAAATCTTGACTCTTGATGGAAGTGGATGTTTTACTTATAAAACAGGCAGGCAGATGATAGCAGAGACTGCAGAAAAAGTAAAATAAGTGGAGTAGTTTTCATGAGGAACTTGGTGCACTTTGAATCTTTAACTGGGTATGCAATCAGGATAATTGGACTTTGCATTTATACCTGGCATGACATGATGTGATCCTGCAGTAGGATTAGCAAGGTAGGCTCTTTTGTCCAAAGCCACCTGCTTCATATTCTGAGGAATCTTCAGGCATGCCCAGACCAGATGGAATGTAAACACCCTGCAGCGTGTTGCTGCACCTGTCTCCATAGAAATGTATTATCCTCATCAGATCTTTCACCTCCAATCCCATCAGAGCCTGTTATTTATTTCTAGATCTTCACCCATATTTTTTTCCCTTTACTAAGATGCTTTACGTTAATATGCTCAATTTAACATACATTGTCATATGATAAATTTTTGTACCATAACAAAATACTAGCGGATGCAATAATTTTCAGATTGTCAGTACATTTGAGGGTTGTGCTGCATACTTTACCAGTTCCACCTTGAATCACTGAAATGCAGCAGGTGTTGAAAGGAAGACACATACAGACAGCTGAACACACACTGCTACATTTGGCAAGTCCCACACACTCAGTGGAATCTTATGAAAGCAACACTTGACTGTCACACAGCAGACTGGCAGCAACTCTAATGATGCAGCCCAGTCTGGCTTCCAAACAGTCAGTGGCTTAATGTAATAATGTTGTGTTTAGAAGAAAAGAGACTGTGAGAAGAGGAAGCATCCCCAGACAGGGTTATAAGACAAAGAAATACACTGCCTTTGAGTTGGGGTTTGAAGATTTTCCTTTTTGAAGAATAAGCTGTAGTTGGATCCACTGTTAATAAGCTTGGCAGAATTTTGTGCTCATTTTTTTTTCTACAAAATCCTACAAAGATACAAATAAACAAAAGTCCTCTAAGTAGGATGTTGAGCCCTTGCAGTGATTGATACACTGAAGTAGCTCAATGTAAAATCGGGTTTTATTATAGTGCAGTTATCTAAAGGGAATCTTTCTGAACTAATAGTTATTCATTAACTGAATAACTAGCTTACACTGGGTCATATTCCCAATGGCGATATTGTTTTATTTTTTCAATTAAAACTTAAAGCAGCAGAGACAATCATGATGCTGCTTGCAGAGCAATTTGCCAGATGAGTAGTTTCAACTGGTCAAACTTTACATAGAAGTCACTTGAACAGTTTGGACCAGACTTTACAGTCTGTATTTTCACAGTAGTTTTGACTCGGAGGGTAATGATGCCCTGAGACATTTTTCTTGAATGATCTGTTTGCTGGTGTGGCCGGAGATGTTCCCCTCCAGGCCACTGTGTGGCGTTGGGCTGTCGGGACTATGACTCACTGATGGGGCGGTGGCGAGTATTTAAGTCCAGGCGTAGCGCTTTCCGACCTTGCTTTCTCTTCCTGCCTTCCCCGTGGTCATAGCGACGGCCCTGTGTACTTCATTTGGCATGGCAGGTTCATTTGTCACACGCGTTTTGAATTAGGTAAGACAAGCTGCCTTCTCCTTTTCCACTCAGAAATACAGTTATGTTTTCCTTACTGCAGCACGGCTGATCGCTTGTGTGGGAGAGGTGATTGTAGTGCGGGTTTGGTACCGGCAGTGCATGGTGAGTCCGCTTGCTTCGTAATTCCTTTGCATGTAGTGTGGCTCCCTGCTTGTGGTTTTATGTGCTGCAGCGGGATCGTGCTGTTTGACTTCCCTCCGTCTCCTCTGAGCTTTGCTGATGCTGCACCGTTGGTGAATTCTCCGGTTACACAACCAGGAACTAGCATTATCGTGAGTCCCATACTTTTAATTAAGTGGGGTTTAATAGTAGATTTTCTTTCAGTTTTTCTTGATTTTATTTTAGTTTTGTTGTGCCCCACAAAACAGTGTTTATAACCTGAACTGTCTCTGCCCGGTGGTGTAAAAACAAACTTGTGTGCTTAACCACTGTCTGGAAAATAGGAGTGTTCCCAGAGGCAGTATTCCGTCTGGGTGGCGTTGTCGTGTAACAATTCCGTGTGACCGTGTACTCGTCATCAAATCATCAGAACCCCATTTTCCCACACTGGTCATGATGTGTATGTGTTGTTTCTGTGGTTTGAAAAAAAAATCCAGCTATCACCCACTTTGACAGCATGTAGTATAAAAGCACTTTAAGAGTACTCTGCTAATTTCATACAGGATCAGCCAAATGATTATTTTTTTTCCATTTTCTTTTTTTTTTTTTTAACAAGGGAAAAGCAGCGGCAAGTTTTTTATGTTTTTTGTGTAAACTGAACATCTGTTTAAAGACCCAAAGCAATGCTTGATGAATTTACAAGAGCAGGAAAATAACATGCATAGATTCAAACTGCACATTATGTCCAGGAAACACATGGGCCACTAACTTTTATTGCCCAGACTCCAAAACATTACACACATGCACATCTCTCCCGGGAAGTGACATCTTACTGTCCCAACCCGTTTCAGTGCTGTGCACAGCCATTCAGCACCTTCACCCCCCCTTTCACAAACCAACACAACTCCAAAACATTTTAGAACCTGAAGGAACTTAAACTGACTGGGTAAACCAGGTAGACAGCTGATTTAACCGCATAGCCTTGTGGAGTATTCTGCCACCTGACTGGCTACATACTAACTACCCAAACATAGTCAATGAGATAAGAAGGACTCTGGCAGGTCCGTGCAGCCAGAACCTCCAGCTGCTCGTCCGGGAGATCCCAGGGGACCCGGGTCAGGTGCGGCTGGTTGGTCAGAAGGGAACAGTGATGCCACCTAAGACGGCTGGCATGCCAGCGCGAACCATCGACCAAGCGGAAGGTGGCTGATTCTAACTGCTCGAAGATCTGCTGTGGCGCCAACAGAAGGACAACAGTTTGTGGAATCTGTTGGTTTGATGGACCCAAACCCAGTCCTATACTGCGAGCGTGGGATGCTTTGCTCGATGCTTCTTATCTTATCTTTGCTTCACACAGTGTTGCTAAACTGCCACTCTGTGGCCCGCAGAAGGCCCCACTTCCGGATCACCCTTTCTCGGTGGCCGTAGACTGTCCAGGGGAAGCTGCAGTTCGTCCCAGCATCAAAATAGCTGGGAAGCAGCCTGTCATGGAGCATTGCTCTATAGTAAGTAAGAGGGGTCCGCAAGGCTGACGCAAACTGGAGACCGCCTGCCAGTTGTGCCCTGAGTTTATTGTTGAGGGTCTGATTAAACCGCTCCATGGTTTAATCCTTTGGCCTGCGGGTGGTACAGAGCAGTTCTAATACATTTCATGCGGGTGGACCCGTCTTACCACTTGTCAGGCAGGCTGAGCAATCTTTCACCATTGTCTCAATGTCCCTGTTTATGCCTGGCCACCAAACTAGACTCCTGTATCATTGCCTGACCTTGACAACACCCAGGTGACCTTCATGCACCATAGAAAAAACGCATGCACTCAAAGCAGTGGGAACGAGTGTGCATAGTCCTTTGCCACACAGATGTCATTCCAACAGGAGAGGTCATCTCCAAAGCCTGGTACACACACAAGGATTTTTTTAATCTTATGAGATTTTTTTATCTGGTTGAGGCCTGACACGTGAAGATAAAAAAATCAGGCATTTAACAGTTTTGATCATATTGTATTTGGTGTTCTCCGATAATTTAATCACAGAACAACACACACATAAAAATGCTGTCCTGCAACTGATCTATAATCTAGTCCTCTGAGCCGGACATCTCAAGTGACCAAACATGATCTAACAAAAATGTAGAAGTATTGTTTTGTTTAGTTTTTGTGAAGCCCTTTGTATCTCCTTTAGTTAGTTTATTAGTCTAGTTAGAGTTAGTGTGGAGTTGGGATAGGAGAGGTTAATATTATTGTTCATATATAGTAAGTAAGTATAGTGGGTTCTTTTTTGTTAAAATTTATAGTGTTAAAATTCTCAGTTATTGGTGCTGCTTCTGTTTTCTTTGTGTACAGATTTAGCTTTGAATGCTAGTTCTTTGTGTTCTTTTTACTGGCTTATTTTGAGTTGTTTAGGAGATTGCTTTATTTTCATTCTGTTAAGCAGCATCGCTAAACCCAACTCCCTTAGTTCTGTTTTTTACCATTGTTTGTACCACATCCCCTGTCTTAATGATAAAATCAATATTGTTTCACCATTAAAACCTTACCACAGTTCTCCTTTTCATTGCGGCTCATCTACCCTAGCAGTCGGGGCACAACAGAGTGGGGGCTTGATCGGATATTTAATTAATTAATGTCATGAGATCTCTGTGTGTGGAACAGATTTAACAGGCCTCTAAGGGTCAGATTAAGGCTCTACTAGTAGAATGGTTGGAAGCTTCTGTGGCGCTTAAGTTGTCTCCGGAACACACAGAGGTGTGTGAGGGCGCTCTGGCTAGGGGCGACCCATTGAATGGGGAGGTGGAACCTCACCCTCAGACTTCCAGTGCAGCTATCTCTGAGATAGGATCAGGAGTTGGGAAACAGGTGAGAGCATTGGTTGCTCATCCTCTGTATGATCTGCTTTCCACCGCCAGCACTGGAGACCTTGGCAGAGCTCGGTTGCAGGTTCGCTTGGCTCGATAGGCGCTGGAGGCCCATGAGAAGGCCCAAGCTCGCCAGGCTCAAATGAAGTTTAACCTGAGAAAGCTGGAAACAGAGGCTGAAATGGCCGTCAGGCTGCGTAAGTTGGAGACGGAAGACCAAGCTCAGGCACTGCCCCCTCCCATCACTACTACAGTGGCGGTGCCTTCTGTTTCAACTGCATTTGACATGAGCAAGTGAATCTTCTTGGTACCTGCTTTTAGGGATTCCGAGGTTGATTCACACTTTGCTGCATTGAATGCATATATAGCTGCTGTGCTTAGTTGGCCACCTAAAGTTTGGCCTTCATTACTGCAATGCAAGCTCATGGAAAAAGCCCAGGGGGTTGTAGCCATGCTCCCTTTAAAGGACAGCCTTGATTATCATAAAGTCAAGTCTGCTGTTTCGCAAGCTAATGAACTTGTACCTGAAGTGTATTCCAAAAATTTTTGCCAGCAGAGACACACTGTTGGACAAACTTATGTTGCGTTCGCTCAAGATAAGTGTGTTCTCTTTAATAAATCGTGTACTGCTTCAAAGATTACTGAGTTTGAGTCAATAACAGAGCTCTTGTTAGTTGAGGGATTTAAGAATTGTGTTCCTGAACGCATTGTTTTATATCTAAATGAACAGAAAGTGACTACACTTTCTTCGGCTACTCTTCTAGCGGATGAGCATGTGCTGACACAAAAAATGTCAATGCCCGTCAGTGTGGAAAACCCCCACATTCGTCCTGTCAATCAGACTAGTGCTGAGAAAACTCACACTCGCTCTTTGACTAAGTGGTCACATGTCAAAATTCCTGCTGTGAAGGAATTTTTCTAGTGCCACAAACCTGGTCACGTCATTGCTGACTGCTTTGCCCTAAACAGAAAAAAAAAACAAATCACAGAAAACAAAATGTTTTGGATTGTTTTGGACACAGTTTCAACTTTAAAACCTTGCCACAGTTCTCCTTTTTGTTGTGGCCTATTTAACCTAGCAGAGTTGGATCGTAACAGTGAGTCTGAAATAAAGATTGAATTGAACTGAAAAAGCCAGCAGTGAAATTGTAAATTTAAGTACATTGTAAGTGTAATAATTAAATGTATATAAAAATTTTTAAATATTTCTGAAAAATACCAGTATAGCTATTATACATCTTTTGTTAAAGGTGTCACACATCAGGCTTTGATTAATTACTTACATTAAATTCTCAATAATTGTTTGTGCATTGATTTCGTTCTAAACATTGAGTAAATAGCCTCTGCCTACTAATCTGTGAACATAAGAATTGTTTTCATTACCTTTTGAATTTTTAATATATGTATAAAGACGGAGTGGGCTGCCCTTCTCATGCCTACCACAGTGCATTACTGTGTTATTACATAATATGCAGTTTTATGACAAAAATAACTAAAAATAAAGATACCAATAGAACTATCCTAAATAAAATTAAAAATTTTTTTTTTTTAAAAGCACATGCACTTAAACTCTGCACTCTAGCAATATATTTCAGCCTGAGCAATTAGTTACATACCGCTTCAATATGTTGGTTCACAATCTGAAAAGCAATCTGAAGTATCCATTTGGGGCACTTTGTTTTTCTAAATTAATTAAATTGATTTAATCTATGACTCCACATGATTTTAGCAGGTAATAATAATAATAAAAAGACTTGATTTAATAGAGCTTTATTTCAGTGCACTCAAACTGTTTTTTACACTGAACCAATTATTCATTCTCTTCACAGTCCCGCTGGTGTTGGTAAGCTACATGTGTACCCACAGCTACCCTGGGGCAGACTGAGATAAATGTGGCAGCCAATCCACACCCACAGCCTCTCCAGCCACCACCAAACTTTCATTCACATTCATACACCAGTGTTGCTGACACTGAAGGCAGGTGGGTAAAATGTCTTCCCCAAGGATACAGTTGCTTTACCTCCTGAGCCACAGCCACCCATAAGGTATGGAAAATAAATGTATTGAATAAATTAACCAATGTTGTATCTGCAAAAGAAGTGCTGCAACCAAGGGTGCAGATGGCACTGGGGACGGGGGAATGTCCCCCCAGATTCAGAGTGACAGCGATCCGTCCCCCCGCTTTCCCAGCGTAAGGCGCAAATATTGCCGGTAAAATGTCTTTGCAGCTCGCATTGAGAGCCAGGCTATACGTCTAAGGCTGTGAAGCACTGGAAACACTGAACCTTGGGATTACGTTGACCTGAGCTCCCACTTCTGACACACCATAACCAATTGAAGACACCACAAGGCAAACTCTCACTCCCTTCGGTCCTAAAGAGAATTCTATCTGCGCCTGTGCCTGTTGCAGCCATTGTATGTCTAATATATATGGTGTCCTAGACACAGAGTAGATAGACAAATTACTGAGAGGTTTATGCATCCAGGCATTCAAGCATTAAAAGAACTGGAAAACTCACTCTTGACTCACATTGCTAATTAAGCAGCAGTTTGCAAAAATCCTGAACTGCCCCTAAAAAAACGGGATATTGGATCAGGATTTTGGATCCAATCCTACTTTTCTTTGAACAACCGGGGTAAAAGTAAGCCAAACAATGAATCCAGGTAGCTTTTTTACAGATTAAATGTTTTGAACAACCATCCCATTGAGTTGCAATCATTTGCCGACAGCTTCATCCCCCCAGTTAAAAAATCCCATCTGTGACCCTGGATGCAACTTATTTTAAGTCAAGGAAAAACCTGTCAAATGAGCAAAAAAAAAAAAAAAAAAAATTGAAACAGAAGTATTTGACAGATGACACTGATAATGTCAACTCCACAAAAACATAAAGGGTTTTAGGATTATGTTGTAAAACATTACTATATCCCATAAAACATATTTCAATGCCTATTTTGTCTTCAGAATGAGAAGAAGAAAAATGTATGAGATAAAATACAAGATGTAGTAAAATGGAAACTTGATGAATATCCTGTATGTGAATGGGTTAAATCAATGTACAGGCTTTTGGTAAACAGCCCAATGAATCGAAGCAGCAAAGGATGAATGAATACAGTAAATATGAAGAGCAGCACTACATTGGATTCAGCAAATGTATATATCATGCACTAAAGTCTAAAGTGAGACAAATGCAGTCTTTTAATGGAACAAGTTGTTTTCTCTGATATCAGGCTGTCAAATCAGCTCTAAATACAGTAAAAGTGTGATATCCTTATGTGTATCACATGTAAAAAGAAAAGGCGATCAGATTAAATGAGTGACACAATTTTAAAGGCAAAACACATCAATGGCTGCTGCCGAATTACAAAAAGAAAGCTAGAAGAAAGCTACACGTGTAAGTAAATAGTCTAATCGTTGCCAGGTCATTAAAGCCCAATGGGGATTTTTTCCATTAACACAGTAAAATGTTTTCACACTGAGGCGGCAGAGGATTATCATTTCACAAAGTTTGCTCTGCTGTGTGTCCCCCGAAGGTTCAGCTGATGAATGGGATTGCAATTTAACCCTTCAAAATATGCAACAGAAAGTTTTGTTGTGTAAATATACTCCAATGGGGTGACGTCTATTTAAAGTCTGAAACAACCTAATATTTGTCACTGATCATCACATTCCTTTTTTTGTCCCCTTGACTCTGAGTTTACAGCATTTTCGGTTTGATCTGCACACCCTGAGCAGGTTGGCTTTGCTATGTCACTTGTATAAGACAGAAAAGCCACAGCTAAGCCTAGCTGTAGCAGGGTAACCCACTAATCCTGCTTTGTGAGAAAGGCCCTTGAAAACAAAATCTTGATATTACATCTAATCCTGGAAGTCTCCATCATCCAAAGTTCTTTTCAGTTAAGCTTATCCATGTACCCACTTACAGAGCAAAGTTAAATCTAAAAATGGAAAATAAGCTTTCATTAGTTTTTTTTAAATACATTTTTAATGCATCTCTAACATTTACAAATTGGATTCACACTAAGAAACACCTCACACTTCACATTATATAACAAAAATGCTCATAGCAGAAAAACTGAAACACTCACAGTATCAGTGACTAGTTTGATTATATCCTGCAGAGCTGAATTTGAATATAAGGTAAGATTAGATCAATTAAACAGAACTGTGGAATTTTCTTTCTTTGTTTTCTAAATAAAATCACAGCTTAGGGGTTAGATGTATCTTTTACCATTACAACTATATTTTATAGATTTTTCTTTGAAATTCAAATCCTTTGTAACTTAAATTTAATTGAAATATTGTAACACTGGAGTCTCATGTTGAACCGGCATCAGATTTAATATAATTTTCTCCAGTGATAGGGAAACTACCTCCCCAGCTGTCACAATAAACAATGTCTCCTTGAAGAACCAACCCACTAACCTCAAATTCAACTTTTTCTGCACACAATGTCCTCTATGTCCCTTTAACAGTACACAGACTCATACTTGGTCCTTATTAACATACCACAATGCCTGAGACACATGAGACGCACCTGTTCCCCTGTAATCTCTCTGAGAGCCGGTGTTGTAACACGATGCAGGTCTGACTGGTCTTATGTAAAGTGTTATCTGATTTAAGACAGGTGCCATTCATATTTATGTTATAGGGATGGAAGAAAAGTCATTGCTGGTGGCAAAAAAAACTAAATATTTGTAAAGCTGGATGAGTATTAATATGTCAGTCATGTCATTCAGTCATTGAGTATTAATATGTAATACCCTGAAATATCTATTCTGAGCACTTGATCACTGATTTTCTTGAAGTCATACTCATCCACAGCAAATAAGATCTCATTATTTTCAGAGATCAGTTTAACTTTGCACATTTTTTCATACAAAATTGTCAAGTTCATAGCTTTAATTAATGAAGAAATTATTAAGATTATTTTTATTAACCTCCTCTGAACAATATGTTTTGCACTAATGAGCAAATGATGGCATTCTACATGTAAATCTAAACACTGAAAACCAAACAATATCCCTCTGTAAAAATCAGCATTTTAGAGTTCTGTATTTAGGCAGGTTTATTTTGCAATATACTTTATTAACAGACTCCAAACTACAATTCATCAATTACTTGCACAACAATTTTCCTGACTGTGTATTCTAAATACGAGAATTTTTTCAATTAATGGTGTTTACATAAGCGGCAAATAGGATTTTGCATAACTATTCTTGTTAACAAGGAACACTGTTTAGTCTAATTAATGACTCATTCCACATTACATCACTCTAAGTAATAACAATCTCTGTGCCAAGCCAAAGTAAAAATTTCATCACCTGTCACTCAAAACACAGAGTATTGGCTTCCTTGACTTTCTCATAAATCCCAAAAGGTTGTTCTTCTGCAGCCTTGTTGTTCTGCAAAAAAGTGGTGGTAGTGTTGTCAGGTCTTAAGACAGAAACAAGGAACATAATAAGCCCGAAACAAGAATTGGCATTTAAGAAAAAAAAGACAAAAGTCATTATTAATAAGTGGATCTGGAACCTAGAGGATGATCTGTATTGTGCAGAGTGTTTAAAAATGCAACAGACGTATAATTGTGCAGTTAAGATGCGTACATGTCTACATAATGTGACAAGGAGTGGCATGCTCCATGCTAAATTAAACTGAACTGCTTCTTGCTTTTAATCATATTAATTTAGTTATTTTATATGATTTTACTATGATTTTTGCACACCATTTTAATTATTTCTTAACATGATTTTGTTTCTCTTTATATTCTTTTAAAGGCCCATATATACATTTTTCAACAATTTCATGTTGGTGTCAGAGGTCCAGCATCATTGTTTTCAAAGTGTAATCCCCCCCCAATTTAGCCTTGGTCCTTAATTTCAGCCATTTCAAATGTGGTTCTCGTGAGCTCTACTGAAAATAGCCTGTTTCTGTGTCTGAACCTTTTTAAATGTTCATCAGTGGTACCTGTCCATACCTATTCTATGTCCATCTCTGGAAGAGGATCCAGCTTTCGCTGGCGCCCACAGATTTTAGAGGGCAGGCTCAGCTAGCCGAGGGGACGGGTCAATAGCAGTATGCACTACTGGGGAGAGTGGTGATGTCACAAAGGGAAAGATCTCAGACACGCGAGAGAAGAAAGAATTTTCTTCTTGGGCCTCATACACTGGCCATGAGGACACACATGATTTAATGAAAACCTTTAGAAATTGAATTTTGCACAATATGAGACCTTTAAGAACTTTTTAATGTTTCTTCTGCACCCCGCTATATGCTTTTTATGTTTAATGGAAAGCACTTGTAGTCTTGTACATGAAATGTGCTATACAAATAAACTAGCCTTGCTTTTATTTGTGTTTGATACATTTGTCTAATGCAGTGGTTCCCAAACTTTTTTTTTTTGCAGGGCCCCCTTTTCATTGACAACAATAATGTCAAACCCCCCCAATCCCAGTACCACATGTACCCCAAAGCTTAAAAAGAAACATACAAAGAAATGTGCCACGAAATAGTTTTTACTTTATTG
>JBAMHW010000001.1:18563755-18585203 GCA_037177495.1 Rhadinocentrus ornatus | reverse complement strand
AGAAAAGCTACGTTGCAACAGTTTTCAGTTGTTACTCTTCACAGAAGTCATACCAGCAGGCGACCGTGCACTTCTTTCGTACAACATAAGTGCTGCATAGAGATAGACTGAAAAAGTATACAAAGCGCTGTTTGAGTGTTTATTTGAATTGGTGAAAAATTAAGAAAACACTTTGTGAAACAAAAATGAGTTAAAATGGTAATTTAAATGTGGACCGTTAACTTTTAAGATTAAAAATGAAAAAATTGCAAAATGCAAGAATTTGTACAATACTACAAATCTTTGCAGTTATATATTTTAACAGGGATTGAGTTGCACTACCTGTACTTTGTGCTGCTGGGAAACAGATCCAATTTAACCACAAGAGGAGTTTATCTCCTGCAGTCATTATCAATTTCTTCAGCATAACACACCCACAATTTGCTGTGCAGTTTCCATTTATTAGTTGTAGGAAAGTAAGAACTTCCACTTCACTCACCAAAACACCTTGGACTCCTTTCCTGTGGAGGCCATTAGGACTCTGATCAAACAGAGTTAAAATGGGCAGACTTTACAAAAGCTGAGGCTGTTAAACAGCCAGCCTGAGGGTTGCAGCTTTCATTGATGATGTGACTGAGTATGTTCAAGCTGTGTGACACCTGTCATGACCCAGCAGGGAGCTCAGGGGGAGAAACTATTTAGCCTTCTTGGCATGTATCCAGAGAAGACACCATTATATCCCTGTTGCAAGCACATTCATTGCGGTTTGAAGCTGTTTTTTGAAGGATCCTATTTAATTTAGCTGTTTAATATTCCTCAAGGATGGTATCAGTTACTTTGTCTGCACAAACGTTTGGCAGTGTTTTTGCTTTTGTTTCTATAATTGCATATATTGTGTGTAATCTTTTTTAGCCATAATGAGTCGTCAGCCATTGCTCTGAGGCTCCTAAAAAGGAAAAAATGTGGAGTTGCAGCATGTTACTGCGTGAGCCATTTAAAAGATGGATAATTTTAACTTGATTCTTTATACAAAAAAGTGAAACAATAGTGTCTCAATCATGTGAAATTTAAGCTAATAATCCTCACAATGACATTAAATTTCTGCTAAGGAACAGAAAATAGATTGGATAGATATAACATATTTTAGACTGCATGAAACATATCTAAGGCAATTTATTGTGCAGCTTGTGTACGTGTTGTAAATGCAAAACACCTGATTTATGGGTTCTAAAATGTATGGAAAAGAAGGCATCCACAATATCAATTTGTGTAGGTACAAATAGGCCCCATTGTGTCCTTCTATTTAACATGAGTAACACTATTTGTAACATTATTTCTTAAAAAAGGAAAAATAGAACCCTGAAAGAGCTAATATACTGGGTGAATCAAAATACCAAGTGAATTTTCTATCTTCATTAACAGAAAAAAAAAATCTTTTGAGAGAATTGAGAGCATATCTCCAGTAACAAAACTAGAGGCACTCAGAGAGTGAAGAGCTCTGCCAAGCCATAGGGTCACTCACCTGAGAAAAACCCCAAAAGGCTCAACAGCCCAGTACCCCCTGTATTCTAAATCTTCTGGATCACGAGATCCAGAACGCCAAATTTGCCAATGATTCTGGGCATTATCTGATGAGTTTGAAGCAGTAATGGCAAAATTATCCCTATCTCCCAATAGTAAAGATTCCTTAAAAAAATCCTGGCTCCAGACGGCGATTCGGGTCAACACCTAACATGTAATCACTTGTTCCTTTATTACATTTCGGACATTTCCTGAAAATTTTATTATAATCTATCCATAACATTTTGAGTTATGTTGCTAACTGACAGACAGACAAACTAATGCCGCGAAAAACACAATAAAAAATAAATAAATAACAGAAGTAAAAGAACTAATACAGTATAGGTTCTGGCTATGCTCCAACAAATGAATGAAGACTCTGATGAGAATGGAAATGGTCATCCCCTCCTACTACAATAGGACCAAGTTAGGATTGGTCATCCTTGACAAAATGTAGAGGCAGTATTCTTCTTGAGCTGCAACTTGAAGATGACCTGTTGTGTTGTTTTATAACCTTTTGGACATTACTGTACTCAGACTGGGGCAGACTGGGACAAGAAAATCGGCCCTGGCATTATGGCCCAGACCGGTCAATATACAACCATGCACACCACTAATCACTGAGCTCTCTTACATGTGAATACCAACCATGCAACTCCTTCAAGCCACTAAACTATGCAGTGAGTTAGCAGGAATCGGTGAGAGAAGACATGTTAAATACTTCCAAAAATAGTAATTTGTTAATGAAATAAAAATCTCTACTTGACATTGATGGATGATAGAGCAACATTCATCCTACTTTGTGTTTCAAGGAGAAAGAAAATAAAAAGAACAGACATGAGAAATGATGGGTCAGATGAAAACTATTTCCATTTAAAATGCAGAAACAGTGTCTCTTTGTCTGCTGCCTGCTCTTCATCTCTATGATAACCAGGTTTAACTAAAGATTGAATGGAGATTATTATTATTATTTTTTTTTTAAATCGTAATGATGCAGTCAGGTCCGGAATTATTGGACTCTCTGGTAAAGAGGCAAACAGCTGCCTCAGTATTAATATATTATTTTTAATATATGGTACCCACACTTCACACATAATAAACTGGTCGTGACAAGAGAGCTCAGTAGATGAACACCAGGGATCAGTTGTTGTGGTAAAACTGGATTAAATATTGAACATTGGTTTAACACGATTGATATTATACTTTTATCACACTTTTATCATAACCCTTTAATTAAAAAATATATAAATTGTAAAGCCTAATTTGTTGTACATTCATGCATCCACAAGTTGATCTATTTGATATTTTTTAATAAACGGGTTTGAAAATATGAATTAAACAATGAAACACCTGCCACCTGTTGTGATTATTTTAATTGTGAAATAGTTCATAACAGACACTATATGTAATGATTTCCATTGTGCAGATTTGTGTTACAGCAATACAATATTTCCATCCATCCATCCATAGACCACTCTCACTGATGTCACACTGTTTGTTTACAGAGTGGCTGATATTTATCACTGCACATTTGAATAAATAGGAAGCCTCAGTTTTAAGATGGCAGGAAACTCCTGTTGTTTAAACATCAACACAAAAACTTAAACCAGCAGCAGACAAACTGCCACTGTGTTACGACGGATTCTCAGACGTTTAAGGAGATTTGTGGTCTTCACACACACACATATAATTACATTACATTACAGTCATTTAGCCAATGCTTTTATCCAAAGCGACTCACAATGATTAGGCAGTAGCGTTAAGGGTCTTGCCTAAGGACCCAACTGGAAGGTGTTAATGTTCATACCCTGGGGGCTTCGAACCCTGGTCTCCCACGTGGGACACTGATGCGCTACCAATTGAGCTACCAGCCGCCAAACTGCGCATCATTGCTGTTTGTGGGGCAGAAATATCTCCACTCATCCCTGCATGTCAGACGGATCACTGAGCAGTGAGTGAACCATGCGCTGCTGCGACGCGACACTGCATCTTGTTTTTCAGATATTTCAGTATTGATCCGTACATCACTACAATTTATTCTTCTCAGATACTTAGATCAAATCGTAGACCCGTTCTTACTTACACACTCTTATAGTTTCTCCATACATTCTCTCTGTTTCTACTCCTTGGGCCTGACATATTGCTGCATCCACTGGCACACAGCCAAAAGGGGTTTTAAGTAATTTTTATGCTGCTCGGCACAGTGTCAAAATGACCCCCTCTGGCTGTTCTAGGGGGTATTGAAATGTTGACGGTTCTAGTGTTAAAAAAAATAGCTGGATCCAGGCAGTGATCTGGACCAACCCCCAAATCTAATCAGTTGTTCCTTATTCCACTTCAGAGATTTCTGGAAAATTTTATCAAAATCCATCTATTCCTTCTTGAGCTATGTTGCTAACAGACAGACAAACATATGCTGCCAAAAACATAACCACTAGAAGTGTTTCAACATCGAAGTTAAAACGAATTAGTAAGTCCCTGATGCAAAAGTGGGGCAGCATAAAAACACTCGATATAGTGTTGGTTTGAATTGTTGTGACAATTTTAAATACTGAAAAGATTCAAGATTCAAACAACTGTATTTATCCTTGATAGGCAGTTTAGTTTGCAGTCTCTTTATTATAAAAAAATACATAAAGAAAGAAAACTTACTCTCTGGTTCGTCTCTCATTGTCCCGACTGAGAGTGTGCTATTATTAGTACATTACAAGATCTAACAAAAAAATTGTCTTTAACAGCATATGGCGTTGTTAAATTCAATTAAATTTAATTCAATTCAATTTAGCTTAATTTATTGAGCGCCAATTCAAAACAAAATCATCTCCAAGCACTTTACAGACTTAATTAACTGAAGCCAGTTAATTTTGATCCAATTAGTACAATAAATCCACATTTGTCCAGTTAGCTAAATAACTATTGGACAAAACAAAGAACACCATCTTAGCTTGCAGCTGTGCTCTGCGCACAAATTCTCAGGTCAAGGTGGACTTGCAGCATTGCTTGTCTTGATGGATTCATACATCCCCTCTCTCACTTGAAGCAATACAAAAACCTGCAAAAACATGTTGTAGGGGTGGGAGAACGTTCATGAAGTGGAAAGAATGCATAAAATGAACTTATTCTTAGTTTCTGGCTCATTTTTAATGCAGATATTACTCTATTTTTATGTTCTTCAGTCTCTCTTGGCCATTTTTTCTTTCACTTTTAATGTGTGTTTTGGTAAGATTTAGAAACTGTAATTACTACTAAGTTTGGATTGTATATGTATATATATGTATATATATTGGGTCTCCTTGTGCAACCTAGAAGATTATAATATGATTCAACGTGCTCCCTTCCCATAATCTATACATTTCAGACTATTTCACAGAAGTGGCAGTGTCATTACCACCCCATGGAGTGTGTCTCATCATATAAGCATCCCAACAGGTCCGTTTGATAGACATGAAATGAGCACAATCTCAATGCTGTAAAGTGAGTGAAGCATAAGCCTAGTTCTGAATGGGGTACCAGCATAAATCTTTTACACTTTATGCTCTTCCACTATGTAACTGCAGTATTAAGAAATCGTGTATTTCTCAGTCTGGAATTGAGCGTAATCTAAATAGCATTTCCACTTTTCTCAAAGTAGATTTGGTAAAATAAATTAGTTTTACATTTATCATTACCCCAGAGGAGTATTTTGTGGCTAGTGTGGACTTGCAGTATATAACCAATGACAAATGTTAAAGTGAATAAATTTAAAATCAGATTATTACTTATACTAACTGCAGATAACAATCTGATAAACGACTGGCATTGAATATATACCAGGAAATGTGTTTTCTGTCCCTCTGTATTGCTTTATATCTGAGAGTAAAAGGACAACAGTGATAATGTTGCTCCTGCCCCTGCAAACACGCTTCTGAAGCTTGTAGCAGCCTTGTTTGTCACCTCTTTGCACAATATAGAAAGAATCCTAAGGACCTCTCTCAGTTACAGGAAAACGTATTTCAACAAAAGACACAGTTGAGATTAAACAAATTTTTAACAAAAGTGACAATAAAAGAGAAAAACTCAACATTTATTCTGTAATCATTTAAATGAGGGTGTTGTCATTCAAGCATAATGTATGAAATCGGTTTTGAGTATTGCCTGCGATTTTGGATGGTAATAGTTATTTATTAGGTGCAGAAGGATAATTGCATCACTTGGGATAACACTAAAAACCAGTGGGTATGAAATGTGTCTCAAGTGTACAGATTAAATTAAACCTATTCATACTTTGGCAGGTTAGATGAACCTTTGGAAGAAGATTAATCTTTTTCTCTTGTTAATTAAGACAAATGAAAAGCAAAGCATATTGTTTAATGTTCCTATGGGGCTATACTGTAACTATTTCTCAGTCAACGCCAAACACTAATTGCAATTAATTGAGTTTCTTAAACATCGTGGAAAAACAATGTGCTTCCTCTGTAAAGGCTACAAATAGTGTGTTCTTGCTTTTGCTTGTCTTTGCTTCTTCTCATTGTTTCAAGAGTAACATTGGTCATTACACTTTCTCTAGTAATTACACTTGATCTAAATGAGCTCTTGTCTTATCCACCTCATATCTGCAGAATAGACATCTGTGTATGGCTGTCTGCTGAGCAAAAAATGCATCATATGGAGTCACCTTGTTTGTTAGGGGTGAAAGGTTTACTGTATAAGTTTCAGTGAGGCTCTAAAGACAAGGGTAAAACTAAGGTATATAATTTAGTGTTTATGTGTGGGGAGTCGTTAGTCAAGTGTTAAGCCAAAAAGCACAGAAACTGTGATGCATTATATAAATTAAAGAAGCACAGAAAAAATGATGCATAATGATGTTCATGTGAACTTTTCCCAGCTGTGCAAGATAAAATCTCTAGAGATAGATGTGTTGCAGGCTGTTCTTGATCCAGTTTGATGTGAAATAAATAGTTAATTTTAGTTGTTAGAATAAGACCAGAGCTATTTTAAGTAATTCAGCATCACATTCTCCTCTCTGGGCTCAGTTTTGTGTCCAACAAAGCAGGCACCTGACTTTCCAGACTTTGAATCAGTATCTAGACTTTTAGATGTTTGTTTCCCTTGGAGCAACAAAGAAAACAAGAAGGGTAGAAACAGAAGGAGCAACATGACTGATAAGCTGGAGATCAACTCACCAGTATAAGCTGCGCCTGAATCTGTAACTTTCCAGCTGTGCGTAGAGAGCTCTCCACAGCTCATCCTAACGGCAGAAACAAACTAACCTGTGGTGAAAGGAGGTAGCATACAGGCACACTTAGATTTACTTTTAAGTTCTTTTGCATAATGAATCAAATCATAACTAAGCCATGGACCACTCAGTCTCTTTTTTCTTCCATTTTCATTTCCCCTCTGTCTTTTATTTTCTCCCTCATCTCTTTTTGTGTTGCTTTGAAGTGTAAATCAGATCCTACTGATGTATGTGCAGACTGCACACCAGAGACCATTTAATAGCACTGAGGGCATGCAGGGTGTAACCAGATGTAAATGTGTCTTCATTGAATGTATAGGTCAACATCTATGTATGTGTGTGCTCTACTTTTTGCATTTGTTTGGCTGCTCTTCATTTGTTCCAATCAAGACAAAGTTTTGCTTGAATCTTTTGTTCAAATCAATTTTCTTTTTCCTTTTAGGATAAAACAAAAATAGTGCACCTAGTTAAGAAAAAATTTGTTAGAATTCAACAGACAAACCAGACTTCTTGTTGAGTTCAATTTTTTCTTTTATCCATCCATCTTCTAATTCTTTTTATTTCCATAATGGCAAAAACATTTACAAAAACTATTAATGCTTTTATTTAGATCTGAATAAGCTGTGTGTGTTATAAAAAGAGCAGGTATTTGTAGATCCTCCCAGTCAGTCAGGCAGGCCCAGGAGTTTGGCTCTGTGTTTGGCTCTTATGTCATGTTACATCCCCTCTTGTAATAAGGTATTGATTCACATCTTGTTGTTTATTGTGCACTCAGAGGCTAACATAATATACGGGAGTGGTTCATATTTGTATTCACATATCTTTCACAACAAGAAGTCCAGCCTTTCATAAATCAAGCATGTCATCAACATTCAGTTGTAAGATATTTTTTTTTTAAACGAAACCACTAAAATCTGAGCATAAATATGTATCTTGCATTATCTCAAATCACTTTAGTGTATCACATGGTAAAAGTATAGGCTTTGTGGTTCATATTTATACACATTGGAGTATCAATCCAGAACTTGCAATGGCTATTTTAATCCACAACACAAAAGTTTCTCGATATTAGCCTAAAAATTGTGAAATTACTGCAGTTTGAGGGCTTCATCATCATTAAATGTTGGAGCCTTTAAAATAAGCTTTCTTTAGTCTTTAGAGTGGCACAACTTAACTTTGAATGATTTCCACCTTCTAACAAAGGCTTTTCATCATCCCTCTTGCATCCAATCTCTTCTCTGAGCTCTCTCTCTAGCCGGTAAAAGCCAGTCTTTTTTTTTTTTTTTTACTATTGTCTTATCTCTTGCTCTGACAATCTCTCACTATCTTTTTCCCCTTGTTTTCCCTGATAATGTCATCCTGGATTTCAATGCTGATGGTGCGTGTCAAAAACAGCCTGTGTTGAAATGCAGTTACTGCCATGTGATGCAGTGCTATAAAGCAAAATGCTGTTATTATGTGATGGTCCAGGCTTTATAAAGTGCATTTTCTGCAGTCCTTTTCATGCAGGATTGCAGCACATAATGCTTCACGTAATAAAAAACAACAGTATTTGCATCTTTAAATCATCTTAAAAACACCAGTAATCACATAACAAAGTTTTTATTAAAAAAATCAAAGCACAAACTCACCTAAGCATGCTCTCTTTCACACACACACATACACATGCACAGACACAGATTAAATTGACATAGAACCCTTCCGTCCTCTAAAACAAACTGTCTCTAAAAATGAACAGTATAAAGTTTATACTATAAACAAACATGTCTTGGCACTAGGTGAGGAAACGATATCCTTCCAGACCAAGAGCCTCCCCACCCACGACCACAGAGGCCATCACCATGGAAAACCACCCAGACCCAGGTAGACCATGCCACACCACAACCATAAGGCTACAGTGCAGGACCCCATCCACTCAGACAGGGACAGTCACCATGGCAATGAGCCTGCAGTCAGAGCAGATGTAGCTTCCAATGTGGAGGGCCCCCATGAGGAAAGCACTGGAGCTGAAAAAAACAAACAAACAAAAAAATAAAAACATCAACAGTCTTTGTAGCCCAGAGACCCTCAGACCGTTCCACGTGCGGGGCCTATAATGGTGAAACAAGGCCCCACCATAGATTTTGGTCTGAACATTGGGATTAACCAGAAGGCTGGTACCAGAGGACCCGTGATGTGTTCCTGCCCTCTAGTCTTTGTCAGAACTCATGCTGCCCTGTTCTTGACCTGCTGTAAACTAAAAGTACTCTTTTTGGAAAGACCAGGGAGCAGGGCATAATAATAATCTTATCTACTAGAAATAAAAGCATGGATCAGCACCTCCATGCTGGCAAGAGAGAAAGATGGGCGGACTCTGGTGATGTTTTTAAGATGATAAAATCCTGTCTTTGTAACATTTTAACGTGTGGAGTAAAATCCATTTCACTCAAAAGAACAACCAAGTTTCTTACAAACTAAGAGGGTTTAAAACTCTGTAGTTTGTTTGAAATTATCCCTCTCTTGTCTTCAGGACCGATAATTAAAACTTCTATCTTGTCCAGGTTGAGCTGTAAGAAATTTTCTGCCATCCATGACATATCTGAAATACAGTTTAAAAGTGTGTTAACTGGCTCTACATCAACTGGCTCTACATCATCATGTACCTTGTACCTTTTATTAGTTAAAACATTTTGTGTAAAAGTTTTAGGTTTGAAAAGCTGTGTTTGATTGATATTTATTTTACTTCCTGCCGCTGTCATTGACTCCATCAATCAATGACCCCATCATCAATGAGGCTTGTCGTAATTCTTCAATTTGTGCTTCTCCTTGTTTCGTCTCTCCTCTGTCCTCCTGCCTGTGACCCAGAAATCAATCTTAGCAAACTGCTTTAAAGGATGTCTCAGTTCCAAAACTTTACCCAGAGCAGAGAGAATGGAAAAGAAAGCATTTATTATAAGCTCCATAACAAGATGCACAGGTATTCTTTCTAAAGATGCTTTCAGTTTCTAAAATATTTACTGCCAACCCAAGAAGAAAGTCACCACCTGGATTTAGGGAGTGATTGAGTGAGTAAGTGAGTGTCTGTCTGTCTGTCTGTGCCGGTTGTTCAAAAAATTTAATCCGGATTAAAGCTATCTGGATTTGGGAATCCCTTTTTTCAGTACGGCGGATTAAATAATCCGGCTTACTTTGACCCCGGTTGTTTAAAGCAAAATAGGATTGGATCACCCTGATCCAAAATCCCATTTTTCAGGATCACCAAATCCTGTAAATCCAGCATGCAGATTAGTGTACGCTGCCGGCCATGTGAAGAACAACAGGTAGAAGAGACAGTTTGTATGCTTTGCGAGTGGAACCACTGGGAGCATGTAACATAATACATGCATGTATTGTCCTGCATAACATTGCGACCAGGCGGAATCTCCCTTTCTATGACAATGTTAATGACGCACGTGAGCCCCGTGTTGAGATACCAGACCAACCTCTGTTATTCTGTCAGAATGACCGACGGACAGAACGTGTAGTGAGGAATGCAAACAAGTTCTCTTCTGATTATGCAGTGATGAATAACAGGAAAATTGAATACTTTATTTGTGTTTGTTATTGGATTTATTTGGGGTTTTGTGGGGACATGAAAATGTCATGTTTTTATTTTTTATATTTATTTTTTTTATTCATTTTTTTTTACCGTTTTATTTTACTATGCTGAAAGGGTTAATAGGTAGCCCATCCCTATGGTAACCTCTTTATCACTGTAACGGTTAAACAGGTCAGGTGCAAAATACAAATATAAGCATATGTGTCATGGTTGCTGCTTGGCTGGGCCTCCAGCTCCTCATCAAGCTCATCTGCTCCACCTGCCCTGATTACTCACTCTCCTCACCTGTTCCACGCCCTGCTTAAACACCTCTCCAGTCTCTGCTTCCCCGCCAGATGGTCAGCATTGTTCTCCTTGTTGATTTCCAGTGTTTTCTCCTGTCTCTAGATTCTTGTGAACAACCTGTTTTCCCCCTCGGATTCCCTTGTGCCTGATTTTACATCAGACTTTTCCTGCCCGTTGCCTGTCTGGACCTGTATGACGCTGTATGGCAACATGCCTATGAAGTAATGTTTCATACTTTCACTGTGTGTCAACATATGCCGTGTTTTTGCTTGTTTGCTTACTTAGATTTTGCAGAGGATCATGATATACCACAGTGGCAATTATTTACACTTTACATTCTTTTTGTTCTTTCCTGAGAGATGAATTATAAGATTCAGCTATTTTTCATAAGAAAAACTGTTGCTTTTCAAAGGAACTGTTAAGTTTTTGTTCTTAGCAAGAGTGAAGATTTCTACAGACATTTCTGCCTCAGTGTGTTAAACTTTTCTAATTCAGTCTCTCCAAGCACAGAGATTAGGTTTTTAATATCAGTCCAACCAAATAAAAAGTGGATTTTCTGCTTGTTACAATGTTTAAATGCTTTGGTTTTCTTTTTGGCTTCAGATAAACTGGGGTTCAGAAATAAATGTTAAGGCTTGTTTGGAAATGTGAATCACCCCTGGCTTAAAGGTTTACAAACAAAGGATTTAAAAGATAATTTTTTTCTTTACAAAGTTCATGTATTTAGGATTACGCTTAAAGTGCCTCAGCATTAGGACAATAAGACATTGTTTAGAGAAGTTGATGTTAAGGAATAAAAAGGGCTACTTTTAATTTATGTGACAATGGAAAAAAAGGAAACAAATTTCTGAATAACATATGTTAATGTGGCATATGTTAATGAGACCCTAGTAGAGATCTAGATTTAGGTAATAATTATTACAACTAAATGGCAATCTAATATAATAAGCAAACAGTCTTTGATAATTTTGTCAACAATTTTTTTTACCAAGTATGCCTTTAATCACTGCTTCCCAAACACTTACACTTAACTGATATAACAAGAAAATCAAATCATAAGTTTTTTGTGTTTTCAATATTATTGATTGTTTAACTTTGAACTGTTGACACATCTGCTGGTTTTATGGCTTTTTCATTTATGTAACAACAACTTCATAAAGTGTTTTGTTCAAAGTGGGGAAGCATTAAATGCTCACTCAAGCTCCCCTGGATTCATCATTTGATGTTTTCATTGTATATCGTCTATATTTCTATTGTATTTGGTTGATTTAAGCTATTTTATTAAATGTGGTTAAAGGATTTGCAAATCATTGCTTTGTCTTTTACTTATATATTACATTTTACATGTGTTCTTATATTTTTGAAAACTTATTAAAACAAATCTCCTCCTTTCTCCCAGGAGTCTTGTCCATTGTCAGACAATTTTAGCTTGTGGTTGAGTCACGATGTAACTTAGGAGCAATGTGTCTCTGAGTCAGAAGAACTTTTTAATTTTTCTCAGACAAAAGAATATTTGCAGGAGTGCAGCTGTTGTAACAGTGTATTTTAAATATTGATCCTCTGCCTGCAAGTTAGCAGTTAAATCAAAATCTCTCTTTTCTCCCCACCCCCCACCCCCGCCCCGCGTTTTTGTTTTGTTTTGTTTTTTTAACTTAAAGGTCCATTGTGTTTTAAGTAGAATACAACAACAACGGAATCAATAGATGATGCAAACCCATTTTTTTATTCTCTTTAAATCCTCCAATAGACACGGATGATAATCTTACTTTATTCCTTTTTGCCACCATAAACAAGCTGTGCAGCTTCTGTTTCAAAGCAAAAAACTTAGAGTAAACTATTTCCTTTTAGAGCCCTGATGGGTTCACCCTTTTCTTTCTTAATATGACAAACTAGATTTCTGCTCTTCCTCAAGCTCCCTGCCACCATGTTTTGATCTATTACTAAAGTTTTCTACATCAAAGAAACACCCTTTTGCCCTCATCCTGGAGAGTCTTTTCTCCCCAGCTGAAAAGTTCAAAACCATCCTCTCCTTTGTTTCTCTCTGGCTTTTCATATACAGTTCTCTTCTGAGCAAATTTTCTCATCAAATACTTGCCAAATATAAAGACACATATGACTTCCTTGGTCTGTTAACCCTACCTACTCATGACTGTTTTTGTTTTGTTTTTGGGAGGAGGGGTGATTTCATTTAAAAAGATTAGCTGTGACACTCTACAGGCAGCTTGTAGAGTCACAGCATGTTAACACATTAAACTTTCTGACTCAAAAGTCAGAGCAAGATGAAATTATTTAAATTATTTTTGGTGACAGAAGGTTAAACTTCAATAAAATTTCACCAGCGGGACACCCCTTTGATTGTGCTGCAGAAAGGATGGAGGGCATTTTACTAACATGTCTGACTGTCGTATGCATAAAAAAGATCAGACCGGGCCGCAGTGTGTAAGTGGGTTGATCACAGTATGTCTGGAGTTTAATCGAACCTTGTAAAAAAAAAAACTGCAACAATCACTTCCTGCAAATGTTCAAAAATATTAACTGTTTTTGCATTTTGTCAGCACCAGATCTGCAAAATTCAATTTACAAGAGCATTTTATTCAGTCTGCAAAAAAATAAATAACAATAAAAAGCTGAAGCTTTAATAATATTTATTTGATGTTCTTCATTGCAAGATTGTTGAACTATTAAACTACATAAACAGGTATTTGTGAAATTGGGTCCTTGTAGATTAATTAGAGGCTTTGTTGCCTTGCATTTCACTTGTTTCATCATGTATTACAGCACCTCATTTTGTCATTTGGGTGATCATCATAAGAGCGGTGTGGATGAATTCACTCGTAATTAAAAGAAAGACGGTTCTGACCTGAATTTTGGCCCTGCAAATGCTGGCAGTGAAGACTAGTTATATCTCATGTATCCCCTCAAGTCTTAACAAGACACCAGCAAAAGTCAGCTGGTAAGACAAACTAAAAGTATGTGAAGAGTCTCCATAAAAAAGAAACACATATCTTAATGAGATTTGCATTTGATGGTTTTTATGCTGATAAAATATACAGTTAAGAAAATAGTTTATCCTCAATTATAAAAAATATCTAAAACTGCATAATAAGCCTGGAGTCGGGGCTTCCTGCCTTGATGCTTCCTTCACATGGGCTTACCACCTGCAGAGACGAAGTTGGTGCAGTGCAAGCTGGGTGACAGGCAAAGGCAGTCATATTCCTGACAGCACAAACTGGCTCTTTGAACATAGAGACCTGGGGGGAGACCTGGAACATGCTGAGGGGTTGTAAGTCCTTTCTGACCTTAGGAAAGCCTTGAAGGTCCACCAGGATGAGATGGAGAGTGCTGCTGGGGAGAGGGATGTCCAGGTTTCCCTCCTGGACCTGTTGCCTCTGTGAACTAACTTCAGATAAGTGGAGGAAAATGGATGGATGGATGGACAGTCAGATGAATGGTCGGGACGGATGGTTCAGACAGATGGGCGGATGGCTGTCTAGATCGAATTTGAAGTATTAGATCAGAGCCTTATTCAAGGCAAACTATAATGATCTTTAACAGGGTAACTGAGTAAACTTCAGCTCTGGGTGTCCTTTTTTTCCTTTCCTAAATATGTGTGGAAATATTCTGAAGTGAAAAATCAGTATATCTACACAAAATTAAGATGTGACAGGAGCACATTCTTCATATTTGAAATAATTCAGTCCTCATAAACCATCTACCTGTGTAGCACAAAAGTTTTGCCCACGTGTGCATCCCCCAGTCAAAGATTACATGTGGATATCTTTCCACTGAAAAACTGTTAAGCTAATGTATCTTTAAGCCACTTTGTTATGGTTACATTAGTAATGGTGTGCAGATAACTGCAAAAATCAGATGTAGAATGATTAGCGAAAGATGCTCAATCCTAAATGATCAGTTTTGTGACAATAAAACAAAACAAAAAAATAATAAGCCTAGGGAAGAAAACAGACTAAAAAACACATTTCAAACTAGTGGCAGGTTTGTGCATCAGGATACCTTTTTCTTTATTTTTTCAAAAACCATATCACAAACCCTCAAATTTATCTTATATGCCTGAATATACAACTGTATAAAGTAGTATGAAGTAGTTTATAAAGTATTACCTCTTACACGCTGATGCTTCAGGAATAATTGGTCAGTCAGAAGACCCACACTGGTATTTTTATTACAACTGCAATGCTTTTGACATTGCTTGTGCATACTGGTCTGTACTTTTACATAGGCAGTATTTTTGGTCCGGGACTTCAACTTGAAATAGAAAACTTTTGTACTGTTATTCTACATTTTCTCTTTATCCATTAAATTCTGAGTACAATAAATGATGTACTCCTCTATGTAGTTTATTGTTGGAACATTGGTTTATATTGTACATATTCTATTGGGTGTCTATAGTGAATACATATGTGTTTCTGATTGTTGTTTCTGAATCAGTAGATCTTTGTTGAGTTTTAAGCACAAGATAAAGCAGAACTAGTAAACTGTTCTGTTTCTACCTTTGCTAACACATACTGTACCTGATTGTCAGGGCAAAAAGGTGGCTTTTTTCACACTTGGCATAAAATTATTTACATCATAGCAATAAACCAACATTTCAGAAGAAGGGTGACAAGCAGATGAAAAACTTTCCAATTTGCTACTTATTTCTTTTGTGCTGTCTTGTACTTCTCTGTCTAAATTTTGTAAAGTGTGTGGTTTGCTGATTAATGGTTGCTGTCTTCATGATGAGGAAATTAACCATGAAGTCCTACAGATAAATTTACTACCATCTTATTTGTGGGATTTCTCAGAAAAAATTTTCAGATAACCCCTTGCACACAGTAATTAATCAGCCAAGAGGAAGCCAGATCACTCAGACTATATATGACATTTACTTGCGAGGCAGACCATTCAGTGGGAGCATCAAGGTTCCCAGTGAAGTGTCACTGAGCTTGGCCCCAGTTCAAACGATGCTGATAGAAGTCACATGTCTAACACCTGCAGGTGTTTATGATTTGTCAATTAAAAATGCACCAGAGTTTGAGGTTGTCATAGTAACAACATTGTGTAACCAGAATACCAAGTGATTAAAGGCTTATCAGCAAGCTTCATTTCTCATTATTCCCTTTAAACAGAAGTTAAGAATAACAACAAAATGAAACTGGAGTTTAACCTGCACAGATGGTACTCACATGTGATGGTGCACTTGGTGGTCAAAAGGCTCCTTGAATATCAATTTCATCCAGTGTAAAAAGTTCCACAGAACCTTGGTTCTGTTGCTCTTCTCCACCTTCAGAGGTATCTTACACTTGACTTCAGATGTTTCTGAATAACATTGCTGCCATTTGGTGATCGTACTCCATGTATGCCTTATCCAATATAGCTCATTGCCTACTTTAACTGCCATATTTAGCTTTTTTTTTGTCTTCCAAACCAGCATTTCTCTGGCCACTGACAGAACTTCTTGATATCAGCCACTGTTCCAGTCTGTTATTGGTACAGACAATGCAGGGGCTTATCCTTCCATGATGATCCCTCCGCTCACTTCCAGGGTTTCAGCTGTCTGAGACTTTACTCAGTTGGGGATCATCATCCTGATGTGATTAACTTGATATATTTCTTGCAGGATAGTAGGCCCGACTCTCACTATCCTTTCCTTCTTTGACTCGATATACAATTTGAAGGTGCAAGATTTGTGGTGAAATCCTCAATGTAAGAAGCTTTCTTTCTTGTCAGTGGCAAGTTGGTGTAGTGGTATTGTTGCCACCTTTAGAAAAGAAAATCAGTGGCCTTCAGGATGTGTTAGCTTTAGGAACAAAATGTTCATGGACTACAGTGGAGAATAAAAGAAATATAAAACACAAATGTTCTAATTTCAAGTTCTGTAATGGGAATATATATTATATTTGACTAATATTAATGGATTACTTTAAATATCACCCTGAAACTCTAAGTGACTTTTCCTATTAACGCTCACAGACACGCAACATTTTTAATTTTACCAACAACATTACAAACTTATACAATGAGCATTTATGCAAGGATGCTGTATTTCAACTAAGAGGCACCCAAGTCCACAAATAGTTTATTGATTTTTCTCAGGACAATCAAATGGCCGAGGACAAGTAAAGGAAGAATAAAAGAAAGAAAATGCTCTTTCATCAAATCTATAAAAAAGGAAATAATACCCATGTTACCAAATAAATTACACAACAGAAAAAAACTTCATAAATTGCAAACAAAAGAAAATTACCTTCTATATACCTTGGCAGTTTTGTAAGCTGAGATGAATGAGCAGCAAGCTCCTGCATCTAATCTTCTGAACAAAGGAGGACAGTTTTGCAAACCTGTGCCCTTAAAAAGGTCAACAAAAGATAAGTTTTGCAGAACAAACTGTAAACTGTGCTGTGACTCAGTTATACTATTACAATGACCAAAAGCTGACGAAAAAATTTCAGAAAATAAATAATAAAAAAAGACTGTGTTTCTTTATTACCCATTAAAACAAAAAAAGAAAGAAAGAAAAACAAAATGTGGTTCAGTGCAAAAGTCTTGAGTCACCTTAGATTTCCTTCTATTTTGCTTTTAAGGAGGCAGAAGAATCTTTTAAAATGGTCTTGGACAGTTATCCAGGCTTTATCAAGGTCATTGGTTGCATTTTTACTCTTGTTCAGTGAAATCTTTGTACCAATGAATGTGTTTTTTGTTTCTTAACCCATCTAACACTGACCTATCAATCAAGAATAAAAAACAAAAACAAAAACAAACAAACAATGGCTTTGATGCAATGAAGTCGGAAAACATATTTTAAATTGTAATTTTTTATGTCTGTATTTATTCATTTATTACTAGCACTCTGTCACAAACATTACTTTTTCACCACTTCTTTAAATTGTATCTACAAAAAATATCAGAAGTTGTTTTGCTGTTTTGTTGCTGCTTATATGTTGTTCCAGTAAAACAAGGCTGGATTTGAAAATTAAGTAATTCCTAGACTGAAATCTAAAGTACAACCACAAATAAATTACAATATAGATGTTATCTGAAATAAAAATAAAACAGAATGAATTAGTCTTGAAAGCCCAAAAAACAATATTTAATTTACAATGCTGCACATAACAGACTCTTTGTGACACTTAACAGTGATATTAAAATTGAATGTGCCCATATTCTCACTAGCTACTTATATAGTCTAGCCTTCAGGATTATGGGGAAAGAAAGAGGGATGAAAGTTGACACCTGCTTAACCTTGTCATCTTGCTTTGCCTCAGAAAGATGAGGTGTTCACAGAATCAAAGAGCGCACAACTTGCCTGAAAGGTGCGGATATTTAAAGGTTAAGGTCATGGTCCACGCTTGTCTACAGCAGCATGAAATGATGCTGCCTCTTTCCTGCAACCCGTTTACAAACCACTGACTTCACGTAGATCTCTCGTGCAGTCTTGCTGTCTCCATCTGGTGGTTGGTCCAGTATTGTAGCTGACAGTTTAATTAAGATTTTACTAGCGCTCTCTGCGCAAGCATGGGGGGCTTAACGAAATTGACCATTTCACTCTGCTTCAACTGCATTTGCTCAAGGACATAAACCGAATACGCAACGTAAAAGTGTAGTGTGTACGTGTTGATTTTACATTTCCTGGACTAGTCGGTCCGGTCAGATCATTTTTCAGAGAATCAGTGCGCAGCGGAGACGCGCGCAGCGGGGAAGCTGTCAGTCCTCACCATCCCTCTCATTGGCTGCAGCAGGATGCTCGCTGTCCCTCCTGTTTTTTTCAATCCTCACATGGAACCGAGCTGACGGAGGTTTACAATGGAGAGAAAGAGGGAACCTTCACCTGTAGATGTTTGCCAATAACCAGTGGTTTCAGCATTTTAAATAAAATAAACCCAGCTGTACTTTTAAAGTAGCCGCTTTGCGTTTTTGACATTGCACCGTCGCTGGACATAACTTCATTATTCCAGGAGGAGGATTTTTACGGGCGCCCGTCGCCCAGTGCTGAGGTGTTACGGGAGACTGCAGGCTGTGCTGTATGGAGGGATGTTGGAATGGCTTGCACCAGAAGAACCAAAACTTTGGTGTCCACATGCGTGATCATCAGCGGCATGACTAACATTGTCTGTCTGCTCTATGTCGGATGGGTTACTAACTACATCGCCAATATTTACATCAAGGTCCCGATGCCTTTAACGGAGAGAAAGTTGGAAGGTGACAAAAAAGGTGACACTCTCCGGATCATGGAGAGACTCGATCGGCTGGAAAATGTAGTGAACCAGCACATACAAGGTAAAGCTTTAATTATCCAACTTAATGCTAAAAGAAAACCGCGCTCCATCCATTACTTCGTATGCACCCACACTATCAGTTACACGATGAGAAAGTTTGAGCTGGTTACCCTTTACTTCAAAGAACAAAGTGTGTTTTTATTGTTTGGAAAGAAGGTTACTGTGATGCCATCGTTTAATTTTTAGAAAAAGAAACACTTCCTTTGTCGAGGGATCAGGTTATATGGAGAGTGTGATATAGGACGAAGCACATAAAAATGCTGCATGTCCTCAGAGGATTAGTACAGGGAGTCTGTAACCTTGACAATGGTACTACAGTCCAAAAGCAACTGTGAGCTATAAATGAGCTGACATGAAGATATTTCACTGCAATTCTGTTAAACCAAAAAAGGTCTAATCAGCATTTTTCCTTTTAAAATGAAGGAAATTTGATTCTCAACTGCACATTTTTGCCCTTTAAGTTCAGTTAGGATATTCCTGAAATTATTTGCATTATCTCAAAAAAAATCTAACTTGTCATCCCGTAAACACACCTAAGAAGATAGTCTTTTTCAATGCAACATAATCCTTTTTGAGAGACTAAAACCAACAAATCATACCATATTTGCAGATTCAATCTCATGCATTAAATCTGCATCACAGCCCACTATATAGATTTCCATCTGATTATTTATGTGATAAACTTGCAAAGACAATTCAATGATTGTTCTCCTATTCATCCCTTACTTACCTCATCTGAAAAAACAGGATTTTCTAATGAATCTGTTGTAAAGTAATTCTCTTGTCTTTAAACACTTTCTAACTCGCTCTGATTCTTATACTTTTAGGAATGTCAGGAATTCCTTTTTGCTCATATTCCTTGTTACTGGTGCAGTCACTTTATGCTTCATCACACACAGTTAATTTCTCTCAACCCTGTGCCTTTAAATGAGCTATTCTTGTCATCATGGGTGAGGGGAAGCTCATTTTGGGGCAGGTCCCAATCTAAAATGGCACAGTCTGGTGCAAAACAGAAACGCAGACAGAAATCTATTCATGCTTCTTTGAGCAGTAAGGCTCTGTGCTAAGCTTGGGTAAACATTCCTCCTGGAGGCAGGTCTCCATTTCAGCTTGGCACCAATAAGCATTGGTGGGGTGGAGCTTTGTTGAGGTGTCCCCGGTGACTCACCTTCAAAGTACAGGTTTCAGCTACTTCTTTTACTATGGCAGAAAAGACCATTTCATGCTAGGTTTGTGCCAGAAAAATCTACATCGTATACACAGTCGCTCCTCCAGTGATTTTCCTCTTTTAATCCTTCAGTCAAATGGAAACTTTCTAAGAACACGTGAACATCTACCATTTATACTGCTCATTCAGGACAAAAATGCCGTTCTAAAGAATAATTGGTGCTTTGTTCATTTACTTTTTGACAAGTTTAAGTTACAGCTTATTTCTGTGCCAGCATTTGTTAAGCTCAATTCAATAAGGAAAAACAGATAAATTTTAAAAAGTTTTTTAAGTCTTTATCCTAAGCCTGCAGCATTTACTGTACAGACATAACTTTGGTATCAGTCGTGCCATCTAACTCACTGCCAGAATGGAAATAAATGCATTTCCCCCAAATCTGAAACTCTTTCATTAAAAATAGTCTGTGGCTCATTGTCTTTTTATGGTACTTTATAACTGGGACAGTCATTGTGTAATTAGTTTAAAAACATCATGCATATCAAACATTTCCAGTGCTTCTACACTCACTTTCTCATGGGCTCAGTCAGTCAACATCATTACCGGCAGCCTTTGGTCTCTGTTCTCAGTTGAGATTGCGAATCCTTTTTTTTCAGGACCCTAACGTAAGCTGTGTGTACATGGCAGAGATCATAATTAAAAGGAAAAGTCTCCATGCTTGTCAGTTTTTAGAGTTCACATTTTAGGTGAACATTTCCAAAGATAGTGTTCGAACAAAAGGACCAGTCACATTAAGTTAGTATATCTTACCAGATAATTGCTTTGTTTATTTTTGTTTCATGAACAAATGTGCCCAGCCCACATGGACGTACAAGACACTGAACAATATGAATCTAGACAATTTAACCAGATATTTGCTTTGAATATGTTAGTTGTAAATACAGACTTATCAGAAACTGGTGTGGCAAACAGCATCTCATTTACACTTGTGAAGAGTGAGAGACATTTGACACACTAAAAATATTCTTTGATCAGGATTTGAAACAAGTGCATAAAATAAATATTCCGGCTCTTGCATTCTTTAGATTTTATTACAATGATTTTAATACTGAAACAAACATATACTATTCAGACACAAACTCTGCGTATGCTCAGTTTTAGAAAACTGGAAGCCAGTATGAGTGCCCACTCCACAGAGCATTTCAGTATGAGAGAATGGAACATTCATTGCAAACTGACGCGCTGCAGAGAGCAAGGAGAAATGTGTCAGGTGTCAGCTTCTCACTTACAGCTGAGACAGAAATATTCCACTATGTGAGGAAGTTAAGTACTTACCAGGACAAAGCAACATGGCAACAGCATGCAACCAGAACTATTATATATATATTTAT
>JBAMHW010000001.1:18520815-18539292 GCA_037177495.1 Rhadinocentrus ornatus | reverse complement strand
TTGGCATTTGCCAGAGAACACCAAGATTGGCAAATTTGCCACTGGCGCCCTGTGCTCTTCACAGATGAAAGCAGGTTAGCACTGAGCACAGACGTGGCAGAGTCTGACTTGTTATAAGGACATTACATCAAAGTTGGATCAGCCTGTAGTGTGTTTTTCCACTTTAATTTTGAGTGTGACTCCAAATCCTGACCTAAATGGGTTAATAAATTTGATTTCAATTGATAATTTTTGTGTGATTTTGTTGTCAGCACATTCAACTACGTAAAGAACAAAATGTTTAATAAGAATAGTTCATTCAGATCTAGGATGTGTTATTTTAGTGTTTCCCTTTATTTTTTTCAGCAGTGTATATACAGAGAGAGAAAGAGAGAAGATATAAATTTTGGTGCAGACATTGATTATGTTAGCTTGACGATGGTGTCTTCAACCCCAAGCCCATTACAGTTTGTTTATTGTAATCCCTGAAAAGTGTTCACTTGCTTATTGAGGTTAGCCAATAACAGTATCTCAAGGACTTTCATGATGTGAGATGCTAGGCCAACTGGATGTTTTCCACAGCAAAGTAACTCTTTTTCTGACTCAGGTTGGTGTTGAAAAGGTGTTAAAGAATCTGACATAGTTGTTCTGAGCAGGTTATCAGAACCCTGGGGCACCGTCTGGATCTGCATCCTTGTTCAGGTTCAGTCTTTCTAGTTGTTTCTTCATCTGACTGCAGGAGACAGACAGGCAAGAGGTGGAGGCAGAGGAGGTCTCGGTATGTTTTGATGTGGAGAGAGATGAGGCTAAGTTAAGGTCCATGTGTTAGCTGCAGGGTAACAGAGTGGAGGTGTGAGAGGAAATCTGTGTGCTCCTGGAGAGTGTGTGGTCTGTTGGGCTGAAGAATTTCTTTTTTTTTTCTTTCTTTTTTTTTAAATCTTTATTTTACCAGGTAAGTCTCATTGAGAGTAGGGCTGGGCCATTAATCGAATTTTAATCACAGTTACGATCTGGGTTTTCAACGATCCTTTCACCCTGTCACAAACCTTAAGGCACTGTGGTACAGACTGTCCAGAGAGTGTAAGGACTGAACAGAGGCATGCATAGCAGGTCTTCATAATCTATAAGGGAGGAAAGTAGCTTCGAGCAGCTTTTTTTTTCTGTCAAGATAGGAGAAGCGGGATTTATACCTATAATAAAAACCCAGCCTAAATGTGTTCAGCTCATTAGCTCTGCACAGACTTGCAACAGTCTGATCCCATTTTAACATGAAGCCGATGATCTTGTTCATTCCTGACCACACATCCCTAACACTGTTCTGCTGGAACTGACTTTCTAACTATTTCCTGTAGTCCTCCTTGCACTTCTTAATCTTTGTTTTGAGTTTTTTGTTTTTTTTTGTTTTTGTTTTTTTGTCTTCAATATCTCCCTGTCTCTATCCCTGAATGTTTAGCAGCTCTTTAAGGTCACTGGTAATCCAGGGTTTGTTTTTGGGAAAGCACCCCACTGATATTGTTGGGATGATGCTGTCCATACAGAAGTTAATGCCATTTCTCACTCACACAGTCATGGCATTAATGACATCTTCATGTGGTTCCAGTCTGTGGCCTCAAAGCACCTTCTCAGAGCATCTTTGGCTTAATTAGACCAGGCTCTATCTTTCAGTCAGTTGGAACAACCATTATTAAATTGGATTGATTTCAAGTTAATGATTGGTATTGGCTCAGAATGATAGATACCCTTTTAAAGAACTCCTTTGCCCTTTATTTTTCCATGCCCCAGCCACATAAGTGTATCTTTCTTATTTTATCTTTCTGACCTATTTTTGATTTATATCCACATTGATGAATGCTACTCTAAGAAGGGGCTACATCCAGAACTTCGAAAACCCCCCTGCAGCATAAATAATGTAAAATAAAAGTAACAGATCAGACTTAAGATTAAAAGGGAACAAATACATTGAGGAAGATTCTTTGTTTATTGTTTCCACAAGCTCTGCTGAGGAACTTCGATCTGATAGATAGGCTATTACAGAAATTGTACCTTAAATGTCCAGATTTAATCGATTGACATAACCCACCTATTTAAGTCCAACAAGGAGAATGAGAAATATGACCTGAAAATATTTAGAGCTTTGTATCAAATAAGATTGGAACTGTCTCAGGGTATCAGATATTCTTCAAAAGAAGAGAAATATTGCTGGTAGTTGCTCAAAATATTCACCTGTTAATGACATTGAATTTCTGGAGGGGAATTCTTCTCCTAAAGGATGGAAAAATACAAAGAAAGCCTTTGTATGCATCTGAAGGGCACGAGTGATTTCAGCGCTTTAATGAGGAGGAATGAACAAAAGGGGTAGAAATGACAAAAGCTGATCCAAGCAAACATGACCCTCCTCCTAAATTCTGACACTCTTGGGAATAAACAAGAGGAAAGACAAAGCCAATACACCCTTTTCCTCTTTTCATGGGGAAAATGTCAATGTGACGGGCCAGCTACTGATGCGTCCTAATGAGAGTATTTCCCCCATTTTGCATTGCAAAGATTGAAAAAGCAGCTATACAGTTGCGGACTCAGCCTTTCACCAAGTAAACAGACCTACTGACTATTAGGTTTTTTTTAATTCTCAAGATAAAGAGGATGAGTGTAAGAAGAGCAAGCAAAGCTCACAATACTGTATAAAAGCCATGCTGTGTAGACAAAAGTATGACATGAACACGTAGGTGGTGCATCAGTATTACACATACTTCTACAAAGCTCCTTTTATTTTCTCTGCATCTCTCTGTCAGCACAGTATTTTTTAAAACGCTCTTTTAAATAACTGGTTTGAAATCTTTGATGGCTTAGGTGCAATCCAATATCTCAATACCATTGACATTTTTTTAAGGCAAATGTGAACAAACAGATGCTAATACAAGAAAATCAGATCAACATTGATGAAGTCCATTTTTAAGTCACACAATGTATGTAAGTAAATATTCCTTTCTGTTTTAGCTCTGTTTTGTGCTTCACCAATGTCTATGAGAAAATTCATGACTCATGCAGCTAAAATCATGATGAAGAGTCATGTGATTGTTCTAGGACACTTACTGAAATTGGTTTATTGTCTTAAGATTGTCTTAAATGTCCTTTTACCTGCTTATTCAGTGACAAACAAATTATTCTATTTCTTATGTTTCTGGTAATTTTTGTCTGTTTCAGGAATTTTTTTTTAAAATATTCATACTTCCAGTCAAAAGGACTGTGATGACCATAATAGCAAGATAGACTTCTTAAGGGCAGACTTATATATCTGGGTGTATCATACAGAATTTGGACTTAATGCCCAGTCCTTCTTTAGTCTAGACTAGGGATGAGCCAGAACTTTTTTTCTTTTTTTGTAATGATTTAAGACCCATTCGGGGACTTGTAAAATGGTTTTGAACCAGTTATTGCCAAAATCAATTAAAACTTTAAACTCATCCTAAACCTCAGAGACAGTGCAGACATAATAAAACTGGAGTAATGTGATTGTATCATTTAGCTTCTGTTAAGCCACTATCAGCCATATTTTGTAATACCTTTAGCTGGCAATGGCAGGAACAGAGAAAGTTAATTTACAAAGAGATGAAAGCATGATTGACCTCTAAGTTGCTGTGAGATAAGAACAGTCTATATTTATTAACTGAAACACGGCTATATCTTTCTTCATCTGCTCACATATCAAGTGAGAATAGAAACAAAAAAAAAACATTCTTGGAAGCTAGACTTTCAGACAAAAGCGTTTGAATGAGGTTAAGAAAGTCCAGCTATTGCAAAAAGCAAATTGCTGTTTTTCTCTGTGAGTCTTTTTTATGTTAGCACTTAGATGTTGAAGCGGTAACAGTGAGCTGCTGCTGGAAAGTAAACAGCAATCGGAAGTTTAAGAATCAGTTTCCACATCAACTCTTTCATTCACTTGAACAGGATCACTAAGTTAACACTTTTAATTGAGTTTAGCCTGGCTTAAGAAAATGAGGTGTCACACATCTGAATTGGTCAGTCATTTATAAGTAAGCACAGATGGCTCCCCAATTATGTGTAATTAGAACAATGTGTTTTTGCTGTGTACTGTTTTTTTGTTAAGGGTGAAAGAAGCATAGGGGTTTTGCTGCTGTAATGACTTCACAGACCTGTGCAGTCCATCATGGGAATGTTGCAAACTGCAATGCAACACATGAACTTACTTACTCACTGAAACGAAATTATTTGGTAGTGTTTCATCATCTCTTACATGTTATTGGTTTTTTTTGGTTCAGTATTCATTCTAGATATTATAAATGTGTAAATTCAGAATCTTCATACACTTCTCTTTTCAGGGTTTTATTTTGATAGGGATGCTTTTTTTCCGTTCAGTATTGACACTAGATTTAGCAAGAGATGCAAATATTTACTTCACAACTCATTTAAGCTTAATGTTTGCAGGCTGGTTTGTGTCATTTAATTAGGACTGAATGAACCATTGTAAATGTACACTTTCCCAAACTGCAGTAACCACAGATCTGTAAAATGTTTTTAGCACCACTGTTTGTATGTAAATAGTAATAATTTCTCACGTTCTTATGGCTTTGTCTAAATTCTCCTCATTATGTTGCATTATGTTATGGGATGCTGGTGGGCCCCACACCCATCTGAGCTGATGTATCCACATTTCTGTGGACATTTAATGGCCATCAAGATAATCAAAATTAAAAAAAAAAAAAAAAAAAGGAAGCCCAGCAGAGGCCCAGTTATGAACACTCCAGTCTTCAGCTGGGAATGACAAAACTGCAGTGTGAAAATATCCAGCAACATGTCATATGGCCAAGAGAAACTAAGACATGACAGCAAAAGCTGTGTGACAAAATCAGGTGCAGGAGTACCACAGCAGTTTAAAATCTTACCTAACGGCAGGGGATGACACAATTAGTCAGCATACACACAAGGCCAAAACAAAAATTTACATACAGGTGTTCTCCTCTGGCTTTCAGTCATCTATAACATCCTTCAGATTCAGCTGGCTGGTCTCATGCTTTTTCACTTCTTTACAGCCATCGTCTGAAACTTCCTGTTGTTTTTGTACACCCTTTTTTCTCATTTTTTGTCGTGCCATCTGTTGTGGAGGCGTTGCTGCATAGTTCTACATATCTATAGCATGCCTGTAATTTTCCTAATGCATTTTCATCTATTGTATATGCAGTGTTTATTCCTGTGTCTGGAGCAGAAATCATGGTAAATTCTGGACGAGTGTGCACCCACAAACCTCATTCAGCATGACATGTTGACAAGAATGTCATTAAATGCCCCAAGAAAGAGCTGCACACACTTTACATTTGTAAAAAAAAAGAAAAGAAAAAAAAATTTAGCGCAAAATTTATGAAAAATTTTAATGTCACTAAAGAACATGCTTATTCTGACACCTTTCTTGCACAGTACTGATCACTGTTTTCAAAATTTTTACCACTAATATAATAACCTTTATTTAATCTGGGGAAAAAAATTTGATTATTTCACATGCAGACATGAGACATGAGATTATTTGTTAAATAGGAATGTATTAATCATAAAAGTACATGTACAAGTCAGAAAATAATAAACATCAATCAAAAAATATCAATCAAAAACGCATATCATAAAGTATCTGCCTCTAAGCCACAAATGACCATCTAATTTTTATATTCCGTAAAACTGTACAGACTGTTTAGACTTTATTCTGTCTACATAATCATGGTTCAAATTATATTTTTGTATTCAAATGATGAATTAGTAGTGTCTGTATATGTAGTTAAAGTGTGTATTTCTGCTATAAATGAAAATGATTATCAGTTTTCTACATGTGTGTTCAATTTAACAATAAGATTTGCAAAAGAAAAGTGTGGTTTATTATTAGGTGAAAATAATTAGTATGCACATCTCTAACTTTATTTGTTGAGACGGTTTCAATCATAAAACTATATACAGTTTTTATGCAAATGGCCTGGGGCGTCTACAAATTTATCATTATGTCCCAGTTTTCACTGTCATCAGTTTTATAGTGTTTTCTAATTATTACCTTCTTAATCAAAGCACCTTGAATAAATTCCATCTGAAGCCGTAAAAATGATCAAAATTACTTATTCTCTAAGATTTTAAAATAGTTGATCTCTTTCAGTCGACATCTTCTTTGATGCGAATATGTAACTACACTGGCATGTCCTTAAATATTTACATAGATGGTGAGCCCTGCCACCACATCAAGGTCATCTCCTCCTTCTTTTTCAGTGTCAGAATGGATGTACAGTGATTATTTTAACTGCAACAAAGCATTTGATGGTTTGGCTTCTTACTTGATGCTCATTATTCTGGATATAACGAAACAATTACTGGGGAGAAACTGTCTGTTTTAATCTGCGGGCACTAACAGACTAACAGACAGGCAGAACTGCCGAGTTGTAGTCTTGGAAAAGAAGGAGTATCCTGACCTGATTTATTGTATAAATTACTGGTTCCACCAACAGTAAATAACTACTATAATGTTGAAAATTCATTGATGTCTTTCAGTGATGGCAAGTGATTTTTTTTTTTTTTTATAGATAAATAGGACAATTTTAACAGAGGTGACCTTAAACCTGTTTCTTAATATTGGTCAATCTCAGATGTTAAAGAGACTTTTACTTTTTCATATTTTCTGTCAAGTTTGAACTGTTAAAAACCATTTTTAAAGAGTAATCCTTCTGACCCAAAAAGTTTAGGTTTCAGCGATTTAGTTTAAGGTTAGTTAATATGGACGCTTCACTGAAATCTTTATGCTACTCCAGTCTAAATCTGATCATAAAGTGAAACAAGTCTTCTTGGAAAATGTATACATTCTTGCAAAACAGTCAATTTCAATAAATTTGATGAGCTCTGAAAAATTTCAGACTGCAAAGAGAAACTATTGTATAAAATTAGAATTGCATTCTGCTGACTTTCTTACCTTTGGTATTTCTGAAAGACTTTTTTTTCTTCAGTATTTTGGGGTATTTTCCCTACTTAACATCTACAAACAGAGGCATTATAAAACTTTTTCTAGTTTGCCAGAAAAAAATCTACTCTGGTATCAAACATTTACCAGATAATGAAAGACATTATTGTATGTTTTGGAATTTTAATGCAGACGCTAGTCCTGTCTACCCGCTTATTTTAGATTGAATGTTCAGACAAACGCATGGTTTGGATTTAAAGAGATGTAGAGGAACAGTTGACCTTCTTTGATAAACATTATATTCAGCTGTAAAATCATGATCTTAAAAATAGTCAATTGTTTAATTCTTATACATTTTGAAAAATGTATTTTTCTGGTATGCTGCCATGGTTGCTTACATTGCAGTGTATTCTGGCTAATTACGTTAAGAGCTGCTGCAGCCCCATTTGGCAATGCATTGTCTACATATTTTCCCTTCAGTCTTTCCAATGTAAAACACAGTGCATAAAGCACCGAATGGACAATGATGAAAAATATCACTGAACATACAAATAAAGATGAGGACAATCAGAGGGATGAAGATGTCAGTGATCCGAAATATCTGCTGTTTGTCCAGCAGTTGCTTGCAATAACAATTTAGAGACAGTGCTTCTAATACAGATTAGAGTAGTGTGCGTTACACATTATATGATAATAATAAACATGGCAAATCACACAAACAAGCTTATAACATTCAACCGTTTCAACAGATGTAAATATCTGTAAATCTGTCTTCCTCTGTTCCGCCAGCATAAATGTGATTCATAGTTATCAGGTAATATACACCTGTCGGCCACTATATGCTGCATCTGATGCAATCTCGTCTGTTTGAGTTGTGACCTCCAAAGCTAGACACTTACAGGTGTGCCAGGACTAACTGAAATGGTGGGTTGTCATGTCCAGGGTCATGTCCAGTGGTTCAGAGGCTGTGACAGGGTGAGCAGTTTGTTTATTTTCCAGCAGAAGGACATCCAGCGTTTCTCCCTGTGTTTTTTGCTCACCACCGTGAACTGCGGTCTTGTGAAAAAAAAATGGTTGATTTTTAGCCTTTCACTTATAACTGCCAGCCCTCTTAGCTCCTTTAGCAGCTGTGGTTGATAACATGACTCAAAAGCATCAAGAAAGAAATGTCAAGAACATAAACATGGGTCCTTAGGAAGTAGTGTTCAACCACAGGCTTTCTCCCATTCAACACTCCCTTTCTTATCACTCAGTGAAGACTGCGTTGCTGTTTTTGTTGCCTTAAACCTGGAATATGTAGCCAAGTGCAGCGCAGGACAGCATCGTTTCTGTATATCCACTAAGAGAAAAAGAAAACAAACTAGCTACGTTTGTCTTCACTGCCTCATCTTCTTGTCCATGTAAGGAGATTTTAAAACAAATTAGGAGATTTACCTGTCAATCATTAATCTCTTGTTTTTGTCAGTGCATTGATTTATCTGTCCCTTTTTTCGTCCGCTAACTTGTATTAGATTTTATTTGTATTTACCCTTCATTTAGTCAGAAAGGTCCCTTAGGGACATAGTGTCCTTTGATGGTAAGAGAGGATTAGAAAAATACATTTTATGTTTGCATCAGAAGTTTCCAACTTAATTCTGTTGAAAATTTGTGAACAATAAGTCAGGTTTGCTGATTCTGACTTAACAATTGTGGCCATTATGTGTTGCGTATGTGATCCATGTGGATTAGCGTGCTACTTTTCTTACAGTGTAAATTGTGAACAAAAACACTTGTATCAAGACTAAAAGGATTTGAACAGGGACTCCCGATGACGTAGATACAGATGTTCTCCTATTGCACTAAATGTTTATTTATTTATCACAGTTTGCAGCATCTGTACTGGAGTACAGTAAAAGTTATGGCTGAGATCTTACACTGTAATCACTGCAATTTATTCCTGCTAGATTAGTAATAAAAGTGCAATGCTTCCATCTTCCTCCCAGTGTAGTTTGGAGTTTGCACAGGCAGGTAAAAAAAACACTCTTACTGCCTACAGCAGTTTTATCAAGAGTCTACATCTGTGCCAATGAGAGTAAATGCTGCAAAAATTTATCTCACAGGTGTAAAAAATGATAATGACTTTGAAATTCAAATCAGTTTCTTCTCCTCAGGCTAGCAGGGTAGAATAAATATAATTTGATTAAATCTGTGGTTTAGTCAATATGGGAACTATCTTGTGGGATCACATTTAATATTTAGACATTTAACAATAAAGCTAAGATTTTATTGTCCTCCTACAGTCACACCTTTGTTACATTTTGTATGATAAGATGTTGATGTTTGCAGTTAGGGTAATTACAATGAGTATGCTCCTCCTGTATCTTTTCACCTATCTTTCTCCTCTACCACTGCTTAAGCAGACAGCTATAACTCAGTTTCCTTGCTCTGTATGCAATTAAAGCACACATGGTGCTTTACCAAACATGGTAAGAGTGCTGCTGGAAGCTTAGGAAATACTCGTACACATGCACACTTATACTTGTGTGCTAATCTTCGCCTCAGGTATCTTGCTATGCTTAACTTGAGTTAGTACCCAGGTCAGGCGACTGAATGTGTAGGAGGAAACCACTTCTTAAAAACTGCTAGCATGTTTTTTAGCATACGTTTAATTGAATACATTTAAAACAGACCAACATGCTAAACACACCCTGTTCAAAGAGCACCAACCTGCCACAACTGCTGCTTTATTTGCAGCTGGGGGAACCATCTCTGTAGTCTTAATTAATCACCAGTGCAAGCATCAGATGAATGGCCCTTCAGGCAGACTTGCCCAGATTGAACTACTCGTAGAACTTTTATTTGGTCTAATCACAAGGTTGTCTTATCAGGAGCTTCTCTGGTTCAGAGCAGAGAAACTTTTAACAACTGCAGTGGATCATCGAGCCCTAGGCTTACATGTTCGCTGTGTTTTTCAACTTAGATGCTGAGTGACTTTTTGAATTTTGATTTTGTTAATGTTTTACTGAATGTTTTTTTATGTTTTTTTTTTTTTGTCTTTGTCTTTGTGATGTTTAAAAGATAAATGACTGAGGGCGTAACACTACATCATTTATCTAAGACATAAAAGACAAACTGCAAGCTTTCATTACAGATAACATAAATGCATCAAAGTTTGAATAATTGCTTTGAAAGAATTATATGCTAAGCACTTCACATTTAATACAATCCTTCTGTATTAAACATTTGTTTGTCTAGATTATTAGATCTGTGTGAACCCATGAAAATCCCTTAATATCTTTATACTCAATGTAAAATTGCAGCATTCAGCCAGTTAACTAAACCCTGGTAAATCCAGAGCTTAGAGTGCTTATACCTTGGATTTTACACATTAAACAAATGGGAAAAAATCAGGTTCATCTTAAACCTATAGCTTATTATGGTCTGAAAGATTTTATTATGTTTTGAAGGACTTTCCATCTTAATGCTCAGCTAATAATATCCTGGCTGTTGTCTCACATTTCACAACAGGAAATAAAATACGATGCTTCTTCCTTCACAATGTTCCCTAAAATCTGAACAAAAGACAACCTCTGGTGGTCATTAGAGTGACTGCATGTATATTGTTAAAAGTGCATTCATTAAAGGTGCAGAACTTTGACAGATTTTCTCAGTGATGTGCTCCTTAATGATAGCTAAGCCATCTTGCGTCCTACCTGTACTGTGTGCTCTCTCCAGACACTTAAAGTTATTCCTATGTTGACTTTTGTCTCAGTCTCTTTCTCTTCTTTTCTTCGCTTTTTCTGATTATGTCATCTTACGTTTCTTTGCTGAATCAGCTGATGCTTAGGCTAACGTCGTGCAGCGTTCTCTAAGCAAAAGTTTTGAAGTGCAGTTTCTAGGCAGCAACGGCTCTAGAAATGTACATAAATAATGCCACAGTACCATCAAGTAAGTCAAGAGCAATGAGTTTTAAGGTTGGGAAGTTACATAGTACAGACTTCAGTCAATGACCAACTAGGAAGCATATAACCAAATGCATTAATGTTTTGTAGGTCTCTGTCCAATAAAACAGCTCTGATTAATCAAGGTATTGATGTTGAGCTTTTTTATAGTATCAGGCCTATGCCTGTCACGATAACAAATTTTGCTGTGCGCTAAATTTTCTCAGAAATTATTGCGATAAGCGATAATATTGTGCAAAGCGATAATGTTGAGACCATTTTCAACTAATATAATGATAACGCCATAATAATGCAAGTACACCCTTTCAAAGATGAATAAACTTTCATTTCAAAAGAACATTTTACACTGGAACTGTAAGAAATTTTAAATAACAAAACAAAAACAATAAATAGAATGGACTCTCAGTCTCATTAACAATGAATGAAAACCAAACGCAAGTATGATGGATAATAAAGTCTTTGTTCTGTAAACAAAATTGCCCTTCAAAAATTATATTAAAAAAAGAAATTAAACATTGGGCTCAGACTGAAAAACTGGTAAAACTGTATTGAAAACAAAAACTCCTAGAAAAAAATATACTGCGCATCGTTGCTGTTTGTGAAGCTGGAATATCTCCCCTCATCACTGCCTGTCAGACTGATCTATGAGCAGTGACGGAACCGCGCTGCTGCATCACGACTCTTTTTCACATATGCCGGGACACCGGCCCAAAAGTAATGCGGCCCACTGGGAATCCTCCCAAACTTCTCGATTAGCAGGCATCACTCTTGATGTGTATTTTGTCTTACAGTAGTATATAGGCTGATTCTATTTGTGAAATGTGCCTGCGCATTACTGAGTTTTTACGGTAGCACAGGAAGTGGGGGCTTTTTACTAATGTTGTAGACTACATGTGTATGTTCTGCCTACATGTGGGGAGCAGCTATACAATAAATGAAAAAGTGTTGGCAGCAGTTTTTCTCCACTCGACTTATTTACATGATTCAGTGTGAGAATCGGAGGTTTAGCGCGAGAGTTGGCGGCCCTGTAAAACATATGCGGCATGGCAAGTGGCACAGGTGCTTCACCACGATCTCGTGCTGCAAACATGCTGCTGTCAAGTATGACTCTAGAGTAGAGAGATCACTCCGCAAGAAACGAGAGCGTTCAGTCGAGATACTCCATAGTGAAACCTGTTGTCATACACAGTCTATGGTAAAGTAAGATAAAAAGAAAAAAGAAAATTATCGCGGCCGGCAAACTTATTGCCCATATTTTTTCTTACCATGCAATTAATTGACTTATTGCTTATCGCGACAGGTCTAATTAGGCATTAAGACATTAACAGCAGATGTTTGACATTAATGGCTTTTTCAGATTGAAATTTGAGTAATGTGGATACCTAGTCAACATGTTGAACTCTTTGTGATGTTTGTAAAACATTCCTAAATGTGTTCTTGCCATGGGGTACTGTGTGTGTAAAACAGGAAATACTGACACTCTGAACTACAAGTAGTCTGTATCAGGGTTTTATGTAGGTGGCCTATGTCAAACATCGACGTGAATGCCTGGACCCAATGCATTACCAGCATCACGCTACCTCTGCTGGCTTCTGCTCTGCCCATTCTGTCTTCTAAACTTTCTCTTCCCCAGATAAATGTTGCTCATACACACAGCTGTCCACATGATGTCAAAGAAAATGTAATTCAATACAACAGGCCTCCTTTTTCTATTGCTTTTTGTCAAGTGCTGATACCGTTTTCCCACATAGAAAATGCTTATTGTAATGGACAGGGTTAGCATGGACAATGTGGCAGGTCTGCCACATAGCTCCATCTGCAACAATGCAATGTTTTTTTTCACTATATATATTCAACAGTAGCTCTTCTGTGGCAGCTTTTGAACATTTTTATCTTGAGGCTGCTTAACATTCTGATGGAAACATGATTATGTCTCTCTAGAGGTTGGTAAGAACTACTGCACATTATTATCTTACAAGATAGAAATTCAGACTTCAACAGTTATATTAGATTTTAGAAATGTTTTGTACTTGCTGCTTTTTCCAATGAAGTTCTTTGTGTTATGGTTTATAATGTAATCCTTTCACACCTGCTTCCCCTTCGTGTTTTCGTTTGCTTCGGTTGACACGGTTTGTCATTTCAGTGTTAAAACAGTTGGCTCATAAATATTAACTACTTTCAATCTGCTTAAACACAATCTGCTAAAACACACTCACATGCACACGCACACATTCAAACTTCACCTTGTGTTTTTTCACAGTGTCACAGAACTCAAAGCCTCCCTCCTATTCTTTACTTTTTTTGTTTAATTTATGACATTACAATTAATCTTGATCCTCATTTGTTACTTTAAACTGTTAATAAATATTTATCTTGATATGATACTTCAAAACTTTAGGCTGATACAATGAGTACAAACAGAAAAACAGCAGAAAACACAAGCATGACAGAAATTATGAGTACACTCATTTTGTTACTCTTTCTGGCTTCATATTACTGTGAGAAAGAAAAAAACTGTTTATGTCCGCTACGATGTGAATTATTCTTACTAACCTCAATCTGTCAGCAGCAATGTGAAATACAAAACCTTTTTAATGAAATGTGTTTTAATTGTCATATAGCCTCGATATGCTTCTGAGGTCCTAATACCTCCTCTTTTGATGAAATTAATAACACATGAGACATTTTGAATTACATTTAATTTCTGGCAGATTAATACATTTTAATTAACAATGTACTATAATTATTCATGATATGGAGGTTGATTATTTGTCAATATATTGTTTTCTGATAACATCCTATGAGGTCTCTAATGATGACTCCTTTTTAAAGTAAAGGTTTTAATTATTTCAAGCTAATTACTTTACACATGTAGTAATTTTACTATATTTAGCATGGAGTCTTATTGAATAAGTCAGCATTGTTTCATGTTTTCACAGATTAAAAATATCCCCTTCAATATTCAGACCTGACTGTTTCACACTATTGAATCTCTGCATAATGTCCCAGCAGGCACATGGACTCAATAAAATTGCTCTATTAAAGAAAAACCAGCAGAAAGCTCAGGCTGCTCCTAGATTTTCAGAGGTAGACGTAATCATGCCCGTGCAGCTGGGAAACCTTCCCTGCACACCCTACTTGATGATTTTTGCTTCATTTTTGTCCACATTGTGCACTTCATTTTTGGCATTTATACCACTTTCTTATGGATAAAGCTCCTTTGCTTCTCACCATAGAAGTTTTCATCAAAGTGAAATTAAACTGCTATAAGGCATCAAAGTGAAATTAAACTGCTATAAGGCAGTGCACAATGTTTAGCAGATGCCACCCCTGTTTTATAAAGTTTGGACATGAGTTGAGTCTTGGAACAGAGACAGTTCTGCAGTGTTTGTCACAGTAAACTGTTTGTTGGATGTCATTCTGCTCTTTGTGCTGGCACTGCTTTTGAACCACTCTGTGGGCGGAAAAGAAATACAGAGAAAGATTCACATACCTCACAAGTGTTCACAGATTAACTCCTTATTAATTATTAAAGGAGGGTGGTGCGTTGCTATAGCGATACCTTCAGGAAAATTAGTTTTACTTTGTCTTGTCTGTGTAAGTCAAAGAGCAAAGTCACCAGCAGAACAGCCTACCAGCTGCTGACAGCAAACAAATATTTAGTTCAAGGACAAAAGAGCATCTCATCATCCACATGGAAAGGATGGTGCTTGTGCTGAAGGACAGCAAGTCTGTCTCTTTAAATAACAATTCACCCTTCACCTGCTGACATATGTTACAGCACAAGGATAGCAGCGTTTATCAGTGATTCTATGAGCACCATCATTATACACATACTTTAAATGCCATTTTAAGCAAAACCGCACTAATAGGTTATGATTCAGTGACCAAGAGAAATATTAATATTATCTGTTTTTCTGTGCCCGCTAGAGACGCCAGGGAGGGGAGAGGATGGTCAGCCGGACTCATCCTTCTCTGACTCATCGCTGTTTGCCCACTGGGGACAGGAGCTCAGTCCAGACAACCGGCGAGTAGCTCTGAAGATGTTCCAGTACTACGGATATAACGCCTACCTCAGTGATCGTCTCTCTTTAAGCAGGCCAATACCAGACCTCAGGCCTGATGGGTAAGATTGCAGGTAGAATAGTGTTCAAACACGGTTTATATACAGTCTCTGCAGCGGATGTTAGTCAGTAATATAGGTCTGAGATGTTTTTAAACTGCCACACCAGAATATTTAACAACTATGTTGGTCCTCTGTGCAAAGTTTTTTAGTAAAGGCTAAAATATGGTCTGAAACTCTGCTTGATTAGGGAAAGATAATGTTAAATTCCCTGGGTTTTTTTATGATAAAGTGTAACTAGCCATTGCCAAGATAAAAATGAATGAAGAGGCTTGTTTATATTTTATCACTTTTCAAAAATGACAAATTTTTCATACTTTCCAGCCAGTCCCTTGACAGCTCCATCTCCTCTTCCATTGTCAGTCTTAACATATCTTACAAGCTACAGTGGAAACTGAGACTGAAAGAGACAAGAAAATAAAACTTTCAATGTACTTGACCAGTCAGAAATGTTCAGTGCTGCAAACTCATACCTGAAAGTACTGGGTATTCCTGTGGGGGGTTTCCAATACATAGCTCTACTTTATTAGTTTTCCACGGTAGGTAGTATTGCAAAGCTCATACTTTTCACAGCACTGGCTCAGCCAAGCAAGCTGAGCCAACACTGCAGGCCGCTAGAGAGAATACACACCTGTGGGCATAACAACATCTCTACAGCAGCACTAAAGTCCTGCACATACATTTAAAAATCTGTGTGGAGAAATACAGAAACACAACTACGTGATCAGATTTATTAGCCAAGATTATGAATTTATAGATTACTTCTTTTTATTGCTCCACTGGGTTGATTTCTGTAACACACAGTTATTGTGCTCACAACAAAAATATTTTGAAACCGTTTTGCACTAAAATCCTGTCACAAAATCACTAAGTGCAATAACTACTATACTTCTCTCTCTCTCACACACACACACACACACACACACACACACACACACACACACACGCACACACACACACATACCATACACACAAGGAAATTGCAGCTAGCTGAGATGTAAAAAACACTGATTGTGCCCACATGTAGAGGATTCTGTCTGTAATGGAAACAAAGCAAAAAAGAGCTGTGTCAAGTAGAGCTGTAAAGGGAAAAACACTATTAGAATTGCAATAATTGCTCCCAAACGTGACCATAAGAGGGGGAAATCATCTCCCTATAGTTAAAACTGGGGTTTTCATGGAAGGTACTCTCTGGAAGTCCTTTGTCCCTGGGGAAGGTTCATGTCATCATATTTGATAAAGCGCTGGAACACAACCACCATATTCCAGCAAAGTGACAATAGTTGACACTGCGCCATGTTGGATTTGACCCAGTTTTAAGGATAGCTTACATGTTCACATCACCAAGGTTACAAAAAAGAAATTAAATAAAGTGGTATCTTGGTGCAAAAGTTCACATAGCCTAAAGATTTTCAGTATATTTTCTCCACATTACTTGAGCTCCCTACAGACCATTCATTCTCACTAAATACTGGCTCTGTACACTGATCTGAAACTGTTGCAGGGGAGACATTAATCAGACACATTTTTATCTTTTTTACATTCCCAGTGCCAGCAGGAGGGAGAACATGAGAAACAGGAGCAGCAGTGTTATTTTGCAGCATTCTACAGGATGCATGTGAACAGATTTTGTTCTCAGTTCCAACACAAATCAATACCTTTGAATTTTGATAAAAATGAACTGATTTAATCCATTTGATTAAAAAAAAAAGTTTCAGTTCAAACTGAAACATATGCAAATTGAAGCTTTATGGTTTTATTTCTGCATTTTGCTTTTCCTGCATTTTATAGAAGTCACTTTAAGGCATCAGTTCCTTCTTGGAAGGAGAAGCTGAAAATATTAACTGTGTGGTGAAAGTTTTAAAAGGGAGAGAGTAGCGAGACTGATGACTGATTTCACCACACCATCAATTATTTGTTCTCCTAAACTGACCTACTTTTATAACATTCACCATTACTGCATGACCATGCTGTTGCCAGTGTTGAAAAAAATCAGCTGGCCATACATCCACGACAGCCCCAACGGTTATATAACCCGATTAATAAATAAAAAGTGCTTGTGAAATCCACCAAAAAGCTGTGTTGGCAGAAAAATCAAAGAGACTATTCTTTGTTATTACTCAGAATGCATCTTTCAGGTTTTTGGAAAAAGCAAATGTCTAAAAATTACTTCACTAAGAATATGCTTTTTATTCCCACAGGTGCAGAAATATCACTTATCCTCTGAACCTCCCTCAAGTGAGCATTGTGTTCATTTTTGTGAATGAAGCATTGTCTGTCATCCTGCGGTCCATCCACTCTGCCATCAACAGGACACCCTCACACCTTCTCAAAGAGATAGTCTTGGTGGACGACAACAGCAATAACAGTAAGAAGCATCATTTTATACAGTAACATGCAGCTGAGTGTCCATCAACCCCCAAGACTTTTGATTTTTCAGTTGTGTCTTAAGGCACACTTATCAAACTCTGACTTTAGCAACATTTTTAGGAAATGTTTGTAGATCTGTAAGACTCCCTCCATATTCCATACTTTCTTGTCTTCCATATTATTCTATAGTCTACCGAAACTTATTACTTTTACAGTAACACAAGTTAATACCAAAGATTCTGCACAAGTGAAACTGAAGCTTTAGATCAACGCAGGGAAAACCAAACAGCTGGTGGTGGACATCCGCAGGTGTAAACACTCCCCTTCGGCACCGGTGAACATCCAGGGAATGGACATTGAGAGGGCGACATCTTACAAGTACCTGGGTGTTCACCTGAATACCAAACTGGACTGGACAGACAACACTAAAACCCTGTACAAGAAAGGACAGAGTAGGCTGGATCTCCTAAGGAGACCCAGGTCTTTTGGAGTTCAGGGGACACTGCTGAGATCATTTTTTGACTGTGGTGGCATCAGCCACGTCTTATGGTGTGGTCTTCTTTGGCAGCAGCATCTCGACTGCTGACAGGAAGAGACTGAACAAACTGGTTAAGAAGGCCAGCTCGGTCCTGGGATGCCCCCTCGATCCGGTGGAGGTGGTGGAGAGGAGAATGATGCCTAAGTTTTTGTCTCTGATGGAGAAAACGTCCCACCCCATGCAGGACTTTTTAACAACACTGAGCAGCTCCTTCGGTGATAGACTACTTCACCCGCAGTGTGTAAAGGAGAGATATCGCAGGTCCTTCCTTCCTGCTGCTGTCAGACTCTACAATCTGTACAGCTCCAGTAGCCACACAGCCACAGCAGAGAACTAATAACGTACACAGACGTGCAATATCAATACTTGTGCAATACTGTAAATTCATTCTGTATATGTGCTTTTTTACACAGACTTCTAGAGAGGTGTTGTTATGTACAGTTTTTTTCTGTCCTTATCTCTAATGCTGTTTTTTTTCTACTGTTACACCAACATTTCTCCACTGTGGAAAAAATAAAGGATTATCTTATCTTATCTTATCTTATCTTATCTTATCTTATCTTATCTTATCTTATCTTATCTTATC
>JBAMHW010000001.1:18506459-18517013 GCA_037177495.1 Rhadinocentrus ornatus | reverse complement strand
CTGGGTTTCCCTGCTTAGGCAGCTGCCCCCGCGACCCGACTCCGTATAAGCGGCAGATAATGGATGGATGGATGGATGGATAGATATTTGATGCTATTTTTTTATTTTTAGCCACAAGGTAATAATTGATTAAGTGTGAGCTTTTTCCTGATAAATTTACCATTTTATTCTCTGAAATATCCAACTTTTTCCTTGTAATTTTCAAACTTTAATCTCTTAGATCCGTCCTTTTCTACATGTCATGTTAGTCTCATCCTTCTTTGGCTTTATTTTTTTTTTCAACCTACAATATTGTTTATAATTGACTAAACTAAAAAGAGTTCAGAATCTGAAGAGCATAAGAATCCTTGTATTCATTACCTGAGAATGAACATTTTATATTTGCATCGCTACGTTTCTATGGTAACTTAGAAAGGACAAAGTGAATGACGGCTGTGGAGGATGTCATCCCGTGTTCTTTAAGTTTTTTTTAAGTTAGTTCCTCTTACATGCTTTAAATGGGAAGCTTTATCACTAGATTCCCCATTACATCCCATACGTTGTATTTTGAGAATTGTAGTAACAGATTGATTTTTTTCTTTGATAAAACAGCAGATGAATGGGATACAGGATTAATGCAGTTTGTGTTATATTTTCTTTCTGGCTTGAAAGAATTCACCTTCTGTCCAGCAATGTGCATCCCCGTTGGAGGAGTAACTAAAAGTGGATCAAATCAACACCTCAGGTGTGCAAAGAAGTTCCACTAACAGTTTGGAACCAGCTGGACAGCAAGCAAGCAGTTGTTGGAGGTCCAGCTAATGAAAGCTGGAGGGTACACAAACCTGGGATGATATCAAAAAAGACCCACAACGCTGGGTCTGGGCAGTTCAGCCAAGAATGATAAATCCATCCCGGAACTTCGGTAACAGTGTTTTTAACAGTGGGCCATGGGTTTGATAATGGAAGAGAAGCCAATATCTGCTGGGTATTTTAAACACTGATTTTTCAGCAGTAGAGCTGTGTTGTGAGAAATTGCCAAGTGAAGCTGTGTGAACCACAGCACCCCCTGTAACTATGCCGATCTACCATCTGCTGCGCAAGCAGAAATGCCTGAATGGTGATAAATGGCATTTTGTTTGAACAAGCAGAAATTAATCATGGAATAATAGTAGCATAGAAAGACAAGCTGATGTTAGACATCTGATGTACAATCTAATGTTACTAGGTTTGCTTCATGACTGCACTACTTTTTACTTATTGTTCCAGTCGAGCTTCTTCCAGCAGAGCTTCTGCAGGATATCAGTCCTGAAAGATTAATGAGTGATGGCCATCAGTAATTTGTGGTGTAATGAACTGTCCTTTATTGTGGAGTTTTGCAAGATATAACACTACATCATTCTTATTTTTAATTCACACACATTAGAATGTCTTAATTTTTAACAGATTAAAAGTTATTAGATTTGCTGCAGCAGCTTGTGTGAGTCAAAACAGCTTAAGCCATAATTATGAGTCCAAAGAAAATAAATTATGATGCTAATCTTTCATACTAAATGTCCCAAAACTTAATTTAGTACAAAACCCTGCTGCTCATTTAAGAGCACATTTAAGCCTGAGTCTGGAAGGATAAAGAAAAGAAAACTAGAATCTGACCCCTTTGAATGTGCACGACATGTAGTGCACCACAGAAGTTTAAGTTACATTCTGTGCACATCCAACAATGTTCAGAATTATTCTGCTGCAGATTTGTCAAGTTCTTGGTGGTAAGTATCAGCAGACCTTGGTGTCTCAAGGCTCTGCATCTCTGACAGGTATCCATTAAATATTTATAGGTATATTTCCCCTGCTGACTCTTTACTTTTCTAAGAAAAAGTTTTGACAAATTGACACAATCAAACAATTTTATATCCTTTACGTAAAGTTCATCCACAGATGTGTTTGTTCACATGAACCAACTCCTTTTGTCTTATGACAGTTTGAGTGTGTATAAGCTTTCGCCCCCCTGGGGGGACATGAAGGTATGTTGCACAGGGTTGCAGGTTTCCACTGTTGTTTCCTTAGCGTTTGTATGTTGTGTCTAAAAGGTTGGTCAGAATTGTCAAATCTGGTGCTAAAGGAAAGAGATAAAACTAGAAAAAGAGGGAAATTGGCCATTACTAAGATTGTGACAAAATACATTCTTGGGATGCATGGACACCCTTAACATGAACATTTCAGCTAATTAGCAAGACAGTGTGTTGCCAAAATCTGGCCCCCACTCCTCTATCAAGTTTCTTGATAGAAAATAATTCCCACCATTCATAGCCAACCTGAGTAGACCAATCTGCAAAGTGGAATCTTTTCTTCTCCATGTGTATTCCAGTTTTAATTTAAATTTAGATAAAGATATAATTATATTCTCCATTTTTTTGCATTCAAGAGGTGTCATTATCAAAAGATGGTTTGAACAACCCAATCTCATGAAGTAGTGTAGCAGTGTGTTAAATGTTGCATAGATTTGCTCTACAGCTTTCATTGTTTGTCATTTTGCATTATTTACTGTGAAGAGTTGACGCTCTATCATTAACCTTTATCTACAGAATAATTACTTATTTCAACACCTTAATATGATGTGGCTACACAATATATCTTCAGCTAATAAAATATTCCCATATGAGGTGCATGCAAATTAGCTAGATGCGCTAAAAAGGCTGTGCAGCTTTAAGATAAAGCATGACTTAAGCCTGCATTTAGCATTAATAGTAATAACTGCCAGCCATGGAGTGTAAAACTGACTCATTTCTCATGTTACTATGTTACTACGATAACTATAACCTTATCTTTAATTTTCAGATAGGCCTATTGCTTTAAAATCTTTAACACCCTGTGTTCATACTTAAAAGCGCTTGAAAAACTAAGATTTAATTTTCCCTTTTTATTAAATACAAGCTATCACTTGAACTATTTTAAAATATAGACATGTAATATACAGTATATTGCATGGCAATGATCTTGCTTTAATATGCCTGTTAATTAGAATGAATAAAAATAATGTGAAAACACTGAAACTCCTCATCTGGATGAGGAGAAGTACTGCTTTTCCAGTCTAGAAGTGGATTGGGGCTAATTAGACATGATCTTCATGCATTTGCCAGTTTTTGCTGTTTCAGCATTGCAGACAAATTGAGTGATATATTTTCTAATGAGTGCCAACAAGACATTTATATGGTTCTGCTAAGTTTTGTGTAGGATGGAGTGAAATATCTACTCTCAGTCTGTGGACATGAAATCTTCAAGATTAAAGACTCTTTACTTTTCTAGAGCTAAAGAAAGTTGGGCTTTGCTACTTAAAAAAAGCTGAATTTAAAGTGTTTTCATATACTTTATCAGTTATTATATCTACTTCTCCTACAAAACTTTCCCCACTGTTGTTGTTTTTTAAAACTTTTTGTGACCTTATAAAATGCCTCATGCTGTTTCTACATACGCCATACACAGCAGGACACCGTGACATTTTTCTTTTTTTTTTTTCCATCTGTTTGCAGCTGCTTCCTATCCTCTTAAACTCAAAATGCACCACTGTTTAAAGTGGAGTACTGAGAAGATAGCCGTAGGTGATTTATGAATATATAAGGAATGATAAAACACTGAGCTGATAAAGGTTTTCTTTTTTTGTTCTATTTCAGCTTTATTCGATTGGGGAATATTGTGATATGATTGTGGCTTATAATATGCAGATATTTTCCAGCAGACGTTAAAGCTTGGCCTTTTTTTACGTCAAGAATTATTCTTGAAATTTTCTGATTGAAACCTGGATGGAATTTTTAATACAAGCCATTGTATATTTGAGAAAATAAGCAGAAATTCTGCTACCACTACACATTTAAGTAGCACTAACTCTTGTCCTGCGGGATATGATTCATCATAGAGTACATAACTCAGGTAATAATGAAGCTAAACTTTGAAGCCAAACATACCTCATGTTTTGAAAAGGATTGCCGACTCAGCCTTCAATATTGCGATACTCTGTTATGACTCTGAAGTCCCATAGAGGTCTGCTGCGCTGGCTGAAGCTTCTGCCTATTTGGTTCACTGATCAAAGCAGTGAAGCATGAGTGCCTTTGGCCTCTGACCATTGATATTCTGCCCACTGGAGGAAGACTTGATGACGTCTTGTGGGTAGAAGTTTGCTCACCAATTGCAGATAAGATTTTCCAAAAACTTTTCAGATACTGACAAAAAATGCATGTGTCTGTGTGTTTTTTTCTAGATGAGCTGAAAGAGAAGCTGCAGGATTTTGTGTCGGAAACCAACAGCCAGCGTCCAGGGTTCATTAAGATGGTGCGGCATGCCAAGCAGGAGGGTTTGATCCGGTCCAGAGTGAGCGGATGGAGGGCTGCCACTGCCCCAGTTGTTGCCCTGTTTGATGCCCACGTTGAGTTTAATGCCGGCTGGTGAGTCACTCATGTACAGTGTGAAGTGAGACTATCTAAAATAAACACAAGAGTTCTGGTTTTTTAGTCATTTCATTTGTGTGGGTTTGTGGAAAACTGATTAAATTGAAAACAAAGAGTTTAGTTGCAGAGTTTAGTCTGTTTTAGTGCCTGTGTTCTGTCAACATGCTGAGATTTTTGCAAGGTAAAGAGCGATTTCAGCATTCTGTGAAAGATTGTGTGGACAATTTTTCAACAAATATAAGTTAAAACATCAACATATAAAGGAAAAAATCTGATTCAGATTGGTTGCTGTCTTCTCCAGACCTAAGTTTATTTAATTAAATTTTTCTTCAGGCTTAGGATGAAAGGGACAATCCAATTTGTTGTTCCACACAGTTCAAAAGCAAGCATTTGTAAAGGTATGAAGTTGCACTGAGTCACATGTATAGCTTATAGATCTTTAAAGACCCCAATTATTCTTAGCAACAAATGCAGGATTTTGAACAAAGTATGCTGCATCAAGATGATGTTTTTTCAGGCAAGGCCTTATTTTGTTTTGGATAGATAATGTTAAACCAAATTCTGTATGTATTAAAACAGTACCCCTCTGTGATAAGAGTCTGGGTGCTAAACTGACCAGACAAAGAAAATTCAGCTTTTTAGCAAATGAACTGTTTTGTTAAGCAAGAGTGGGAAACCATTTCATTGTTAAAACTACAGCAATTTCTCCAATGCATGTGTTCGATCAGTGTGATGAAACACACTGGTAAAGATGGTCACAAGAAATCAAATCAGCATTTTTCCCCAAATGTTGAGCCATCACTTGGATGGAGGGGCAGCTGATCAACCCATGGAAAAGTCTGTTTCTGTATCATCAAGTCAAATCAAGTTTATTTGTATAGCCCTATATCACAACAGAGTTGTCTCAGAGGACTTTACAAAAAGAGGTGTAAATATCTGTTTCATACTTTTCCTCAGCTTTCATACCTCTTTTTAGGAATCAGAAGCAGTTTGAGACATGAATGTGACCAAAGAATTTAGTCATTTCTTTTGCTATTTAAGGTCTCTGAAGAAAATACACTATTATGTAAAATAAGCTATGCATCTTCTGAACACCAAGTCAGACAATTAAGGAGAAAATTAACTTAGCTTGAGACTCATATGTGTTGGATATTCATAGGATCTGGCAAGAAAAATCTATACTAACCAAGTAAAAAATAAATATATAACTCAAATATAACATTGATCAGTGGTTTCAAGCCTTTTCTTACTTACATCTACAAAGGGAAGCCTCACACTCACGTTTAGTGACCATGTAAATGTGTGTGGATTTTGTTTTTTAACTTGTGCTGATTTCATTTTGACAACCAATGTGGAGTCATTGTGCACCTGCTGCGATCAACCACAGGTTGGGAACAACTGACCTAGATGCATGTGAATTTGAACATTTATTTATTAGTTCTGTAATTTACACTTATCACACAAAGCAAACCCAAATTTTCTTTTATTCATCCACGCATTGTTCACAACAGTTACATAGAAAATTTGACATTTCTATTTTTAACGGATCTTGTTATGTATTATCTTGTTGGTGCAGATGTTTCCTTGGGATCTCCATGCCTAAACTCCTGCATACATGCTCACACTTAGCTAGTTTGCAGATTTACCACATCATCTACACAAACGGCACACATCCATATCTTCCACAATCTGTTGTTGTTTAGTATCACATTTACTGTGTAAGAAATTTGCATTTTTTTTAAGCAGATCTCTGGTATGGACTTTTTTCACATTCTTTGAAATAGCTGTTCCATTCTTTCCATGTATTTAGTGGAGTGTACTTTGTCACATAGTCATCTATCGAGGTAAAGATGAGCCTTTTACTGCACTTTTTTATTTAGCCTTTGCAAATTATGAAGACTTCATATCACCTCACATTTAATAAAAAAATAATCCTATCAAACAATAACGCTTTGTCAGATGAAGATGTAGAATTTAATCTATTCTGAATTTTCCTTTGCATGACAAGCACAATTTCAAAGGTAACAAAGGTAATAGAGAAAGCCTGCCACACCAAATACACACAATGAAATGACTTTGTCTCTTGATGTTTTATAGGGCGGAACCTATTCTGCAGAGAATTAAAGAAGACAGAACCCGAATAATATCCCCATCATTTGATAACATCAAGTATGACACATTTGAGATTGAAGAGTACCCGCTGTCTGCCCAAGGCTTTGACTGGGAACTGTGGTGTCGCTACCTCAACCCCCCCAAGTACTGGTGGCATAAGGGAAACAAAAGTGCTCCAATCCAGTAAGTAACAGCAAATCTGACTCATTTGGCTGAATCAAACAATGTTGCATGATTAATATCTGACATTATATTAACAAATGTCAGCCTAGCTGAAATGGCAATTAATGCAGTGTGTATGAACAAATTATATATGCTGTCCATGGTTCCATTTCTTTCCTTGTCCTGAGTGTCACTATAGCAACTGAAAAACAAAACTTATGTCCATCATCTTCAATTCTCCAGGAGTCCAGCCCTTATTGGCTGCTTTGTGGTGGATAGGCTGTACTTTGAGGAGATTGGTCTGCTAGACGAAGGCATGGAGGTTTACGGAGGAGAAAATGTGGAGCTGGGTATCAGGGTGAGTAATAATGTCATGCCCGTGGTCATGGAGTCCATTGTTCATCCAGGTAATGTGTGGCAAATTAAATGTAATAATGGCACTTAATGGTTGTTAGCTGCAAGGACAGAGGGCTTTACTCACTCATTTTTTACATAAAACACTGAACCAAGATTAAGAAATATGCTGTGTGCATTTAAAAATAATGCTGGAGAAAAGTTGCACAAGGATCAGGGGCAGTAATTTGGCTTACACTCTGCACACAGGAGATGGTGATTCTTTCTTAATACTACACTACAAGGTTAAGAACAAGGTTGTGGTACTCAGCTTCTGATTCCTGCCAAGACACAGTCCCATTTTAAGTCCATGTAGGTGATAAGTTGTCATTCACATTTTTAATTGAAAAGATGTGCCACTTATTTATGTGTTTCTCAATAATTAACATGCACACTCACACCAGTGGTTGCAGAACAACCATGCAGCCATGATCCCACTGGAAGCAACCTGGGCCGGGGATAAAACCACTGAAAAAACACTGAATATTGTATGGTTGGCTCGAGATATGGATTCAACCACCTGAGTCATAGCTAGGAGTTACACTGTGTTGGGGGCTCTTTGGGGCGCAGCCCCAACACTTCTGTATCATCATGATACATTTAATTTTGCATATCTTCAATGATACTTTTATTTGAACCCTCTTGTCAGGCTTAACAGCAAACAAAGCCGAAATTTTCCTTGACCACTTGCAAACACAACACAAACTCCTTCACCTTGACTCAGGAACTACCAGAAGGGAAATAACATATTTCCTGATTTATTCTTAGTGTTTACTTTTGACACATTATAAACATGCACACCTCTGCAGACCTCCACACAGTTTCTTATTGCAAGCAGCTTAACACTCGTCATTGTCTTATAGTTAGATTTGACAGGGCTGACAGGTGAACAAAAAGGCAAAAAGGAATAAAATGCAGAATAGAGACTGTTGATATACATCTTAAATAATGTTTAAGCTACTATAACACAATATAATATTGTAACTCAAATTCAGTGTTTGGGGCAGGCTTTCTGCATAAACCATTCATTAAAGCTAGCTGATCAGCTCACATGAAAAATAAACTGTAAAATAAATAAGATTTAGCACTAACAGTACATTTGTAGTTTGAGTCCATTTTTAGAGTAAATTACACCACAGATCGGTGACTCAGCTAATTGGACCAGTTCCAATCTATAGCATTAAATAATTAATAAATTACGCTGTCTGTTGTTATTGTCTTGTGTCTTGCTTGGAAACATGCTGATTGGTTTGTATATTTTTCAAATCAATCACAGTGCCAAACCCACAATCGATGTTCCTGAATTGTCAAGATGAAATTTGTTTTTGTTAAAACTAGTGGGCAAAAACACAAAAACATGTCTATAAATGTAACTCTATTCTTTGTGGTTTTTGCCTTTGTTATGAAAAATAATATGGCAGGATTTATTGTGTAATATTGTGTAGTGAAAGAAATTTTGAAAGCCATTTAACAAAAGAAGAATAGATGACCAATCAGCACTCCTGTCCCAGTATCTGACATAAAGTGAGTCTCAGGAATTCTCAGGTTGAAATGGCAAAATTAGATAACTCTGCTCACATACAATTTAAACTACATGTACCAGAATAAGTCAGGTGCATATTTCTAAGTCAAGGTGCTATAACTAAAAATAAATCTGTATGTTGAACAGATAAAACCCACCAAATTGGTATAAAGTTAGGCCAAATAAAGATAAATGTGCCAATTCTCAGCCCACACACCCAAAATCTAAGTATGGCAACTATCACAGGACCAAGGGGGGTTACTTCAATATGTCTGAATTATTTGACTACCTGGGTTATATTTCTCAGTTGTACTGGAGTTATAATGCTAAATTTTCCTCTAGACCCTTTCAGGTATTGCCTTTAGTACTCTAGACCTATTGGACATCACTAACTGTTAGCAACAATGTGACAAGGATGCTGACATTATTCAGAGGAGATAGACACTCTCATTCCTCTCACTCTGCTATAATTAATTTGTATGCCATCAGTTCTGGCTGAGAGCTTAAAATTCCTTGGTGTATGTTCATTCAGCAGAATCATAAGAAGATAGGCCAAAGTAAGAAATAGTTAATGAAAGTACACTCATAGTGTACCAAGATCATTAATGGAGCTATTAGTCTGTTCAATAACATCACAAGGCCAGGGGACATCTCCACTTCAGCTGCACTCTCACTAGAATGCATTGTGTAAAGGAAATGGTGGCAGTTTATTACAGGACTCTGGATGTGGATGTATCTATCCTCTCTAATGACAGAGATGCAATCATTAGTAAAGAAAGAAGATTAGTCCTGGAAGTCATTTTCCTTCAGAAATGTAATGCTTCTAGCATTGCTGGGCCAGATAATATTCCCACTGAGCTTCATAGGTGGACACAGGATTTTATCACATATACAGTAATATGATTTCAGGTCATTGCTTTGTTTAATTTGAGTTTTGCTTTGCCATTTTCTTGCTCATATTACAGGTACCACTCTGTTGTTTACTTGCTCAGTGGTGTTGGATTGAGTGAACTTGCCCTTCTTGCCCGGAGGTGAATGTAGTTTATGGTTTTGTAGTGGCTCTAAAACAGATGCTGACACAGTGAACTGAGAGCTACAAGACTCAAGGACCCTTCCTTGGCCTCAGATTAGAAATCCCATGGAGCCCCTGCAGAGTCTTTCTGGCGTATGCCTGCCTGCATATTAGTCATGCCCCCAGACCACCTGCCAGCACTCAGACTGGCGACTGACGGATCCTCAGAGATGCACTCAAATCAGGCCAACAGCTACAGGCCTTGGCTGTGGTTTTAAAGGTCTGCCCTCAATAGCATTAGAAAGGAATGAACCACTGCTCTCTGTTCATATTTGATCATACTGTTTAAGCCTGATATGTCAATTATGATGTGCATTATATATTGTTTTCATAGCGGTCTATGTTGGACTCAGCTATTAACAGGACATTATTAGTCTTTATTAAATCCTATATGGACTTAAATAAGATTTCCAGCATTATTTTATTGAAAGTGAGAGATTTTGTTATATTGTTTAGAAATTCTAAACTAGTTTTCTAAATACCATGAAATTACTACTCAGGTTGAATTTAGAGTTTTAACAGATAAAAGTAGAGCTAACTAATATTAACCAAATTTCTTATCCTAGGATTTATAGGCCTGGCAATATACAGTAAATGCCAGTATTTTATATGAAATGCGTGAAATTAAATAATTTGTCAACTTGTTAACTTAAGTATTTTTATTTAAAGATTGTAATAAACTCTTCAGGATTTACCCTTTCCTGTTTAACAAAATACACAAACAACCAATATGTTAACAACAAGAATAACAGGTCTTCCCTGCTTAAATATTAATTTTTTAATATATATTTTTTTTAATGAAAAGGTATCTTGAAATTAGTATAAGTTGTGTATATACTATGCATATATATATATAGAGAGAGAGAGAGAGAGAGAGAGAT
>JBAMHW010000001.1:18491585-18503143 GCA_037177495.1 Rhadinocentrus ornatus | reverse complement strand
CCTCACCTTTCTTAGGATCATTGACACCCCACAAGGTGAGATCTTGCATGGAGCCCCAGTCCGAGGGAGATTGACAGCTGTGTCATACAAATAAATTGTTAAAAAATCATACATTGTGATTTCGGGATTTTCCTTTTTGACTATGTCTCTCACAGTGGACGTGCACCTAGGATGAAAATTTCAGACCCCTCCATGTTTCTAAGTGGGAGAACTTGCAAAATAGCAGGCTTTTCAAATACTTATTTTCCTCACTGTATGTATATATATATATGGCTTTTCAAATACTTATTTTCCTCACTGTATGTATATATATATATATATATATATATTTATTTTTATTTTTTAAAAGTCATATCAACTGCAGCAGGCATTAAATTGGCAAAGCTCCAGAACTTTATTAAGCAACCTTTTCAGATCATGCTACCCTGCTTTTGATTTGCTTGTGAAACTAAAAGGGACAACACAAATAAAGGTGTTTTTTTTTCTAACAGCGGCATTCTTAAGCTGCTTTCTCAATAACCTTTTATATTATTCTAGGTCTCATTCTACCTGAGAGAAAGTTCATTTCCATCCTGTACATTGTAATTTGAAAGCAGAGAAGCTCTAATTTATACAAATAATCTTTGCATATGCTCACACCGCTAGAAGTAATAACAAAGACACAGTATGTACATTTATTTGCAAACTTGGTTCTAAACATGAAAAAAGAGTGTTTGAATAAATGCTTTACAAGCTTGTAAGTCTTAGTCTTATGATCAGATCTTACTAGATAATAATGAGCAACGTTTCCCTCTAGAAAATTTCTTTGGGCAGGAATTTGTGTAATATGCCACCATGTCTGCAGATTCCTGTGCTGGTAATTGTGAGGCAAAAGGATATTGTTTAAATTTGAAATTTCAAAATTCTTAGAAAACTCAATATCACTTCGGTAAAAACATGTCAAATATGCCAAAAACTTTGTCAATTAAATTCTTCATATTATTACCTCTGAAGTTGGTATCACTTAACAGAAATTACAGCAAGAATTTCAAGTCAACACTGTTCTTTCGTATCTTTATTAAGACTAGTAGACCTTAACACCTCGTGTAATTATTTCCCATGACACAAATCCTTTTCCTTATCCACTTATTTATAGTCTTATAACTCTGCATATATTAGATATATACATATATGCAGGGGAACCTGTATTAAGGATATATATATATATATATATATTATGCCCCAACCTGGCCCCCCATCAAAACTTTTTAGTAAATGGTCCTGCTCTGATTTTAATCTCAGAACCTGTTCATAATTTCTTTCTCCACATTCATGGCCCCTAAATGATCAGACCTGTGTCTCCAACACAGCACCAAAAATTTAGAGAAGACGTCCCCTTGCTTCCTTTTGTTGTTTTACTCCCACTAGATATATGATCTATCTTCATAGATGTGTGCATGACTGTCTTATGACTAGTAGATTTTACAGATGTCACTAGAAAACTTCATTAACACTTAAAAGTAGGGCTGTTCGATTATTGGAAAAATGATAATCGCGATTATTTGGATTGAAATTGAGATCTTGATTATTTAACACGATTAGGAGAAAGAAAAAGAGCCTTTTAAAAAAAAGAGAGAAAGAAAAGAAAAAGAGCCATGGGTGGGGATTTTAAGCGTTGTCTGTGGTACTACAGACTAGTTTCTTTCCACCATGTCCCAGTAGCTATTGTTTGTCTCAGACCAGCAGCAGCTATGTTCTGCCAGGTGTGATCTGGTTATCACGTTGAAATCTACGTCATATTCGGCTCTATGGTGCTGTTTGACCACAGGTCCGTAGCGGTGGCGAAACATTGGACTGTAGCCACGTCCTTCACAACACCCTCATGACCCTCATCATACCGGGCAGGGAGAGAAACACGGTTAAAATAGTGACAAGATGGCAGTGATACTGTTTGTCCAAAGTGTTGATGAGTTTCTTTAATCCCGGGTTATTCACTGTGTTAACTGACTGCTGGTCTTTGGCGAGAAAACAAGTTATGTTTTTTGTATAACGTTTGTTATCTCTCTTTGTCTTTGGGAGCTGGTGGATTATTTAGTCACGACTCACAAAAATTGTACATTTTTGTATTTCCTTGTGTCGCGTCGCAAGCCCCCGTGTGCACGTCTACATGAACGAGCGCAACATTTCACATGCACAAATGTCGCAGTGATTAAAATTCGATTCATCGCACAGCCCTACTTAAAAGTAATATAAATAAAGCCTACGGTAGCGTTAGGACCAATTGCTTAATGTTACACAGGATCACATTTGCTGTTCATCATCAATATCTTCATTGGAATGTCTATTCAGCTTGTGAAATCTAAAGCAACGTAAAAGCAGATACCTTTCCTCTCTCTGCTTCCCTCCACCGTGCTGTGTGTCTTTCCTCCTCCTCTCCAGCTCAACCAAAGGAGCCTCACTGTTCTTTTAACACAGCACTGTAAACAGCAACGTGTCTCTGCACAACTGAGACATAGGTCCTCCAAACCAAATGCCGACCATGCTGTTTCAACTAATTGATTATTCGTGCACAATTTTTAAAAAATGTCTAATTAATTTGAGGCTTTGTAATTAATTTATCTTGATTAATCACATTTTAATTACATAACAATATTTGCACCAAAAAGCAATTTTTTTTAACTTAAATGGATATTAGTGGACGACTGAAATCAAATCGAATAATAGACGCAGACATTAATGTTTTTAACCCAAACTCTAGTAATGTCTGGTAAAATGCATTTAATTGCATTTTAATTCCAAGCAGTATAAAAAGAGATTACTGGCCAAAACTAAACAGACCTAAAGTGCCATTTTAAGCTCCAGATGTTCTCACATTAAGAGTCTACAACATGTTACAGTACTATTAACTTTTTCATGTTTTCGTCCACACTCTCTCTCTCTATATATATATATGTGTGTGTGTGTGTATGTGTGTGTGTGGATCATCATCATCCAGCCACAGCTAAACTGAATGCTGAACAACAAAAATAAGTAAAATAAGTGAAATATCCACTTTATCCTTATTCTGGAATTCACATATTTCATTTCTGTATGTAACATGTATAGCGAAGGAGACCAGAGTCAAACTTGTGGCTATTAAAAAAACAACAACATAAGATAAGAAGGCTTGTTGAGTTAACATCAACACCCCTAGATAGCTAGGCAACACAAACCAATCAACAATCTTGTCAACAAACCCCCAAGAAAACTGCAGAGACTATGCAATGGTCGGGGGTGCATTAATAATTCAAGGTTACAGTATGAATTTTTTCATAGCTGTCTTTATGGATTACTTCAGGCCTGTTTCCTACAATTTGCATTTCTATTTATGTATTCTTCATTAGCAGTTTATTTTCAAGGGTAACAATCAGAGCCAAGAGAGAGTCGCCAAGATACCAAGAGGATGTGGTGGTGGATCATCATGTGAAACACTAGCCCATCGCCACGGAACCTTCTTTTATTGTATTTTCCATGTCAGTCTCAATGTTTAGATTTTTTAAATTTCCTTTTACACATCAGTAACCTCAGATTTTATTTACCATATGTTCATATGATCCTAGAAGTTGTACTATGACAATTAGCTATTTCAGGATGAGTGTGAGTGTCTAAATGAAGATTATTTGAATCAGACTTCGTTAAAATGTAATTGTGTTTTGATCCAACTTTGGACTCAAGTCTCCCCTGTTTGGTTTGTGGAATTTAACTATATTAATACCCAAACAATTGTGGATTCCTGTGGTAGTGAATATATACACTGACTTGAAAATAATTAACTCGTCTTTGTCATGAATGCGTATCTGAATGTCAGTACAAATCAAAATGACCAGGTTTTGTTTGTCTGTTTTTTAATTGAAATATTAAAAGCAAAAATGCTGTTTCCTCAGGGAAATATTATTATCTGTTAACAGTTTAGCATTTCTGTGGTGATTATGAAACAATCTATATGTAATTATGAACGTATTAGTCCATATGAAAGAAAAAGCAACCTGATACAGGGTGAAAAGCATACCGACCGTCTGCACTGCCTCTGCTACCACTGTGGGCAGCAAGAGAATAAGCTAGGTTTTACCTATGAAGTAAGTCTATGCTTTGATGTAAAGGGTTTTATTATCACTACATACTGAGAAAATATTAAATGAATACAGTGGGAAATGTTAGGCTTTTTAAAGCCAGTCCGTTTGTCAGGAACAGGAGAGGTTTTGCTGGAAGATGAAAGCAGGTAGCTTTATATACAGTCAGAAATTAAAAGAGAAAGTGTCTGAAAGACATTAAATCAGAGCAATATATGCTAAAAACATTCTTGAGGTTCCTCACATTTTATCAGGAGATTGTGCTGAGTCTTTGATTGTTGCATCACTTTACAAGCTTCAAATGTAACATATACAGTAATGCATTTCCACATCAGAAACTATAAAGACACTAACACTGTCATGCATGTTTCATTAAAAACTGCATTTAGTAATTTGCAGTAGGTCACATTCCAGTTAACCTCTTTCCAGAAGGTTTCAAGTAAAAACTCATATATTTACATCTGGTGCCATTGAGCCGTAATATTTAACAGGAAAATTCCCACCACCTATCCAGCTAGCAATGATGACTCATGGTAGGATAGATGCATAAATTCATGGTTCTCTAGATCTCATTCTGCTCAGCCTGAGATGATACCATGTAAAAAAAAAAAAAATTTTTTTAAATAAATAAACTGGTGACTTCCGTCCATTCCCCATCCTCACTGAAATAAAATGTCCTATATTATTTCAGACAAGAACTGCAGAAAAGTATACCTTATTTAGAAGTTATATAGAATGGCTGTGAAATACTTTTAATGACTTACATTGATGGCATTAATTTAATAAGATTAGAATAATAGGATTACCATTTTTGTCTGTTTTGATAAGTAAGAGGTCGTAAAAAATATCCCAAGGTCATAAAATGGAGAGGTTTATGTGAATTTCTTTGTAACATAATGATCAGTAGGCAGTTATTAATTTGATCGGCTTAACTCCTTTATTTACTGTTACTATGCCAAAACTTAACATTTTCTTATGCGTAAGTCATTATGACCATAACCACAAGATTTATACTTTCTGACAAATTTAGTCTTTAACAATAACAAATCATGTAAAGTGAATAAGACATAAAATGAGTTTTTACTCCGAATATATACTTTATCAGAAAATATGTGCTCATTCAAACAATTGTTTTATTAACCAAACATGTTATAGCGTTGCAACTAATGGTGTTACTTTATCTATAAGTTTTACTTTTAAAAGAAAACACTGAACTGTGGATTAAAATAATATTTATACAAGTTTGAATTATCTTTATTTTTCTTTTGAAATGTCCCTCCATCCCATAATATCTGCAGATACTGTCCATTAAAATAGAGGGGAGCATTTCTCTATTTATGCTATATATTTTTTTTAATTAAAGAATCTTTAATTGGAGAATTTACTGCAAGCAGTTTTATGTTTTGTTTTTGATTTAATTTTATATTTATTTAAACATGTTCCTATTTATACCAAAGTTAAGCTGTTTAATGTTTAGAATTTGTTCCCTTACTGTACCGTGACCTTAAAACCAGTTTACATACCAAACTGGCATTTTGGCGTACCGTTACAACCCTAACCTTTAATAATGTAAAAAGGGGGGAAGGAGTGCAAAAATCTTTTACTTACTTTTATTGTCCCCTGGGCTTTTTTTATTTATTTATTTATTTATTTTCTGCCAATAAAAAGATTGGAGTTCTTCGTAAATCCCATTAGTTTTTACAATGATTGACTTATGAATAAAAGACATGTCGGACTTTGAGATGCTTTTTTAATATCGAATATCATCCCACTGAAGTAAATCACCTGATTAAAACACTTTTATTAAGTTAAATCCTAATTCACTGTAGTTTAGATATGTATAGATAATTAGATGGATGTCAATTTCAACTATAATGTGTCATTTAAATTCTGTTTACTTTTTTATTTTATATGAAATTTTTTTATAATTTGGTAATTTAAGGAGAAATCTGAACATTGTGAAAGTTTCATCGCTTTTCAAGCAAAACTTTAAGGCTTTAAAGCTACACAAATCAGTCTCACAAAAATCATGAAATTATTAAGTTAAGTGATTAACATTAATCTTACATTTGTTTTTTACATTTAAATTACAGCTACACAATAAAAAAAAAAAAAAGGTCATTATGCTATGCATCCCCTTTCGCTGTTATAAAAATAACTTTGCGAGTACTCCAAGCATAATCCCCTTCGACCTGCTACAGACACTGTAATGTAATTGGCACCATCACACAGGAAAGAATTAATTACCAACTTCCACTCACATTATATTTACATTACAGATATTAAGCACTCATAATAGTTCTTAGCAAACACCACTATAGCGGCCTCACTGGTAGAAAAGTTCCCCAGTAATTAAATTAAAGGAAAACCCGTAACATAAGGAAAATGAGATGTAGACAGCAGTAAATTTGTAAGAGGATCTGGCAGGCAGCGGTTTGATGGAAAATGGAACAGAAGATGTCAGGTATTTCTTGAGATGAGTTTTTCCATTTACAGGAAAGAAAAAGATTGTGCTGCCCTGCTGATATTGTTCCATTGCTGTGGAGTCATTGTCGAGAGAGCAGCCTACTCAAAACTGACTCAAATATGAACTTTAAATGATGGAGTGGGGATTTTTTTTCCTTTTTTTCTACCACAATGTGAGTTAAGTATGCTACCATCCCTTAATCATACAGAGCAAGTGTCAGCAGTTATGATAACACAACATTTAGGCAATTTGACATTATGGAAATGGAGTGTAATGCCTTATTCAATATTGTGAATGAGTAAAGTGTTGTGTAATTATTTGCTGCAGTGTTGTTTTTATTTCACCAGCACACTGGAAAACAGATTGCATGAATCATCATGCAAATTAGGTAGTGTTTTTGTTCGTTGAAGAGGAATGTTCTATGAGGAATGTCTTATGGTAAAAAGCTGTTGTGTTTTGAATGGACATAACAATATAGCCAGCGATAGTTGTGGAAGTCTCAGACTTCAGTCTTGACAGTGATAGCCCGTTTATGGTGATGAATTTGGAAAAAAGGCCACATACAATTAGAAGTAAACAGCACAGATGTCACACTGCAGGCAAAAGCTCTGAAGCATTTGCTTCATTGTTGGAAAGGAAACTTGATACTAAACAATGGAGAAAGAATTACTTTTGGGAGCAGGTTGTTACAAGCTGTGACTGTCTTTTCGATAATGCTGTTTTGACTGTTTAAGCTTAAAATAATGCAGTTAAGTATAATAGTTAATCATGTAAGACATACACTGTCAGTTGATTTGTTGTTTTTCATCCAGTTTTTCAGCATAATTCTTTAAATGTCTATTGATGTGTCATTTACATTAACACAATATATCTAATCAAGTGTTTTATTAACATTGTGAAATGTGGTGCTAATACCCTTTGAGCTTAGAGTCATGCTGCTGCGAGGTTAACATTTGTGATTTTATGGGAGTTGTCTCGACAGCAGATGTCATTTCATGACTTCTAGTTTAGATATTTATTTTCCTTTCGATTTTGGAAACTCATAACTATCCTCTAGCATTTTATGTAATGCGGCGTCTGCGTAACCTGTGTGCTCTCGAACTCGAGCATAGGGGATATGCGTCATTTTGGTGTCGAGTTGCAGTTCCTCTTCCTAATCTGAAGGTGGCAGCAGGGGTGGTATTGGTTGGTAAACTCAACAGGACGGAGTTCTTTTGATTGTTCACCTCAGTTCCAGTAAGTATTTCCTGTTTTAAAACAAAACATGGTGCAGTGTCTTCATCAGCTTGTGGAAGCAAACGAAGAAATAGGTTGATCAGCTTGATCCATTGGGTGTTTTTAAAAATGGCGGTTACCACACAAATTCAGCAAGAAAATCCAGAAATCCAGAAACGCGTAATCCCAAACTGACCAATCACAAGGGGTACTTCCGCATAAATATCTGCATAGCAGGGGCGTACGTCAGGTCTGGAAGAGGTACTTGTTGAGCCTCTGCGGACCTATGCAGTGCCTACTGCGGTGTCGTTGTAACCGACCTTATGCAGACGCTGCAAGAGTATAAATCCAGCTTTAGCCTGTTAACATTTCTTTGCCAGGGTTTCATTTTTGTAGTGAAAGTTTAAGAAGTTTTCTCCTATAGAAAATGTTCTTGTGTCCCTTCATCTGTCTCTTTATTTTATTTTGCTGAGCAAAAGAGGTCTCTCTTTCTAATAAGTCTTTTCTTCTTAATAAGTTCAATTCCACCAGTCTCTGTATTTTTCAGTCTCTACATAAACTTAATTAAAGCCAGGATGAAACATGTTTCCTGTCCGACTCATAACCATGGTCATCCTCACTATTAGGACTGGCCATCAAATGTTTTGTGGAAGACCTGAGTGTGTGAAACTATAAAGTTCTGAAGTACTTTTTCAAAATTTTAATACTGTTCTTAAACCTGCTACCTTTCTCCGTCTTGTGCCAATGGCTGATAACTGTTAGAATATCTTAAACTTCCAAGACTGATCATATCACTCTCCAGCAGTCAGTACAGGCTTCACAGCTCATCAAAGAACAGATTCTGTGCTACTCAAAGTCTCCATTGATCTGCTCTTGTTTTTAGATAGTGGTAAATGTACAGTTTTAAATGTTTTTTAGCTCTTGATACAGTTGCCCATCATTTTCTTTTAAATCGTCTGAAAGATAAGGGTGGCATTCAGTGTATTAATCCTCAGTGGTGTGCTTCTTATTTTCTTAACTGTCTGTTAAGATGGCGGATTTTCCCACATCAAAGCCCTGGTCACAAGTAAATTTCCTTAAGGATCAGTTTTAGGACCCATTATTTTCTCACTCTGTATGCTTCCCTTTGGCCGTATCTTTCCTAATTACAATGTTACATTACATTGCTACATGGATGATATGCAAATTAACTTTTTCTTAAATTATGAGAAATCCACAGCAGTCACATGTATCCAAAGCTGCCTTCAGGAAGTAATATGCTAGATGGCTAACAATAATCTAATCAAACGTATAAATTAACATGGATTCAAGTAAAAAAAAAAAAAAAATCCAATTAAATGTTAGATTGTTGTGGTGAATACAGCCAGATAATGTATTTTGATCTCTCATATAAATCTCGAGATTTGCTTTGAAAAACAAGCATGATAAAAGTGAAATTAAAAATGAGACTTTACTCATATTTATTTGCATGAAATTATTAATGATTGTCGGTTCCAACAAATACGTTAAAAAAAATATGTTGAAATTTATTGTGCATCAAATGTCCATTGAGTGATAATTTGTAGTGAATCTGCTGTCTGACTGTCTTCTACAATGTGTCTTATAACGTGAAGGCTAAACACTTTTCTGGTGGATGGTGCTACCTGAAAACTTTATATTCTAGTTAATGCATTGTATTAACTTATTAACTAATAATGAGGTTCGAACCTGGGGGGCTGGTGGCCTTTCTGTGTGGAGTTTGCATGTTCTCCCCGTGCACGCATGGGTTCTCTCCGGGTTATCCGGCTTCCTCCCACCATCCAAAGACATGCATGTTAGGTTAATTGGTTACTCTGAATTCTCCCTAGGATTGAGTACGAGTGTCAATGGTTGTTTGTCCCCATCTGTTTTGGCCTGCACTGGTGACCTGTGCAGGGCGTACCCTGCCTCTCACCTTTTAAAATGCTGGGATAGGCTCCAGCTTACCCGTGGAAACCATGGACTAAGCGGTAAAGCTAATGAATGAATAAATCTGACTCATATGCAGACAGTATAGGTCATAATAATCGGACTATGTTTTATTAGTCATTCATTTGGGCCTTTAAGTTGCATTATTCCACTATTTTCTCTGTTTTGTTGTTCTATTTTATCTTTATTTGCATCTTTATCCTTGTACTTCATTTGTACTGTTTATAGACTTTTTGTTGTATTTTTATTTTTTTTTACCCTGTCCTGTACAGCATCCTAACATACAGAACGGTGGTCTGTGTGCCATATTTTGCTGGACATGTCTTCCAAGGGAGACATGTTATATAAATGGCTGCCCTGGATGTTTGAAATATTTTTATTATAATCTTATTTTCTTTGTTCTAGATATGTCAGTGCCGAACCTGACAGGGAGATAGAGGAGAGAAAAGAAAAAAAAGACAGAATTGAAATGTGGAAATAAAAGTTGATAAGGCTCCCTAAATCACATCAGTATTCACAAAAACAAAATAAACTACCACAGTATTACATGATAAATAAGAAAAATAGGATAATCGTGATATGAAAAAGTACAACAGTACAGTACCTGTAGAGAGACGTACCAACACACAAACATCAACAAGATCTATTTGGAAGCGGGTGGAGAGATGAGCATGTTTGTAAGCATGCATGTGTGAACATGCAAGTGTGACCATGCAAAAAGGATGAAATGTGTGCTTGCAAGGGGGCCGTGATCACGCCCGCACCCTGAGGCATCACGGGGAGACGGGGGAAGCCTGAGATCCCCAAAGGCCCGGCAGGTCCACAGAGTCCAGGACAGCCAAAGCAGAAAGAGCAGCAGTCCCACTCAGCCCAGAGCAGAGGGGCCCCCCGACCAGAGCCCCCCGGTGAGCAGGCCCGGCGGGCACCGTGTGCTGCGGCGCTGGCTGCACGGAGGCACCCCACAGATCCAAGGGCCACCCATCCCCCCCGGCAAAGCTCCGCACGGGGACCCGACGGAGCCGGACCACCCCAGGCCAACCCTTTGCGGGCCACGCCAACCCAACACCAAGACTAGGTACCCCAGGGGACAAGGACATGTCTTCAGGCCCCCAACCACCAGCCTGACCCTCTCACCTCCTCCTAGGGGTCTCACCAGTCCCCCGATGCGGCATAGAGGACCGCCCCCAGGGTAAACGGCGCTCAGCAGCACCCCACACAGGGCTCCCGGCAGGTACCGAACCTCCACGCCCTTTCACCCATGAGGCCCTAAATGTATGTTGGTGTCTAAATTGTAATTAAAATTAAGTGGGGCATGCAGTCGCAAGGGTCCGCCGCAGGATCCCGCAACTGGGGACAACTCAGCCAAGCCCACCCCACAGTGCCCTAAGTGTATGTATGTGTATGATGTGGGGTGGTGGTGGAGGAGAGGGGCGCGGGGAGGGGCACAACCAGGAGAAAGCTCTCTCTCTCGGGCGACCAACTCTTCAGCTGGCTGCTGTAGGCGCCCCCGCCAGGCCAGCCCCCTGACAGCCCTGGACCCCCGGCCGCACTGGCCCGCCCCCAGGGAGCACCAGCCCCTCAGGCCACCAAGGCCCCGGATCCGGTCAGACACACAGTCTCCCACAGAATGATCCACCCGACCACTGACCCAGAGAAACCACCAGGGCCGACAGACCCCCAAGTCCCCCAACCAGCCCCATCCCCTACCCCCAAGGAACGACAAGACCCCAGCGCCCCTTACCACTACGTGATGTGACTAATCTGTGGGGTCCAGGGAGACTGAGAGTTAACTAATTGGTGTTTAATGGATGCTGATGCAGTCTCTAGACTGATGTGATCCA
>JBAMHW010000001.1:18470338-18484935 GCA_037177495.1 Rhadinocentrus ornatus | reverse complement strand
AAATATTCACAATATGCACAATAACTTCCATCCATGCACCTTTAGTGCTTCATTATCCAGATTTCTGGCCTATAAATCCTCTAACTTGGCATTCTTAGCTTGACTGTTTAGCTTCATCTCTGCACCTGCAGCCTCCGCTATCGGGAGTTAAGGGGTTAATATCTTGTTTCCTGGTGAACCGTCAGATGCGTTAATGTAATGTAATGTAAAATACCGGGTACATAAAGTCCGAAAAATATAAAAAAAACATAAAGTAAGCACAGATGATGTCTTCCTGTGCAACGAGGGCATGAACAGACAAACGGCTTCTCTTCTGAAAGCTCACATCTCACAGATTCCACAGCTGGAAGTTTTATCTCGCTATGACCAAGATTCACCGAACCAGAGGCAGGAGGAGGCCCAGTTTGTAAAACAGTCAGAAAACATATCTTACCTTTGCTAAAAAGTTTCTCATTGTCTTTTGGGAGCAGTGTCCTGTCCAAAAATCACGATATTCAGCCCATCTGCATGGGTTTTGACAGACAAAAAAAAAAAAAACGTAGGTTCTTTTTCTTCTTTCTTGAGTTCCAAACAGAAAACGTCTCTTCATTTTAATAAACACGCTCTCTCATCATTACATCAGACGCACCACTGCAGCAGGAAGGAGGACATGGACTGCAAGTTTCTGTGATCAAAGCCAGTGAGCAAAAAAAAAAAACCTTAATGCGTGATTAAAAAAAATTAATGGCCTTAATAATCATAGCGTTAACGCGTTAACGTGCCCAGCCCTAATATATATATTTATTTGATTTAGAAGTGTATTCATTCCTAGATCTCGAGAATGTATAATTACTTTATTTTTTGGGGAAATTGGATGACTATCTAACCCAAATCAGCAGATTTTATTTTAGTTCATTTGACTTGGTTGTCCCCAATGTGTTGTTTCTCATTGCCAAGAGTGTAAACAGCATTTAACCATAACAGGGAAATAAATGCTACAGTGAGATGTAACATCATACACAGTACCATGCAAGCTTGTTGATTACAACGATGTGAAGAGGCATCTTAGCGTGATTAGCCAACAGTATAATAATGCTCTATGGGGGAATGACTGTTGTCACCAACAGCAGTGCTTTGAGTTAAATGCTAATTATGTATGTAGAGCAGGGGTGGCTAGCTGCAGTTCTCAAGGGCCACAATCCTGCAGGTTTTCAATCCTACCCTGCTTCAACACACCTGATTCCAAAGAAATGAGTCATTGTGCAGAACTTCATAGGCTGTTGGATCCATTTAATATGAGTCAGGTGTAGTGAACCGGGAAGACATTGAAAACCTGCTGGACCCTGGAGGACCAACTTTGGACACCCCTGATGAGATGTAGACGTTCAGAGATAGCCTATATGTGTTTGTTTATCATCACATTTATAACTTACTTTGGAGGTATGAAGTATTTTTCAAATTATTATATAAGATGCTAACATTTAAAGCCCCAGAGTGTAAGAATTCTCCCATCTAGTGGTGCGCTAATATATCACAAGCAACCGAGTAGTGCTCTACTGAAGCCTCACCGTTTAAGAGCGTTATTACGACTGTAAGCCCGAAAGAAGAAGAAAGCCTTGAAGAAAGCCTTTATTGTCATTATACAGAATACAATGAGATTTATATTTACACTGATGGTGGAAGCTGCCATGAAAAGCACTAACACAACCCATCAGAAGTAATTTGGGGTTCAGTGTCTTGCTCAGGGACACCTCGACATGAGCTCGACAGGCCGAGGATCAAACTGTCAACCCTCAGGCTACAAGACAACCACTCTACCCACTGAGCCAAGCCGCCACGAAAGATGTGTTTCCAAAGAGAATTTTACAATTTTCAACTTAATTTCAGTCCATCTTAAATGGGTAGAAAATGTTGCTGCATCTCTGAATCTGTTTTAGGTATGTTTTTTTTCTTCATGGTGCATTTTTAATGTAGATTTGTGGGTTCAGAAATTGACAAATATTAAAATATTTGATTTTTCTGTCAATCAAAGTGGTTGTGAACCCTTTCAGTTCACTACATATTTGGGTCCGTTTTTATTGCTGTGACAGCATTTAATTAGTCTTCAAGCTTTTTAGGATTGTAGTATTGCATTTCATCTTAATTTCCCTCCACTTAGTCTGGTTGTAAGGTGCAAATTGAAGCCTAAAGTCCTCTCTTTAACTTTTATTCTTTTCTATTCTTTTCTCTCTTTAACTCCATATTGCTTTGATTTAGTAAAGCTTCTAAAAGCCGTTTGATTACATCTGAAGGACTGTTTTAAATCCCTCCCCTGGCTGTACTCCACCCACATACTTCATTCAGATATTTGTTACATTACAGAACCTGAAGGGTTTTAAATACCATTGCACTGACTTGTCTTCACAGGTGTCACCCTGTTGCATATTTATTGTTGTTTTTTTTACAACACAAACAATATTCAGATGTGTGCTGTTGATAGAAGCATGTTCTGCCTGTGGTTTACTGATTATCAGATAGAAGTAGACATCTCCGGAGCCAGTGGGGAGTTGAAATAATTCCCAACTGTGTATTTTTCTGATCTCACATGTTTGCCTAATTCACTCCTCACACAAACTGCTGTCCCTGGAGCTCCCTGCAGAGCAGTTTTTATCTCGCAATCAGTCAAACCTTTGTCAAGACGAGCATGAATAACCCTCGGGGTCTGAAAGACTGAGTCATGTTCATAAAACATAGCACTTATGATTTGCATTTTTATAAAGCAACTTTGAGTTCACGCAGAGTCAATGTTTCATGTTTTAAATGTCCCAGCCCACTGCAGTTTCTTTTATATTTTCTGCCTGGCTGATGATAGAATGAGATGGTAACTGTGGTGTATAAACATATTTTTTCTTTCTCTTCGTTGGCTGTCCAAACTCCAACAGTCTTTTATTTTTTTCAAAGAAAATAAGCACTGCTGCAAACAGTGCATAATGTTTGGATTATGATTTAGAAACTGTCTGCAGCAACTTTGGGAGAAAAATCGAACACCCATTTGTATCTGCTATATAACAGGCACTCTAGGCCATCTAATCACAGGTGGACAGCTGAAAGTGTGGGTGTTCACAGCTGGCGTTAGAATACAACCCTACATGTGTCCAGAGTGACCACAGATCACAGTCAGACAGGGCATTACATCTGCTGATGTTTCTAATAAATCACAAATACTTTTAGTATACACTGAACTGTATCTTTTTTGGACTTAAACATGTTTCAGAGATACCTGAGTCACATTTGTTATTATTCACAAACATTTTATGATTAGTAATGTGACAGAAATGAGTTGGGAGAAATGAATAAATAAATGATTTGTGATCTTACAGAGTTCAACCTCAGCTCAATTCTGCTAATAAATTTGTTATGATTCACCAACTTTGATGGTTTACCAATAGGCCTTGTTTTCTAAACAACTTTGCTATGTATATATACATAGGTGCATATGTAAGAAAATTAAGATTTTTTATTATCTGATTAGTGCAGTATTTTGCTAGATTTTGACCACAGCAGGTTCAATAAATAAATATTGAGGCAACTCACCTGCAAATCTCCCTGTGATTTGTTAATTTTTTTTCTGTCTAAGCTGTAATCCAAAAATATAACTTCTTAAATAACTTTCCACAGATTGCTATTTCATCATTTTAAATTAGCCAGCAGCTGTAATCATTCTTGAAACAGTAATTTTACTGGCACGTTTACAAGTACGTTCTAAGAACAAATCTGTACTTCACTGGATATCAGTTGCCTTGGTAATACCACACAGACTTACTGTACAAATAAATGTGGATAGATACGTCCAGATCTCTTCTTAATGAGGCCTGAGCATTTAGAACTGAATGTGTCCTTAATGCACCATGAATGTGTAGATACTTGCATTTAATGCTGTACGTATGCGTTCACCGTACCCAGGATGCAAGTTAATACCAAGTTTGAGCCATCACTAATAGATCCAAAGAGGCTTAGATCAGCCTTTCCTCTGTCAATCGTTCTGATGAAAAGATTTGCTGAGATCCTAAAAAAAAAGTTTTGTAATCTTATCAATAAAATATCTAAAAAAATATCTACTTAATGCAAAGATGCAGGTAATGTAAAATTGGCTGTTTATAATGTATTTAAAATAAAATTATTATAAACCTTGGTTTGAAAAATAAGAACTGTGCATTATTTTTATTTTATGATGGACTGATCTACAGCAATCTTAATTTGTAAAAGTTATTGATAGCGGTTTTCAATGTGTCAGATTTTCTGGATCTCACTGTTATGTAATTATGAAAGATATCTGGTCAAAGACAGAAAAAAATTTTTTTGTGTGTTTTTGTCTGTCAGTTGAAAAACTCCTTGAAGAACGATCTGTGTCTGGACCAGGGCCCGGACAATGATAACGTCCCCATCCTGTATCTCTGCCATGGGATGACACCACAGGTCAGAGCATTCCTGAACCCTCACTCTGTTTGCATTTCTGTAGCTTATCACCTCTATATTTTATTTTTATCCCAACTGAACTGCACTAGACTATGTAAATGTTTCCTGTGGTCAGTTAAAGCGTGTCACTCCAAGTGTCAGCAGCTTTTAGTGGGTGTAGCTTTGGGAGAGCAATAGACTTTGTACTCAAGGTGGTGTGGTGAGCACAGCACATCAATCCCTTAAAAGAAAATTGCAAAGGTAAACATGAAAGGATAAGTGTTATAAAGCCCACTGTTCAAACTGACTTTATGGCAGCACAGACAGAACACCGCCTCAGCTCAAATGGTAACAAAACATAGTGACTTAAGCAATATAAACCACTGCCTCTTACAGCCTGGCAACCTGAGCCGCTTCAAAGTGAGCAGCACTGAATATTAAAAAAATAATAATAAAATTACACTTCCACTGAGAAAAGAGAAATGTGAAGGAGGCAGTTTTGGCATTAAGTAACACAAGATAAGACTAAAACAGTGACATGGTCTGAAGGATATAAAAGCATTAGAATGAGGAATTATGATGTTGTTTGAAACTTTATAAAGGAGAACATATTATGATCCTTAAAATTATGAAAAAATACTAAATTTTATAGTTTAGCCAATAATTACGAGCAAGATATGAAAAGCAATATAGTTCATATTGTGCAGAAAGAGCCCTTATGGAGATTAGTAAAAAAAATGTTTTACTATTTAAGCTGCGAGGTGGAGGTCTGGATCCAGTTTTAGCTGTTTTCTGCAGTAGTGCAGTCCAGCTGACGAAGGCATTGTGCCCTTACTTTGGGTCACCAAATAAATCTGTGAGGTCGTGAGAAGATGAGTGGGAGAGAAAAGAAGAAAATAAAGTACTGCCAAAAAAAAAAGTATTCATGGATTTAAGCTTCTCTCTGTTCTTCACTTTTAGTTACTGGCTAATGTTAAACCACCCAAAGAGGAGGGAAAGTAGAAAAGAAGAAAAAGGAAATAAATTTATTTATTTTTATTTATTTATTTTTTTTACATTTTTAATTTAACAAGTTTATTTCTGGACACTCAGGTTATGCAACTACTTTGTAGTGCAATTTGTAAATTATTTAGATATTTGAAGGAAGTTATCTCATTATTCAGTACACAGTATATACTGTTTTTTCCTGCCAAAAGATTTTCAGCTTTTTTCATTTTGTATGAGCGGACAATTGCCCCTGAAAGGAATTAATTGGTAAAGCTTTCAACAGAGAGACAACATTTATTTTGGATTTGTCCCCATTCCTAAATTAATCATAAGGATATTGGTAAAAGTATGCATATTTAATGTGTGTATATCAACCTTATAGATATCTATTTAAAATTCAAAGACAAAATACTAATACGCCAAATTTACTGCATAGTTAAGCACCTACATGACTGAATGCAGCTTCAAATGAGTGATTTAAATTTTAACCACGGTCATCTAAACCCACAGTGCAGCATCACATTTTTTGTGGCATTTCTTTCAGAATGTGTACTACACCAGCACCCAGCAGCTCCACATCGGGCTCCTCAGCCCCACCGTTGATGACGACGACAACAAGTGCCTGGTGGACGTGAATAGCAGGCCTCGTCTCATTGAGTGCAGCTACGCAGCAGCCAAACGTATGAAGCTCCATTGGCTCTTTACTCAGGTAACAACCTATTGCACAGTATAAAGTATTGCTGGAAAACAAGGTTGAAATTAAATTTAAATGCTTTATTAATTCCAGAGGTAAATTGCAACAGTCTTCTTTTTTTGTTAAGCACCAGTTTAGGTAATTAGTCAGAAGTTACAGTAGACCCAACCATGGGGTTGGCTTTACATCATGCATGTTGTTTAAAATATATAGTTTTGTTTCATACTGCAATTCCTTTTTTCTTTTTTTTTCATAAAGAGTCACTAAAATTTGATTATTGTCTTGTTACATTTGTGGCTCTAATGTAGTAAACTGTATTATATCAGAATATGTAGGAAACACTTTAAATACGTAGTAAAAAAGATAGTTTTAGTTTAATTGCACCCTTTGATTGTTGCCTGCTGTGCTGCCTGTATGGTTTGTTCCTTTTTCATTGTAATATGCATAAAATGAAAGTGCTTTAAAAATAGGATTTTTTCTGTTTGTTTGTTAAGGGACATTGTGTAAGAATTATTTCCATTCTACATTGGAATCGTGTATCGTATTTTAACGTATATCTAATGTGCATTCTATTGCCTCACTTTCTCAAACACGTATTGCAACAACCATAGCTACCATATCTCAAAAAGCCTCAAAAACACCAATGAAAACATGTCATTTGATAGTTCATGGAGTGTTCACTCAGGTGAAGAAACAGTGGTTCTCAAAGGGGGAACGGATCTTGATAAGGAAACTGGTCTCAATGGATGGCCTTGACACAGCACCAGGCTTTTTGTCACAGTAAAAGCAAGTTTATGAAGCCTTCTCACCGTCTTTTAGTCTGGCTTTACCTCGACTAAAAGCAAGTGTTTACCGTGACTATGAAAGCGACTGAAATCCCATAAACATACACTTTTATACCAATGAGGCTGGTGTATTTTAGCAGGATCCGAATAAAAAAAAGTTAGCTTTAGGCTAATTTAGGCAGTACTGTTGGCTTACTCGTCGAGGAGAAAGCTGGCAACTTCAGCATCCCTTTTAAAATCTTTCTCCTTTTTGAGCTCCTTTCACCTGGGGAAGGCTAGCCTCTATTTTTGTATCGTTTGCTCATACTGCCGTTTAAGTATAGCTGCGCAATATTTAGAAAATTTACCTTCATCGCGATAATAGCCATTGCGATATACGTTTTGTGTTGCGGTGCCAACTTTATTGCAAGTCCTAATTACCTCATATCTGCCAACTACAACAGCGCTGTGGATATCTGGACTGACGACTTTGGTCCATCGTTACTGATGAGGGCATCTTATCTGGCTTTATCAAAGTTATTTTGTATTTCATGTTAGTCATCGGTCCAAAACTCTGTTTCATCTGACAGAAACCGCTTTTAACAATCCACACTGGAACGTCTGTGCATGAGAGTTTTGCCAGTGAAGCTCTATATGAGAAAACATCAGCTTTTTTTATTTTACTTATTACAGATCATATCGTCATCACAACATTCAACAGTGTTATCACATGTTTTCCAGATATCTTGCAGCCCTACTTTTAAGTGCCCTTTTTTGCTTTCCTAATGATGGTAAAGCAGCTCCTGTGTGGCTGCTGCAAATAGTCCTGCATTTTTGTGAATAAAAATTTAACAGATTTTCCTTCTTTTCCTCCTCTGTCTATATTAGAGGCTGACATTTTTTCACAAATCCCATGGGTCACGGGATTCCCTTGGGATTCCTATGGGATGGGAGTCAATTTTACCATTAATCATGTGATTGGGACGGTACAGGATATAAAGTTAACTAAAGCAGATGGAAGCGGGAACCAAACGGGAAAAACAAAGACAGGTGCTTCCATTTTGTAGTTTTTGCTCAAAAAACCCACACTGTAACCAAGTAAAAAAAAGAACTACACTACCCAGAAGCCAATTCTGCTTTCCGGCCGCTGCTTCCCCACCGGGATTGAAATTAAAAAAGAAATGGAATAAGCAATCACCCGCGGAGAAACCAATATGGCAAAAAATTATTTACAAGGCAAAGTTAGAAGTAATGACTTGTCTATTAGGTTGGCAGAACAGTAAGAAAAGACGGACATATTAATGAACTTAATGAGAGTCAAGTGCGATGGTGTCAACACAATGTATGCCGCTTGTAAAACATGTTTAGTTAGTTACATTTAAAAATGAGTGAAATACAACTTTATATGTTCTGTTTGGGTTTATTTTATTTATTTTTTATTATTAACTTTGGTAGACATGGTGTGAACCATGTACTGTTTTATTGTTGTTCCCTTTTTTTTATGTAACTGACCTCCAAAAAAAAAAAGCTAGAAACACTTAGCATCTGGTCTGAAAAAAAAATGGTGAGAACATTTCATCAAATTAAATGTATTGCCTAAAGACTAAATAAATTTTTAAAAATGGGAGCAGGAGTCATTCTAAATGGGAGCGGGATGGGATCGGGAGTAATTTTATAAGGATTGGGACGAGACAATATTTTTTTCTGATGGGACAGAAGTGAAAATCCACTCCTGTGTCACCCTCTAGTCTCAATCACTGTGCGCTGGCTTGCGTTGGTGCTGTTTGTCACTTCCTAGCGGCTGTACTTTCATGATGGCAGACCATCATGGTGCTTCCCTTCCGGCTTACCCATCATATGTAGAAATCTAAAATTCTTCACTTACAAGAATGTGTCAGATCTCCGCTACTTCACTGATGTTCTTAGTGGCTTTCCTCTGCAACCCTTTGACACCAAGGAGCCTGAGTACGCAATGCAAAGACTGGCCTGGAAATCCCCTACAGCCTACCCCAATTGGCTCACAGCGTGCCCTCCACCTGCTCCTTCTGCAGTTCTCAACCAGCTCCTGGTGCTTGGCCTTTTTACGCTTGTGAGCCTCTTCAATGCGGTCTTCCCAGGGGACTATGAGCTCCAAAAGCACAACTTATGATTTAGATGTTAGCAACACGAGTGTTGTTATGGCAATGTGCTCTGGAAACTTCAACTGTCTCCCCAGGTCCACCTGCAGCTGCCAGTCACGAGCCAAGGCTAGTAAGCCTGTTGAGGTCTTCAGCTGGTTTGGAGGTTTCTCTCCTGTGATAAAAGTGATGTTGCACCTTGCAGGGTGCTGATGTTTGGCTTGCTGGATTTCTATGCTGATGGCATCCGCTACTGCCTTCAGAACCTGGTTGTGGCGCCACGTGTACTTCCCCTCTCCCAGGGCCTTGGGGCAGTAGCTCAAAATGTGCTCCTGGGAACCTCTTGATGGCATAGTGGGCATGCTGGTGTTTCTACAAGACCCTAGCTGTGCAAATTGGATGGGCTTGGAAGAACATAGTACACCGACTGGATCAGAAATTTAGGTCTTGCTGGATCCCACTTCCATATCTCTGTCCAGGTGATCTTCCATGCCGATGCCTGGTCCCAGTTTGTCTAAGCCTCTTGTTGCCGCAAGGTCACTGTCCTGCTACAACGCTCCTCCTCCACCTCTTCTCGGATCTCTTCCTTGATCAGCTGCCTCCTGTCTCTCCCCTGAGCTTTGTTCAAGCGAGGTCTTAAGTGCATCCCCGGGCCAGCTCATCCTACTACCTGTGTGCCTCAGTCTTGCCTCTGCTCGCTCGACTGCCTCATGGGCCTGTCTGAATGTTCCAATTACGCTGAAGGTGATGGATGTGATTTGCAGTCCATCTGCGAAGGAGCTGACTGATGCTTCTCTCAAGGCCTTCTACAGTAGATGCTGGGACTTCTTAAATCAGCAATGGCCAGAGGAGTCTAGGCAGGATCCCGTGCTGGTAAATCCATGCCTTGAACTTTTCAGGGAGGCCTGACTTATCCACTGCTGACAACCAGAGCTTCAGTTCCCTGCCCCAACAGATGCTGCAAAGCTGATTGCACTTTCCACAACAGACTTATAGAATATGCCAACAATGAATGATCTGTCGGTCAGTCATCATCATTTTCTGTACCGCTCGTTCCCATTAGGGGTCGCGGGGTGAGCTGGAGCCTATCCCAGCAGTGTTTCAGGTGAAGGCAGGGTACACCCTGGACAGGTCACCAGTCCATCGCAGTGAATGATCTTAGCTTCCTTAAAAAGTAGAGTCAGCTCTGTCCCTTCTTGTAGATGGCTTCTGTGTAGTATTTCTGGTCTAGTCTGCTGTGTAGCTGAACTTGAAGGTACTTGTATTCCTCCACCTCTTGTCCCAGGGTGTAGACAGTGTTTTGTTTACTCTTGTTCCTCTTGAAAGTCAACAATTATCTCTTTTGTTTTTATTGGAAATCTTAGGTGTATAGTGAGAAGATATATTAAAAGAGTACAGTCCTTTGTGGTGCTCAGTGCTGCTGACCATTAGACACCTTTCAGCCTTTCAGTCTTACAAACTGTGTTCTGTTTGCTAGGTGCTTGTGGGGGTATCCACCTGGAATTTATGCAACTTCTTACATAATAGAGCAACTGAATTGTATAAAAAAAGATAAATCAAATAATACGATCCTCAAAGTTCTGCATGGTTGGTCCAGATGAGACTGTGCTCTTTGAAGCAAGTAGATGATGGTGTCTTCAACTCCAAGCCCGTTATGATAACCAAACAGTAATGGGTCCTGAAAGGTGTTGACTTGCTTATTGAGGCTAGCCAATAACAGTCTCTCAATGGTTTTCATGATGTGGTTGGGATTTGTTAGGTACTGGAACAAGGCAGGGTAAAGTTTCTGACTCAGTGTTGAAAAGGTGGTAAAGGACCTGACATAGTTGTTCTGAGGAGGTATTCAGAACCCTGGGACACCAAGTAGACCAGCAGCTTTGTTCCGGTTCAGTCTCTCTAATTGTTTCTGAATGCGTTAGGATACTGTGTTTGTAGCCTAGCAATGACGGAGCTGATGATGTCACAGGCTGTGTCTGCAGCAGTACTAGATATCATAACACAGATAAATTCTCTGGGTAAATAAAATGGACAAAAACTCACAGCTAACAGTTTAATTTCCCTTGTGCAGATATTCTCATTTAAAAAGCACTGCAATTCTACCTCCCTTATCGTTCAGCTGATTTTCTTATCGCGGTTATTAATACATTTAATTAATGCACAAGTCATCTCTTTGACTTGATCTAAAAACACCATGTAAGTAATCAATCTCTAAAATATAATTTAAAAACCAGTCAATCAAATCTGCTAATATTTACTCTTTTTTTATTTTCACATTATTTACCAAAGAGATCAATGTGGATACTGCAGACAGAACGAGCAAAGTATTTAGTAAATTAGACAAAGTGTATGTAATTGCAAAACATTTGCTGCAGTCGTCGGTTTTTCTAAATGCCACATGTGGTCAACCCGCGTCCCATTAACGAAGGGGGGGGGGTGTCTCAGTGAAAAGTCAGCTTTATCTTGGCAAATACTGAAAATGGAAGATGTAAAACTATTGGATGACCTGTATGAATAAAGGATAATAAAGGTGAAATGAAGACAAAGATTGTTATTTTCTTTTATAGCTTGTTTTCCCCCTTTTTTATCGCCATCTCACTATTAGCAGAATTTCTTGGTTAATAATCTTAAAATAGGCAGTTTACTCAGTTTTCTGCCTGATTTTCCTTTTTATTGGAGGAGTATGTAAGGTCTTTTTAATTGGCCACAACCTGCACACAATTCTTTGCTCTCTAGATTAAGTTGATGCTTGTTTTTGTTTTTTGTTGGGGGTTTTTTTATGCGTTTAACAGGACATGTCTTTTTTTTTTTTACTATTCTTGTTACTATAATATTTCATTTGTGGCTCACTTTATACTGTGTTGTTTGTTAAATGTATTCAGTTAATCTTAACTGATTTCATATGGTAGTAAGAAGGTCCTCAAATGAGCACAACATATTTGTATTTACAGTTCTATTCATGTCTTTCTTAAGTGGTTTTTTAAAAAAAAATCTATTTGAAAAGAAAAGATAAAGAAGTGCATGAACTATTTTTTAATTAGAAAATTAACCATTATGTCCATTAAACTTTTAGGGGATATATGTCACCCAAATAAGATCATTAGATTTTGTAGATAATAATTGATTTAAATAGGAATATACTGTATCTGAAACAAAAACCTTCCAAAGCTCATTGTCATGAGAAATCAGTTGTGTTCTTAGTGTTTCACATCTTTACATTCTTATGCACTGAAATCTTCTATTTAAAGGTTGTTTTAATCTAAATATTGGCAGCATGTAATCGGTATAAACTTACAATGTTCAAATTATTAATAATTATTTATACTGACTGTTGTAGTGATTTGATTTTATGTTATAGAAGTGAGTAGCTTCACCAAGGGCTTCACGTGAGCTTAACTGGCACTGACTTGGTGATTTTAAGCAGTAATGGTACAAAGACAGTATATTGTATGTATTTGTTTTGATGTTTTGAGCGGCAGACAAATAAATCCTCGAAATTTTTTGCAATTTTACATTTAAAAAAATAATTCCCTTAAATTATATATCTAATATTCCATGTGTGGTGGAAAAACTCCCTAATTTTTGTTCTTAAAAAAGGCTCAGCCTCTCTGGGAGATTTTTTATACTAAATTTTCGTAAAAGATTGTTGCCATATAGCTGAAATCGTTATGAGAGGTTCCACCTGGTGCTTTATTTAGCTTTACACAGATTTGCCAATATGTTCTTAGTAATCTGCTGAGGAGTTTCTCATTTTTATCTTACCGAGCATTCTATTAGCATCTGAAATAGATCTGTGTTTATATACCTTTATTTTATTAGCTTTATGGCACCACAAACTACACCATTGGTTGGTACAGACCAGCTTCACATAATGGTACATAAATGCCCACTTGCAGTATTTACTGCCATTCTGCTTGCAGAAAGACCCAATGCTTGTAGAGATATAAAAATAAGAATTTATCTTGCAATTTTTCTTTCTGGTCTTTTTTCATCCCACACCTTACTTCATTCCTCTCACCACATTGAAAAGACTTCTCTCTTTACAGCTCTCACACTGTATTAACCGTTGAAGGCCTTCGCTACAGTCACTTGCTCTTTGTCCGCCCAGAAACTGTAATGAGAAAATTCTGCTTCATTTTATGAAATCATGATGAACCATTTTCAGTTATCTGATGCACAGCTTCTATCCAAACTCAATTTTTTTTTATATTTATTTTTACATTAAAGTCTTCTCCCCTAACACCCATGTGCCTTGATCTTTTATGTTAAATAATAATATAATAGTTTTTAAACCAAAAATGAGGTGTTCTTGTCCTTCTTGATCTGTATAATCTGTGTTTGTGTCTATTTCTTCTACTGATTCAGTCTTCTCTTTTTTTCTAAATTCTTTGTCTTGTTAAGGAAAAAAAATTAAAAGATGGTTATTTTTACCTTTAAAGGATGTTGATGCTATCCGGTAAGCCCAGTGTAGAAGAGAGGGTGAGTTAGCCAAACACCCGGCTTCTGTAGTTCATATCGATACCCATTCTCAGCTGTGTGAGTTTAGAGGAGGGGAGTTATATTGTGAACACAAATTGTTCTTGTGGAGCATGGTATGATTTTAACTGGCCTGCTTTTATCTTTTCAGGGAGGATCCATTCACAACAGGAAATCAAAGAGATGCCTAGAGCTTGTAACTAGCAGCGACAATGAATTTGGCTACCAACTGGCTCTGCAGAAATGCACTGGACAGAAATGGTTCATCACAAATGTGCTGTTTAGCCGCTCCATGTGATTAAAGAAAGAAACACTGGATTGAGTTGTTTCTTTTGTGTGCACATGGCTGAATATGTGTGCTGTACAAGAGAATGAGGACCAGGAAAATGGAGCATGGTTGAACATGTTGGGTTTGAGCGACATGATGTCCTCAACATTTTATTTTCTCAACAGGATCAGCCAGAGGTGGCGGATATTTTGCAGATTTGACAAAGTAGTATATTTAGTATATTTTGTGGTAAATACAGTACAGTCAGATTTTTGTTGACTTGAAAGATGTAATGGGTCTGATGAGTTTTGTACTTTGTTCAAATTTGCTACCATGTAGCACACTTTCTGAATCTGTCCCTGCTGTAATTATTTGATTTTAGTGTCTCGGGTTTGTAGGTTTATTATGCGATTCAGCTGTACAGTTGTGGGAAATGTCAGGATAAATTGGATAATATTTTCTAAGTGTGAATATTTTGAATCTTTGTAATGTATAACAGTAAAGTAGCTGACGTAAACTACTGAGTACAAGTGCCTTTTTATTTTTTGCCAAAGGCACAATCAATGTCTCACTGACTGAAATTAAAAAGATTCCAAACTTATACTAATTGTTTCCTGTTGTCAGTTGTTTTTACTGATTTTTTTTTTTACTTGTATTCAACAAGAGAAAAAAAACAAAACAAATTAGAAAGAAAATGTTGATGTTTCTATGGCTTAATGTCTATACATTTGATATATTTTCTATACAATAATGAGAGTCATGTCAACAGTATTTTACAATTCAAATTTCTGCACTATATATAGGCAGTGAGGAAAATAAGTATTTGAACACCCTGCTATTTTGCAAGTTCTCCCACTTAGAAACATGGAGGGGTCTGAAAT
>JBAMHW010000001.1:18442614-18458380 GCA_037177495.1 Rhadinocentrus ornatus | reverse complement strand
ACGAACGAACGAACGAACGAACGAACGAACGAACGAACGAACGAACGAACGAACGAACGAACGAATGAATGAATGAATGAATGTCATGGTTTTATGTTCCATTGCAGTCTTTATTTCTAGTCCCTTTTTATTTTTTTTTATCAGTTCTCTTGTTTTCAGTTTTGTTGTTGTACTTCCACTTTCTTCAATCAGTATCATGCAGATAAACATCTGTATTTGGCAGTTATATTAGATTCTTAATTTAAAATGAATGGGATCATTAGAGATTAAATGAGGCTCAACAAACTTCTTCGACTAGGAGCTTGATAGCTCCTAATCGAAGGAGTGTCATTGAGTCACAGCAACAAAATGAGCAGGAGGTGCTGAACCAGTTTTTAGATTAGGTCACAATCTATGATTAAACAGCACACAAATCACGCCTGAGGCCAGTGGAGGAATGGAATTTTAAAAAAAATAATACAGAGGTCTCATGAAGTTTTGAGGAGAAATTTTGTTTTAGTTATTTTGTCAAGGTTGCCCATAGACTTTTCAAGACAGTCAGCTGTTCTTTTTTGTGTTGCATGATTTTTAACTCTCCACCGGAATCCTTGAGTGCATAAGAGATTAACATTTCTTTTGGAGGACAAAAGATAAACTTAAATTTCTCTGCTTAATGTTTCTAAGTTTTACTTACAAAAAAATATAGCTTCAGCATTTGATTGAATATTTAGAAGTAAAGAGTGTAAATGGTTAAGTTGTCTTCAGGTACATGATGGAATAAATATGAAATTCAAAGAAAGGTTGGAAAAAGTTTGGTATTAATATTTTTGCTTTTTGGATTCTGAATCCTTCATGATTCAGTTTGTGGCAAACCAAAGAGAAGTCTGGCTAGCCCAGAGATGTAGTCTGTCCAGCGTGTCCTGGGTCTTCCCCAGAGCCTCTTCGCGATCTTGTTCTTTCTGTCACTACCCACAGCTCATGACCATCTTCACCACGACAGACTATGACGGACCAATGCAGAGTCCGCAACACTACAGACGGGTGTTTATCTCCCTCTCCATCCTTCTCTCACTCATGAACAAGACCCCAACATATCTGAACTCCTCCACTTGGGGCATGACCTCATTGCCGACCTGGAGAAAGCACTTCACCCTTCGCTCCAGTGAGAGCTAAAGATCGTGGCCCAATGAAGCCAACAAAACCACATCATCCGCAAAGAGCAGAGACCAAATCCTGAGGCCACCAAACCAGATCCCCTTGACACCTCGGCTGCGTCTAGAAATTCTGTCCATAAAAGTTATAAAAAGAATTGATGACAAATGGCAGCCTTGGCAGTCTATCCCTCACTGGAAACAATTCTGATTTACTGCATGCAATGCGGACCAAGCTCTGACACCGGTCGTGCAGGGACTGGACAGCTCGTACAAGGGGGTCCGGCACTCCATACTCCCGGGGTACCCCCCACAGGAGTCCCTGGGGGACATGGTCGAATGCCTTCTCCAAGTCCACAAAGCACATGTAGACTGGTTGAGCAAACTCCCATGCCCCCTCAAAGACCCTGAAGAGAGTGTAGAGCTTGTCCACTGTTCCACGACTGCAACAAAAACCACACTGCTCCTCCTCAATCCGAGGTTTGACTATATGACGGACCATCCTCTCCAGCACCCCTGAATACACCTTACCAGGGAGGCTTAGGAGTGTGATCCCCCTGTAGTTGGAGCACAAGCTGGTGCATAAGCACAAACAACAGTCAGGACCTGTCCTCGTACCTGAAGGCGGAGGGAGGCTACCCTTTCGTCCACGGGGGTAAACCCCAAGGCACCAAGTCAGGGGGCAATGAGCATGCCCACACCTGCTCAGCGCTTCTTACCGTGAGTAACTCCAGAATGAAAGAGGGTCCAGCCCTTCTTGAGGACAGTGGTTCCAGAGCCCAATCAATGCGTCATGGTAAGTCCAACTATTTCTAGTCGGAACCGCTCACACTGCACCGACAATGGCCCCTCCTGCAGGTGGTGAGCCCACGGGAGGGGGGGCACAGGGGGGGCCCATGTCACCCTTTCTGGCTGAGCCCAACCGGGCCCAATGGGCAAAGGCCCGGCCACCAAGCGCTCGCCTTCGTAACCCACCTTCAGGCCTGGCTCCAGAGTAGGGCCCTGATAACCCACCTACAGGCAAGGGAAGCCTGGGTCCATGGTTTGTCGTCATCATAGGGGTGTTTTGAACCGCGCTTCATCTGGTCCTTCCCCTAGACACCTGTTTGCCATAGGTGACCCTACCAGGGGCATACAGATAGCCACTAGGATCGTTAGGACGCGCAAACTTCTCCACCATGGTAAGGTGGCGGCTTAGGAACGTGTTGTTACACTATTAAATGACATGTTTAAATTAGTCCTGCATACAAATATACATAATACAGTAATACCTCGAGATACAAGTTTAATTTGTTCCGTTACCTTGCTCGTATCTCAATTTGCTCGTATCACAAAGCAATTTTTCCAATTTAAATTAATTGAAATCCCATTAATTTGTTCCAGCTTACAAATGTCGATACCAGTTGTTTTGTTTATGTGTTTTGAATATGAAAAGTGTACAGTACCTGTATTTATAAATGACAAATGTGTATAAAAACATACAGTAATAAAAGGGAATGTTAAAAAATAAACAGGTTTTTTACCTTCTAGGCTCGGATGTTCGTATCTCACACGTGGTTGTTGGGGATCTTTGTTTCGATCTCTAATGTATTACTCAGTCACATAATATATGTTAAAAAATGTTGTTACTAAAAAGGAAAAATTATGTTTTCATTTTTTTTTTACTGAGCATCTTCTGATGTTTCTAAGACCTGATATCAGGGGGAAATGAAAAAACTCAACATGAAAAGAAAATCACAGAGCAGCTAGGGGTGGTTAAGAAGAAATAAAGCTGACACCAGTGCTACACCATTATGCCTTTGAGTTCTGTTTTGCAAAACAAAGGAAGAAAATGGAAAAAGAATAACGAAGACATTTATATAAGGACTGTTCACCAGGAGAGGTGAATGTGGTGTCCAAATGTTCAGTGTGGTTTAGTTGTGGTTACTTTACTTTACTGTGTTGTACAAAGGATTTGATTATCAATATAAGCCAATATGTCCCTTTAGTTTTACCCATCCTGATAAACAAGATTTAACTTCCACAGAGGGAGGCAGATTCATTGAGATGGGTAAATTTTATTTATTTTTTTTAAAGGAAAGACAAGATTTCCTGCCTAGGGAAGACACACATTTAGAATTTTGAGGTTAGTTGTTATCTGGACTAGTAAAGAAGAGTTTAAGGCTTAATTCTCAAGTAATGTCTTTGTCTGAAAGTTAGCTTGAGTGCATCAATTTTCCATTAGATCAGATGATGAACATGCTGCAAATGGTTAGTGTTTCTCTGGTTATGACAAGTGTGATCACAGGTACTTCTTATCCAATTTCATTAAGTCACACATGAACAGAATATATAAGTCACGTACTGACACTGTGGGAAGTTTAAACCAGTTTTCGGACTAACAGAAGTCTCTGTACAGTTACGGACAAAATGTACCGGTAATTTTCTGCTAGGACATTTTCAGTTTTTCTCAAGACATTTTTCATACTGTTTACCTGATCAGCTTTTCTAAATTCCATTCTTCTCAGCACAGTGCATTGTGCATCTTTGAAATGTAATATATTCTGAACATGTGTCACTGTGGTCATAGTCTCAGAATAATGATGAAGAGGTCTTGGTACAGAATGCAAAGGAAGTGCAACTGGTAAACAATTTTGAAACCAACATTCTGGGCCTGATTTTAAAGCTCAAACAGCTCTCATTGCTGGCATCGTGTTTAAACAGGGAAGAATAGCATGATGCCATTCTAACTTTGTTAATTATCTGAAGGGGGTTTAGGTGTTTTTCAAAGTTTATGTAGAAACTAAATTTGAGTTCTTTTTCTAATATAATAGTTAACTGTGTTTAATTACCCTTTGATTATGCACATAATGGTTTCTGTTTCAGCTCCCTATAAGTTGGAGTGCTGTTCATGATTGCAAGCCATGTGCAGGAAGTCAATGACTGGGAATCCATCAATCCAAACTGGGTCTGTGTAGCAGTTGTTGTTATGGGGTAGTTTCACCTTCACTGTCTTAGCACTAATGATGAAATGACACTTTTGGTCCCTCATAAATCAGGAAATTGTATGCTAATTCATCAGGTCTATTACTTTATTTTTTCATCTTTGTAATCTTTAGGGTTGGATGGGGTGGGAATTTTCCCATTCATTCATCCATTCATTCATTCATTCATTCATTCATTCATTCATTCATTCATTCATTCATTCATTCATTCATTCATTCATTCATTTTTTTGATAATTTTGGGCTACTTTGCAGTAATTTTATATATTTCCTCAAGCAAGCATTGCAACAATGCAGAGCTGTTTTATTTATAGTTTAATAAATATAGACTGAAACAAAATATTTATAAAATGTACATTTTCAATGGTTATTTATTCATTTATTTAGGTTTTAACACTTTATTTAAATAAGTAAATGTTGTGGATTAAAGAGAAGAGGCAGGCTGGCAGATATAGGAAACAAAGATTATCTGTAAGCTTCAGTCAACGTTCGCAGAACATTTAGAAAACTTTCCATTTCAACGTTCTGGCAAAATTGACTAAGCGTCACAGCCAACGTTGCCACAGCACTTTGTCAGCTGTGTTGGAGTTTATCAGTGTCCTCCTTACTGCCCACTAAACACTTTGACATTCTTTGTCCTCCCCCAAGAACCCAGTTGATTTCTGATATGACCTTGGACTGGATCAAACAGAGTCTAGTGGGAGGAACATCTTGCTGTGATTGGTCAGTCAGGTTTGAGGACTGTCAGTGCGAATTCAAGGTTCATTACCTCAAGTGCAGCACTGTGGCTAAACCCAGACAGAAATGTATGTGTTTATGTCAGTTTAACTTGTGTGTGTGTGAGAGAGAACTTGACTAGTTGTGTGTGTGTTTTGATATGTTCTGTGATAAACTTGTGTTGACATGTGACTGCTTGTGTTACAAAACAAAGTTTGATTTGATTAAATAAATAAGTTAACCATTGAAAATGTACATTGTATTAATTTATTTTATATTTATTTCATGTAATATTTATTCATTTATTAATTATTTAATCATTTAATTATTAATAGAACAACATCTGCATTGACTCTTAACTAAAACATATGGCTGAGCGTTGTTACAGTCTGAACTGTCAAAAGCATGTCTCCTGTTTGTTGTTTGTAAACGTTTTCTCTTCTCTCTAAAAAATCTAAACTGCTCCTGTGGAACAGCACATATACAAAACCTACTAAGAATAAATACAAACCTTAAGTTCAGAAAAGTTTTTTTCTAATTTATTTTATCAAGATATTAGAATGGCTCCATTTTGGGGGGTTTTGCATCATGGGGTGGGGTGGCGGTAGTAGAATTCACCTGGCTCATAAATCTTTCTGAATTTTTGTTCACATTTTTCCTTGACCTTGTGATCTTTGTCATCTAAGGTATCTTCTATTTCCTTTCTGTTGACTCAGGTAAACAAGACTTTGCATCCTCTTGCGATGCTGAATAAAAATGAAAATACTAAAAGGATCTGTTTGATAGTTGTATCAATGCCTGTCAGTCTCGCTAAGTACTGATTATTGGCAATGTACCAACCTAACAAGCTAGGCCTTGATGGTGCACTTAGCAATAATAGAAATACATTTTATGTACCGCTGGGAAATGATTAGTTTTACACATCATAAAAGTACCTTGCATGGTACTTTTAAAAAATCTAAAAAAAGCTTTATTGCCAAACATGTTTGCACATGCAAGGAATTTTTCTGGATAAATAAAGCTGCAACATGTTACCACCACATGTTGGAATTTAAGGTGATAAACATGCAGTTTACAAATTATTACAAAACACTGTGCCCTTATGTCCATTTCTCGAGATGCTAAAAAAAATAAAATAAATGAGTATAAAACATCTTGGATCCATCTTTGGAAAAATGACTTTGTTAAATCACTTGTCAACTTCACACAGAAATTCAGGTAGCAGGACACCTCTTTTCCTGGGTTAAGCAGACATCTCAGGACTGAGTTTTCCTCCCAGCTGCTCAACTAAAGTCTCACCCTGTCAATTCTCTCGACTGGGATCTATCTCTGTCTGAGTCTATGCTGGGAGACATCTGTCAACATGTGTAACACACTCCAAGAACAAAACTAAAGCCTGCACCATGTGGGAGTTTGCTTTCAGTGCCAATACATCTCAAACAGCATTGAAAAGCAGGGTGGCTGATAGGAAAAAACAAAAAAAGAGAGGCATTAAAGACAAACCAAATAACTGTCAGACATTTAACATACATTATCTACACAGTTTTGGAACTAATTCTGAGGAGGAAAAAGTCGCTTAAATTATGCTAGACCCTATAATCCTAATCCTGATAAAAACCTGTAAGATGTTTAATCAATTAAATCCTCTATTTGCATACATTTAAACAGCTAAACATGAATACAATGATCCAATGAGCAGTGCAAAAGCCACTGAGCAATTCCAGTATTCTGAACGGTAGATCAATAGTGTTGATGACTCATGAGCATTATGTGGATAATGAATATTCAGCAACCTGTTATGGAAAAAAAGGCCTTCCAACAAAGAGAAGTGTGATGGTCTGATTTTCTCAGCTGGGTGAAACCTCAGCATTTTTTCCCAAAATATTCCGACAGGTTCATATAAGGCTGAATAGCTTATTATCTCCCAGCAAAGCAAAATAAAAGCTAAAACAGCTAATCAATATTTATATAATTTAAAAAAGCTGCCATGATCAACAACACAGTAGACGTAAGCAGGAAAGTATCTCAACAGTTTTTGCACATGTGTCAGTATGTTTCTCCTGCTCTAGAACATTGTAATGGATGGAAATTTCTGTTTCCTTTTTTAACCTGAGGCAGTAGACAGGCAGGGTGAGCAGAGGTGTCACTGTCTCATCACACACAGTTCTGCCTCTTCATCATATTGACACATCGTTGAGGTTTGACTCATTACGACCCTTGGGACACCTGAATTAATCTCTTATTCTTATGTAGTTAATCACTCAGTTCAAATATGTGAGGAAATGGCATTAAGAGCAGAATATTTTTCTTTTTCATTTGTTCATTTTTAATCATATTTTACGTATGACATTTGCTGTACAACACTCCTTGATGTGAACATTCATCAGCTGTGATTATAATATTATATGTTAATTTTATGCTCTGACAAAATGACATCTTATTTCTGACAGCTATTCACAACGTATGAAATCCAGCTCTTAGTTATTCTGTATGTCTGTTTTCCTGACATCCAGTGGTAAAACCAATGAGTAGAAAAGCCAATGTCGTGATCCACACTGAATCAACTAAACTTTCATTTGTGTTCATATAAAGTATTTGGATTGGAATTTTTTGTACAATAGATAGATAAATAATTCCTGCAGACTTTAACATAACTAACAACATAAATTAATTAACTGTTTTATTATTATTGATGTAACATTTCTTAATATATACATTAGATCTAAAACCGTTAATTTGTTGTATATCACCACTGTAAAAATAAAATGAGTATATACTAGTGCCGAATGTTTGAGTAATTACAAATGAATGCACCACTTGTGGTCCTGTGGTGTTCAGACCAAAGTCAGTCAGGAAATACTCGTGAGGAAAACAAACAATAGATTCACAGATATTGATTATATATTGATTCATTACTACAGGATTTCAGTTTGTTCTCTAGTAACTCATTATCAATGACAATAGTTTCCCATTTGGAATTAATAGAAAAATACTTTACAATCAATCACATCTTTCTGTTTTGGTTTAAAGTAATTATTTTATGGTTATCTAGTTAGTTCCTCACTTGTTCCTTATTTCTTCCTTGGTAAATACACTCTTGTAAAGTCTTATCATCTTGGATGTAGGTGTTATGTGTGTTTTGCCTTTGTTAACCTTTTGAGGGCTTAAATAATAGAAGCAATGTTTCCTCATTGATAAGCTGACAAACATCTATTGGCTGTCCTCTGTTTGGCCTCAGACTACAGGGCACTGGACGAAAGCACAGCAGTCCTGGAGAGACTTTGATAAATTGCTTTATTTCCTGTTAAGATGTTTAGGGAAGACTTTTTTTGTTGTGTATTACATTAGTTTTTTGTCCTCTCACCCAAGGCAGAAAGTACATTATATTGACTAGTTTTATACTAGAAAAGGAGCACCTCCTCCATTTTTCTACTCTAATTGTCTGTCCCATAACGATGCCTCAGGGCTTTATGCAGTGCATTATCAATGTGAATTTAGTGACCTAGTCTATTTTGGGAATAAGCACTTGGCTTGATGGGTGCAGGGACACTGCCCCTAACAATGAGAGTGCATGTGACAGCAGGTGTCCATCCCACTCTGTAGGTGTTGGATGCTTACGATTTCTCTCGTAGGCTCTCTGAGAAATTGGTTATGCTGCACATGAAACCTCCCTCTATTGAGAGTTTAGTGATGTGATAGAAGTGGTTTAAGATGCTGCCGGTGAATTCTCTTGGAGTCCAGGCAGGGACCTTTGTTACTTGTCATTCCCTCTGTCTCATAAAATACTTTTTCTGTATATTTTACTCTCAAAGAGCCTAAATTAAGACACACATAAACAGATAATCTACATGTTTTCCCATGTCTTTTTTTTCTAAAATCCTTCTGTGTTTGCGCTCATAAAATTTTGTATTTCTTTCTAATGTTTTGTTAATATCTTGATTAATAGAAACAAAGTGTTGGTCCTCTCCAACTGCAATACTCTGTCATTTTATTACATTACATTACAGTCATTTAGCTCACACTTTTATCCAAAGCGACTTACACTTACTTGGTTTGGCAGTACCGTTAAGGGTCTTGCCTAAGGACACAACTGGAAGGTGTAAATGTTTGTCCCCTGGGGGATTCGAGGGGTGATGTGACACTTTGCATGATACTTTTATTGTTAATTTCTCTTTTTAAAACATAAGAGTTTGGCTAAAATTCAACCCCTAGCTTTGGCCACTTTGTCAAGGCTCTGTCTGGATATGACTGTTTCTTGGACTGTAGCTGCATTGATGATTAAACAGCTATATAAATCCTATGTATACATCTAATTTGGTTAGGCTGTGACAACTGTGTACTACTTCTATTAAAATTAACCAAGAGAAAATTGTCGTGTTTCTGATGAGATGCAAAACATGTCGTAAGAAAATACCACTGCAGCTCAGGAACATATGGTTCAGGATTCTCAGACAGCACAAACAATGCTTCACAACCCTAGCCCTTGCATATCAGTGATGTTACACCCTTCATTAAATAAGCTAACATGACACGGTTATAATTACAACCAAAGGATAGCCATGGTAACTGTGATTAACACAGCAACAGTCACTCGTTACTCAGCTTCTGTAGCAGCCAATAATAATACAGAATGTAATACAAAGAGGTTAACAAGCTCTGTCATTCATCTCTGCTAGTTATCTGTCTATTCAACACTTCTAATTATAATGCAGTCCTGTGCAACACTACTATCCATGACCATTTTGATAATAAACATAAAGTAGAATTATAGCCTTTCTAACATCAATTAAAGCTAAAATGTGGGGACTTCTTAAGAGTAAAATTTATAGCAAATCTGATTTTTCGCATCCTTATATACGACAAAATTGTATATTGTAATAAAAACGAAGTTTCATATATTGATGTTATGTACTTTTAGAAAAAAATTATGTGCACATATGTGGACTTATGTTTCCCGAATTTCCATAAAACAGAATTAGGTCAACTTTCTTTTTTTCCACCTTGAACACAGCAGTTTTTTTTTCCTGGCTGCTTTTGCATGAATACAAATTATTTGCAATAACACAAATTTTAAATTTTTGAACATGTTTTGATTATCAGAGAAAAAAATAAACAATTTAAAAAACATTCCATTTTTGCCCGTTCTGAACAGTTTAAACTACCAGATCAGTTGCAGGATGACATTGTATGCCTGTAATAATATTTTTAGAAATTACAAAGCAATTTTTAATTGTCACTGTTGCATTAGCCTACTACTGTCATGGTCATAGTGAAAATAAGTAAACAAAATTTTTTTTTAAAAAAAAACATTCTCCCACATTTGGACATTTGCAGTTACAGTATGGCTTGTGAAACTATGCATTAGTAATGTAATGAAAAGGATATGTGAAAGGCTAAAATCACTGTAGGAACATGTAAACACCTTGGGAATCACTGTCATCACCTACGAGTGAAAGGCTGAGTAGCAGTTGCGCTTGGTTTGCAAGCACAAGAGCACTCTGGTTCTTCCATTGCGTCGTGGTTGCCTGCAGCGCAGCACATTCTTCAGGCTGATCATCTCTGGGAGGTGGGCATTGGCTCTGCTGCGGACCGAGACATGAGGCAACTCCATCTCAAAAATATGTTTGACCCCCTGGTTTGAATCTTCTTCTTCTGACTGATCTGAATGTTCTGCATCTGCACCATGATGCTGGGCCAAGAGGATCTTAGCCAATTCCATATGGGACTGAAGGAACTGGATGGGTCTTATCTTTGGGCCAGCAGATATTGCATGGTCTTAGCGGTAGAGCAGCCAGCTGTTGACTAAAGCCAGATCTGTGAAGTGCATTACCATCAGCAATATCCACTTCCTCACCTTCCAGAATTTTTCCAACATCCCCAGGCCTTCTGGCACATCATCATCATCAGTCACCACTTTATTGCTCTCCTAAGTTTGAAGAATCTGGCATGAGTGAATTTGTAAGTGATGGCTATGAATTTTAAGGCTTTGGACCAGTACATCCTAATGGTCGGGTATCGGATGCAGGACATCAAGATACAGGAACCAAAAAAGTGGTAAACCTCATTAACTGATATGTTTAGTGGGTCCCCACTCCTTGACAAAGACATAACATTAGATCATTCTGAAATCATAGTAATCAAATCTCTATCTATATACTGCTCAAAATACTCTAGTGGGGTCCAGCCATGACTGTCTAGATCAACTTCGTCTTGATGATGATACTCTGCAAGGTTTGGCACCAATGGAGTAGCCTTCCAGCGTTTTCCACGTCCTGTACAATCAGAATTAGAATTAAAATAGTATTTATTGCAGTAAGCTTAATTTTACCAATGCAGGCAATTGAGGTGTGTGGGTGCATAAAATACTTGAATATGTGTCAATGTTTATATACATTTTAAGATTTACCCTTAAAAATAGCAATTAGGCCTACCTTGTTTGGGTTCTCCCTTTTCCTTTTCCTTTTCCTTGGTTTGACTTGTCCTGGGTGTTGGCTCTTCTAAGTCATCTTCTGAAGTTCCAGCCTCAATCTCTTGAGTTCGATAGGGACATCTGGGAGTGTGGGCTGAACCTGAACCCCTACCTGTACCTGTCCCTGTCAATGAACCTGTTAACAAGTGTTGTAAAAAGGCATTTTACTCCTAATCCTTCACATAGCCCTAAGGCCCTTACTGCATTAAATATATATATATATATCTATAGGGTCTTGGCTAACCATTATCTGTACCGCGGAGACGTTTATGTCTTCTGCTGTGCTCATTGGACTCAGGAATGGGGTCCTCCTCATCATCCATACTGTCACCCTCATCCTCACTGCTGCTTTGTTCCTGTGGTGATGGTTGGTAATTTTCATCCAGGATGGGATCACTGTTATCAGATTAGTCTAAATCTGAGTTTTCCCCATTCATTGACCAAAACAGCTCCAATGCTCTTTGCACAGAAAAACGCTCTGTAAATAAAAACATTAAAAAAATTTCAATGAAAATCAATGTCATTTTACTATGTATGCATGCATCTTTGCATTATTTATTCATAATTTCATTGGGATAATGTACAGCTTTTTAGCTGCATCAGAGTTAGCTGTAAGCTAACTCCTATATTTTTTCTAGCATATTGTATTTTTACTAACATCTTCAGTCCAACTGATTTATGTATATATGTATGTATTTAGTTATTTAATTGGTATTTATTTAATTTGGACACTGTAGCGCTTTTTAGCTGCACCATGAACCGCTGGGCGAGACTCTCTCCGCTCTCTGTGAACAGGAGGGGGAGATGCTAGATTCGGGAGAAGGTCCGCCATTATTGGGAAGCTGAAAAAAATTGACTTTTTTTATTCTACATGTGTGCATGTTTACCAGCATATTAGCTGTTTCGAGGAGCTTCAGTCCACATGTGCATGTATGTGTACTTCATGTATAGCAACATAGTAGGTTGTTTATTAACATTTTTTTCTTCAAAGTGGCATTTCATGACAAATGTACAACACATGTCTATATCAGAATAAGCCAATATTATTATTATTATTACGGGGCTTCTTACTAGTGATGTGTCATGCGCGAAAGAGCCTGCTCTAAGAGCCGATGCTTGGTAGTGAATCAGAAGAGCTCTCATCGAGTGAGAGCCGGCTCCCACTTTTTTTTTTACTTTTACTGAGTGCTTAGCTCTCAGTGCTCAGCCCCAGCTCTGCCCACAGCACTACTTTGTTTGGATTGACCCGCATGGACAGGCGGCCAATCACATGTGAGGATATAGGATCATATCATTATGTGGAAACAGGAAGGTGTGGGGGGTAGATGGGACTACATTGTGTGAGACAGCAGACACCGGGGAGGAGAGTAAGTCCATCATGTCTTCAAACCCTTTTGCCTGCACTGAGGACATTAATGCTGCTTTCTTCAGTTTGGTTCTTGTTCTGTTTTGTGGATTTGTTTGCTGTTTTTTTTCCATTTGTACAATATAAGATTTTTGTTGAAATAGTAAACAAAAGTTCCATATTTTCCGCACTATTAGTAACATTAACTGTTGTCCAAGCTTTTGCGAAAGCCGGCATCATTGCTTAACAGCCACCTGGCAACTAGATTGACTCCGACAATGATGAGAGGGAACCCGGCATGTTTGATGGTAAAATTGCCCAGCTGTTCAATTCAGACACAGAAGATGAGGACTTTGATGGATTTGTAGGAAAAGATTAGAAAGGATTAAAAAATAATGCGAGTGTATTGTATATTGTATGTATGTGCATAATATATGTATATTGGTAGAATAAAGTTCAACTAAACTCAGTTTTGCTGCCGTTCCCTTTTCTTTCTTTTTTTTGTAGATAGTATGTTTTAGCATGTGCCTTATGGTACGGTGCGCTTTATGTATGGGTTAAGTACAGAAATAGGCCCCGTAATTGAGACTGCGCTTTATAATCCGGTGCGCCTTATGGTGCAGAAAATACGGTAAGTGGTTTTGTATCAGAATAAATGCTTAAAAGGAGGCAAATATAAGGCTTCTCGTAACAATGCTGAACACAAAAGGGTTTTCAAAACACAATGCATTCATTTTTGCGACGTTAAGGTAAATTATGTGCTAAAAAAGAGTCGTTTGGGAGCCAAAAGAGCCGGCTCTTCTTTGGGAGCCGAGCAAAAAGAGCCAGTTCTATGAAAAGAGCCGAACATCCCATCACTACTTCTTTCCAGGTCGATGTTTTTCTATGGAGCGGCCACTTGAATCTTGCCGTGTGTTGGCCGCCATTTCCAAATTTGTTGATAGTGTGTAATACTCGTCTGCCACCACTAGATGGCAGTAAAAGTCCCCACATACGAATTCACAGCACAGGCGCTGTCCACGTATGTGGCCGCTAAGCCCAAAGAGAAGTATTTTTCATTTCACCTATAGTACATCATCAAACATTTAGTACATCTCTATGTGTAAAGGACACTGCCAAGAATCTGTATTTTATTTCTGTGATCTTCAGACTGTCAGGCAGCACTGCACTGAAAATAGGGATGATTCTATTTTGAAAATCCTTACATGAACTCAGGAACACTTTAAGTAATCATTGACTTTAAACACAATTCACTACATCATCCATAAATCCAGGTAAAAGCTTTTTCATGCAAAGGCAAAGTCGGCACACCACATCCAAAAACACCATTGTCTTCTCTGAGCAAAAGCTCATTTAAAATTGACTGAGGCAGAGTGGAAAAGTTCAAATTTTTTATTATTTTTTTTTAAATCATGGAGGTTGCATCCAATAGACTAAAGAGGAACCATTTGGCTTATTATCAGCGATGATATGGGACTACATTAGTGCCTATCAAACTGGCAACTTGCACATCTAAGGCATCGTCAGTGATAAGGTATATATTGGTATTTGGTTTTAAAGCAGGATATCCAGAAAACCTGCATATTGCAAATTTCAGCAAGGCAATACTATGACTCATCAAAAAATACTAATGGTCTGTATTTTATATAGTACTTTTACTGTACCTGGAATGATACCCAAAGCACTTTACAGTAAACATTACCTTCATTCACACACACATTCACTCACTGATGGCGGAAGCTGCCATGCAAGGCGCTCAACCACGACCCATCAGGAGCAATTAGGGGTTCGGTGTCTTGCCCAAGGACACCTTGACATGAACTCAACTTGGCCAAGGATCGAACCAGCAACCCTCAGTTACAAGACAACCGCTCTACCTTGCTGAGCCACACCGCCATTCTAACCTATTTCAATATGTTGACATTTCAGTCTAACATTAACCAACACAATACCTAAAGGAAACACTGGGAGATCTGATACAATACAAAAGTCAGTCAGTCGTAATCTGTACCGCTTGTTCCTATTAGGGGTCGCGGGGTGAGCTGGAGCCTATCCCAGAAGTGTTTCAGGTGAAAGGCAGGGTACACCCTGGACAGGTCACCAGTCCATCGCAGGGCACAATACAAAAGGGCTTTAGGGAATTGAAAACCTAATGATTAGCACCTTGTCTCTTATCCATTTTGGCTTGTTCTAGAAAAAAACACTTCTACTTGTCTCCAATGAATGCTCTCATCCTGAACAAATCTCATGCTAAAACCATCAGACCCCTAGGTAGGACCCAGGTGGAGTGTAAGCAGAGCTGAAATCAGACACAGGCCTTGTCACCGATGACTCAGACAGTCCCTCAAGCCCAATGCAATTTGGCACATAGGACAGCCAGCATTGCTATACCTCAGCATATTTCTAGTGTGTGCTCTGAATGTTAAGCGCACATTTAAATCTGCAAGTCCTGTACGTTAAGTTGCAATGCCACACACAATCTCTGTCATGTACAGACCAGTCTATCATCTATAATAAAGGCCAATTAGATGACAAGCAAGGAAGCGCTTATATCATAAATGCAAGCCATGTCTTGATGAATGAGGGCGGCAGCAGACGCAGCAAGTTGGGAACAGCTGTAGGTTTTTGAGACAGTACTTTGATGTGCATAAGGTGAGTGGGTTCACTTTAGAGACTATATATTAATAATTCAGACAAGCTATAGTTGTTAATAATGTTATTCATGTTCTGTATGTTGAGTTCGGTCAATTAAATTTACATTCGAAAAAGGATTATTCCCCTACTGTTCTAATTCCTTAATGGATTATTATTAAACTTGTAGAGCCATTCAGCATCATGAGTACAAAGCTCCAATAATCCTGAAGCATGTGTGTCTCTCTGGGATGTGCAAACGCTTAAATGTGGGCATTATGTGAGGTCAACAGCGATAATTGTTAAAGGTGAAGAAATTAAGATGTGCAACTGAAACCATGACAACCACAAACGTGATGCATGGGTGTGCTTTATTTTGTTTAAACTTAGAAGGGAAAATAAAAACAAGCCAGTCCAAAAATAAAATAAAATAAAATAAAATAAAATAAAATAAAATAAAATAAAATAAAATAAAATAAAATAAAATAAAA
>JBAMHW010000001.1:18398486-18432784 GCA_037177495.1 Rhadinocentrus ornatus | reverse complement strand
TATGTATATATGTATGTATGTATATATGTATGTATGTATATATGTATGTATGTATATATGTATGTATGTATATATATGTATGTATGTATATATATGTATGTATGTATATATATGTATGTATGTATGTACATATACACACACACACATTGTATCTAAACTGAGGTTAAAATTTGTAATGTGTCTTGTTTTAAAAAGGAATTGGTATTGGAACTGGTCCAGGAGTAATTCAGGATCACTACTCACCCACCATGGGTCGTCATCGTACAACTCCGCTCTTTAACGGCCATATTGGAAATGCCAATGGCTCACATCAGCCTCAATTTGAATCGGGAAGCAAGCCATTTATAAAACCAAACCAAGTAAATGTACTTTTATGTTTTTCCTTTTTTTAAAAAATTTTATTTATTTATTTTTGCAATTACCATTTATGACACCTCAACACTTGTTTTTAAAAGGGGCAGAATTCCCCGATTTTCAGCCATAAGCAGAACCACTCAGTCCAGATGCAGTCAAAGGATATGGCTTCAAGGTTCAGCAAGAAAGGGAAACTTAATGCCGATGAGGTACAACCATTTTTTACATTTTTTGTGTATAGAATTATTGTATTGTATTGTATAATCTGAAGTATGTCCTATTCATCAGGATTTTTTTTTTAATATCTTTTATTTTTAATATAAAATTAATAAATTTTTAATAGTTTTTTGTTTTGCTGTTTTAGATCAGTCTGCGGCCAGCACAGTCTTTCATTTTGAATAAAAACCAAGTGCCGAAGCTGCAGCCACAGATGACTATGGTTCCCCACATTGGCTCCCCAATAGGACAGGTAACTTGTTTGGTGTGTTTTTGTTTTTTGCTTTTCTTTTTTTCTTTCTTCCCTTTCTTTCTTCTTTCCCCTGTTCTATTTCATTTTAAAGGTTTGGGTTAAAGGGGATGCAGAATTATTTTTGAGGTATGCTTTATGCTTTCTTTGTGGCTCCACAGCTTGGTCTCAAAACCAGTCCTCCTCCAATTCAGGAAAAACCTGCCAAGTCCAGTAAAAAAGCTCCCCTTACAAAAGAAGAGTTGTGCAGACTCACAGTAAGTTCCTCAAGTCCTCACTTCCTTTTTAAAAATATTATTATTATTTTTATTTATTTATTTATTTCAAATGATGCATTCTTTGCATTCCAAGTTAATAGGTTTTTGTTTTTTATCAGGAAACACTGATGGCAGACTACCTGAACAGCAAAAACATCAATGAGGCTGTAAATGCCGTGCGAGAGATGAAACCTCCAAAACACTTCTTTTCTGAGATGCTGACCAAGGTCATGGTCTACACCCTTGAGCGCTCAGATGAGGATAGGGAACATGCAAGCAACCTGATCCATGATTTCTGCACTGAGGGAATTGTCACTAGTGAAAATCTAATGCAGGCAAGTAACTTTGAAAAATTAATTGCTGGGTTCAGACCCCAAAAACAATGAAGTGCATCCTTAACCATCAAATATCGAGCATATATCCAGAACCATATATCCTTTTTTTTCCTCTAGGCTCTTCTGGGTGTTCTTGACCACTGTCCCAAGATAGAGGAAGAGATCCCTTTGGTGAAGTCTTACCTGGCACAGTTTGCAGCACGAGCCATTATTGCTGAGCTGGTCAGCATTGATGATTTGGCTCATCAGCTGGAAAATGGTGCACATTTCCCACTATTCCTGCTCTGCCTGCAGCAAATGGTCAAGCTGAAGGGCCGTGAGTGGCTGGGTGATCTGTTCCAGCAGAGCAACATCAACATGCAGAAGATGCTACCTGGTATAAGTTTTTACAATGCGTCAGTATTTAGGCACTGGTGTCTAGGCTGATTTGATATTAAATAGTTGACTTAAAAAGTCTGTTGCTCTAATGATGGATGATTTATTTTACACTCCTGCAGAAATTGACCAGAACAAGGACAGAATGTTGGAGATTCTGGAGGGCAAAGGACTCAGCTTTTTGTTCCCACTGATGAAACTGGAGAAGGAGTTGCTGAAGCAGATCAAAGTAGATCCCTCTCCACAGTCCATCTACAAGTGGATCAAAGACAATATCTCTCCTAAACTCCACACCGACAAAGGCTTTGTCAACATCCTTGTGACCAGGTACAGCAGTAGACTTTGTATTAGGGCTGTGCGGTTGATCGAATTTTAATCACAATCTGGGTTTTCAACGATCATAAAAAGGAAATGGTCCGATTATTTTGCTTCTTCGCAGTTTACTCTTGTGCTGTTTTCAGCTGTAAATCAAGCGCCACTGGCATTGCTGCGCTCTGCTGCAGATTCCTCCCACAGTCCCAGCCGCTTTGGTTTAATTCAACTCCAGGTGCAAACACCTCCCAAGTTATGGGCTGGACACACGTGAGGCGACGTCGCTCCTTCTCTATTAATTTTTCTATGGAACTTGTGCAATGAGGCGGAAATCGCTGCCTTCCTCCAGCCAAGCCACCTTCGTGCATGTGAAATGTTGCGCTCGTTCATGTAGACGTTCATGTGGACGCGACACAAGGAAATAGAAAAATGTACAATTTTTGTGAGTCGTGACTAAACAATCCACCAGAGACAGAGAGACATAACAAATGTTTTAAACAAACATAACTTGTTTTCTCGCCAAAGGCCAGCCCTCAGTTAACACAGTGAACAACCCGGGATTTGAGAAACTCATAAACACTTTGGACAAACGGCATAATTGCCATCTTGTTACTATTTTAATTGCGTGTCTCTCCCTGCCCTGTATGAGTGTCGCGAGGGTGTTGTGAAGGACGTGGCTACAGTCCAATGTTTCACCACCTATACGCACCTGTGGTCAAGCCGCACCATAGAGCCGAATATGACGCAGATTTTAGCGTGAAAATGAAATGTCTTCAGTCTCATATATTCCAGATCACACTAGGCAGAACATAACTGCTGCTGGTCTGAGACAAACAATAGCTACTGGAACCTGGTGGAAAGAAACTAGTCTGTATTACCACAGACGTGTCAAATGACCCCGCCCCCCCTCCCAATGGCTTTTTTTTTCCTTTTTTTTTTTAAGGCGTTTTCTTTAATTGTGTTCGATAATCGAGATCTCAATTTCAATTAAAATAATCATAATTATCATTTTTCCCATAATCGAGCAGCCCTACTTTGTATCTGAATAAATCAATCTCTGTTCGATGAGTCTGACAAATACTACGTTTGTCTTGTTTTCCAGCTTCCTGCAGTACATTGCTTATGAAATCAACCCCGACGATGACGAAGAGCAGCTTGCAGCTCCCAGTAAAGAGCAAATGGATGAAGAGAAGCAGCTGTTAATGTCCTTCAAGCCAGTAATGCAGAAGTTCCTCCATGATCACATTAACCTGCAAGTCGGCGCACTGTACGCTCTGCAGGTGCACTGCAATGCCAAGGGTTTCCCCAAAGGTCGGTGAAGGGTTTTGTTATGTAGTATGATGGTGCATTCCAGTTCTCTCGTAATTCCAAGCGGCCAGGACGACATTACCAGTTAGCTGGTGTCCGCTACACCAATTCGGGGGGGAAAAAACCGACACTTTCAAAATAGCAAATTTTCTAAGTATCTACAATTGCTGTAGAAAACTTGAAAATCACAAAGCCATTGTAAAAATGTTCACCATGAGAAAACTAGCCAATTTTGGTGGCAACGATTTAATAAAGTGTTGACGCAACTTTTCAGCCATAACACAGTAATCCATATCTCACAGCTGTTTACAGTAGAGACTTGGTCAACACCACATATTAGGAACAAATTTAATAAATACAAAAAAGGACCACGGGTAGTACTGGGACCAGCTCCTTTTTTTTAAAAAATCTGGAATCTCTAGATCCTTCAACTTACAAGTTCACGTCGTCATTTCAACAAAAAAATCCTTCTAAAAAAGAATTCCGTAGACTGGAATGCATCATTTCTTGTAATGTGGGATATTTCAGTGGATTTAAGTTTATTTTAATCATTTTTTTTTTATAGGCATGTTGCTGCGCTACTTTGTGAACCTTTATGATATGGAAATCATTGAAGAAGAGGCCTTCATCTCATGGAAAGAAGATGTCACCCAAGAGTATCCAGGGAAGGGAAAGGCGTTGTTCCAGGTAATTTTATCTACGGTGTCTCTGTATCTGTAGTATTTCATGTTGTAGATGTGCTGCTTGTAAAAAGCTGCCACATAATTTTCTTTTCCTTTTTTCATGGCTTCTACAGGTGAACCAGTGGCTGACTTGGCTTGAGACTGCAGAGGAAGAGGAGTCAGAGGATGAAGATTTCTAAAAAAAAAAATAGGCCTAAGCCATGTTACTAAAGTGATTTTTTTTTTCTTTTCTCCACGTATCACGTATTCCTTTTGTCTCCTTGTTACAATTTATTCCACCATGAAATGTTTAGCCAAATCAAGCCAGCATCAACATCTTACTGTATTTACAAGTTTCCTATTTTTCTATCCTGTGACATCCTGCAGCAGATGTTTAATACATTTCAGTCATCTTGGGTTATGTTTTAGGCAGCAGGCAGTATTTTGCAGGGAAATGCATCTGAACATGATCTATCACCTTACCTCTGGTAGAAGTCACCAAGTGCTGTAAAAGTTTTCCTCGGACTGTTTACAAGAGAAAAGAACAAATGACCAAAACTTTTCTCATTGTTTTAACTGCATTTGTAAATCAGTTTCTAGATGCACTTTGCTCAACATCATGAGTCGTTGCAATATTAAAATTACTCTTAATGTTTTAATCATTTGTTGCAGTTTGATGCTGATGTGGTTTCTTTTGCTTGAAATTTTTATTCTTTTTAAATCTGGATTTAATTAAAGTTGTGGCCAATATTACTTGCACAATTTGATCCAATTTACTTAACTGCATTTTTTTGTTATGTATAGAACATTTTGTGCTTGTGGCCTTTTTTTTTTTTTATTTATCGATTCATATGGATATACCTCCGATGTATCTCTGACTATACTTGAATGTCTTGGTTTTTGACATTGAGACAGTCAAAGCTCAGTTTACTTTGCTACGGTTGTTCACTTGTGGAAATTTTACATCAGCTTGCAATATTTGCCAAGTTCCTAAAAGGTCTTTTTATCTTCATGAAATTGCAGAGAATGTACTGTGTAGGCACTTCCTGTTGAGGTGTCATTCTAGTGGTAAGAGCAAGAAGTTGAGTGTACAACTATGGATTGAACTTAAATAAAGATAAACAGCTCGGATGTTTCTTTCCTCTTAGTGTCTTGCAGGAGTTGCATTTATTGAATGAAAATTGAGGCAGCTGTGAGGCAAAGACCAGTGTTCTGTAAGAGGGTGTAATTTTTCCATGGTTATCTGAAATGGTCTAGCTTTAAGGACACTAAATCTTGTCAGGAATTTTCCAAATTTAATATACTTTCTAAAAAGGTGGAACAAACAAAGCAGTATGTTTGTGTCACTTCTAATTTAATTGTTCATTTTACAATCTGACAACTATTTTTAGTTGTGGCATTTTAACCCATTTTATCTTTTGTAAAACTTAGTCGGTTCCTATAAGACATGAATAATGTTCCAAAAAAAGAAAAAACTAATGTGAACTCATTGAAAAGACTGAAGTCCTTGATAGTAAAAAGTTTTCTCATCAGTGATTTCATGATTCAATCACTGTCATCGTTGTTGGACCCCTCCTGCTCTGAAGCATTGTCAGAGCGGCGTGGTGAGCCCTCGTCTGATCCAGCTTCAGATCCTCTGTCTGATGCTCCTGCAGGTGAACCGGGTCTGGACTCATCTGATCCCGACTGACTCCTCTTGCTCTCATTATCTGACTGTTCCGAGTCGGACTGCCGTTGCACCCGCCTCTTAACCGGACGGTCGCTGCCAGACTCGTCATCCTCCGAGCCAGCAGAGCGATGGGGGCTTGCCGCCTCGCTGCCAGAACGGTTCCTTCCACCATCTGAGTCACTGTCAGACGCAATGCGTTTTCTGTGCCCGCCCTCATCATCAGATCCTGAGCCACTGTCTCGTTGTCTATTTGGAAAAAGTCCGCTAATGAACATGTGGATTTAAAGATGCTTTTAACAGTACAATCTCACTTAAAGATCTTACCTGTCTTCAGCTATTTTCAGTCCATCCTCATCTGAAGAGGACTCAGAAGAGGAGATGATGGCCTTAGATTTAATCTTTCCTTTCAGAGACGGTGGCAGACGCTCAGGCTGCGGCAAAAATGAAAAAGGTGTTAAATTCTGGGAACACCTGATGACATTTATTTCAAGAGAATAAATCATGACTGATTAATGTTATACCTTTTCAATCTTCTTGCGTCCTTCTTTTGGTTTGCGCTGCCTCTTAGGTTGAGATGCTCCTTCCTCATCATCACTGTCATCTCCTCCTTTAGCAAGTCTGCAACACAGAAATCAACCTTTATCACTTTGCCCTACAGTAGAACAAAACATTTAATACAGACAGTAGTAAGCTCACCTCCTCCTCTTCTTTTTCTTCTTCTCTCCATCCTCGGCTTCATCCTGTTCGCTTCCGCTGCCCTTTCTTTTCTTCTTCTTCAGTGGTAGGTCCTCATCAGAGTCATCATTAACAAAATCGTCCATATCCGCTCCTTTCTTACGCTTCAGTATTAAAAAGAAGCATGTCATTGATGATGCAACAAGGGTACATTTATAATAAAAGACTTTACTTTTTTGGCTGACACTCACCCGTCCTCCTCCACCTTTCTTCTTTTCTTTGGGCACTTCCTTCAGCCCATCCGCAAAGGTGAGCAAGTTCTTGGTTTTCTCCACAAACAAGGCTCTCTGTTCTAGGAGCTTCTTTTGTTCCTCTGCTTCTCGGTTTCGCTTTTCTTCCTAAATAAGGTCATTAGAAAACAAGACCACGGATGAATGTGGAAAGAAAAACAAGGAATACAAGAAAAAAAATAAAAAGACGTCACGGTGAGTCGAATCTTACCTGTTCTTTTAGCATCTGCTGGCGCAGCAAGTCCCTCTCTTGCTCCTGTTTGGCACGAAGCTCCTTCTCCTCCTCATCCTGCTTTCTGGCTCTGGCCACATGGTACTGAGCCTGACTCAGCAGATCAGAACACTGCCTGGTTTCCCACAACACACCAAAACCCACAGTTATGATGCAGCACAAATGACAGCAGCTCTGCTCGAGCTCCTGTAATCAGAACTACAGAAGAATCTAACTGTTGATGTCTGCTGATGTTAACTTTTAATAAAAGAACTGCTTGTACAGACAAAAGTTGATGGTTTAGAGATCATTTATTTTAAACGCATTGATTAGGAAGATTTTTTTTTTCTTTAAGGAAAAAGAAATGTGTGACACAGATTTAGTCAGTCTGACCTGGTCTCGGACGCAGCAAGAGCGAGGTCGAACCTCATCTTGTCTCCGGCTTTGCTGAGGTAACTGAAATACCTGTGTGAGGAGGAGAAGGGGGGGTGAAATTTAGGTCACACTTCAGGGTTAGGCAGAGATTGGGAAGCTGGGGTGGGAATCCCATCACTACCTGTGAGCCAGTTCAAGCTCTTTGACAGCACTGAGCACAGCCTTCAAGTTGCTCTTCTCGTCTTTCAGCACAAGAGTGGCCAATCTCTGAAGCACCAGGGCCACGTTGAACATCAGCACCGTGTCACTGGGTGCCACGTGCCGGGCCTTGAGGAGTGCACATTCAAAAGACAGTGTTTTTCTTTCCTCATGCTGTACAGTAAAATGCAAAGGCTTGTATTTATCTCCAGTTACCTTCAGCAGCATCTGCTTGCACTCTTGCAGCTTCCCACATTTGAAGAGAGATCTTGCAAGGTACAGCAGTACCTCTGTGTTCTGATATTTGTAAAATTTCTTCAGGCAGTTCTCATACTGTAATTCCACAAAGTAGAACAAATTATTAAAAAAAAGGGGCAGAAAAAATGAACAAAGCAACATTTTAAGAGAGAGAACCGTACCATCTGCACGGCGCTGATGTACTGCTTCTGTTCAACGTAGATGTGAGCCAGGTTAAGCCAAACGTCACTGATGTCCGCCGTGGCCTCTCTCACCTGCGCAAACACATCACGCCCCTCTCGGAAATAACCCTTATGAGCGAGTACGGCACCTGGGCATAGTTTTATGATTAGAAACATGAAGTTAAACATGCAGGAGAAAAAAACAAAATACAAAAATAAATAAAACAAAAAAATGAATAAAGCTTAATTATACCGATGCCATTTGCAGCATAGAGGTTCTTGGCATCATTTCGCAGCACTTGTTTGTATATCGCCAGAGCTCGATCTTGATGTCTCTTTTCCTGCAACAGCATACACACTTCATTTTATTTAACAAGTTTTTCCCTTTACACACACATATAAGATAATTAACTTAAGAAAAACAAGCTTGAAATCCCACTAATAACAACAAATCTGTAACATCTGTTGCTTAACTCAGCAGGTTGTTGGATCGTTTGACACAAAAGTTAGAACTTTTTCACATTACTGTCTGAATATGACCTAAAACGTCTTCAGTTGAAAAAACATTACAACAGGCAACTTATTATTGAGGAAAATGATTGTTACATCTCAATCGGTGGCAAAACTAAATAACATCTAAATTGATTCCAACCAGAGATGCATTCCTATTTTTGCCATTCACAGATACAAAATAATTAATTATTTTTCTGTTTAAATTAATTTTTCTCAGCTGTTTACAAGAGCTTTAAAAATGTAGGAAAATCTGATGACATATAAGGTCATATTTATACTTCACAATAGAAAATATTCAACAACTGAATTTGAACTGACTCCCATTTTAATTTTTTAGTAATGCCGTAGAAATGATAAAGCAGTCGAATTAACCAAAGATTGGTTTACAACTGCTTTCTTTCATCAGCTGATTCCATAAATGTAGAGAACACATGGGCACCTTTTCCCGATCTCTGGTGGGCTGGTGCAGAGTCTGTAGCCAAACGTTACCCAGAGCCAGCATCGAGTAGGTGTCATTCTGTGTGGATGGCTGTTTGAGAATACGCTCAAACTTCTTTTGACCTGGACCCCATTCCTGTTTGGCCAAGTGAAGGTTTCCGATCAGCGACCAGGCATCTGGATGATCCTGAACCACATACATATAAATGTTAGACAATGTTAAGAGTTTTTCATCAGGCATTACAGTGACTGACATTCAGACCCCATCAGGTTGTACCTGATTAATCTGCAGGGCTTCTTTGAACCAATCAGATGCTTCATAGAAGTTTCCTTTGTCACGAGCCATTGCTCCAAGACGCAAATAACCTGAAGGTCAATGATTAAATATCATTTATATAATACAAAGCACACTTTTGTCTTGTAGTCTCAAATTTTTCATTGCGTTACGATGCTTACAGTCCACATAGTTAGGATGCTCTCTCAGGATGTTTTTGTAGAGTTTCTCAGCTTCATGGAATTCACACATAGCCTCGTACAAACGGGCCAGATTGTAGGAGGTGGTGACAGAAATGGCATTGTAGTAATGCTCGTCATGCTCCCCCTCAGCTTTGGCTCGGTCCAGTGATGCAAGAAAATATTTCTGTAGGGAGGAAGACATGACCCCAACCTTGAAATAACACTAATTTATAGAGTTCTGCACTCTTCATGGTCAATAAATACCACTTTAACAATCATTTCTATCTAAATCATGTTCTGCGTATTACGGCAGGCAAAGATAGTGGTACAGTTTGTTATTTGTTACCTTTGCTTCCCCCGAGTTGCCCAATCTGAAGTGCAGAGCCCCCAGGTTGTTGAGGATCTCAGGGGGAACATCAGCCTGCACCTTTTCCTGCAGGATGCGGGTGGCTGTGCCGTAAGCTGAAAGCGCTCCTTGGATGTCGGTCTGTTCCAGGATCTGAGCCAGCTCAATCCACGCCTCCACATCATCTGGGTACTGCTCTGTTACTTTCTTTAAATGCCCCTAATAAACAAAAACAGTGACATATTTCCAAATTTAACAATGAGTAGAAAATTAAAATGTCATATATTTCTCTAAGGTCTGGCACAACCTTCTATCCTATGTGATGAGGAAATGGGGATTCACAAGAAACTTACTTTTGCAATGTCTCTCTTTTCCTGGTCATCAGATGTTGCATAGAGAGAGCCCAGGATTTTCATAGTTTCATAGTTGTTGGGGTAGGCCTTTAAAACCTTTTCAAAGCACTGTGCTGCGTTTTCTTTGTCTCTTCGATAAACATACATCTGTCCCAGACCAAAGAAGGGAAGCACAAAGGTGGATGAGGCAAACTGAGTCGCCTGGTAATAGTACTGAAAAGCTTGATCATAGTCCTCCTGAAGAAAAAAAAGAAACAGCAATAAGTGATTATTCTGGGAAACAAGCTCACAAATGAAGGGTTAGGACCTTACCTGCACATGAAACGAGCGTGCCAACTGGTAACAGCTCTCTGCCTGCATGGCCTCGACTTCTGTGTTGTGGAAAGCATGCAGGGCAAGATGCTGCACTTTACTGTAGTCCTGACAGAGAACACACGGGCACAAACAGTTAGAAATATGCACATTTCTCCTTGCATCCATTTAACAGGCAGCAGACTACTAAGGGATTACCTTTTTGAAGAAGAAGTGGTTGGCAAGGTGGTTAAGCACCATGGGGTTACTAGGGTCGATGGTGTAGGCTCGTGACAGGAGCTGCACTCCGTTCTTGATGGAGTCCGCCTCTTTGTTGTTGAGCTCTAAAACCGCCAAGCCAACAAGGGCTCCAACACATTTTGAATTAAGCTCCAGGGCTCGACCGAATGCCAAACGAGCCTTTTCCAGTTTGTTGAGTTTCACAAAACAGTGGCCCATTCCCAGCCTTACCTCAGCTAGAAGGAGACATGAGGAGGAGAAAAAATGGGTAAGGAATTATTGTTGCATGAAACCAGGCCAATGGTTATCGTTTTCTTTAGCTTTTTTGTCAATTGTGTTACAAGCTAAAGGAAATCCATTTTTAAAAGATTAATATAAAAGCATTATGATTGAAACCTTAAAACAACAAGCAGCAGTACTGTAAAGCGACTGTAAAAGTGGAAATTCTAATGAACCATAAAAGAAGTGTTTACCTGGGCAGCCAGGGTTTGTACGTAAAGCTTTCTTGTAGTATGCCAGTGCTCCTCTGTAATCCTTCTTATTGAAAGAGATGCATGCCTTACCTGTAAAAGAATAATAATACAACTTTAATCAATCACAACATTCAAGATTGATCCTTGACTCATTTCCATTCAGCTTACCGAGCAAAGCAGGGATGTTATTGGTGGATTGGTTGAGGACAAAGTGAAACTGGGCATCAGCCTGGTCCATTTTGTCTCCTTCAAGCAGGCAGAAGCAGGCTCTTCCCAGCAAGTGGTTCTGATTAAGACATGTTATAATGACTTACAATGAAAACTACCAGAGCCGCAGCGGCTTTCCCTCATTAGTGTTTGCTCTGCGACACTTTTCCTACCTGATCGTACATAATGATCTTGTCTGCCATAGTATACAGCAGAGTGGCCTGCGTAATGAGCTCTTTCTTGGCATCTTTGTTTTTCTCTTTACGTGCTTGCTGAACATAGTAAGCAGCCAACGTGTCCAGACAGGTCATCTGGTCCTTCTCATGGTCTCTGTAGTCAAGGTTTCCATCAATACGTGCTGCCTCCAAAAGCTTGACAAAATCTTCTGTTTTGCCCTGTTTGTAATATTCCAACTAAAAAAAGACAGGATGCAAATTTGCATTAAATATAATTTTACTTTACATGATTAGGTAAGTTATAAAAAAAAAAACCGATCAAATCAATAAAGCTTATTTCATAATATGACTCACTGCCAAAGCAATCCAAATGTGCAGCTGTGTGTGTTCCTGCTTTAAGATACTGATGACCTCGTCTCCTTCTGGCAGCTGGTCAAAGTCAAGCTCAATAACCTGCAAAAGACAATTAAAAATTTAATTAATTTTGTCTTAAAGTTGGGCAACAACAATATACACTGCACAAGAGAACAGACATTTGTCCATTATATCAAACTTTGGAGCATTTACCATTCCTTTTAAATATTTTGGAATTTTATGAAACCTTACAAAACAAATTGACTCTTCCGTCATAATGGTTTTAATATGATTTATGTAGCAATAAAACAGCACCTTGACATGTCTGATTTTTGATTCAGAGGTGAAACAATAAACAAATTAGGCAACTGGAAGAAAAAGATCATCCATTAATCTGATAATTAGATTCTGAATTGGGGCTGGTGGATATGGCAAAAAAAATTATCACAGTATATTTTCTCATATTGTTCAATCTTAATTTTTATCACGGCCAAATAAATGCCAATTTCGGATTTTAAAAATAGCATCAGTAATAATATATATAATCATCTGTATGTATGTGAACTGATGAAGACGTGTGAATTGCTAAGCTACACTGTGCACAACTTCACTTTTACGGAGACAGATAATACGCTGGATAGATTTTTACATATCACAACAGTAGTTTACATTTTAAGTTGACCTGTAACCCTCCAAAGTTAACGTTATAACACCACATTAACGTGCCGCTGAGATGTGCTCTGAACGATAGCTCATGATAGCGACAGTTAGCATAAAGGGCTAGCATAGCAGCGAGGTTCAGTTACAAGCATCTGCAACAAATCGGCTTTACATATTTAGTTTACCTCATCTGTGTCCCGTAAAGGGATCTCTATGGAGCCCCGAGACATCTTTGAAACGAATGGTAAATTCCTGTGAGGTTAGATTTGTTAAGAAAGTAAAGTAAGTATTTACTCCGACGTCTGCTAGTACATAATGCTTCTTACAGGAAACAAACACATGGATGGTGTAACAGAAATTGTGTCCGGTTAGATAGTAGGTAACAAATGTTACATTCATGAAACAGCCCGTACGTTGTTTTAATAGCTAGTGAGATTTGTAATCCATTTTTAGACATTACCTAAAAGATGTTAATTAAACTGAAGTCCCTAGTTTCAAGAATGATCTAACTGAAAGCAGTCTCATTTACTACGCATTGACCCAGGAGCTGTACTTCTTTTGTGTTCTGTATTTAACATTTAAATGTGAGAAGAAAAAAAAGACAGCCATAACAGCATTTGATGTGTTAAACAGGTGAATTCAAACTGAGATCCACTTGGTAAATCATGTCACAGACCCCCTTAACGTAGGGACAAGAGGAGGAGGATGGGAAGGTGGGCAGGAGGATGTCAGCTGGTTTTGATGTGAAGCTGTGAAAACAGGCTTAAAAGCATCTTGACGACCTCATGCAGTTTCACACTGAAACAGTAAGAAAAAGATTAGATGAGTAAGAATGAAAGTGAAATCTGTAATTTAGCATATGACAAAAATATTTTTATTAGAGGAAAACCATCTGGACTGAAAAGTAAGATTTAGATGTTTTTATAACTTGTTTCTTCTGTTTTTTATTTTGTTTTGTTGGTTGTTGTTTTTTTGTTGTTGTTGTTTTCATTCTAGAAATGTTTGATATCAAATTGACTTCAAGACTATCAATATAATCTCAAATTTGAAAGAGCACCTGCCAAACGTATCTAACAGAGGCTAATGAATTTGTGCGCATGAATTTGTTTAAGTGGAGATTTGGGTTTGCTTATTTTAAATTTTCATAGAAAAATTTAATCCTTTACCTGTTTGCACCACTTCATAAGATGCACTTACTGGATGCATTTGATGAAATCACACTGCATTAAAAGCAGTTTGTCATCTGAGGGAGACTTTTGCAAAATCAAACTTCTCTTGGTATTTTCATAATACTTTATTTAAGCTTGTGGATTTTTTCTTCTTCATGAATTTCTTTGTTACTCCTGGATATGCATAAAATCTTTCCAGGGATTTAGGAGCAAGACGGTCCATTAGAATCAGAAATTGCCTTATTGAGAACTTTGGGGAGAAAATGCACAATGTCTGATGGCCAAAATGGTAAGTGATGCATTACATTAACTTTATCTGACTGTGTGTGTTTTTCTGTGTGAATGCACACTAATGTTAGCTTATTTCAGCATTTGAAGCCTGGGAGTCATTCGGCTGTGGAACAAAAGATGTACTTCAGGATAGTAAAGACACAAATGGATTTTCAGAGCATGAGCTTCTCGACATCATGTATAACGCATGTAATAACAGCAACACAGGTGACTGGCTGTATGTGATTTAATCAAAGCATGATGAAAATAAATAATGAAATCTTTACCCACTTTCTTCCTGCTTCCTTCTTGTCCCCAGGAGATGTGTTGGCTTCCAACATTGTACAATACCTGGACACTCTGACAGCTCAAAGTGCAGAGCAGGACAGACTGACTGCCCTACGACAGATGCTCGATCCAAACAATCAGGACCCATATGTGAGCAGAGAGACCTTCCACTCCACCATGAGCGAGTGGATCGCCCAGTGCAGCCAGGACAGGTTAGACTGAGGTCTGCAGGAGGGATCCATGATCACAGATGTCCTGCAGTCTGTTCAATAAAGTTTAATATTGTGGATTTTTGCTAATGAACAGCCTATTGTGACAGCACAAAATGCTTCTTAAATTGAAATGTGCCCTTGAGAGAAACATAACGGTTTAATTTTATGCTTTTGCTATTTTTATTTATGTAGTTTTTCATTTTAGTGCAGTACTGGTGCTTGTGGCAGTATACTTGGAATATATATAAAACAGCTCAATAACTTTGCTATCCCCCAACAGAAACAATATCAGTAGAGAATTTAGAAAGTATAAAATTTCTCAAACTCATAATACTAGTTGATGTTGACGTGTTGACAGACTCAACAAAATGTGTTAAAACAATTAAAATTAAAATTATGTTAAATTAAGTTATTGCAATCATGTATTTTTTTTTAAATTAAATATGAATGTTTGTTGTCATTGACTCTCATTAAATCTTTGGCTTCAGCTCTGATGTGGATGTCAGTCACCTGTCTGGGACAGCTCATGTAAATGGTAGGCTGTTCCTATTTTGCTCAGACTCCTGGATAAAAATCTTAATAAGATAAATATTAAAAGTGGATTTTTTTCCTTTTCTTTCAGGCCTGGATTTATCATTTTCTGAAAGCAAAGCAGCTTGGTCAGAGGTTCTCCAGTGTTCATGGTTAGTTATTTCACTCCTTCAGTCACTGTTTGTGTTTGCCTCCTGTGATCGGTTTGATGTCGTATTTAACCTACAGTTTGTGTGGTTTAGTAACGGACAGGACCTGTCAGACACAGTGTCTGAATTGAGGCATGCTCATCGCATGCTGAGCAAGCAGAACAGCAGCCTGTTGAGGACGTTGGCTCAGTGTGAAGACGTAAACCTGCAGCTCAGTCTAGAGATCACTGAGCTGCTAGCAAAGCTGGACAGGTGAAGGATCTTTCTTTTTCCCACATTCAGCTTTTTTTACTCTACAGAATAAGCACATCATTATCTGGGCCAACAATTTTTGCAGGAAAAAGATAATTCAATAGAAATAGTTTTGACATGTGTGTCTTTATCACATTTTTTTGACTGCTCATATCCTCAGATAACAACTACGATCAGAGTCAGAAGCTTGAATAAAATAAAAAAAAAAATCAAATGTATGCACAAAAATTCTCATTTTACACATGTGAAGCATGAGGAGTAAAACAGTGTCTACTCAGAAGAGTTTACAAAATAATATTCTTCAAACAAGCCCATTTGCAACTATTCTCTCCCCGGAGCTCAGCAGGAAGAACTATAATAGTTACATAGTACAACAATTGAAATCACTGTAAAAATCACATTTCAATACTCAGACCTATGCCTCAGCATCACTTCTTCTACAAACCAAATTTAGACACTTTATGTTTCCCATTAGTGCAGAAGGTTATTTACTGTTGACAGGGTTCTTGTAGTTTATTGAAATTACATAATGATTATTTAAATATTTAACCCTTTGGCTACTTTTTTTTTTTCTTTATAAATTTCCACCTAAATCTTTCTGTATCAGTTCATAAACTGAGGCCAAACAAAACACTGTTTTTTTTCAGTTAGGATAAAAGACACCTGAAGAATAATTACTGTATTTCTTTGTACTATTTTCAAGTACTGGTTTACATCTGCTTTGAAGAGTATGCAGTATTGTTGCAGCTAATATAATCAATGAATACAAAAAATATTTAATTTAACAAGATGTACATATGAAAACTGTTCACTGAAAAATAGCAGCTGCTTCAATAATAAACCTGATAAATTTTTATAGCAGCAGGTCGAAAACTGCTGCAGCTTGACTGGGAATAGGACTGGAGCGCCGAGCCAATTAGGCTTGCTGGTAGGTGGAACAAACTCAGGACAAGGAGCGTGCAATATTCTTAGATGAGGACATGCTTTTACTAATTTACACACAGAAAAATGACACTCAAAGGGGTCAAGCCCACACATAGGGAGACAGAGAACTTGACGGGTCACGACACAGCCCTTCTAAAATTATTCACCCTCGTATTTACCAAATTTGTTACAATGAGAAGAACTCATGAAAGATGCTCCATCCATTTAAGTCATTGCCTAAGTGGTATGTGTGAGTCCTGAAGAAGACACAAATACACAACAGTGTCAGTGGGCATGCCAAACAAAAAGTAAGCTTAGTCCAGAATGTATTATTTCACACATAAAATGAGATGCAGCATAGCATCAAGTACAACCAATAGAAGATGCCAAGGGGGACACAAGGAATATGAACAAATGGTCAAAGTACAGAAGGAGAGACAAGAGAGACAGTCCAGCAGAAGTGAACCACTGTAGACCGGCTCCTAACCCATAACCCCTCCCAACTGCTTCCCAGGCACCGAAACATGGCAGCCCATTGCTCTTAGGTGAAATGCAGAGCTGAATTTCCCAATCAAGAATTAAGTAAAAAATTATTAATTGTCATTATTATTATTACAAGAATGCATGCAGACACTGAGAAATAACTGGGTAACAAGAGGTGAAATAAGTGAGAGGATGAAAACAAGCAAAGAAGAGAAGTAAAATAACAAGAGACACACAGGAAATGATTAGTGAAGTAAGACAGGAAGTGACTACAAAGGCATGGTATGTATCTGGATTATAAACACAGAGGAATGAAAGGTTAAAGGAAAACATATTTAGGATGACACTGAATAACCAAACCAATAACAATTAGAGACCTTCACAGTGAATGTGCCATGCATGCAAGGATTAGGATGGGGAGGCTAGTCCATTTTGTTAACCTTGAAAATTTACATGTGGACCTTTTAAAAGTTGATAAATCCTGTCATAAATACCAACTCTTATTTAGCATATGTTAACATGAATTTATCCATAAAGCGAGTCATTCATCCTTAAATTCACTGCAATCACAACATGGAACAGCACTATAGTGACTTTTCTTACTTCTTTGCCACATTGGGCATGAGTAAACGTTTGTATGCTGAGTTGATGACATGAAGAAGCTCTGATATTATTTTGTGCTTGTGTGTCTGCCTGCAGAGCTCAGCGCTCAGCAGTGAGAGCCAGGTCCTTGGCAGAAGAACTGGAGGAGACTCGTCAGGTGTTGACCGAGGTTCACGAGAAAGCCAGTCACTCTCAGAGCACCTTCAATAAACTGGTAAATCAAATACTTATTCATCTCCCACAGAAACTTTCTTCAAAGTTAGATTAATTTTTTTTTGTAATCTTATTACATGTAAATGTTTTTTTCAGAATAAAGAAGTGGGATGTTTGAAGTTTCATATTGGAAGGCTTGAAGATAAGGTAATATAGATGATAAAGATTTGATTAAATCATGCATGTTTACTTTAGAAAGCCAAAGCTGTTGGTATTTGATGCTAATCTCATCCACTCAGAATGAAAAACTCACCTTTGAAAGGACGTGCGCTGAAGATAGCCTTAAGAAACTGAGGATGGCCAACAAAGAATTAAAAGTAGGACCAACTCAACGTGCTTCCTTTTAATGTATGAAAGTGTACCACTTGTAGAACATCTACCTGTGTGTGTTTACAGGCTGAACTTGAAGAAACATTGGTTGTGTTGATGCTGAGAGAAAAAGAATTAAATCAGGTTAGTTTTTTGTAACTGTGAAGAAGAATGTCTATTTAGAGATTTATGTAGTGTATTTAACTTCTAAATGTTCCTGTTTAGAAAGAAATAATCATGGACAAGATGAAGAACTCTCATGTGGAGAGTTACAAAATGATTGAGGTATGTTACAATGTTGATTACTGCCTTTATGCCAAATGCAAATTGCAAAACCAATCTGTTCTGCGTCACAATAAAATACATCTGCATCCTGATGAAGGCGACAGAAACTCACTGTAGAACATCTCACAATGATGCATAAACTTTATTGCACCTCCATAGGATACCCGGCAAGCTAATTTTCTAGTTGACAAAAAGTGACTCATACTACCAGATAAACAAAATCAATTAATTTAATTAAACAGGAATAAAATATTTTATTAAAATATTATCAGCATTAAAACTATTAAGCTTAGGATAAAAATACACATTCAGCTCATGTTTAACAGCCTGATTGTCCTTCATAGAAGGATATGATTGTCAGGGTGCACAGAGGATGAAGGACCTAAATCAAAGTGAAGAGGCAGGAGGCAGGCAGATGTGCACTATTGGTCATAAGATTTGGGAAACCTTCCCATTGGATTTAGGACCAAGTGTGTTGTAAAGGGGAACACTACATATAAGGGAACCAATGAGAACAGAAATAAAAGAGCTCAAGCAAAAACCAAAAGTGTCCAAAATTCCTCCAGAATTAAACATGTTTTCATTTGCAAGTGGAGGCCTGTACTACGAAGCTGGATTAACATGTCCGGAATATCTCTCTGTTTCCTGGGTGGACTTACCCAGATATTCAGGATCCAGATGAGCGGTACAACGAAGCTGGTTATCCGCTCACGCTCACGTAAAAAGGTGGTGTTTGCAGCGTTTGACCAATCGCAAACATAGAGAAACCCTGCAGAGCAGCCTCCTTTACCATGGAGGAGCAGACAAATATTCGTCAAAAGAATAAAGAATTTAAACACATCATCCAGGCCAAAACCAACACTGTTCCTGAAGCAAAAGCTAGGAAGGAATGCCGGCAGAAAGTTATAGACTCTGTTAATGCATAAGTTAGTGAGATTATACAATAAAAATCTGTTGGACAGTTTAAATGGACAGCACTCCGATCACTCAAATATCACTTTATTACGGCGCAGTCATTTTGGGCAGAGCGCTTCCTCAGTGTCCTTCCTTTCCTTTATATTTTCCATTGAGTTCTTTTGAGGCTTAGTACCCCAGTATGAGCGCATTTTGTGTTGGACTATAAATTCCTCACTGGGACGGTACAAGTATTTGTGCGTTCCATAAAGTCGTGTTTTTGCAGTTATGCCATGTGTGACCATTACTACTAACCTCATTATTTCAGATGCAACTTTAGTGGAGCTAAACGGACTTGGGAACAAGTCGAGAACAAGTACAAAAACATACTCCAAAGCAGTCAGTGACATGGTTTTATTTCTTCACACTGTCTGTTGTATGGATAAAATCAACTAAATTTATTATCTCGCATAGGATGCCATTGGGGACATCAAAATGATGCATCTATTCCTAAAAACTCTTTCTCTCCTAAATGCTTCTCTCATGATCCGCGCACCGTCATCAGGATGTTTTACGAATGGGCAGGTCATTTCTCAAAAGAACTGATTGGTGGTGGTACTTTTATACTCTTTGATCTCTTATCCAGAACATAACCTGCTTCGAATCTGATTAGTCATTCAACATGAGTTACCATGGTGATTTTCCCTGGTAAGATGTGAACCAGCATTGTAGGACAGAAAGCCCAGGATTAACCCTAAAGTTACCATGATAAGAGAAAAACCAGCTTAGTAGTGCAGGACCCTTGTGCAATGATAACTGCACTACAGGTAACTAATTCAAAATTGTGTACTTGTGTACTGTCTTCTTCTATGTGCCTATCATGGCGTTACTTATCCCAAACAGTGCTCTAGTACCTATCAAACAAAGCTGGTGCTAAAAATCAGATAGTTCTCACTTCACTAGTTGTTTGTCCAGTCAGAGACACCATAGTAAAAACGATGGCACACATAGCATCTGCTATGTGATCGCTCTGCAACTAGATATTAATGTCTCATTATGAGAATAAAAATGCAAGAGTTATTTTAAAAAAGTTATAAGATACCAATAGAAACACAGTTTTTAAAATTTTCTGTCATCAACCTTTGATTTTGTTCCACACTGCACCTTTAAAGCAATGAGAACAGGATATAATTCACTGACTACCTGGAGGGGAGCCTTGTCATTATGGTTGGTCGTATCTGACATGTAACCTGTTGGGTAAGCAGGAGGCACCATGTAGAAATGCTAAATGGACTGTTATCCTTTGTCTTGGTGTTGCAGGTGCTGCAGTCTGAGCTAATGAGGTTACAGGAAAATTCACACCAAATTCTCATGAGGTATTTTTCAATTAATTGCCCTACTGTATCATAATTGGCATTCCTTTCTAAAGGACAGTTGTTTATTTACTAGTTATCATATTCTTTCAAAGGATCATATAATTGAGTACTAAACAACAGTAATTAGTTAAGGTGACCTAACTGTGATACTTTGAACTAAATATGGGGGGGAAAGGGGGTTTAGGATCAAATACCATCACTGTTGTCTCTCGTATGACTTAAACATCATAAACACTGCAACCTACATTTCACATTATGATTTACAGAATATAAAATGATTGCACAACGTCTTGAATATTGCTGAGGCACACTGTTTGCTGTTGGCAGGTATAACAGACACTGTGTTGGTCCTCAGACTCTTCACAGTTTCAATCCTCCAAACCATCTCTCTTTGCAGAGTGAGATGCAGGAAATGCCGCAGGTTGGTATCACTTGCTGTTATTCCACAATTCTGAACCTGTTTTTATTTTAGTCCATGAAACTGATTTCTTTTTGTGCTGCAGCATCACAGTGTTCTGGAGGAGAAAAGTGTCCACAAACACAGTGAGGATATTCAGAACATCATTCACAGGATCAAGAAAGCAGAAACAGCTCACTGCATGCACAACAAATATCCTGAGATGGTGAGGACACACTGAACAGATGATAAAATTAACTACAATACATCCAGTAACATGTATGATGGTCCCCTCTCTTGTGACTTTACTTTCACAAAGGACCCTGCTACTGTGCAGGAGAGGTCTTTTCCTCACTGCTGCCAGCAACAAGCAGGCATCAAACAGCAGCTTGTCAGTGTGTATGTGAGTTTTTACCTCCCTTTCTCCTGTTATGGTAACAGAATGCATATGGTTGATGTTAGTCTCTGTTCTGAGAAGCTAAGCTAATAAAAAGGGTGTCTGGTTTTGACAGTGTATTTATGGGCATCTCCATTACGCAACCCACAAGAGTTACTATCGTCTTTGAGGGAGACTCCATCAGGGATAAGTGCTGTTTTAGTACCCCTTGGTAACTGCACATCAGTGTGTAAAGAAGATGTTTATAAAGCCGTGGTGGTGTTTTCAGGCTGCAGGAGCTCGAGCTGCAAATGTGTGTGTGGGAGGAGAAAGGTGAGAAGGTGGAAGAACGTCTGAGAGCGTGGGAGACAAAGACTGGGAGGCAGAATCAGATCCAGGAGGCCAAGAAGGTGGCTGTGGTGAACTGGTGGAGAGCCCACAACGTGGAGAGGGTGAAGCCCTGCACTAAAGAAATTAAGTCAGTCCATGAGCTTTCTGAGACACAAGCAGAGCCCCTGCAAGCAGAGCAGACCATCAGTGATATGAGGGAGCATGCCTGTTACCTTCAAACATCTGTAAGATCTGAACAAGAGTTTGTCGAACAGAAACACACCAGCAGAGTTCTTCACATTGACAAGGACAACAACACAACAGTGGAGAAGGCAGTGAAGGATCAGAGGGATGCATCAGTTTTTACAGAGCCTGAGATCACAGCCTCAGAGCAAGAACAAACCGAGCTGCAGGTGACCACAGACGGGCTGCTGACGAGCCTGAGGAGGATGGAGGCTATGGTCAGCAGTGCCCTGCAGACTGCCGAGCTGGTGAGGCAGAGCGAGCAGAGGGTGAGCCAGGTGAGAGAAAAGATGGAGAGCATCAGTCAGAGGTTGGAGGTGGCTTTGGGCCGAGCGAGCAACACTAATGAACAGTTTAATGCTCCGGAGACCGGATTCTTGGAAAAAACCATCTCTCAGGTCTGTCTCTGTTAGAAATTATTTGCATAAATGTCAATTTATTTATTTTATTTAATTAAAACCCACATAGATACTTGTAAAAATGTCAAATATGTACATTTAAATTTAAATTTTAAATCAAATGTATTGTTATCAGAGGTGTCCAATATCATCCAGTCAGTCGGTGATTTGGTGTAACAAATTTAAAATAAACACATGGGAATGTGTTTGTGCGTGTGTGTGTGTGGTTAAAGAAAAGAAAAAGAATAAAAAATTGTTGGTATCTTGACTTGTAAGGAAGTAATTGGACATCCAATGCACTAATGAGCATTGCATGCTGGTTTATTTTTGGCTGTTATGTTGTAGCATAGTCAGCTGGATTACGGAGCTATTTGAACTCAACTTTATTTCTTGAAAACCTTTGTGAACCACCAAAAGAATCAATGCAGTGTTTAGCACTTTCTTCACTCTGTTTATGTGTCTAACATTAGTAATCCAGTATTAAATCTGTTCTGTTCTTTCCTGAAGTTTTCAGTTCTCGGTCTGCCAGCTGATCCTGAAACAGACACCACAGGTTTTATGGATGATGATGAACCTGAAAACAGAGACAGTGCTGAGCATCCTCTGCTGTCTCCTGTATTCCCAGAAGTCCTGGAGCCTCCACAGCTAGCCATGAATGGTATGGTGACTGCATCACAGAAAAATGTCCTTAGTGTAATCGTGGTAATGGGGTACACACAGAGACAGAGATGAATTAAAGCTGCTTCCTTCTTTAATGGCAATACCCCCAGAAGGTCTAAAAATGGACTGTTCAGATATTTACATTGCACACATCAGCTGATACAGAGGAGAGGGAGTGTAAAGGGTCTTTTGGTAATGGTAAGAGGAAGGGAGCCAGAATGATTAGTTACGAGCTGGTTTTTAATAGATTAGGTTTTTATAAGCTATTCATTCTCAGGTCACTTAAAATTCTTAATCATAGTTAAGGGGACCCATTTTGCTTTTTTTTCATAGTAAATTAGCTGCAGCCAGTTTGCAGACTTTATGATAATTTTGTATGTTTTGTGTCAATGTCAAGATTTTTTTATTTTCAAACTCTTTCTGAGGCTTTCGTCAGCTCATGTTCTGCAAGGCTGATTATTGAGCACAGAACATTTAGTCATTTCTTCTCATATGTTGCAAGATGTGTTATGGCAAAAGGAAGGGTCATTTTTGTTCCACCTCTTCAGGAAGAGGTCATGTCAAATATTTCCACATTCTCCCTCCCTAAAAAAGAAAAGAAAAAAAAAAGACAGTCCTGATGGCTTGTAGGGCTAAGTCTTACATTTGTTTATTTGTGATGTAGAGGAGAGTTCAGAGCTTATTTAGGTTGCTGAAAAGCAGCAAGAGACCTCAGAATGGGACATTAGTTACAAAGAACAGGCAACAGTCGTCTCAATGTCTGGTTTGTTTGTTGTTTGTCAGCTTTCAGTTCAAAGTTTACCCTGTGCTGCACCATGTTGATGTTGGCTTGTTATTGCTTGCAAATGAGGCTGCATCCACTCATCCAAAAGTCTACAGCAGGATGAACAATGCTGACTTTGTCATTACAGTTGTAAAAGTTGCACTCAGAGTTCAGTGTGCCGTCTGATACTGTGCATTACTATGGAATGACAGGAGTGCCACAAAAAAATCATTCTGGAAAAGAATGGAGAAATATATAGACAAATAAATAAAACAAATTAAAATTTTTTATATTTTTTCATTCATTAATTTTCACATAATTTCATTCTTTTATTTTTATTCCCTTTTCTTTTAATTATTTCCCCCTATTTATGTAATTATTCTTTTCCTCATTTATTCCTCATTTATTTCCCTATTCTATTCTATATATTTTCTTAATCTTTTACATATTTATTTCTTTATTAATTTCTCTATTTATTTTCTCACGTCCAAGCTGTCAATCATCTGCTTTGGGGCGGGGTTTCTTTTCCACATAGAGAAGTCCATCACCACACACATGATGACAGCTCATTGTGCTCTAAGGCAACAGGATTCAGCACAAGAAAACTTAACCTTTATTTATTTTACTCTAATCGCCTACTATTATCTGTTTCTGAAACTATTTTAGATGAAAAATAAGCTATTTTACTGCTTAGGAGTCAGTCACGTTAAACTTGTAACCCCTTGTTTTTGGGTGCACCCAAAAATGTGTTTTTTGAGCTGTAAACAACACAATATCACTTAATTGTGATAAAAACCACATATACTGTTGATAAAATTTGTAATTTTTTAGTTTATTTTAAAAACGGGATTTTGTGGGTAAAAAATGGCTCATAACGCCCTCTACAGGGTAAAACCAAGTTGTGTTTTTCGTAACATAGAGAGTCTAAGTCACAATAAAAAAAATAAATAAATAAAAACACAGCCCCTCCTTCCAGATGCAGATAGATGGGTCATCGCCTTGCAGCCATAGAAATAAAATATCTAAAACAACATACAACACAAGATATCTTCTTACAGGGTAACTTTAGCAAAACTGTTAAAAGGCCTGATGGATACAGGAAAGCTGTCAAGGCTTCGAAAGCCGACACACAAGGTAGAACCCAAACTAGACTAATACAATAATACTAATACAAGATGTGGAATGAAAAAATTGTTTTAATTACAGAAGAAAGGAGAGGTTAGTTTGCTAAAGAGGTAAATTGCAAAGATGAACTGAAAATCCTTTGAGAGCTTACTGTGTTCCAGAAAAGGTCCAGTGGAAAAGAGGTAAGTGAATGATTTGCAGGTCTGGAGTGAAAAGGTTGCACTAGAAACACAGAAAAACAGTTAAATAAAGATTGCTATAAGGCATAATGACAGCACTGGTAGAAGCCCGATTGAACAGTGAGACAATCTGGCGAAGACTGGAGCTCCTGCAGGTCCTAAAGAAGCCAGCTGTAAATGGGAGCAGATGAGCTGCAGGTGTGAGAGCACTCCAGATTCCGCCCCGGACTTCATGGATACCTGCTCAGCCCTGCCTGGTACTCAGAGTAAAACCAAACAAACCACAGCCAAGAGCAATAATGACAGAAGGTCTTTTTCCCTTTTTTTTCTTTTTTGTCAGCTCCTGGCAGATCCTAATCTCTAGGAGTCCCTCGTTACCCTCCAAGGACTTCATCCAAGTTTCCATGCTTGGTAAACCCTGAAAGGGAAGTGCACAGGGAGCATCCTTATGATGTCCCTTTTCCACCTCATATAGCTCTGACATGTAGCATTTCCATGTAGCACTCCACTAAGATTTTCGAACATACCCCCACCCCTCCAAAAATAAAAGCTACATAAGATCAGGATTTTTTTTTCTTTTTATCATGAATATGAGAATATTTATCAAGTGGTAATTTAGTGTATGAATGTTTAGAAATCCATCTAGTTGGAGTTGCAAAATAAATTAGCCTTGAAATAAGTGAATAAACTGAGAGACACAGTGAATCTAGTAGCATCACTAACAAATACAAATATTAAGCCCCTAAGTGCTTGTCAGTGATGCTGTGCCGGTCTTGCCGTCTTTGTATTTTGGATCCCATCTAGAGCCTAGTAGAGTGCTCTGCCTCCATTAGGGCTTTTAAAACTTCCTTCATTGTATTTTACTGTCTTCCTTGTGCTAATAAAACACTGATATTAGATAAACTTTAAAGCACACCATTGGAACATTACAAAGAAATACATTTGTTTTAACTATTTATATAACTGTTTAAAAGAAAACCCAGTCATATTGGGTGATGTGTAAAGATACTGAGGACTGAGTCTAAATAATGTAGAATAGAAATGGGATTCTAATGTGTGTGCGTGCATAGTGGCTGTAAAGGTTATGCTCTTTAAAGGGAAACCTCTAAATGAAAGAAATGGGGCAATAACAGAAAAACCTGCTGGAATGTTAACTAATCTGTGGTCTGATTCAATGTTTGATGTGTTCAAAAGTCAAAATCACCATAAAGTGTTCTTTGCTGCATCATCCCATGTTTAAACAACTCTGGGGGGTTTTGTACCTCTTTAATAACCTTATAAGTGAATCATTTGCTGTTGAACTGTGATGGTGCTCAGTGTAATATCCAGGAGTTACTGGTATTTATTCCTGTGTGCGTTACTGTAATACAAACCTTTTCCTCAGAGCCCCTGAAGAAGACGACAAGAGCTTTCAACCAGTGGATCAAGCACCTTGTGTGCTTCAGATGGTTGCCAGGCTATTGTTGCCCCTGGTTATAAAAGTGGGGTGGGTGGGATACTTCCTGAAACACGAGGTGCAATCAGATGAATACCACACTGTGGGAATCAGTTTCATAGGGCAGAGAACTAAATACATTTCTATCTTCTTTGTTTTATCTTTCTGCATCGTTAATTCACAAACACTCAACTCCCAACTTCTTCTGTTGCCGTTTTCTTTACTGTTCTGTGAAATTTGCATTGCACATGATTTCCTGTTAAATGCAAATCAACTGTGTTCATTGTGTGCCTGTGCTCTGCTCTAACAGGTCCCGCAGGACAAGGCAGCTGCAGAGAGGTAAGACTTCCCTATTTTTTATTTCTGTAAAGTCTTAAATCTCTATATGTGGAGGCAAAGTGCACACTGTTTGGTGTTTGTGTATCTCTTTGGTTTCTTGAATTGGCCAGTGTACACAGTGATATAGTGCTTGTGTTAGGAGGAAATACAGGTGCTAAACTTGACGTGGCTACTTAAAGCTAGTTGTTGACTCTGTATAATAGATTGTTATTCACTGATAGCTGTAATGACTAATTATCTATTTTGGTGCCATTTTCGTTCAATCCCCCCAACATTTAGCAACTATCATATGTGGTTCTATAAAGATTATGCAGACTCTGTATACAGTGTTATCTGCTACTGTATATATAGAGCTATGTCATCATAAAAGAGCAGCATAAGACACGAACATGATAAAGCGCTTTTGTGGATTGGAATAACATGTTAATCTGCTTACCTTCCATCATAAATTTCAGTAAATAACTAACTCAGTTTAGAGAAAACCTTCTGCAGAACCTACCAGAATGGCAAAGAGTTTGTGTGCAGGATGATGGTAGTCCCCGCAGATGTTGCAATGGTTCTTTTAGATGTCACCAATAGCATGAAGTAAAGCTCCAGTGATACAATGGACTGTCTTTACCACCTTCTGAAAAGTCTTCCGGTCAGCTGCAGAGCTGTTCCCATACCACACCGTAATTCAGTTAGTTATGATGCTCTCTATGGTACAGTGGTAGAAGTTAACCAGTATATCTGAGGACAGGTGGTTTTTCCTTAGAGTCCTCCGGATTTGAAATGTGTCAGGACCAATTTTTCCAGAGACTTGGTGATGATGGGAGTGAGGGCTATTGGGCAGTAGCTGTCAAGACTTGAAAGTTTGGAGTGTTTGGGAATAGGCATAATGGAGGTGGACTTTGAGCAGGCTGGCACAGCTACCTGGGCCAGAGACAGGTTGAACAAGTCAATAAAGTCCCAACTTGCTCCCAGGCACACACTCTGAGTACACCTCCAGGGATGCCATCATGGCCTGCAGCTTTATGTATGTTGGTCCTGCCCAGCAGCTGCAACATAAGCGGGAGAGAGTGTGAGGGGATGGTTATTAGCTGGTTGTGGTACTTTTGATGTGGGCACCTGGTTGTCTCTTTCAAACCAAGCATAGAAATTGTTAAGTTCATTCAGAAGGGCAAACAACAGCAGTTCATTTAACAAACGAGTTATTTTAAACGAAGACAAATCTGAACAAAAAAGTCCTCAGAAAGGCACGAGGGATTTGAGGAAAAGAAATTATAATTATTTCTTGGGTTCAAGAGTAGAATAACCTGTGGATGGCCTGTGGTTAGGTATAACCACAAAAGGTAAGCAGAGCAGAAAGCCACTTGGGTCTAATCACAACTGTAACAGATGACAGATAGACCAAATAAATGTAAGGCCAAGTCAGGACTGGAGGAAAAAGACAAAGACCAGAGTAATCAGGGCACTGCCAGGTACCAAGGAGGGGAAGTCAAGCGCATGCTGTGAATCCCTGAAAAGGAACGGTTCCTTCCATCTGACAACTAATGTAAGGTGGCTTGTAACATTACTTGCAATACAACAGACTCTCTAAGGTATTGCATTAAAATGTCCTTTCATTGGCAGCCATCCTGCCTCCTCTGCTAAAGGTTTTAAATGTGCTGGACAGTCTGCTGAAATACAAATACATAATACGTTTGCAATTTGAAATAAAGGCCCACAGAAAGCAGCAGGGTTTCTGGATCTTATTAATACATTATTTTAATTTACAGAAGAGACTTGTAACTTATATTTATGAATCCCACAACTGAATAGTCTGCTTTTAAAACAGTGCCATAGTTTCTGTATCTTTTAATAAAATCATGTCTCATGCATGATGAAATCCCCACATTCCTTGCAGTCTTACTTTGAGAGAGGTTATTTCTTAGATTAGATTAGACCTATTTGTCAGTGTAGTCATTTGTAAATAGAGGTAAATAGAGTTATTATCTCTGAAAGACAACTGTAATCATGTGACCTATTTTTAAATTAACCTAATTTGTTGTGAAATGGTCCCCCAGGTCATTTTTTAAAATTATTTATTTATTTAATTATACAACATCTCCTGGCCTATTTTGATTCAGTTCAAACTTTTTAAAAATGTTTTGCAGGTGTCAAATAAATAAATAGCTCAACCCCCCCCCCCCAAAAAAAAAGATTTTTCACAGGAACAACTGGTGGAAAACAGAATTTTAAAAAATCATTTTAGAGAATGCAGGAATTTAACTCGTAAGTGTGGATTTTTGTATTAGTAAATAATCTTAATACTCTAAGTAAAATGCCAAAATAACTTTAACTATGATATTCCCTCTTTTGATGAAGAAAAAGGAACATGTGACTTTTTTGGTACAAATTGTTCCTTTCATCAACAATCTCCTTCACACTGCAATATTTAAATTAAACACTAATTTAAAATGTGATGCTGTGGTTTGCTGTAGTTCAGCTGTCTTCCTCCAGACAATGGAACTGCTGTGCTCTTTTTATTTCACAAAATTCAGGATGATTGCAGCCCTCATATCATAAACCTCTCACCAGTAAAAAGGAGCACAAATGACAGAAGTTTTGACAGAGTAGATTATCAAACAATAATGGTTTTCAAGGGTTCGGAAGTGGATGCGTGGATTCCTCCTAGCCAGCAGAGTAAACACAGATCATGCAGACATAATCTGTATCTGTCTCACACAAACGTGCGTTCATGCGCTACAGCATGCAAAAGAGTTTCTTACACCTCCCACTGAGAAATAAACTGAAGCCCACAGAAAGAAATAACACACTTTCCAAACTTTCTTCAGGTCTGAGTTGAGGGATGATCACAGAAGCCTGAGGACACACAATCACGAACACACACACACTCCACAGCAGCTTAAAGAGGCGCGCAGAGCCCTTCTCCTTAAATGGTCAAAGCTCCCAGGAGTGAAAGAGAGGCTGCTGCTGCTGAAAAAAGACAGGGAACAGAGGGGACGGGAGAAGGAAGGAGCCCTGAGGATTGAGGAGTTTTCTGGGGAAAAGGCTGAGAGAGATAGTTTGGCTGTGGGAAGTTGGTCTGAGAGAAAGAGATCAGCCAGTGTATGTGTTTCAACACAGCACCGTAGCAGTGAACTCAGGTAATGTGCATGCTGTCTGTGGACAGGTTTGGGTGGCCCGCTGCATGGAGCTGTGGGGTGTTATCGTCTCTGCGGTTGTGTCTAACGTGCATGAAAGTTTGTGGACATTTGTTAGTCTGACTTATAACTGCTGGGGTGAGTTTATAAGATTACTTGCATTTGAGACTCATTTTCCCTCTCCTTAAGGAGTGCATTTTTTTAATCTCTGGAATTAATCTACTCCCTTAGCCGACTGTACATCTCTGTGTCCATCATGTCTTTTTTTTTCCCTCACACTTCCTTTCTCATGTTATCTTAGATTGTGATTCTCTGGTAACCACTTCCTCTGCTGGCCCTGCACTCTCTGCTTCACACAACCAAATTTTAAACAAATCTGGCATGAGGGAGTTGGCTTATGTAACACAGGCAGGGAGGAGGGTGCCGGTCTCCTCTCAGGACAGAGACAGCTGGGCTTTGCTGCAGTGAGAAGTTAATTCTAACTCTGGTGGTTGTCATAGACAATTCAAGAGTTGTCTTCCAGGGTTATCTGAGCTCAGAGTTGTTTGTTCTGTCCTATTTCCCCACAGGAAATAATCTGAGTGATTCAATTACTCTGCAATATTTATCTCTGTGTTGTGCTCTACTGGAGAAACACCCTGCACCGCCAACCCTCCTGCAGTGCAGGTTGGCACCTTTGTTTAGGCAGAATCTTTTTCAAATATCATACTAAGCTTCTTCTTTTCTGTCAGTGCTGTGTCGGGGTCACATTAAAGCATGATTCCTTTAACAGGAAATGTTTAAACTCCTTTTACTTTATTTGTGAGTTTATTTGGTTGTTAAGTGGTCACCCTCATCTGGGTGGACGGTGGGTTCCTGCACTGCAGCCTCATGGTTGCAATGTGTGACCCAGCCAACCATGATTGGGATGATTCCTGTTGTAGCTGTCTCTGATCATGGATGAGGTAGCTCTCTGTGTGGATGGATCCCCAGGATGTCACTTCCTCACAGCAGCATCAAGCCTGATTCAAGGGATTGGAGTTTGTTTATGTAAAATGGAATTGGTGGTTTTGTGTGCTGTTTTGAGTGCGTGAGCCGTGATAAATTATTAGGTGTGTTTTTTAAAATTTGTTAGGTTATATGCTTGGTTATGTGATGGTTTATTTTTAATTTGATGTTGAAATAATTTTATTTGATATTTAATGGTTATGTAAAGCACTCAGAGCTGCTCTTTGGTATGAAAAGTGCTACATAAATTAAATTGGATCTGATTATTTGACTTGATAGTAAAGCATTTTTCATAGATGATAGACACAATCATGCCTGAATCTATGAATATTTTTCTCAGTTTTTGGAAGATTTTCTACCTCAATAAGAAGTCAGCAGCATCTTTTTGGATCAGTGACTAGTGAAGGAAAACAACTGTATTGTGAAAACTAAATGCATCTTTAGACTGTGACAGGAAAAATAAATGTCCTCCTGTATGATATTCTTGTAGTCAGGAAATATCCCTCTAGCTTACAGGGAGATAGTTAAACAACCCATTTCCTCCCCAGTGACTCACAGCCTCTTTGTCCCTATATGTTCCCAGAACTTGTCATGTTTGTGATGACACTGACCAGCACTCTGCATATTTTGGTCTTCAATTCTCAGAGGATTTGTCAAACGTACAGTTTGTGCCATACCTCAGTCACAGCCAGTAACTCATCACAACTCTAATGTTGACCGTAATTACAAGTGCAGACGGCAGAGGCAGCCACACCTGTCACATTCATATGTAAATCTTCTTGTTTCTGGTGAAATCAACGAAATATGAATATGCTAACCTCTGGCTTCAGTTTGCGCACATTCCCTATATGCTTTGCACCTTCAAAAGGTTAAAGTAGCTCTGCTTTTAGATTTAGATGAATTTGTTTAGACAATTATTTACAACGGTTGCACAAAGAATTTCATTATTAAATCAGGTGACCCACACAACTGCTGCTGTACAGATAGCGTAGTTGAAGGAAACAAGGACTAATCCAAATAGCTAAGTCTTAAATCTTTAAATGTCAGGGAAAGTTCTATACAAAAAATAGAGTATTTCTTTTAAAATATTTGGATAATCGTTTTAAAATACAGTCTCTATTCAGTCTCTTGAACTGCAAATCATGCATCTCTTTTAAATTCAAAGTTCATTGGCTTTATGTGTGGACGTCAGTGTTGATTCATCCTCTTAGTAATCTTCCACAGCATACACTTTTTACTCATAGCCTCTGTTTGCTTTACACTGTCCCTCAGGAGCTCATTGACTCAGTTAGCCCTGTGAGAGCAAGATGTACCTACTGCAGCACATTGTTATCAATGCAGAGCATCCCAGTGTGTGTTTGTAGTTAGAACGGTAACCGCCTGATGAAAGTCACAGTGTGGGAAGAAAAGACATAGAACTCAGACATTATTTTCTATCTATTTCTATCACTTATAGTGTAAATGCTGCTTGTCAGTGTTTCACTAGCTTCAAAGGCTAAAACAACAAAAAGTTTATCCTAATATATTATTCACTCCTCCATCCAAAGCTAAAGTATCAATTAATGGTGCCCTGCTGTGTTTCTCTCCAAAACTCAAATGTATATCCTTGATGTCCAACAATTGTGTTGAATTAATTTTGTCCAATCATTTCTGCCCTTTAAAAAATTCTTTATTTATGTCAGAGTGTGTTACAGTCGAATGTGCAGGATGTGAACTATGCTGTCTTCATTTGCACAAATGTTTCATCCTTAAAATGTATTAAACAAACAAAACAAGATCTTCTTTTCTCCCCTAAAACAACTCCACAAGCTGTTTGTTTAACCCTACCTAAGTAGCTTTGGTTTCTAACCAGTGATAGTCCATGGTGTAAAAAGAATGTTTTCTAGCCTTGAACATGATCATTTTCTACCTATAACAAAGTAATCTTATTGCCTAAACTCAACCAGGAAATGTTTTGGTAAAGTCATTTTGTATTTTTATCTGAAATAAGTAAAAATAATCAATCTAAAGTCAAATTTGCTCACTCGGTTTCTAAGTGGAAAAGAATTTATTCATGTGAGAATAAAAAAAAAATACACCCAAGTCTGAGAACCCAGTTCTGTAACATTTTGAAGCAGAATTTTTTTTTCTGAGTCTGTTGCAAGGCACTGGAGGATGAAGCTATTTTGGGGATTTGTTTACGGTGTGATAGTGTGGTTAGCTCCTTTAGCTGCGGTTGGACAGGAGGGGCATCTTTAATGTATCAGTCTAATAACATCTATTGATAGGGAAGAGTTTCCCTCATCATCTACTCACGAGTCTGCTCAGACTTAAAATACATGATTTCTGTTTTTCTCTGTTTATGATTTTGCAGCTCCAAGAGGAGGTTTTGCTGTTTCCTTTTGAACAAAGTGGCCATAATTTCAAGCAGTCCTGTGACACCCCGTGCACGGTTGCAAGACCTTTCATCTTCCCTCACACCCGCTCTCGCCCCTCACTGCCCCCCATAATGCCCACACTGCCTGAAGAAGAGGAAGACTCTCCCGAGGAACTGGACAGTTGTTCCAGCTCTCCAAAAGCTGTAAGTGCTCATACTGTCACTTTTTGAAACACAGGGTTAATTTTTCTTTTAGCAAAATCATCACAGCACATTATCGATGTGGCTCTAAGAAGAAATTACGTCAATTGCTTCTGAGGTCCACCTTTTAAAAGGGAGCCTTTTCCTTCAATATCCTGCTTTCAATTAGCACTTAGAAGCTTTTGATTAATCCCCGGTGATTGAAAGCATATGCTCTTTTATTCCAACATTCATTAAAAAAATAAGCTTTCTACTATCATCAAACTGAGGTTTAGCTGTGCAGAGAAAAACAAAAGTAATGATACAATCAAATATTATTGTACATGTGGTGGATATTTCATTTATTGGCTCTGTATTCAGTCAGCTTCTACAAAATGTTTACCAATGAGTCTCATTCTGCTGATTTACTGGGTGTTTTTATGAGTCTTTGAAAGCTACTTTGCTTGGCTTTCATAAAGAATCGCAGAGCCACCGCTGAGGCCTCTAAAGATGTGTGGAATTTCATAGCAGAGGTCACAGATATAAGCTCAGAGAGAATATTCTTTGATTTTTGAGGGAGGCCATTTCTGTTCTGTTTACTAAATACCACGTCTCAGCAAAATGGCAGCTCTAAATCCTGTGAGACATATTTGTAACTTATAAAACAGTTTCTTCCCAGGCTAAATAAAGAAAAACTTTTAGCTTGGCATGAGTTGGGTTGTCTTTTCTTTTTTTCTCAATGAAAAAGATTAAATTTGCAAAATATCTCAAACATTATTTTTACTCTACAAGTTGGTTTTTTTTCAATTAAGTTTCTCATTTCGAAGGGAGAGGAGGAAAGATCCAAATTGAGGAGAACTGAGGCAGGAGGCAGGCAGACAAAGGAAATGTGAAAGAACAAAAAGCACGGCAAGATAAACAAGTGCAGGTTCTTAGATACACCTTATGGTGCTCCCAGACACATCATCAGTGATGTAACCTGGGATCACAGGGGGTTTCGGGTCTTTCAACAATCAGACCCCCTCCTCCAGGCG
>JBAMHW010000001.1:18358693-18374562 GCA_037177495.1 Rhadinocentrus ornatus | reverse complement strand
TAGACTTGAGGCAGGTCGGCACAATAGCCTGGGCCAGGGACAGGTTGAATAAATCCGTCAGGACCCCCGCCAGCTCATCAGCACATGCTCTGAGCACGCGTCCAGGGATGCCATCAGGGCCTGCAGAGTACCTCAATAATTTGGGATCGGAGAAAATAGATTAGCTTGCCATGAGTCAAGACACTTAGAAGATCATTTTGGGCCTGCTGTATGTACTATAGCAGGGATCACCAACTCCGGACCAGCGTCCTGCAGATTTGTCCATGCTGCAGTACACACCTGACCCAAATAATGGGTTGTTAAGGGCTGGTACAGACCTTGACAACAAGCTGTTGGAGAACTATTTCATTTGAACTAGGTGTGTAGCCGCAGGGACACATTGAAACCTGCAGGACACTGGCTCAAGAGGTCTGAGACCTGAGAGGGGATTTTGGGACATTTCTTTGGGGGCACAGCCCACACCTTTATTGCTCAGGATTGTTCTCCACAGAAGCACGATCCTTAGAATTTATATCTCGTTGTAAAGATGACTAATCAGCCTTTCCAACTATGTATAATACAACAGTTCCTGTTTCATTGCTCATACATTGTAATGTAGGCCTGATGGACTTGTTTTTTTTTTCATGTCAAACAGGAGAAACGAATGAACAAGGCCACTGAGGTCATGATGCAATATGTGGAAAACCTGAAGAGGACGTATGAGAAGGACCACGCAGAGCTGATGGAGTTTAAGAAGTTGGCCAACCAGAACTCAAATCGCTGCTATGGAGCATCTGCAGACACTGGAGGTAAGACACAAGGTTAAACTAAGTCAACATCATTGTGTGATTTTCCAAATATTAAGGGTTAAGTAATTAAATGTATCTTTGCTTACAAAGTGAGTTCAGATAGGAGTTCGATTTAATTTGCACCTCTGTTCGAGGTTACTCTTTTGTTGAGCTGGAACTTTCCTACAGTAACTGTAGGATAATAATACTGTCCTATTGACCAACTTCAATGTAACTTTGAGAAAAACACCAGCATGAAATTAGTGCTTTCTCTGCTAATAATGCTGTGTTCTTCATTAAGATGACGGAGTACCACGGGCATCTAGATCTATGTCCCTCACCCTGGGAAAAGTAAGCTCTGAAGTTTGTTTAGATAATAGATTTTTTTTCTTCTTCTTGATTTATTTTTAAACCTGAGCTTTTCTTCAGTGATGTCTACATGCCATTGTAGTTGTGAACAAAATAGCTTTATGTTTTGTCTCCTCACCCGGTCATCTGAAGGCTTTGCCTAGGCGCAGGGTTAGCGTTGCTGTGGTGCCAAAGTTTAACCTCCTCAACATCCCGGGACAAACCCCAGTCATTGCTGGACTGGGCCCCAACACAGGACCAACAACAGGTGCTGCTCTTCCTGTCCTGGTAAGTCTTCCTGTCCTGCTGGGAAATGAGGTATGAGGCACTTGTTGTGGTGACACCCAGAGTGCCTGAATGAAAGGTCATTAGTGGATTGGATACAGATTCAGCTTTTTTAAGAAACAATCTTTTTTTTTTTTTTTTAAATGCTTATAATATCTGATATGGACAAACACAGTTGCTTATCTAGCATTGCTACAACTATATGATAGCCATATAAAATGTAGTCTGTTTTAGCTCCCAAAATGCTAAATTACACAACATTTCAGTAAAAGAAGTACAAAGATGACTATTAACCGACTTATTGTTCGAGATAATAACATTTGTAAACCCTCTCTTCTTTAGTGTGAGGCAAATGATGTGAAAAGCACCTTAACAGAAACAACACAGCCAGCAGCAGATTGGTACGTTTTCTTGCAAACACACACAGCTGCATGTAAGTCACATGTTATTGTTTAATTTTTCAATGCCTTTCCCCAGCCCAGGGAACAATGGTCCAGGAGAAATCCTGAACGTCTAATCATTCTTATCAAGGCACTTTGTGCTATGTAGGGAACTTTGTTGGATTGCTTGTTTGTGTGACCTGCAGGATGTGTTGTCCAATGAACAGAAAGCCCCAGTGAGCTAAAACTAACCCTAGAAGCATAAAGAAAAAAAAAAATCAAATCCTGCTGCAGTTGAGGGCTGTTCTATCCTGGGCCCTAATATAAACATTTGTGAAAGAGTCTGACACAGTCCAGATGCAAGGCTCCCATCATATTGTGGTTATAAAATTAGCCCCAGTCAAGCTCTCATGTGTCTGAGCAAGACATTCTGTGAGGAGAACAGTAATAACAAATGTGCCAGCTCCATTCTTTCTGTTTGCACTCACCATGTCTGCGATGGTGTCAGTAATACACACAAACAGTCATCCAGCATTACAGTGTGTCCATTATTAGGACAAACCTGCAGTGTTTTGATGGAAGCAAATTGTAAACTGTTTTATAACGTCTGCCATGATGGCAGTGGTGTCCAAGCTGACCATTCTTTCCTATCCAAAACAATGCAGTGGAAAGAGTGTGACGGAGCAGGAAAGTGAGCCAGCCAAACCTTTGGTAAACTTAGAGGAGATTAGAGCTGAGATCAGAGCCGAGATCAAGGCAAAGATCGAGGAGGAGGCATACAATAAAGGGTGAGACCTTCTCTCCTGTACATTAATGTGTAAAGACACTCTGCAGTGACATTGTTATTGACCATAAATCATCACATTTGTGTGAGAGTTTGTGAACCCATCGTAATAATTGCTAAAATAAAAAAAAATGTTATCTGATCTTCATCTAAATTACAGTTATGGTAAACACAGTCTGATAAAATTAAATTAAAATGACTGAACACTGAAGTGATGGCTCACATGCCATGTTTGAACAAAGTATGTAAAACATCTGTGTTCTTCAAACTGTTCGGTGTCGAGTGTTTCTGTGAAGACTATAAAGATTACAAATGTGTTTTGTTGAGACTAACAAAGTCTGATGAAGAGTCATCAGACTTTGTGGAATTATTGATATTATAAGGATTTCAAAGTTTTAAACTCCAGTGTTCAGAATTAGCATGACCCTCTGACAGAAATGCAGTGTAACATTCAGATTTATGTTCAGCCCGGTAAAGCCATTCATATATAGTCTTGACATGGCTCCTGGTGTAGACACACAGGCTTATTTAGTAGCAACCAGTTAGGTTAAACAGCACAAATCTCTCTTCACTGATGCCAAGCTTGGAAAAGATGCTTAAAAGTAATGCATTTAGCTTCAATGTCATAAAAGATGCCCAGGCTGAAATGAAACAGCTTTGTGTGAAGGAGTAGTCCAAACCCCAACAGCAAACGTCTGATGGAAGTTGTGACTCTTTTCAGCCTTTCCTTAAAAATTTATTTGGTTATTATTTTAGACTGGCAACCTGTCCAGGTTGTCCCTTCCCTCTTCAGCCATCCCATGACCCTACACTGGAATAAGCGAGTTAGACAATGGATAGATGATGATGATGATCAGATCATATTTTTTTAGTAATAATGTAGACATCCTGGTTATTCCAAAGCATGAAATGTGACACTTGCTAAATATAAACTGCAGCTACCAAGAGGGACTGAAGCAGAAAAAAACCCTCCTGGAGGAGAGATGTGAGGAGGAGAATGATGCAGAGAAACTGCTGGAGTCAAAAAATAAGGATGAAGAGAGTGGAAAAAGGCATAACAGTAGCAGGTAAACTGAACCTGTTTTTCATTTGAACTAATTTAGATTATTTCTCAGCTTAGATAGATAAATCTTTATTCATCAGTATTTTTATTTTAAGTATAAAGAAATCTCCCTGCCAGGTTACTTGAGCTCTGAAACTTGTCCTTGTGAACAGCCTCATTATTAGCTTCAATGTTCAGTTTTGAGTCAATAATTATCAGGATGTTTGTAAGACTGCACATATTTAACTGATGGACTTTATTTTGGACGTGTCTTAACCTTAATGTCCTCTAAGATAACAATCTTTATCTTTCATTAATCGGACATTAAAAATCTAAGCCAGACTATCAGTAAATACTGCAGAGAAACTGAACCAGTCCTACATCAACAATCTGCTGTGTACTGAATGAGGTTTTAATGTCCACAGGAGGATGGAGGAGGTCCTGGCTCTTCTCATCCAGTTTTGCCCCAAGGTCTCTGTCAGTCGACGACTTCTTTGGATCACACTGATGCTGTTTGTGGTGATGTGTGTCGTTATCAGTATTTTCACATTCTTCAGTGACTACTACAGTCGGCGAGAGGACACGTAAGGAGGGAGGGACAGACTTTCTGTGAGACAGCAGTACAACCACAGTCACGACTCTGTCTCTATCATCATCATGATTACAACCGGACTCACATGAATCAATGACCCTGAAGCTTGATTTTGAGATGCTCTTTGGATGATTTTGCCTTTTTCATGGTAAAGAGCATTAAGTCATAATTTTGTTTAGATTTGAAAGTTGACAGTTTAGTTTGCAGTAGTTAGATCATTAGGGACCAATTTCATGGTGTGATAAAACATATATTTATTTAATTTAGATGTGTATGGATGAATACATTCTGGTTCTGGTACTTTGTATAAAGAACATGGCACTTTCCTTTATTGCCACCATGGAAAATGTGTATATTTATCTATGATCTAACGTCCAAGTTTAATCTCTCAGGTCCAAAAGAAAACAAAGGCCTTAAGAGATTTTGCATTTATATTTAAAGATTGTTTTATTTGTTGTTTAAATTTCTATAAAAATCCTATTTAAAGATGAAAATATAAGCACATTCCATAGTAGTTTCTTAAGTGCAATATTTTGCAGGCAGTGGTTGTTTATGTCATTATGGATTCAGAGCACTGACAGATTGTTCTCTTTTATAAAAGCACTTTTTAGATGACATGAGGCTTGTCTTGTTTGAGTGTGTTTGTGTGTTTAGTATTAATTTTATGCTCTGCCACTTCACCTTTAAATAAACAGGTGCTTGAGGACATTTAGTTATTCCAGTGGGGACAAATATAAGGCTGTATTAAAGCAGATTAGTGACACAAACTTTCTTATGGCATTATTAGACTATTAAAGAGATGTTCCAATTTATTTATTTTTACGAGGGTTGTGTGAATTTGGTGGATTTTGAAAAAAATGGACAGCAACATAGAGTAAAAAGTTAAATTCACAAAGAAAAAAACACTAAAGAAGAAGCCAACGGTACAACTATGCAACCTCATTTAAATATTAGGTTAGATTTACTTTTTTGTTTTGCAACACAACTAGTTCATTATTTCAGAAATGTGAGGTCGAGATTCTATTCAATTTTCCGCCTGAGTCAGCAGGAGATGACCTCTCTAATTGTTCAATTATGGAAGACTCCCACAGGACATCAACTTTACAAACATGTAATGATTCTAATAGATGGGATATATTGCTCTTTGTTTTAACATACAGAATGCACGCAAGTAACTTTACTGAAGCTCACTATGCAAGGTATACATGTTCTGTGTGGCATTACTATGTCCATTTAAGAAAAGGGTTGGCTTAATGTTTTCCACTGCTGCTAATTTTATTGTATGTACAAATAATCACTGGTACAAATGACAGGCACATGAGATAATCAATGGAAAGACAATCATATTACTTGGATCTTCCAGTTGCAGCCTCAGACTCAAACACACATTTTATTAGGAGATTCATCTCACTCTTAGCAGGACTGCAAATAGAAAAATGCTGAATCATTCCAGTAATTTATGAAATAAAGTTCATCCAGGCAAGCCAGACTTAAAAATAATATGATTAATGATGGCTGAATTCGATTTGGCAGCTGTATTTTCAGACTGCTGCCGTGCATTGTTGTGGTCTACTAGAAAAGAACTGAGCTATTATTAGTGTTGTTATCACATGAGGATAAATTTGGTCAAAATAACTGCTGGAAAGAGCTTTTTATTTTCTGTCTCCTAACATATTAAATTGATATCATGTTCTCATTAGAGCAGTTACCTCACAAAACTAAAAAGTGACCAACCTAAAAAAAAAAGGTGAAACATTCATTTATGTTGCTTTGGGTTGTCTTTCATCATTCCTGAATCGCCTCACTGACACCTCACATCAGTCAAAAACACTGCAGAGTTTTTGTCAGCGCACTCTGCATCATTTCCTGCCATCGGGCCTTGAGGCAAGCTGTTTTTGTGGAAGTGGGATGTCGTTATGTGCCAAAGGCTCATCAAAGGATACCAGAGATAACGATAACATTTATGACTTTTATGACTGAGTAATGCCTCAAGAGAGGAAATGATAAGGACAGGGCGCCCAGTCAGAAGTGGGAAATGGTGAAAATTGCTTACTTCAGTCACACGTACAAAGTTATTATTTTCATAAGCCTGCTTGTACTCTAAGTTGAGCATTATCCTCTGTATTGTCACTTAGGATAATAAGCTTTTGTTTAAATCAATTTCCATTTGTGACTGATTGTCTCTGGAACGTTCGTCCTTCCACTGAATTTCTTCATAGCTTTGCTTTTGTTGACATTTTAGTTATGTCTCCTTGTCTCTTGAGCCTAATTCCTAGTACATATGATGGCTCTTGAGCTGACCTGTGTGCAGTACTTCCTCCTTCCTTTTCCATTACTCTGGCAATGACAGAGTTCACACACCCAGTGAACAGAGTCACCTCTATTTAACTGAGTCATTTGGCTCAGACACATAAACCCCTGCAACGCTGGTTGTTTCTGTGACTTATCCTCTCTGCTCCCACCAGTCATGAATGGTATCCAGCTGTGCATCACATCAGTGTTCTTTATTACTTTAGTCTTCTCCGATCCAAACATAAACCACATCAGAGGTAAGTCATTCCACATATAGATTTAGTCTGATTAATATCTCTGCCAGCGCAGTAAACCTAAACCTGAATTGTTTCATGTTGTTTTCAGTTTTCCCAGCAGTGGACCAAAGTATAGCTGGAGTAATCCAAGTTTGTTCTTTGAACAACCGGAACCAGCCACAGTATGCCTTCAATGCCTCCGAAGCCCGGACACTCTGCCAGTCCCTCGGACTCCACATTGCCTCAAAAGCACAAGTAGAGGAAGCCCTCAGGAGAGGTTTGGAAACATGCAGGTAAAACCTATGGTTCACAATATCCCCTCTGTTGGAATGCTTTTTTTTTTAAAGTATCTGATTCATATTTTGTTTCTTTTAGGTTTGGATGGATTGATGAACATTTTGCTGTCATTCCCCGAATTCATGCACTGGCCAATTGTGGAAAAAATCAGATTGGATTGGTTCCATGGCGAGCCCCTGTAACAAAGGAGTTTGATGTGTTTTGCTTCAATGAATCAGGTAAGATATCTTTAATTTGTTCTTTGCTTCAACTACACATGAAGAGACAACATTTATTTCATTATTTAAAGTTGCTGCACCTCATTGCTCTTGAAAAGGTGCAGTTTATGTAAATCTAAAGGTGTGCACACGACTTAATAAACTATTATATATTGTCTAAGTATATCCAAATAACAATAAACAGTTGTAAATCAGAGGAATCGATCAAATCCAAATAATTAAATGATATGAACTTATCTAACTTCTCATGGCCTTTATGTGCACCCACAGATTCAGCGACACAAGTGAAGGATACAGCAACTGACAGCCCTTTGGGCAGCAGGTCTCACACAAATCCTCCTTCCAAGGCAACAGACTCCATCCTGACAACACATCTGTTAACGTCTACCTCCTCCTCTCTTCCTTCGTCCTTCTCAACTCCAAAAACCATGAACAATGAAGTAGAACCAGCCTACTTTGTGGGCAGTGCACATAGCTCTACAAACGGTAAGAGTCTCTGCTCTGAAGGAGGCTTTTTGTTTACTCAGTGCGGTGCAGCAAATGCAGTACACGTACAATTAAAAAGAAATAAATAAAAAAGCTTTTTTTTATTAGACATGTTCTGGTACATGCTTGTTGTTTAAATGTTCTTTCTGTCCTATGTTTTGTTTCAGCAACGACAGCGCTCATCAGCTGCACCTGTAGCCTTCTCCTGATTTCCTTAGCTATCCTTGCATACCTAAAATTGTGAGTGTCTTTCCCTGACTACATGTCAAAGTGTCCTTGGGCAAGACACCTAACCCTAGGTTGCCTCTCGATGTGCCCATCGGGGTAAGAGTGTGTGTGTGTGTAAATGGGTGAATGTGGCAAGTAGTGTAAAGCACTTTGAGTGGTCAAGCTGACTGGAAAAGTGCTGTATAAGTACAAGTCCATTTACCATTCAGTTAGCGAGGTATAATTACACCAGTAAAACAGATGGAGAGTTGGAGGAAGATTCCTGAAATATCACTCATGCATGGCAACATCTGAATATTATACTGCAACTTTCCCAATAAAAACAAGACGAACTTTTTATAAATTAATTTTAATAACCAAATATATTTACTAGCGGAAGAAAAAAACTTGGCTTGCTAAGATTTTCAGCATCGGTGTATCTAGAGTGACCAACCAAAATACATGAATATCCATTTTCTAAGAAGGAAAACATTTAAGAATTTATTTTTACACTTGTCAGTGTTCATTAAAAGGTTTATCATTTTAGTATTTCCACCTTAAACCAATATTTTACTCAGAATCAGAATTAAAATCTGAGTGATAAATTGGAATATCTTATTAAAATCCTTAAGGACGAAAACACTTGACATAAGTTAAGTTGCAACAGAAACATTTTCCTGAAGAATAAATAACTTGTCAGACAAAAAGCAAAAAAGGCTCTTAAACGTGTTCATCTTACTCTTAGATTTTAGTTTTTGCTGTGATTTTTTTATCTTTCTGTTAATCTCTGTCAGTTGCATGTTTTTTATTTTCTTTCTCTCTGTAAAAAGGAGACGTTCCTCTCTGAGTGGTGACCTGAAGCAGCAGCAAGAGTACACCCATACAGAAACGTGGAAGTCTGTGACGAATAATACAGAAGCCAAGAAGGCCACTCAGGACGATGAGAGGATGGAAATGGGAGGCAAAGAACATTAAATATATTTCATGAAAAAGCTACTGGACAACAGCTTGATCTGTGTGGGAAAAAAATGCAAGTTAATATTTTTTGTGTATATCTGTTTATTATTTTGAGTTGTTTTATTTCTCGCGATGGTGCAGTTTAGCCACTAGATGGCAATGTTCTCAATACAAACATTTTGAAGTCTTCATTGTCATGGTGTTTCAGATAATGAATGTACATATATGAATAAGTTTAAAAAGAAAAAGTTCCAAACATTTCTTTTACAAAAGTTTGTTATCTTTCCAAATATTCAAAGAATTTCAGTAAAACAAGCTGTCACAAACTGCAGTATAAGGTACAAGTGTTTACAGATATGGGGTTTGTTTAATGACATTATGACATTGACAAGTATAAACCTGCTTTCCACGAGTCTGGACCTCCACATGTTTAGTTTAACCCTCTGAAAACTTAAGTGTCATCAGTCATTTAAGGCATGCATCTTCACCTTACCACGTCCCTCTGTTAGTAACTTGTACTTGTCTTTAATGGACAATATGTGGTGTGTTTGAAACATTACAGCCACCTGCTGACACCTTATAAATAAATAAAATCTAAGTCAGTGTCATTGTGTGATTCTGTCTACTATGGTCTATCTTTCATTCCTAATGAGAATTTATAGCTGCAGACTTTGCTGCATCAACTATGAAACTAAGTTCGTTACACAGTGTTTCGTGTCTATAGGCCATACGGATTTGGGCAACGTTGGTCCGACAGATGTCATTCCCCTCATGTCCGTCTCTAAGGTAGTTCACTCCTAAGAAGTGCTTCTTTTCCTTTAAAAAAAATCTAGTTAGTTGATTAAATTTAATATATATTTGGTGTTGCCTGGTATATAATAAGATGTTACTATTACCTGGTGAGACAACCCACTTTGCAGCACACTGTTTCTGGCAATTTCACACACATCACAAGTGCTCAACTTCCACAGCTGAGCTGCTATAGCATACTCCTCCATCAGGGGCTCCTAGAACCAGACCACACAAACAGTGGATAATAAGGAAGGCTGTTTGTGGCAGAATTAAATCCATCTCACCTTTACAGCTACAGGAATGTTAAACAATGATTGTGACACTGTTTCCTGTATACTTTTACCTTGGTGTAGTGGAACTGCATAGGATCATCTGTGGATAGGGACACACATAGACCTTTGTGCAGGAACTCTTTGAGAGGATTCTTGGAGTATTCAAGGAAGAGGCTGTTGTTGCTGAGAGGAGACATTGCGATTGGCACCTGGGCCAGGTAGTACAGGTACTGCAGCACAGGGCTCTGAGGACAGTTTAGGAAAAAATATTATTCTGGCAAGCAAATTAGCACATCTGGTACACACACAGTGCTCTGCTAAGGTTTGATGTCCTTGATGTTGATAAAGAGTCATTAGCAATCTTTACATAAAATACTTCTTTTACCATTTTATGTAATGTGTGTGCTGCTTTGCCAGTGCAGTGATATAGTGAGCTTTATTAAGTCTGAAGTTCACAAGTAAATAAAAAAATAAAACAGTGTGCATTGCTCCAGTTTTACATTAAAACTGGGTGTCATTTTAATGGAGAGCACCAGATGTAGAGTAGCAGTAAGAGCAGGAGACCTCGGCACCATCTCTATATTATTTCTGGCCTGCTCTCCCATTGTTTACTTTTTATATGTATTCTGTAGAAAACATTTCGATTTAGTATTGTTGTAGTAATTGTAGGACTGAAATGACATTGTCAACACATCTACAGTACCTTCTTCAAGTTGAGTCCATGTGAGATGTTGTCAGCTGTGAGAAAGGCAGAGACCAGATGAGTGATTGATCCTGCTTCTCCACAGTGGGGACGGAACTGGAAGGTGCCTAGCCCACGCTCTCTAAGCAAGATAAAAGTGACATAATAAACAAGTCAACAGATAAAAAGCTAATCACAGATCAATATTTCATCCCTGCATTTGTTATAACTAGATATCTTTATGTCCCTTCATCAATTATGATTGTTCTGCACTTTGCAGTTTCTTTACTTTCTTGTGATAAATTATTTATATACAAAGTAAAGAATGCAGAACAGACAGTATAGTTCAGTCTAAAACCCAGTACATCTTCTATCACTGCTTCTAATTAATTTATGTGTTTTAAAGCAGAATGAAGACGTGAGCTCTTACTTTCTGAGGTTGTTGAGGACCATGATGTTTGCATACATGTGGAAAATGTAATAGCTGTAGGGAGGGTTCTCATCTAAGGTCCACTGTTCAGGTTTTGGGCTCCTGAAGGAGAACATGTGACGACTGTGTTTGGACTCATCATCCACGCTGTCAAAGCCTGACACCTGCATGTACCAAAAATGATTTACTTTTTTTTTTTAATTTACTGCTTATCAAAGACCATCCTGGCTCAATTGCTACTATATTAACTAATCTTACCTATAAACATTTTAATTCATTGTTACCCCAAATTATTGTTCAAGAATCAAGAATTCTTTGTTCTTTGGTTTGATTAATCTTAAAAATATACAGCATCTTACATATTTAAGGAAAACATGGAGTTCTTTGTGCTGTTCTGGGTTGACAGTGGCGTTGAACAGAGGAAGGAATATGTTCTCCAACATCTTGGCAAAATTAGGTACCAGTTTCTTTGACTTGAAAATATCACTGAAAACAATAAAAATATATTTGACCTAGATTTTACAAACAGTGTTTCCATTAGTAGCATGCTTTGATAAAGATGTGGGACTCACTATATTCTGGGCACTTGAATGATCCACCGCATGTTTGGTGAGTGCACTTTTTGGTGAATGAACCACTTTGACAGACTTTCCCACTCCTCAGGAGAGCGTCCGTAGATGGAGAGGCGCGGCTCTGCATGCTGATACTTACTCTCTTCCAGGTCATGTGCAACCTCCTGTTAGAAACAAAAGGAAGTGAGCTAAACCTTTTCTACATCGGCACAGACTGATAATGCACAGCTCCAGGATGTTATACCTTTATGATCCGAGCAAAATACTCTCCATTAATATAGTTGTCAGTTTTGAGGAAGATTTCTCGAAGCTCACTGGCTCCCACTGGGTTATACTTTGAATTGAACTTGTCAAACCGATGAAAGGTTTGTCTTCCCTGTAAATTTCACAAATGACAAAAGTAGATAGTGGGCGAGTTGTAAGAAGCAGAGAGATATAGGACCTGATCCTTAAATGAATTTTCATGACTGTAATCTGAAAAAAGAAATCATTTAACTCAGAAGATGACAGCAGTTTGAGCTGAATGTTAAGTTAAAACATGGTGGGTTTTGGTTTTTTTGTTTGTTTGTTTTGACCTTACAGCATGTACATCCAGAGAGTCCACAGTGAGATCATATGGGTCCATGTTGAGGCTGTGGAAAACCTGCTGAAGGGACAATTTTTGCATGCCCTTTTCTAAAACAATTTGGTCTGCATCAGTCTTGTATGTTTTCTGGATGAATGTCAGCAGGTGCTTCTGAGACATGCATGCGGCTGCGTGAATATGTGTGTCAACCTGCAAGAAAAAAAGATTCATTTAAACACATGGCTATCACCATAAAAATTTTTATAATTAATTTATGCATCAGTCTATTTAAACAAGTCAGAATTAAAAGAACTTTGGTGAAATACTACATTTAAGTATTTCCCCCATGGAGGTCCATGTATTGGGGCAAGACTGTTTCTGTAATTAAAACCTATATTTGAAATATTTACAACTGAGACATGAGTTTTGCTAACTCTTTCTGCTTTCTGCAATATTTCTGTACAGGGTTGATTAGAAAAAGTAAAATCCATTTTTTAGATCCAACTCTGAGATTGAGATTATTTCTCCCTAGTGTAAATAATAAATAAAAAAAATAAAATCCCCAATTGTTGAGACTACCAGTTAAAGTGTCCCTTACCTTCTACTAGATTTTTGTATTTTTGCTAATAAGCCACAACTCAGAAATCACTTACACTTATGAAGTAATCATGAAGCATCCTGCTATTAAACAATGCTATTTTGCTGAGAAACCTTGGGTCCTAGCATACATGTGGCTGGCATGTAGCATCCATCTAAACACGACCCATCTAAGCATACCTCTCCCAATGGTAAAGGCCACCTCCACCAGGTCAATGAGCCTCACTACACCAAAACAACTACTCAAGTACACTTAAGTTTCACAAAGCAGAGCATAAGATGTTTATCCAAACTCCAAACTTTCAAATTTCCATCTGGAAATATTAAGTGAAACTAACATGATAGACTGAGACCCCTACCCAATAACTCACACAACCCAAATGTTTTGCTATGCCACCACTGCCAGACACTACACGATATTAGCAAGTAATATTGGCTGAATTGTTTGCTTGCACATATAGTACCAACCTTCCTAACATTGTAGAAATCTCTGTGAGGTACACTTTTCAGTTCCTTAAGCTCAGCCATCTCATTGAGCATCTCATGGAGGTAGAACTTTGAGCTCAAAAAGTTTAGTCTCCTGTGGCAATAGGTCTTCCTGAAACATGATTGAAACTTAGTTTATATTTTTGTAGCTCTGATGTGTTTAAGTGCTGCATACTGCAAGTGGTACCAACTGGTTTTTCAACCGGCATAACTGCAAAATCTCTTTGTTTTGATAGCTTACGTGGGTCCATCTGCAATCATTGCCAGCACGTGACCAAGATCTATGGCAAAGGTCTCCAGGTCTGGGTAAGGGAGATCATGAGGTTGGTTTTGTTTTAGTGTCTCTGCATTGTCATACACATGCACAATTCCATCCTTCATCTTCAGCTCATAGTTCAAATCTTCAGGGATGTTGTCCATGCTGTAAGGATCCTTATCATCTGCTGGACATGGATACATGTCTGGAGGCCACAACATTATTCTGTTAATGTCTTACATACCAGCATAATATTTTTATTTTTTTTCAAATGGGATATTCATAAGCACCTCATACCTGGTAAGACCTCATCCTCTTCATTCCATTTCATGTTCTCAGCACTGCGGAGGAACTGGCTTGTGGTTCTACAGAATCTGTGATAAGCTAGCTTTGAGTATTTCTCTCGTAGCAGCAGAGCTTTAAACAGACCTTTGGCTGCCTGTTCGTAGTCTTCCACTGTGATCTGAGAGGTAAATGGACATTACAAATAAATACAAGTATGTAAACTATTTGGTGTTTGCATACATAGGAATAGTTAGTGTATATGCAACATTTGAAGCTACACGATCCATTGATTTCTCTAGCTTAAGGCACAAATCACCAATGGTACTTACTCCTGCACAGTAATCACCACTAATAGTAACTCTCTGGAAATCAGGACAGGTTTCTGCCACTGATGAACAGGTGGAAGTCGGGGATAAAAGTGGTGTAAAAGTCCCTGACAATGAGCAATCTGTATTCAGTGGCATCTGAAAGGACAGTGTCTGGGAACGAATCATCTTCAAGCTTTCTCTCCTGGAAAGTTAGCAACATGTTTAATAGTTGATTTAAAACTTACATCAGGTATTACTTCATGATAAGTCATGATACAATTATCTTGCCCTTTGAATTAATATTATATATTTTCTGACATGATCTGACCAGTATGCGGCCTGTTCCTCAGTGTTATAGCAATAGCAGGGCCTACCTCTTTGTACTCTTCTCTGAGTGCTGCTCTGCCAGCTCTTTAAGCAGTTCATGATCTTTGGCTTGCTGCAGGCCAATTGGGCAGTCTTCAGGCACTGAGAACATTGACAAAGCATCTTTGTTGTCTTCTTCTTTTAGTGCTGAAGCAAACACTTCCTCTGTTAGAAGCTGCGTCTTCTCCTCCACTTCATTCAAAATCACCTTCGGAAATTGACGAGACATGTCTGCAAAAAAGGAAGCTGCAGTGAAATGACAGGCAACAGTAAAAGCCTGTTTGCTCTCTCTCAGAGGTGATCTTCTTCTGACCAGTTTATGTTATTTTGTAAACATAAGGATCTACCTGTATAAGGGTTTGCTTGCAAAGCATGCAAACTCAAACTGGCGCAGTAGAACCACCTGCAGAGCTGAGTGAACTGTTTTTATTATTTCAAATAACTTTAAGAAACTTTCTTTTAACATGTTATGTATAAACATTACCCAATCCTTTTTAAGTTTTGTAATTTTATATTATTTAATGTCTGTTTCATTCTAAGAAATATTATTAGTGTCAAGCAACACCTTCTATTTTGAAACTAGCTCTAACAATAAAGTCCTTATTATCCCAGTAACAGATACTAAATGGAAACACAGCCCAGGAAATATTGAAGGGATCGCCATGACACTCACACAGAAAAGAATTTTCAAATGAGCCTTGATCAAATATAAAGACCAAATCCAATGGCTTAATTTAATTGTAAAGATTTGGCTAGAAAAAATAAAGTATTCTGGATCTATTTGTGACATGTCAAATTCTAGTTTCAGTCTTTTATCCCTTTATGAATAGCAGTAAACTTGTTTTATCTCTCATAATCAGAATGGCCTTATAATAATGCCTATTTAAGCTACAGTTTATAATCCCTGCTGATTTCCTTGTTTATTTTGTTTAGTTATTTACTATGATTCTAAACCATGTAGAAGCTTCTGCAAGTAGATTATTTGGATTAATCTTGTTAATATTTTTTATGATACAATTTACAGTTCTTGTTACTGGACTGGCAAAGAACCAACAGAGAAAGGCCACATAGGGTGGTGTAATATAAGCCAGGGTGAGACCAGAGGAAGCTTATCATTCCCAACACACAACACTATCCTGACAACACTGCTGTTGAGCTTAATGGCACCACTTGCACGTTGCAAAAAGAGATAGTAGGCTAATATTGATTGTGAGGCGATAGGTTCATTAATAAGTCTAGGTGGAGGGGGGGGGGAGGAAGGAGGAAAGGAAGGAAAAAAAAGAAAAAAAAAAGAAAAAAGAAAGAAGACAAATAAAAGGGAGTGGGCACAGATTAAACTATGCTCCTATAGGCCAGGGTGTTGGTGC
>JBAMHW010000001.1:18346987-18358593 GCA_037177495.1 Rhadinocentrus ornatus | reverse complement strand
CACTGCTGTTGAGCTTAAGGGCACCACTTGCACGTTGAAAAAAGAGATAGTAGGCTAATATTGAGTGGGAGGAGATAGCTTCAGTAAGAAGTCCACGTCCACCCCCCCCCCCCCCCCAATAAATAAATAAATAAATAAAAAATAAAATAAATAAAATAAACATTTATCTGAGTTAACTACGGAAATATTATACCACTGGAGACAGATGGAACAGTGAGCTAAATTAATAGAAAAACTGCAACCGATCACTTTCTTTCTAAAAAACCAAATAAATAAATAAAAAATTTTAAAAAAAAAATACAGTAAAACTATGCTAACTGTAGAAAAAAAAACACTTACCGTTATGGTTTATCCTTTACATGTGTTTAACATTCATCATGATCGGAGGAAAATATTTGTAACAAAGCGTGTAGCTTTAACAATATCATAATCTTATCTAAAAAAAAAAAAAGTTGTACCAACATTGTCATTTAGTTGCTAGCTGCTTACCAGCTTTCACTGCTGTTCTAGCTAACCTGTTCGAATTAAATCTTAACAAGTGAGCATATATTGTATTTAGAAAAATAACTCGTAGGTTAACACGCTAACACTGTTGTCTTGACCACGGTAACCATGGTTACAAAAAAAAAAGAAAAAAAGTCAAGTGGGGCGGTGTTAGGATATTAATACATATAAATTATATTATATTTAAATAAATCATGTCAATATAGGAGTTGCGGTTTTTAGTAGTATTTTGCACCTAACCTCAAACGCTATTTGGATAGACATCTTTTAATGAAAAGCTCAGTTTAAATTCTGTTTTATTTGCTTACATTCTGATTGAATTAGCGTGTACTTAATTAACAAGACACAAGGGACAGGCTGTGGCATCTGCACTACAATTTCTCCAGGAATTCTACAGTCATAGATATCAATGATTGTGAATTGATAAAACACCCAACATTTAGAGAGGCTCACCTGCTATATGCTATCTAATTTGCTGCTCATCCTCTTTATTTTGATGGATGTAGAATGCAGAGAATGAACCATACAAGTACTGTTACCTAACTCAGCTTCACAACCATTTAGCTTGTTGGACTTACCCTCTTTGATGTTCATAGCCATCTCCAGGAGTCCACTTAAGTAGGAGAAGCACTTTATAGCGCAGTGGTACCTTAAAAGGTTTTGTTTGCCATCCGTAAGGTGGGACACCACTAGTCTAAGGTGGGACACTGCTAGGGTTTTGTTTTCATGGCTTCCAATTTCTCTATTTTAAGGTGCCAGAGTCACCATGTTGACAGAGCTGCGAATCCTGGGAATATTTCATAATGGCTGTTTAGAAAGAGAGGATCTCAGTCTGAGCAGAGAAACACCACTGTCATTTCTTTTTTACTTAGTGTCCAAGTCAGTCATACAGATGCAAATGCTCAGCACTGAAGTGCAAGCAGCACAGTGTTCACACACAGAAAGAGGGGGAATGAGATCTCTTTCCACTTCTGTTGCAAAGAGCCGTCACAACCAGGTGATTGCAAAGTTATTTGTCCTTCAGGTCATGGTTTTCTCTTTATTAGTAGAATAATGTTCATACTGTGTGATGCTAATGCTGTTTAACTATTTATAAATGGCAAGAAATAATCTTTCTTGGCTTGTTTTTAACTATGTTTTGGAGGAAAGGAAATACCTTTCGAGGACAGGAGTTAGACATCTGTGCCATAGAAGGATCATACTGATTTACTTTTTAAGTTTATGTAGCTGTGTGCACAATTTGCACAACTACTACAGCTGTTTTATATTTGTGAAACAGATCTTTTAAAAGGACAATTCTCTAAGAAGGACTTTCAACGCTAGCATTTCCTGATTCTATATCACAATACCACTGTGAAAAAGTATTTTATTCAGCATTACAGGAGCCTTTAGGAGATTTTCTAATTTAGGAAACATTAGATCAGATGATTGACAAACATTGTTATGGTGTGGGTCTGAAGAAAGCACAACTGGATACTTATGTGAAGAGTATCCTAATGGTGCTTAGTCTTGGACTGTGCTAATGTGAATTTAAGCACCCTGATGTTTGTGGGTCTACTAAAAGGCACTTTAATGCGGAAATTTGGAGTCAACCATATCATATGCATGGTTACTTTGGAGACTAAGGATCATTATACATTATTTCCTAGTGCATGTGTAAATCACATTGGAGACTGCATGAGGCCAATATTGGACGAATGACAGTCCTTTCTCAGACCCAGCTTACTATATTCTACAGTCTTCATCTAGTCTCTTTTGACTTTTCTCAGACACCTTGCTGCTCATATTGGTTGAGCACCCCAGCTGGCTCTGTGTCAAAGTCATATCTGAAGGAGAGATCAGTAACATAAGAGAAAGCCATATACCACATTACAAACATAGTGATGAGAGAGAGAGTAGAAGACGCTCACTCTTTCCCAAGCAAGGACTTGAGTGCTGCTTTACGAGAGGTGTGTCTCCTCTTCTCATCTTCCTTAGTGGTTGGGCCCTGCACTAGAATGAAGAAAAACAACTACAGGAAAAGCACTTACCCTTCACCAGAAAACAGCTGGCTTACAATCATATTCTTGTGCATCTTAAAATTTTCTGTAAGCTAAGATGTGTACATTTTTAATGCATTTGAATGTTGCTTTCAATACTGACATGTATAAACCAGTTTTTTAACTACAGAATCATATTCTGTTACAAAGCCATAATAGGAATGAAACAAGAACATATTAAATGACTATTTGACAACATAGCAAGACACTTGCAAAAAGTTATGTTTACCTCTTATTGTTTATCATCAAATGTCATCGCCTATCTGACACTAACACTGCATGTCAAATGCATCCACTCACCTCATGTAGCTCTGCTGTGTTTGAAGTGCACAAGCTGCACAAGTTCGTCAGGGTATTTGATATCTCATTCACCACCCTGCAGCAAAAAAATACTCCATCCTTAACTCTTTCCTGGCCACAGCTCAGTAGAAAAATAACAGCTGGCACCAAATGCCAAGGTGTGCCTTTATGGTCATGACACTACTTTTTTATGGAGTCCTAATGGAAATAGTTTGTTTGTTCATTTATTAGATCCCCATTAGCTGCTGTCATTTCACAGCAGCTACTCTTCCTGGGGTCTCCACAAAATCATTAATACATCCATTAATTAAAATACATAACATACAGCACACAACCACACCAACATCAAACACAAAGACACCTGCTCAAGGTACAAAACTAACATCTATAACACTGAAAGCCAACAACGGCATTGTAACTGCATTTCCTCTGCAAACTAAGGAATTGCATGATCTTACTACTCTCAAAACAATAGTTCACTTCTAAACAGACAATATTATTCCTGAATTCCAGAGGTAATTTCAGCTTCTTTTTAAAGCTTGCCATGTCATTTTCTAAAATCAAAGAGGCTGGTAATGCATTCCATGCCACCATTGCTCTGTAATTCATTGTCTTCTGTTTTAAGTTAGTTCTACATCTGGGCAGCAAAAAACGACCTGCTGACGATTGCCTCATTAAATGATTGTGTGTGTCTGAGAAGAACGATAATCTTCTGTACAATTATTCAGGTGTCTTGGTCATAACTACTTTTTTTTTGTTAAAAATATCGTTAAACATTGCATCCTACATTCTAAACTCAACCAAGATAGATGATGATTCATAATACTGACACTGGTCTGGTAAGGACACTGCAGAACAAGTCGAGCAGCTTTGTTCTGAGATACCTGCAGCCGGGCCATGATAAAATTTAGAGAAGTCACTTTGTCACTTTGTAACTTGTCAGTTAGTAAAATGTCAGAGTTTTGCTTTGCTCTTTTCTTCTTTTTAGAAGCTTACTAACATTATAGAAACAGTGTTTTACTTTTAAATTTGACTGAATTTATTTTAGAGTGTTAAGCTGTCCACTTCTTCTGTTAGTTATTACTACAGTTCCTTGACTGGGATTCATTCTTTTACAATGCTATTGCACAGGTTCACCTCAACATTTCACTCTACAAGAGCTAGTGTCCTTATTATTGCATAGGAAATAGGAAAGACGTTTTGCAAAGACACAGAAAAATCCCAATTGTCTGCACTGCAGTCACAATCGGTATCTGGATTTGTCTCAGGCAGATCATGCAGAGCAGAATAAGCAGTCTTGTAGCACAACATGGGCACTGAACAGCTTCTCACTTCATGTCTGGAGAGGACTCAAATCTAATGGTGTGGTCTTAAGCACAGAGAGGACCCACAGTCCCTGATCTAACCTCACAGCGGTTAGAGATAATCTGGCTAATCCTCTCAACAGGTCATCAGTGTACTTTCAGAGCTGCCTTTAGCCAACTGACTCTTAGTCCAGGACATGGATTATATTGATTAACAACCATATTGGCAAACCTATTTATTCATCTGCTTTCTTTTTCTGTGTGTTCTGTCCCTCCTTCACCTTCGTAGCTATGTAATCGTCTATATATGAGCAGTACAACAAACAATGTAAACAGGTGGGTTTATTTATAATTGATTTTTACGGAATTCACCTGGCAATTCAAGACAGTTGTTTTTCACTTTGGTAATTAAGTTTCAGTGGTTATTGTATGATTTAACCAACATCCGACAGGAAGGAGTAGATCCCACAAGAATTATACTAATATAACACAGCTAATATTACAATGTAAAGCATAAAAGACCTTCAGTGTAGCATACAGCAAGTCCTGGAATGTGGGTATTATTTCTTACCTGGTGACCTACCGCCACATCTATGGCGTCACTAGCTGATTGGTTTACTGAAGGAGTGAAACCTTCATATAATTAGTGAGTACATTGTGTCAATTGATTCATTCTATTAATAAACTGATTTTACTGTGATAACAAACCCTGTTTTATTTATTTTTGCTTATATAAATAAAGCTTATGTCCAAAAACTTAATTCCCATTAAATATGTAAGGCAAGGCAGTTTATTTGTATAGCACATTTCATGTACAGGACAATTCAACTTGCTTCACATAAAACAAAAGCATTACAGATTTTAAGAAATAGGAAAAGGCAGAAAAAAAATGTAGAGGCACATGTTATACAATCAGCCATTAGATGGCATATTTTCTTTCTTTTATAAGAACCTCTTGCTACGTAGTCATTTGTGGGACAGGTGTTGTCTAAAGGAACCATATATTGTGTTGATTAAAAGTACTCCTTGGCTATAATTAAGAAATAGATAAAAATCACAATGTTTGAATAATGTTATAACAGAAAGTTTTTTATGCAAATATAAATTCCATCATGCAAAAGAAAAAGCTTTGAGCAAACAATGCATGAATGTGTGAGTATGCTGTTAATATAAATTATTTAACTATCCACATACTCGATTAGTATCTATAAGCAAAAACCCTTTTTCTACACAGAGTCTATAAAGATGGTTAACTAGTATTTTACATAAGAAAATGTATTATTGTTCAGGACACTTTACACAGGACAGAGAAGTTAAATCTGTAGTTCAGCAATGTAATTTAAGGAGTATTTTTCCTCTTGTTTCTGTTGCTGATTTTAATTTTTTTTAAAAGGAGAGATAATTAAACTGTCTGAATAAGTCACACCAAGAATAAAAATGCACATGTTTGCTGTTTTTACCATCAAATCTCTCTAGATGGCAATAGAGATTGCACAATCACAGCTCTGAACCTTTCTGTGTAACTTCTCGCATCACACAGCAACTTTTTAACATAGGCTATTGGTCAATTTTTACTCTTTCTCTAAATGTATATGATGAACTGTATGTCACTGAACATATATATATATATTTTAAAAAAAAAACATAAGCATAAGCATAAAGCTCTCCAACGGATGTCAGAGATGAGAAGTCTTCAGTGTGTCTAACTGTGGAGGGCTGGTTAGGTGCTTTGTTGTAGCCATCTGTGATGCTCTTGCTGGAATGTTCGACTGGAACCCCCCACCAACCTTTTTGTGTCCCAACCATGTACCATTGAATACAGATGGAGCTTAATGCTCTGTCTCCTCTGACGGCTTTGGGGGTCTTCTGTGGTGTGGGATGAACCAGCAAATATGAGCTGAACCTATCAGGAATGTGCCTGGCACCCTGTCTGCCCCTTTTTTGGGGGTAGCTGAGGGTCATAACTTGGGGAATGGAGTGAGAGGAGTGGAGGCTCTAATGAGAACCTGTAATCACTTAACAGAGACCAGGTGCTCAGTGTTTTGCTTCATTCAATTGCTTTTAGTGAAAAGAAAAAGGAGGTGAGAACACGATCTAGATTTTGTATGCAAAATCTTTATTGAATGACAATGTTATTGCTTTGACACAAATAAAATAGAACACATTTACAAATATATAATAATATACCTATGAAACACATATAAAATTACCACAGTTTGCAAAGGAGTAATGACAATTAGCTACAATGCCCATATATCTATATTTCTTCCTGTACAAAAATAACTCTATCTGCATAAGTACTTTATTGTAACTTCTATATAATATTTAAATAAAGAAGTTCATATATACACATACTTGCGATTAAAAAAAAATAAAAGATTGCACATGTTTTTGTACAGACAATAACATTTTCAAGTATATTTCAATCCATTGTGGATTGGCACATATCTCACAGAATCTAAGGTATTTTCCCTTATACAGTGTCCAAAACTCTGAAGCCTATCTTCCTGTTTGGCATTTTGGTGATGATCACTTTTCCTGATGATTCATTATAATTTAAGTCCAAAAGGAAAAGTGCATATAGTTACTGACAGTTTGATGGAACATGGTGGTGTAATCCTTAGAAGATAGCACTTATCAAAGTCCTTGCTTTGAGGAATAAGTGTGTAAAAGTCCCAGAATGTTAGAAGAGTGTTCCCTCTTAAATCTAGAGGATGTGTTCACTTTGCCATGAATTTGCACTCTTCTTCTTTCTCTGCCAAGCAGAGAGCAGCACCTGTAGTTCGCTCCACACTGAGCCATCCAGTGTCTTTAAGCCAACTGTGATTGTGTGCACGCTCTACACTGCTGAGCTGCAAGGCTCAGCTTTTAGAGAAACCCAGCTGCAGCCAGTCTTGCTCTTCTGACTCTCGTCCTCACGCTTGGAACAAATTTGCTGGAGTACACTTGGCAAGAGTTTGAGGCATTTTAAGGAATTTTAGAACAGAGCAGAGAGGTCACTTGCTCAAAGAGCTGCTTCTTTGCATTTTTTTTCCCCCTGACGCCTCTCTCAAAGTCCTACTCATGTCTGTCTAAGGAGAGCCTCAAGCTTGTGAACTTGTGACTCATTTGTGCTCCACACGGGCCTCAGCCTGCCTTGTTCCAACCTCAGTGTGACTCTGCGCACTGGAAGAGATCGGCGCCTCCGGCCGTATCCCTGAGGGCTGATCTTGTCGACAGGAGCACTGCCGATCTTCAACTTGTTATTGAACTGGTGTAGGCGGTGTGCCAGGTCGTGTAATGTGCAGGTGCCCAGTGAACAACCTTGTCTTCTTGACTGGTTGGCTGAGTTTTTAGACCTCTTGGTTCGGACGTTGATGTCAGTCCTAGATGACAAAAGGAGAAGACATGAATCCACCTGTTCTTCCAAGTTGTTAATGGCTGAGCATGCATTGATTAAATTTGTATTCCCTTTTAATAATAAGTATAAACATTTAAAAGATTTAATGACAAAGTAGAGATAGTTTGCAGTTTTTAAAGTTTCATGATTTATGTCTTACCTGGAATGTGGCAGCAAGGTATCCCTGATATCTTCAGGTCTGACAAAGTTCTCAGACTCTGCTCTCCTCTCTACTGTTACACTGTCAAGATCCCGTCTCAGTCTGCTCCCTAGCCATATGCTTAGTCTGCAAGAGGGGGGGGGGGGGGGCACTCCATTAGTCATTTGGCAATTATTTGCTTAACACAGATTATTATATTTAAAACATTTTAATTAGGAAATTAAACACCTTTTTAAAGTTATCTCACCTTTTTTTCAATTCGGGATTCACCTCAAGTTTCACACAATGTGCTACTGTTGCCAGCAGACAGCAATAGAGGAAGGAGTGGAAGATTGTTTTCATTTTGGCTCCTGTGGAAGTTAAGAAAACAGGAGTTGGTTTATTATGCTTACAATTAATATTTAGTTGCATGAATTTCTCTACTGTCCCTCAGGCCATTTAAAACTAATTCATACTGTATAGGTACGACAATTCTTCTTTCTTACACAAGAGTCCAAAAACCAAGTTATTTGCACACATCATTCATTTATTTAAAAAGTTAAGCTAAGGTCAGATTTTGCCCGGTTAAGTAAATCTACAACTACACTTTGGGCCCCTTGCCAGTAATGTGAAGGACACAGTCTACCAAGAAGGGGTCCAAAATAGGCTCAGTGCACAAGTAGAGCAAACCTGTTAATTCATAAAATTTTACTTGCAGAAAATATTTAACATGTATTGCACTACTCCTGTTGGATGCTTAATACCTTGAAGGCAATTCCCTCACAGACACACACACATTAAGAGCTGAACAGCTTATATAACCAGACAGATAACCTGTTGTTATTTCTACACTTGTGCCTTGACCTCAAAAATAAGCAAGGATAAAGCCATCAGCTGGGAGCATAGCAATGCTTTCTTTAAAGGAAAATGCACATACCTTCTTTGGCAGTTGGGTTGTAAGAAAAAGCTCTCTTTGTATAGTCAGCTACAAGAGAATACTCCACAAGTTTCTTGAAATTACCACTGGTTCTGAAAGGCAGCTGTGTCACTCTGCTAATAGTTCCTACACACCAGACAGGGAGCCTTTATACAGAAGGTGGGAGGGGCTGACACAGACTCTCATCCTTTTCCCCCACCCCATTCAGCACATTACTGCTCTGCTTGTGCTTGTTAATGTGGTGCTGTAGTGCACAATGCTGCACAGTATTAAAAATAAAATCATGATTTCAAATTAAAATGCAAAGTAAAAAGTTTTAGAGCTCATTGAAGAAATAAAGTGTTGCAATTGTATCCTGTTTTCAAAACTTGGCCACAACACGCCTCAGTACAAAGTGTTTTAATATTCTTTAAACATGTTTATTTTTATATATATATTTCTTTAACTGAAATAAAATTGAGAAGGTATCAATTAAGTAAGACAATTCAACAGCCTTTGTCGCAGGAAGAACAGAAGATGTTTATCTCAGCTGATTGCTTTGTATGGGGGCTGTCAGAAATCTAAATAACCACAAAAGAAAAGGTTCAAATGTTCATCATCTAATATTTAAACTTGAGGACAGTTAGGTATAGTTTTTGTTTAAGCTTCTTTCAGTCTTTCTGGCTAATTGTGGAAAGTAAAATTTGAGGAATGTTTCCACGGTCAGTATGAGGGCACTCCCCAACACAGCTTTAAAAAACACACGGTGAAGAATTCAAGACAGGCATTGAGCAACTGATTAAATATAGTAAGTATTCCTAGCTGTAAATACAATATACCCCGTTTATTTTTTTTTACAAGGTAAACATTAACTTTGGACTGGTTGTGTAATTTAGTTTTTATAGTTAGATGAATGTGAAATGGAATTTTACAATTATAAATCTTGTCTGAAAATTAAATTGAACAACAATCTATGAGATATGAACAATATTATTGGAAACATTTTTTAAATAACTCAGCTCATGTGTCACTCTTATGAATATAAGTAATTTGAACTTCCTTTTGTCTTACAAATGGTCAGTCAAGAATCTGTGAGGTAATAACAGGAGAAAAGGTCATGCTAGTCCTAAATGATATAAAAAGTAGCTACAGAACTTCCTTTTCTTGCTTGTTAAAAAGACAAGTCTCTCATCCACAAGGGCTTTTTGGAGAATGGGAGAGCCATCTAACTCCCTATACTTGCATGGAACATGTTTTACATGATCAAACTAACCATTTATATATGTATTAAAGCTAAATAACTAAAAGCAATATGAAAAGGAAGCTATTTCAACAAACAGTACCACAAGTTGTGTTCCTGATGTAAATAATAAGCACTTTAAAGACAATATAATAGCACAAAACAGTATGTGAAGTGACCAAATGAAGAGGTGTCTGCTTTTAATCACAGCACTCTATCTCACTGACTCACAGCCAGTGAAACTTTACATCTGTATTGATATTTAAGATTAGCATATCATTTAGAAAAACTAAAAAAAAAAAGTTTATGGATCTAAAAAGATTGAAATCTTACACCTTCACACTTTAAATGTTTCTTGAACTGTTGTAAAGACCAGAGGAAAAAGCATCTGGTTTTCTCAGCAAAAAAATCCCATTTAGAAAATTCATGTTGCAAGCAATACTTTCAGTTTTCATTTTCATTTCAGTTTCCCTGAATGGAAAAGAAAATCTAAATGAATAAAAGGTTTACTTAATGATTGACATTTCACTGTAACAAATTACAATCCCATAATTCATACTTAATTAATTTGATATAATCTTTATTTTATTTATAGTTCATTTATATCTCATGCGCCCTCATTCCAAGGGTGGTGTTATATTTTAAACTTAAAAAAATACATAGATGACAACCACATGTGCTGTAAACTAGAAAAAGTTCTGTAAGCACTTTATAATGATAATTGGTTCCAGCTGACAAGTATTCCCTCTGTACCAGAGTTCATAACAAGAGATGTTGCAATCATGACAACAAATTTCTGCTTTTGCCTTTTGATTCCTTATATAGTAATCCTTAGTTTGTCCTCTGTCAGAGTTTGACTGACACGTTATCTACCACTTCCCATTTTCATCATTGGGCAAAAATTATCCTGTGTACCAGGAACTAGAGGATGATTCATAATTGTCAAGCTATGATGAACCTATAAATGCTTTGTTCTTTGAGGGTCTCATCAGCATGAAATTCCCATCATTCTGGTGTAAAAATAAAATAGGCAACCACAGCATCTACATTTCTTTTTGTTTTGGCACAAGTTCAACTCTTTGACCCCTTCTGTTTTTTACTAGCAAACACAAGCAACGTGTGGGAAATAGGAGACACTGAAAACACAGATGAAGAGTCAAAGAAAAAAACAGAGGAAATTGCATGCTGTGTTCCTGCTATTGTCGAAAGTGATGGTGGTTTGTGTATTTGTCTCACGCATTTGTGGAGCTCCACGTGCTATACCTTGTGACAACTTTTCCTGTTTTTATAAATATTTTTTATTTTGCACTAACCACAGGGGTCTCCTGTCTCTGACATAAAAAATGTAAAATTACAAGCACAAAAAAAGCAAGGGAATGAGACAACAGCAAAAATATTCTTTTCTTGTTGTTCAATGACATTTGATCTACAAATGTAGGATCAGAATCATAACCTTGTGGGCTTGAGCATTATCTACAGTAATATGTCTAGGTCTATGTATATTTGCCAATTTGGTTAACAGTCTCAGTAGTATTTTGGTGCAGGTTTTTCCCATGAGCTCTTGAAAAGCTGCCATGGACCCTTCAGGAAATTTATGACTGTTTCAGTAAGATATCACAAATCACAATGCTTCTCGTTGTAACACAAATTTTTGTTATAGTGTGTTTGATTGTGCTAGAGCATGCAAAAAAAAAAAAAAAAAAAAAAAAAAAACGCCCTCCAAAACAAAAAAGAGGCTGTCTCGAAACAATTCTCTCTTTCCACCCCCAAGACCCCCCCCCCAGG
>JBAMHW010000001.1:18313842-18324237 GCA_037177495.1 Rhadinocentrus ornatus | reverse complement strand
ACTGGCCTGTCTCCTGGTAGCGCCTCCATGCTCTGGACACTACGCTGACAGACACAGCAAACCTTCTTGCCACAACTCGCATTGATGGGCCATCCTGAATGAGCTGCACTACCTGATCCACTTGTGTGGGTTGCAGATTCCCAATCTTATGCGCTGCCTATGTGTTGTGTTCCCACGTCCCCAGTTTGAGAGCCACTGCCTTAAATGCATCAGCAAATTATTAATATCATGGTTTATATATTGATAAGTATAAATGCAGGAAGAATACACAGAACTGCTGCAAGATGGATCAGTGTTTGTTCTGATTGGCATGCAGGGCTGGACAGGGCTTTCAGTTCCTGCTGCTACTTCAGCATCATTTGATAATAAATATTCAGACAGCTTTGATTGATATAAGCTTGAAGGCATAAAAGTCATCACATGTAAGCATCCAGGGACTGTATTTTGGTTTTGCTGCATTTAATAAAAGCAGCATTTTACAGTATCTCACTGCCTGGCCATCGTACCTAACTATGTTCTACACACATGATATTTTGTACACTGTGATCAAGAGAGAGGGAGCAAATTTGGTTGGTCATTCTTACCGTTGTGCGGTAGCTGGACTGTGTTGTGCATACAGAAGCAACGAGGTACAAGCAAGGTTCGGAGAAGGTGGAGGACAAACTGTTCCCAGTTTCTGTAGTAACAGATGAGACACGAAGGCGTTATTGCTGTTGCAAAGTATTTTCTTTTTAAAAAGGCAACTGGACATCCTCAGAGTTGTACGATTTTTGCCAGCTCTAGTACTTTATAGCTATGCAAATCAGTTTCTTGTGTCACACAAGTCAATGTGAGAATGGTTTTGTAACAGCCTGGTGAGGGTTGTCAGTGTTTAATTGTATGTTGTTGATAGGTGATACCATCACCTTGGTACAGCAAGGACGTTATTAGGCTTTTACTTCATTGATCAAACCAAAACCCAGTTTACTTTCTAAACAGACTAAAGAAATGTAGCTGCGTTTGTTTCACTGTTATGAACAAATTGAAAAAAATGACACTTTTTCCACTTGTTTGTTTCTCCTCCCCCATTTGACCTGATGCCAACCCCCTGCAATAGTAACATCTTCCCATGAAACAACACACTAATATTAAGTTATTACTTTTAAAAAAATTTGATCAATTTTACTTAATTTCTTTTGTGAACTTTAACATTTCCAAAGTACTGTTGTATCGTAGCTCCGAAAATCAGCTTGTGATCAAATGACATGACAGCATCATAAGTCGGGGGAAAATAATTCAGAGAAGAATTACATTTTTCACGCTGCCTGTAACTGTAATTAACAACAAGAATAACATACTTGTGTCAGTCCCCTACCTGGAGTCCTGCTTGTGTATGTGAGCAAATGCTGAAGCGAGACGCCTTGACAGTTTTGCCCGAGAGGTCAAACACATTCCAAAGCACGACAGAGTTCAGTGTTGAACATGAAGGTCAAACCATTACATGTACCCTGCAGACAACGTTCTGTCAACAGACTCATTCCTGCCGTCTCCTATGAAGTCATAATTCCCAGCAGAAAAACAAAGTGTCTCCTCTGAAGATCTCATATCGGTCTTGTTTGATCACATGTCAAAGACTAAGGCATTGCGTACTGTAAGACGATTTCAGCCTTCGCTGGAAGTTAAAGATGGAAACGTTTATCTTTCATGCCACAAACCGCAGTGCACTGAGTGCATTTTTATTCCAAAGGTCAAAGTGAGTAAGTTAGTGCTGAAACAATTAGGCAGCCAGTTAATTAGTCAATTCAAATACAATTGATCACCAGCAGCTTACCTTACCTTTCCTTACCTTTAAATGATGTGAGATAAGTGTTTGCCAATTCCAGCTCTGCAAGTGAAAATATGCTTTTTGATATAATTTTGAACATTTTTGGGAATTTGATGCGCTGACTAGTAAAACCTCATAATTTTCTGCTGAGTTGCTGTGTGTGTGTGCTTACTGTCTCGTGAGATAGCATATGGATGGGTTAAATGCTGAGGTCAAATTCCTGAGATTTTCCTCTGTTACAGCACTCATTTGTGGGATAGGTCAAATTTTGACAGTTAGCAAATATTTTATATATAAGTTAGTCTGGTTGTGTGGGTCTGTTTCTAAAAACACCTTGGCCAGTAGTTCAGGTCAGAGATTAACATGGTAGCTGAAACCTCTGCAATGAATTATATACCTTCATTTGTTGCACGCTGTCGTACTGTGACGTCTTTTCTTTGTTTTTATGGTGTGTAGGTGACCTTTCACACCTTTTAGGCTTTGTATCATGTAGCCTCAGGTGTATGACAGTGAAAATACCATCAGCCTAATTCTTTGATTGCGCTTCCACTAAGCAGTAATTCAGTACTGTGGGTTTTCCCTTCCGCGAGTTGTTCTTTTACCCACCCACCCTACGATTAACTTACTTTTTTACCCCATCGCTTCATCACGCATATATTGGTTGTTGCAATTTTACAGGGAAAGGCATTTTAACAATGGCTCTCGATGATTTCCTAAAAACTGAGGTAAACATGGACGTGCCCTATAATCCAGCTCTACTAGGGGCGCCTAGATTCTGAGTTTATTTTTATTTATTTATTTAAAAAATCACTGAGATTAAGTGCTCCCCAGCATCTTTTTTCTTTTTTTTTTCCAGGCACGCCAGAATCTGTGCATTCTGATTTATTATGAGGTTCAACTTTTGAGTTAAGTTCAAAATACTGAAGAATTTAGCTATGTAGGTGTTTGAATTAGATAAATAAAATAAAATAAATAAGATTTAACATTTTTCTTTACATTTTCAGGTATGCATTGACAAAAAAGTAATAAAATAAATAAACAACCAGTTATTTTATCTAAAACATAACGCCTCCTACAGTTCAAACTAGTGGGTTCCTTACCCCTTTATTGAAACTCAAAAGTGAGTCATGTGCAATGAAGCTACTTCAAGGCTGGTTGATGTCAATAAGAAGTTGCTATTATATAAAGTTGTTCTTGCACTGCACCCTGTTGTGTCATAGCGGAGATGGCTCTCATTTGCACACACACACACACACACACACTAGATACACTGCACAAGATTGGATTCATTGTAAAAGCTTTCTGCGTCTCAACAGACTTTATACTTTATATAAAACATAAAACAATGACCTTAGACCCTTAGATTCCAAATACATTCCTTCAAATAAAAATTTTCATTCATGAAGTTTATAATAGCTACTTCAAGGCCAACCTATTTCTTATAAAAGAATGTGACCTGGCTCAACCAGATTGTAAACATTTTAGTCATTTCACAATTGTCTTGTCTAGATCGTTGACTCCTACAACTCCTCCCTTTCCCCTCAAATCCCCACTGTAAGAATGCTCAAGCTAATTAGATAATGTGGCTGGTGTCGTGCTAATTTGGGATTGAGAAACATTTAGGAAAAAATGTAAAATATTCATGTTGTTAAAGAAAAGGGATTACTTCAGGACGTAACTCCAGATTTTTGGGGCTCAGGTCAGGTTTACTTAACCTAAAAGAGGATTCCCCATTTCTGCTGCAAGGCGTTGCCAATGTAGCCTTTTCCTTGCAGTAAATTGGATAAGTGAGTCATGACTAAGCTTAACTACATTGTTCATCTTCAGCAGCCAGGGTTGGTCAGGTTTAAGCTCTGTGCCAAACCACAGACTGACAAAAGACTGCACTTAATAGATTTATAGATTGACACAAGTGACCATAACTTGATGTGCTGCACTGCACGTCGGTCTTTTGCTGTTTGCAAAGCTGTGAGAGAAAAACCAAACAGTGCATTCCAGATAGCAGGAAACTGTTCCAGCCAGGGAAAGAATGGGATCATGTGTTTGTCAGGAAGATCCACAGATGAGTAATCAATGCTTTATGTGCCAGTGAAACTAAACACAAAAGGAAACAAAGCTGGAGCTGTCAAGCAAGTCGGAATTTTTCTTTCTGAAAAGCATTATGAGCTAATCAGGAAGCGGGAATACACAGGATGGAATCTAGCCAGAGTACATAAGAGAATACACATCCTCAAAATTTCTGGAAAAAAAAAAAGTAATACAAGCTGGCCTTCCAGAAAGGTTTTGTTGTTTTGTCCTGACCGACCTCAGACTTATAGGAATTAAATAAATAAATTGAGCCACTGTAGCCACTAGAAGCTGGAAAAAAAACCAAGTAGTTATGAAGTGGTGCCACGCGAACAGGTCCAAAAAACAAAGTTTTGAGATACCCTGGCTATCCTGTGCATTTCCTCCCTATCATTCAAAGAGCTGACTGTCACCAAATATCACTACATGGTTACTGTTGAATCCCACAGTTGCCAGTAAACATGTTGTGCCTGCTGCCAACATGGGCCACTGACTGACAACGTTGTCTCCCTATATAGTCATTGATTGAGTCTTTTGAGAACCATTTATTTACCCCAAGATTTTAAATTTGATATTAAATTTATCAACACTGATGTATACAGTTTGTTTTAGGCTATTTCGATGCATTATGCTAGGGGTGCCCAAATTCGGCCCCTGTCCTGCAGGTTTTGGATATTTCCTGCTGCAGCAGGTCAATATGTTTGGGCAGGGCTTGACAACAAGCTGTTTAGGAGAAAGCAATTTGAATTAGTTGTGTTGGAGCCGGGAAACATCTAAAACCTGCAGGACTGCAGCCCTCAAGGACAGGAGCTACACCCCTTCATTAGGCTATTTGTAATTACTCCCCAACAAGGTTTTTCTGTAGTGAGAAATGCTTGTGTGTTTATGGTAATTAAAAAGTACAAACTGCTGAATATTGAGCCTCTTAAATGCATTCTGAGGTGACACATTGGCCTTGAAAGGCTGGACGTTTGAAGTTTCAAGTGCATAATACTGAGATTTATTTGACACAGTGTTAGGCACTGACAGAATAATAATATGTTGCAATAATGCATTACATTGCTGTTATTCATTGACATTTTTAGCCATGTTAATAAGAGTGTGGGGCTCTAAGGATGGTGGTTGTCACATCCTGTTAGCCTCTGTGTTTAAATAGCAGTGTGTTCTGTCAAGGCAACAATGAACATTTGTTTTTTTTAAGGTCAGTTTATGCAATAATACTTTAGACTCAAAGTTCCACCACTAAATTGTTGTATATGGTCCATTGCAGGTGTGGGATTGTGTTTCTGAGCTTTGGCATTTTTGTGCTGCCACGTTTGGTAGGTGTGTACCCACTAGCCATTGACAGTGTGAGGGTGTAATGACAGTTTAAATCACTGTATCCTCCTTCTATTTATTACTTAACAATACAATACTAAACACAAACATACAAAACTGACCATAGTTTTTTCTGTGAAGCTTAATGTTAAAAAAAACTGCTTGGTAAATGTACCGTATATGACTCACAGGGAAGCTTATTAAAACCCTTGTTGCTCGCATATACTCACATATACTCAAATATATTCATAGAAATGAATATATTTACAAATGCTTGTTGTGGTTTCAGCTGAGCTTACCAAGGGCCAAAGTAAGACCAAGATTTGCAGTGAGTACTGTAACTTGGCCCTAGCCCCCACAAGGCAGTGGAGGAAGCACCTGTTCCATAGTCATTATCTGAAGGGTTGCTCTGAAGGGTTCAGCAGTCTGGCGCATGACAGCCATTGTGCTGATATGCAACCTCAGGACAAAGCTGTTTACCTTTGCTCTTTCATGCATCACTCCGTGTGCTCAGAAATGTGTTTTGATGTTGTTTGCTTTTTATAGACAAAATTAAACTACCATGGGTGGGGGGAAAAAGACAGTGTAGTTGTTAATTACATACAAGAAAAAGCCTCAAAATGAATGCTCACAGCCAGTTCCCCAAAAGTTCTGAACTGAGGACATGCTCTGTTTTACAGTGTACAGATATCCTTCACCTGTTATTAAAGGTGAGCTTTTTAAAGGTTAAATGTAATCTGCAGGCTTTCAAGCTGTAGAAGCCAGATGTGACCCTGTATCGGGTCCTGGGTCCCATCATGGTTCATAGTGAAGGGATCAAAATAACCTGAGTTTAAGTGTAAGTTTGCTACACGCTGAAAATATTCAGTAGACCCACTAGTTAATGCTGAAAGTCTTCACCTGTAAAATCCGTTTATTTCCAGGAGTTAACCACATAGGACAGTCATGCTTGTGTTTTCATCAAAGCTGTCACAAATGTCAGAATCCGAAAAGGTCGTTACTGTCTGCGGGTGTCTTTTTTATGTGCTACTCATTGTCACAGGATATCTGGGAGAAATCACACATGGGCTTTAACTCCTGGATTTAATTGACTGCTGGCTGGAATTTTACAATTTGTGAAACTAGTTATGACAGGGCTCTGTCATGAATTTAATATTGTATAAAACGTAAAGTGTTGGCAAACTGTCTGACTGCCATTAACTGACTCATAAAAGGATGAAAGCTGACACATGACAGATGAAACTGGGTTTGTTTTTGTTTTTCAGCCTTCCACAAGAAATCTTATGTTATCTTGCTCAAATATAACGGATCCATTATATAAATGTTTTTAATTATGACTGTTTTTATCTTTCTCAACTGGTTTTCATGTCAGTTTCAACACTCAAGTTTGCTATTAAGTAATTCAGGAATACCCATGAACTTTCCAGAATTGTTGGAAATTTGTTACGTACTCTTTTTATATTTCACCCAAGATTTTTTCCCTTGACTATATTCTATCTAATTTATGTTTAGATGACGTGGTGTTTTACTGACCTACTTTTAAAAACCAACATATAATGAAGTGTTTTAGGTTTAAGACACCCACGGCAACAGCTAGCATCACCACAAGTTTTGAGGTTTAGCTAAGTTCTGAAATAGGTCAGAGTTATTTAACAGTGATTGATTTGAGCGTAAGAATGTCTTATCCCCCAGTCTGTCTTTATTTTTTTTTATTTCCCTTTGTCTATCAGTTTCATGCGGTAAGATGACCGCATGTTTTTAATTTATGCTCTGTTTTTGCGATAAAGAATTTGCCCTGAAGTGAACAAAATCGGTCTGAGGTATGGGGGGGGGGGGGGGACTTGTTGGTGAACTGCATGTCTAAATTTAAAATACCCTTTACGCTTTTTTTCTGTTTAAAAAAAGGACATGTTGTAGTAGGTTCTTTTTCCAGTATTACATTTCCTACACATGTGGTATTTATGAAGCTTGAAATTTTGTGTAAGGTGCTGTTTGCAATTTTAGATGAATCTTCACTGCCGGAGTTGACTTTTTTTTTTATATGTGGTCGTCTGTCACGGACATCTAAAAATATCCCTAAAACGAAGCATATGTGCATTGTGTTGCGTAACAGATCCACAAAGAAAACCAAAAGTATTAGTGACAACGGGGAAGCAGACCTGGAATCAATGAGAAGATGAGGTGGTTCTAAGCTATATTGCAATAAAGTAAATCACTGCAGCCACTGAATAGTATTTTGATAACTGTGCTTTATGGTCATGTTGTTGACTGTTTAGTTTCATATAATCATCATGCTGACCTTGGGCAAAGGAGCCAAGTTTAAGGGAAACAAGCACTCGGCTGGAGCAGAGATCTGTTTGTTTTGTCCACTGCTCATCCTGCAGACCTGATAAAGCGGGAGTGCTGCGCAGGCAGCACACCATTGACCTTCTCACCCCTGGCCAGTCCCTCTCTGGCCCCCCGACACCTTACACTTCACTTTCTGTCATTGTATTGTCTTCCTGGCATGCGCCTCTTCCATATGAATGGGGAAAGAACAAGGTAGAGGAAGGAGAATGATGGGAGTACACACTGTAGCGTACATCTGTTGCTAGGTTTTCCTGACCACGTTGCCTTGGCAGTCCATCTACAGTTTTCACCTTTTTTTTCTTCTTCTACCTTTCCACAACACCTGTTAAAAGATTTAAGATGATATTTTACCACTTATATTTACCATTTTATATTGTATTTTATAAAGGCTGTGTTTTTGCTAAAATTCTTTGTTTTATCAAAATGTTGTACGTTTTACCCAGAGGAATGTGGAAGAAAATGTTTTTAGTTTTTATTTAGTTCTAATCATTCTTGCTTGTTCTTAGATCTGAGAAGGCGTCCTGACTTCCATTAAATATTGCAACTTAACTGAATTATGAAATAAGACCCACTCTAAAAAGGATTTGCTGGACTAAGCTCATTTGTTTTTAACGGGAACTCTCCAGAAGTTTTATGATCCTTCAGAGTCTGTTTGTATTCCCCAAGTACACAACTCACATGTATTCATAACAAAAACACTGTAAACCTTCTCCGGTCTTGTGTTATACCATAAAACAACAAAGCTGACCTTTAAAGAAGGGATACACTGTACCGTTTTCTCTGTCTTTTTGTACTGAGTCATCTTTAGTAATAGCTGCTGTCCTGGTTATAGCCGGTTTGCACCAGCAGGAACGGGTATTAAAGCCTCGTCACAGTGTAAGAATGTCAGCCTGTCTCGTTCAGACACGGCCCACGTGTTGCCTTTTTTTTTTTTTCTCTCCTTTTTCTTTTTTTTTTTTATTAGGGCTTTTCCTCCTTCTGCTTAGCAGATCAGACTGCATATCTGATGTGACTGGCCAAGTTGGTGAATAGTGTGGTCAGGAGTCTGTCATGCTGGGCCACAGCACATGATGCAGTGCAGAGGGTTTAGCTGGAGGGAAACAGTTTAGTCTGTTATGACGTGAATGCAACAAGAGCGTCCCTGAGTACCTTTGTCATTTGACTCAGATCTAATTTGGGAACAGGAGATGTCCTTTCTCTCTGCAGCGTGTGTGTAAAGGCTAGGTTTCCTACGTGTTGACCTTTGCATTGGTTGCAGTGCAATGGATGTGGATGTCATACTATAGGTGAATGTACAACATAACTTAAGTCCGATGCGGTCATTTTATACTTTCACTTGTTCCGTCAGCGTAGTAAAGTGTCATTCACTTATTTAGGTTGAAGACTTCAGCACAGGACACAAACAGCAATATATTTGCTATTTTATTCCCTTTAAAACTAAAAGGTCTGGTTGCAAGGCCTTGAACCAGCCTTGAAACTGGCCTGGCATCACCATTTCCAGTCATTTAATGATTAATTTTGGGTACCTTAGCTATGCACCCATCATAACAATAAATAGTTTGGGGTAAGTGTCCCTGTGAGAACAAGGGGGATTTGGGGGTAGGGATATTACCTAGCTACCTCAACTCTTGGATATGGGAATTTTTTCCAAATATGTTGTGTTTTCTAGCGTGACAACATGTTTGATCCAGAATCTAATAAAGGCTATCAAGAAGAAGAGCATGAGGAACTACAACAGTAAATAATAGAGTATCATGTCTCTGGTGTCTTTTTTCAGTTCCTCACCAGTGCAGAAACTTTCACTTTTAAAATGTTCATGGTAGAAAACATGGATGTCTTAGCAGTGGTGCACTCTCCAGAGAATTTGACTATACAAGGAATTTTGGGAACTATGATGTGATGATGGCGGACACTTTGCTTTAAAAAAATTGTTGATTTAATAAAATTTAAAAATTAAAATGGGCCTAACAAGTCTCAAAAGCAACAAATCAAGACTGCTGGATGAATCAAATTCCTTTTGCATAAATATACTAGATCATGCGTGAACATATGTCTTTTTTTTAATAAATTCTTTAAGCTTAAGATGCACTACTTAACTTTTGCCATTTTCTCAGTGACACGCTCCCTATCAACGGCTAATTCTGCATCCATCTTGCATCCTACCTGTACTCTAAGCTTTCTCCAGACAGATAAAAAGTCTTATGTTGACTCTTGTCTTATCTCTTGCTCTGTCTCTGCGCTATTTTGTTTCCTCTTTTCTTCCACTAATGTCTTCTAATGTTTCTTTTCTGAATCAGCAACAGTGTGCATTAAAATCCTTTTGTCCTCCCTTTTCTCCCAGGAGGACCTATTGTTTGCAGTGTTTTTATTTAATGTAGTTTTAAAGGTAGATAGTCTTAACTAGTTTGTTCGTTCTATTTACTTGATCTCGTCTCCGTCATTGTGAAGAAAAGAACACTTATGTAAATAAGTACACTAACTAGTGGTTAAAGTGATTTTTTAGTCAGTAATTTTTGCACCACCTATTTGCACCACAGTGAGCAAACTGCCTGTTAGACTGTATGAAGACTATCTCTGCACAAACTAACGCAGCTTTAAAATTATGCATTTTCTTTAAGCTGTTAATGTATTTTCTTAAATTTATTAATACGTTTTTGTTGTATTGCCTATGTTGTGTTGTTATTTTTATGGAGATCTGACTTTGATTAAAGGAATCATAATTTTTTCCCCCTATAAAGTATCGAAAATAGTAATATCAAGCACCATCCTTAGAATCGGTATCAAGTTTGAAATTTTAGTATCATGACAACCCTACTCTGCACAAACTAAAAGTTTTAAATTTTACACTGTTAATGTCG
>JBAMHW010000001.1:18297303-18313787 GCA_037177495.1 Rhadinocentrus ornatus | reverse complement strand
AAATCTATTTTTGTTGTACTGTTTGTATTGTGTGATTTTTGTGGTGCATTGATTTTGATCAAAATAATACATTTTTCTCCCTCTATCGTATCAAAAATAGTATTGAGTATCGAGCATCATTGTTAGTATCTATATCGAGTTTAAAATTTTTGTATTGTGACAACCTAAGTTGGTTTACATCTGCCTGCTAGCATGTGATGTGTGGTGAAACAAAGCGAAACTCAGCTGCAACGTCACGCAGCATCCCGGTTTGAAAAAGTTGTATAGTACAGCCGAGAGACGCAGCTGGGCAGCGACGGCTTCATAAATGCACATAATAGATGTCACTGTGCCATCAAATGAGTCCGGAATGCAAAGTTTTAAGGTTGAAAAGTTACGGAGTGGTCTTTAAGTCATGTTTATGGTGATAATACATTGATAATACACAACGCTACAGATAAACCAGAAAGCCTTAAAAAAAAAAAGCTGCTTAGTGAGTTTACATCTTCATAGAATTCTTTCTGTGACTGAATTTCAATTGACACAAGATGGGTAATTTTCACAAATACCTTGCCCAGCTTTCTATAAACAGAACTGTTAATACTAAAATTTAAAATAACGTTTACTGAAAGCTAGGGCTGGACGATATGGGCAAAACTTGCATCACGATATATTTCTTAATTTTGGTTGATACGATATAATTCCGATATCGATATAAACAAAATAAAAACCTAAGAGAAACTGCCAAAAATGCCCACAATAGATGCTGTAAAACTAAAATTTATTTTGCCAAGTCTATGAAACTCCCCCAGTTACATTTTAAAAATAAAAACTGTATAATAAATAAATGTTCACCTTTTATTTGTATTTAGCAAGGCTAAAGTAGCCTTCAAAGAAAAAAATTTAACATCACCATCAAAGCTCAAATAAAAGGCCCCCTCGTCATTACCCACCGTTGACTATTACCATTACTTGACCATTACTTGGTCAAGCCTTTCTAGCTAGGGTAAGATGTGCCGCCTCATATTCTCTTATCCTTTTTTTTCACTTCTGTTATTAATTCATTATCATTCGCCCATCAGTACTTTCACAAATGTGTCCATGTTTTGCTAGCAGTGCAAAAAATATTAAGTTTTATATTACCTTGCTGCCCCCCATTCTGTCATAACTCTGGCCCCCCTAGTTTGGTCATGACTATTAACATTTAAATGCTAACAGAGACCTGTGGAGCCTTTTTTTTGTTTGTTTGTTTTTCATTTACAATTTTCCCTGATTGTTGCACCATGTGACATTGAGGAAAACCTGCAGAGAGATCCACTTTTGGAAAGATTGGCAACTGTCTTGAATGTTTTTTCTACTTGTGAAAAATCTTTCTCACTACAGAATGATTTGTACCTCCCTTACACTATGAATACACACATGGAACTATAACACACACACACACACAGGATGTTATATCTCCTGTGATCTTCCAAGCTATGCGGTCTCAAATGTGTTTATCTCTTTTATGACAACAATGAATGGCATTGTTGGAATAGTTTAAGACAGGCTCACAGTTATCCGCACTTGTCCTTGGATCCTGTCTAGCCTCAATGCACATGTACACACACACCTCACTACATTGTAAGTTTAGCAAATTTCCTGAACACTATTGTATCTGCTGGGAGATGGTGGCATCCTGGTCTAAACCCCCAGGCTGAACAGTCTAAATCCCCTACCTCCTCACTTCCTTTCTTAATTTCCCTTTTCCTGCTCTCCATCTCCTCTTCAGCTCCCTTCTCCACTCCTCTTGTTTTCCAGCCCAGGAGGCATACCCTGCTGATCCATCAACCCATTAATCAATCTGTTTTTGCTTTCGCCCACTCTGCCTTGACCCAGCCTCCTCCCCTGTATAGCCCCCGAGGAGCAGTCATAACACCATTTTCAGAGCCAGTTGGACCTCCAGCAAAACATGGAAATCAGACTCAAACATGGGACTCTCTGACCAAATACCCATCTGCCTGCTCTTTGTATTTTACCCCTCATGAATGGAACACTTTCATTTTCAAATTTTGTATTTGAACTGATAAATTATTTAGTACTGGCTGAAATATTTGCAATAGGCATAGCACTAAATTAGAAAAAGTTATTTTTTTCTTTCTAACACTACACAGGTTTTGTGTCACACTTGTTTTGAGACCCTAATCATTAGAAGATTAAACAGATTCATTTTCTAAAAATAACTTTTGTCTCCCAAAAATGATTGATTTGTGTGATTTGTAAATCCTCGATAAACAGAGTGTTTGGAAATGAAAGTAATATATTGTTCCAGAAAGATTATGGAAAAGTTTAAGTTACTGTTATTTAAGTCTGCTTTACACATACCTTTGTCCAAAACTCATCCAGGTTGACTTTGAATCATTAACTTGGACCATAAGAATATCAGAAACTCAGAAATGGAAAGAACAACCTTTGTTTTGCTTATGATATTGATGACAACTCCAGCCACATGATATTAGGATATGTTGTAGTTCTCTTCTTTTATTTGGTGAGTTAATTTACAAGCTGGTATTTTGCTGGTATGTTGCACAATTGCTGGGAATTTTCCACCAATCATATTTAAAATGTATTATGTCCAGATATTTAATTAAATCAGGCAGCTTTGCTGATGAAGAAAAGAAATGAAAATCTTGGTCTAATAGGTAAAAAAAAAAAAAAAGAACAGCCGTATTATATATAGTATTTATAATTTGAATTGTACTCTGTTTTTTAATGTACATCGTTTTACTTGAATATCTTTTCAGTTCTGCCAGCCTGGAGGTTGGAGGCTGTCCAGGGAAAGAAAGGCACCCACTTTCTTCACTGTTGTGCTGACAGATATCGATTCAGACCGACACTTCTGCTCCTGCCTCACTTTCTTTGAGGCTGAGGTCAATCTACAGGTAAGACTGAAAAACTTACCAACACACCCTCTCCTTATTACTAAATTAGAGCTTTCACACATTATAGGCACATACAAATATCATATCCAAACTAATAAATTTGTTTTTTGAATGATTCTCTTATAAAGGAGAGATGAACCAGCGGCTGCCTCCAGCACTTTTATCTTGATTTACTTATGCATACAAAATTATGTTTGACTACAGACCAGTGGTTATAGCACAAATGCTTAAACCTTATGCTCGTCATTAATTACTGATTACAACACATTTGTTTATATTAAGACCTTTTTTTTTTGTTAAAATCTATCTTATTAACAACTCTTAAAATCCCACATAATACCAAGGTAATTGTTTCAGTGTGTTAGCCTTTGTTGGGATCCTTAAATGACTCCTGTCCCCATGCCCACTGTGACTTCACATCCTTCCACATGTTGACGGCAGTCGTCAGTCACATTCCTGATGGATCAGCAAAACATTTTCGTTAGAAAAATGAAGCGGTCTTGTACAATTATTGTGTGAACTTTTAAATTTGCTTGGGCTATTTAGGTTTGACTTTTAGAATCAGCGTTTTAGTTTTGCATCCTTTCCACATTGTTTGACCATTTCAGCTTGTGTTCATCAGAACATAAACACTCTGTTACCGTAACGTCTAACGCATCAGATAAGGAAAAGTTTGGGGCAATTTGATACATCAAGAAGAGAAAATAAACCTAAATGAACCTAGTTGTCAGTTGTTAAGTTGAACCTTATCTGGATAAAAGGTTTTAGAGACTGTAGATCCTTTTCTTGTAAAGTATTGGTAATTTTACTGATAGGCTTTAGCTTTTGTTGTTACGTCATTTTATTTATTTGCTTGGTATTTACATGACAGATAAGGACCCCTGCCTAAATTACTCATTTTACCTGATCTACATGCAACATCTGCTCATTTTCTGACATGTGATAGGTCCTAAGGTCCTGATCAAAAAGTAGCTCATAATTTAAACGTTGCTCTAATGATATCCATTTCGGTTCACAGGTTTATAAGTTACACTGATATAAGAAGAGAGGGACCCTAAACTGAATAAAGTCAACACAGCTTCTTTTTTTTTTACTGCTGTCTTTTACTTTACAGCCATTAATGTGACAGTCACATCGAAACAATCAGCGTGTTTTGACCAGATATGCTCTGTGTATACTCTAAAGACATTTGACAGACACGTGATCCTAATGTTGTGTTATGAAGGTTTAACCTGTAACCTTTCGAGTTTAACAGACTCCCCATCCACAGCGCCACCTTAACTTGTGCCAGACTCATGTTAATCATTAGATCGCGCTTCATTTGACCTCATCCAGACATCATGTTCCTGCCAGCAAGTGCACATTCCAATACTGACTTTATAGTACTGACGATCCTCTTGAAACGTGAGGATGTTTAGACAATCTTTACTTTCTAAACTGACATCCTTATCTGCTTTGATGGATACCAGGGAGCGTCCAGACTAGCAGCCAGGAATGTGTTGGAGGTTTTTTTTGTTTTTGTTTTTTAAATAGGATAATTGAGAAATGTGACGCCATCTGATTGGGTTATTTTAATCCCGCGATCTTTGGTCCTGAGATTCTTAAGCTCTCTTGGCATGTTTTCACTGTCTGGAGAAATATAGTAGATTGTGATAAGAGCTTTAGTTAGGAATGAACAACAGGATTTGTCCATGTTGTAAAACCACCCGAAGATCCTTAAGACAATGACAACCAGACTGAAACTGTAAATCACAGATCTTGCTAACAGAGGCGAAGTACTAGCAATTTGTTCACACTCATGTGTTCAATATTTTTTGTATTTGTTGTGTTAACTGAATTCTGATAGCACTAAAAATGCTAAATTGATTTTAAATTGCACTTTAAGTGGCTAGTTGTGATCCTTTGTTTAGTTTATGATTTTTGTCTCTAAATGATTTATTAACGTAATCAAAACTTAAGAATTTGCTGTGTTCATTTAGTGGTTCTGCTGGGATTAGAAAGTGGGTTAAATCAGAACAGATTGGGAAATAGGATCGTTATGGCCCAGTCTTTTATAAATGTGTTTCCTCCTTTTTGTAATTTTTAAACAAGTTTTGGGGGGTACAATAGCTTTATCCAGCTATTATTTTGTGGTTACAAGAAACAAACTTTCCACTTCATTTACCTTTAAGCTGACACACTCCTCAAGTAAAAATAAAACCTCAGAAGCCATAAAATCAGTATATCACACTATATTTTAATTATCTTTTTCCTTGACAATATGCAATGTGCATGTGATATGTAATACATGCTTGATAAGTACAGGACAGTGTGTTGAGCTTAAGGCACTCTGTGTATTCACAGTCTAAACCCAGAGCTCAGTCTTGCCCAGTGGTGCTGGCATGTTCTACAGCCAAGTCCAAGCTTTAAAGTTTGTGGCACTGTCTTGAACTATTTTACTGAAATAAATTCTTTTTTCTTAATGTTTCAGGGATCAAAGAATATTGAGGCTGATGAAGATGAAGATGAGGAGGCAGAAGAGGATGGCCTGATCCAGCCAGCTCAAGTGTTTGCACCAAAGAGCCTAATTCTTGTGTCCAGGCTGGATTATCCTGAAATATTTCGGGTAATAAGACACCGTATGATTAAATCTTGGTTAAAAATATTTTTGTTCATTCAGAAGAAATTCCCCAAATTTTTGTCAAATCATGCTTTTATCTAGCAATCCTGAGATGATTATGATCTACTTTGTACTGTCTGCAACATGGGTCAAGTTAGCTTAAGTGTAAGCATACACATCAGTTGAGTAAATTAGACACATAAGCTCAAGAACCTGAGCTTATAAACTTTCATTATGCTCAGTGTTTTTGTACACCCAGAGTCAGCCATGCTATCCATGGTACTTGATTATCTGCTCCTATAAACTGTACTCTACTTGGCCAAATGTCGTGGTTGAGTGAAACTTTATTAATGACTGTAGTATATTTAGAGTATTTAACATTGTTTTTGTGTGTGTGTTCTGTGTCCATTTCTTAGTTGTGCCTTGCATGTTATCCTTACAGGGATGCTTGGGTCTGATCTACACAGTGTACATCGATAGCCTGACTTTCCCTTTAGAGGGCCTGGTGGCCAACCTCTTTACATTCCAGGTTCCTGTTGCTGGTGGATCTCAGGTAAGTCTGGCCAGAAACCCAGCATGCCCACGTTCTGCAGAAAACCTTACAGTTTTGCTGTGGTAGTGTTTCTCAGTGGGGCACCTAAAGTCCAGATCACCAGTGGCTGGAGATGATCATTGTCAGCCACTGGGAGCCAGTAATAAAAAGTGATGGCTGAAGCTCACAGGTGTAGTTACTAAAATGATTTATGTTTGCTGTGCAGCCAGTAAGGAATATCATGTTTATGTGGTGCCTCAAATACTGGATGTTGACCAGCTGTAGGCTGTCCAGCTGTACTACATACAGTTTATTGTAGAATTTTTATGCCGTTGGGAAGAGCAAAGTGCCTCAGTGTAAAATAGAGTAAGATTTCTGAGTCCTTAAACTGTGATTAAAGCAGTTTAGAGAAATTTTTTTTTAAAAATGTCACACTAAAATTCCTTCTTGTGGGAGAAAAAGAATGGATAACAACTTTTTTTTAAACGTAAAAAGGTTTGAAAGGTTTGAGATAAATTGGCTCAAACATGTTGGAGAATCAAAGATTATCTTTAACACTTCCACTGGTCATGGACGATCATCGCTGAGGTAAAAAAAATCTGTGATAGCTGATGTGTTGTAAGAAGAATAGATTTAAACTGTTTGCAGTTCCTCTGCAGGATGTCTTTTTAAATCTTTCTTGCACTGATAAGTGCACTTTGTTTGTAAAAACTAACTAACTAATTACTAATCAAAGTTGATTCAGCAGAGATGGGATGGAAACTAGAATATGTAAGAAAATTAGTAAAGGTTTTTGTTGCAGCTGTTATTGTTGTATTTTGATGAACATCAAACTGAGGTTTTAGCTGCAGTGTGTTTGATTCTTATTTGATGCAGCCACATCACACAGAGCTATAAATCTGATTGGATGACTGTCGGTTGCTTTTCTGTAAATCTATTTGTTCTAGAAATTTACCATGACCACTTCATGACCTTGTTCTACTTTCGTTTTTCTTAACAGAAGCTGTTTAGCCTGGGAGCGGGAGATCGCCAGCTCATTCAAACACCTTTAAATGACAATCTGCCCATCACATACAAGAGTGTTGCCTTGCTCTTCCAGCAGCTGGGTGGGTCAAAATGACAAACAAAACTAAATGGCCAAATGTCCTCTGTTTATTAATAACATGAATGATGCTGCTGCATAGATTAAAATACAGTAATAGAAGCTTCCTGCTGCAGGTTATGTGTACTAAATTGTGTATTTAATCAAATCACATGTAATTTATAGACAATGTTTTGGTTGCTTTTGACAAAACAGCTTATTCTGTCAGACATATTTTATGTTGACTTTCATTGGAGGATTGATTCTACTTTATTGATCACATGATGATAAGCTTTAGCTCCATAAGACCTTTTACAGTCAGGAGGCGTAGAATGAGCCATTAAGAGTCATATTAATTTAGCACTGTGTTTGAGGCAAGATTATGCGATTTTTGCTGTGACCCATCAGTCTTTCAGTAATTTGCATTGACTGAAATGAGCACATGATAAAGATTTGATTCAGTGTTCAGGTTTCACGTTCCAGTGTTTCCTGAGTATGTTAATAGTTTAGGATTAAACGATTTGCACAGGCAGTACGTGCCTTGCTAACTGTATTTCATACCAGATTCATAACTCTCATCACCCCTGATTGTTTTGCATGAATCATAAACAGAGCTCTTGCGCATAAAATATATAGTTGAGGTAATTCATGACTATGAAGGCTCATATCTCTTTTTGCAGCATGCTTTTGTTAGCTGAGTGAAATTAAATATAATTCACTTGAAATTTGTTTTGAGATGGAAAGTTGGCTCTCTTTTAGCCTCATTTAATCTGAAGAATGTGCTTCAAATCAGTGTGATTTCTGTTTCCTGAGTTTATTAACACCATCCCCTTTTTGTTTAGACAGAACAGCAAGCATGCACATGGGGGGTACTTGCACGATACATCTGATTGGGGTTATGTGGAGGTTATTCATTTGTGTCCAATCTGGATATACAACACAATGTGGACATAATATCCTTCCATGACCTGTCAGTTCTCATAAGCTTGCTTCCATTAATCAACACAGTTCAGCGTGCAGTGGTTTGTTCATATAGGAGCAAAGGAGCCACAATATATGAGAAAGGCACTTGGTATGTGCTTCTCCTGCTCTCAGAGCAGTATGTGATTAAAAAAATAGCTATTTTTTTTAGGAAATGCACTTATTCATTTTTTGCCAGATGTTGAATGAGGCTGTACCCTAATGAAACTAACTAATGGATTACACAAACATACAGCTACGTGCTTGTCGCCAGATTTCTGTTCAACTTTAGCCTTTATAGTAGCGCTTGCCATTTTACATTGGTAAAGCTAGGCACACCAACTAGTTTCTGTAAGGCTCATATTTTGCATTTGGTATTGTTCACTACCACAACTTTTAGCAAGATTATTTAGAAAGTCCAAAATGCTGGACTATACGTTATCATTCAGTTTTTTTCCAGTTATGATTAACACATATTTCTAAGGTTGGTGTTATATAATGTTATCACACACAGAAAAAAGGGCAGTTAGAACTGCTGCAGATTTCTCTTCCTGTTGATAGACAGGTAACTATCTTATGCTAACTGATAACTTACACGTAGGCAGTAGGAACAAGTGTCTCAGCTTCACTCATTAGGTCATCCTTATGTCCATATAAGGATGGCTGTTCAGGGAGGCAGGTCGGCATATTAGCCTGTGTGCACAGGTCACAGAGTCACTGCAGAGGCATGTTAAACATGTCACACTGCACAGGAAGTACATCCCCCCCGGAGTTGAGACACAACCGGCCATCAGCAGCCCTGCTGTTTGTTGTTCGCTGCCTTTGTTTCTTTTTTTTTGCCTAGGGCTGTTGCCGTCACTTCTTATTTACGGCCTGGAAATGTGCTGCTGTTTCCATGAGATAAGTAAACACCTGAACCTAAGGTGTGCACCTGAAACCTGAGTCTCAGCACTTTGGTCTTGATAGAAAATGCCACCAAAATCACGTCATTCGGGCCTGCTATCTCTGGTTAAAACAACTCTATTCACTTTTAAAAGATAGATTTTGTCGAGGCTCTCATTTCCTGTTTATTACTGAAGTGCTTCACTTGGGCAGCCAAACATCCAGACCCAGCGCCCCCAGTGGTGCGGACATGTCTGCCAGTGTTCCTCCCCCTTATCACTTCAGTGTGTGATAGATTGGTCTGTCAGTTGCTTGATAGGAAACAATAACAGGAACTGTAAACTTAGAAGTCTTCCTGATTGTAAAATCGGTATTTGAAATATTATTTATACTGTATGAGACTGTAATTTCCTTTGTTTTTGGAGATGGCTTATGCTCAGAGTTGAACATAAACTGTCTCATTTGGTTGTGGGAATTTGTTTCTTGCCATAAGGAACCAGCACGTTAGAACTGTGATAGTTTCCTGAGCAAAACAAATCTGGTACAACACTTCATATTTAGAATTGCAGCAACTAGTCTTGAAGCTGCAATGAATATCTATAAAACCTTCCAAATTAATGTTGTTTGTTGTTATTTGTCTCCCACAAATAGCTGTGAATGTTTGATGAATGATCCGGAGCTGTGTGAATTTCACATTCCAGCAAAAAACTCACTGGTTTTGTTTTCTGTTGTTTTTCAGGAATCCAAAATGTTCTTAGCCTGTTTTGTGCAGTTCTGACAGAACACAAGGTTCTGTTCCACTCCACCAGCTACGAGAGGCTGGGAGAGGCGTGTCGCGCTCTGGAAGCCCTCATGTTTCCTCTTAAATACAGGTGAATATATGTTTAACCCTGCAAGTTGGGCAGTCATGTGACTTTCTATTAACACTTTGACCGTGATGACTTCTGTGTCTTGTGGCCTGACTGATGATTAACTCTATTTGTTACTGTATTCCTTACAGCTAACCTCACTATACAAGTTCTCCCCTTTAAGATAACTCAATGTAACGTTCTTGGTTCATCCACATACAGTCTTTCATCTTTCCTAGAAATGCTTGTAACTCATTATTACCCCCCTTTCTGTCTTACACCCTTTTTGTTACCCATGTGTGTATCACTCCATCTTGTGAAACAAATTTTAGAGGGACTTTCTGCACTTAGTAGAATTACATTTTTACAGATTGCAAATACATCGTGACTATGTAAAACATAAAAACAAAACGTGGATTAATAAAGGCAGCAAAAAGATCAGTATATATTGAGACACAAGGTCTTTTTTACATTTTTGACCAATCCTTGCTGTCACATTAGTTACACTCATATGTTTAAAGTGACATTCATTCAGCCTCCCGGCCTTTTCATATGCTTTAGTGTCAATATACTGATGGCAAGATGCTGAGCCTGAACTTGCCCCTGAAGACAGGCTAACGCCATTCACAGGAGCTCTGAATGTGAGAAAGTCTGAATGGTACAGAGTTCCTATACGGTCTTAAAAAGCTTGGAATCTGCTATTTGTATTTTCCAGGACTGGATATGTGACTTGTTTACTTTAGTTTTGAGAAGAGGTGTTATATATATATTTTTTTTTTATTTTTATTTTTTATTTATTTATTTGTTTATTTATTTTTACAGCTAGTCCAAAATGTGGTACATAGTGCAGTGTGGCACCAATCAATCAGTGGTTCTTTTAGATGTAGCCAAGAACCTTTAACCCCATTGTACAAACCTGATGGGCGAGTCTCTGTGAATCTCTGAAATACTAGTAATATTCATTAGTTCGTGCATTTGATATAAATATTCTTGGATTCTGTTCATTTAAAACAACTTAAATTTCTGGTAGTTGATGACGATAATGTAAAATTTCTAAAGCTTGTAAATAATTTAATTTACTAAATTTGGCAACACAACCTGAGCTTTAAATGCTCTCTTATGAGCAAATTTTTGTCTAGTCATGAGTTTTATAATAACCTGCAGTCAATTATGTCCTTTTTCTCTAGTTACCCATATATTCCTATTCTACCTTCACGGCTGCTGGAGGTGTTGAGCTCTCCCACTCCCTTCATCATCGGAGTGCACTCCATGTTTCAAAGTGAAATCCAGGATCTGGTGAGTGCACATGATGACCTGGTAATCATTAACACATATTGTTTCCTTTCAGGGCTTATTTTTATAACCTTAAAGCAATCGTGAGATATTAGGGCTTGTCCTCTTCAGTAAAAGGACAGTTTTTGTTTCTTAACCCCTTTTGGCCCTTGGTTTCAGGATTATTTTTATAAGTGAAAATGAAGTATGTTTATTTAGCCATTACCAGGTGACTTATAGGCACATGTTGTATTAACTTTAGCAATAATCAAGCCACCTTCTGTCTTTTTTATGTGTTTTGATTAGTTGGATGTTATTATTGCTGACTTGGACGGAGGAACAATAAAGATTCCTGAGTGCATCCACTTGTCCCTTCTTCCTGAACCTCTGTTACACCATACGCAGACTATTTTGTCTCTGGTAAAAACACACACACTTGCAAAAGAGCAACCACATCATTTAAAAAAAATTTTAAATATCCAAAAATTAATTCTATGTTATAAATTTTGAACATTAAATTGACAAATCTCAGCTTAAAGTGAACTCAAGTCCTTCAGTTTTTGTTTTTATTATCATTACGTTTTGTGACTCCTTTGATGGTTTTGCTGTATTATCTTTTCAATTGCCATACACAGGCAGTGTGAGTGCAACTAATGTTGCTTTTTAAATTATTGTGAGCAGATTTGCATAAAGTAATAGGTCAGTTTTAAAAAGACAAATTACATAGAAGTGAGTTCTTTGTTCTAGGTTTTGCACCCTGACTTGGAGATTGCAGACAATGCATTCCCTCCACCTCGCACAGCAGCCTCCAACCTCAAACTGTTGGTAAGTGAGTGTCATCATGTCCTCCCTTCATTCATGATACCCATTAATTTTAATTTTAGGGAGTGATATCCTCCTCTTTTAAGGGCAGACAACCTTTCTCAAAAATAGTTTCTTATCAGAAAAAAAAGTCAGATGACCATAACCCATTACCCTAAAGACCCTAAAAACAAGTCTGATTCATAATAAACCTATCAGACTGCATTTGTGGAATAACTTTGATGAGTAATAGGGTTGGTTTTTTTGTGTGTTTGTGTATATGTGCACGTATCTCAGGACAAGGAAGTGAGGGCCGTCTTTCTCAGGCTGTTTGCACAACTCTTCCAGGGCTACAGGTCTTGCCTGCAGCTCATCCGCATCCATTCTGAACCTGTAATTCACTTTCACAAGGTAAGAAAATGAAATAGTGGAATTTCCAGTGCTGAAATTTAGCAAAAGCCTAAATTCCTGATATGTGACCTCAGATCAAACTCAGATTAAACAATCTTTCCTCAGCAAACACATTCTTCCTTTAGTCTTCCAAATGTTTTAGCCAGCATTGACAATGAAATGAAACATAAAGATGTAACTGAAAAACCTGTCTAGGGTGTATAATGTTTGTGTGAGTATGCCTGTTGTTTTAAATGTGTCATGGAGGCTTAATGACTCTTGCTAGATGTTGTCCTTTTTGTTTTTGAGGGTTTTTGTGTAAAGATCCCGTAAATTTGTGCAAAGCCCGGCAATGTGCCATATGAAACATATTAGGTTTACATTTTTGTTTTGTGTTGGGGTTTTTGTTTGTTTGTGTTTGTGGTGTTTCCGTGGTAACCCATCACCCTCAAAGTACCCCACATGGATCACATTATAAACAAAAGCTCTGCTTAGTTGCCTGGAATTCCTTAGCGGGGAAAGCTTGAGTGAAATGTGTTTTATCTCCTCTACCCACAAGCACAAATAATTATGCAAGTAAATTATATTCATTTGCATGTAGTTATTTATAACTTGGATTTATTTCCCTTTTGAAAATGCTGAATGCTTTTCCATGTTTAAAACAATGAGAGTCTCTTGCAGAGATGCTTCTATTTTTCTTTTAAGAATTTGCACTCATATTGTAAAATCTGCTGTATCACTACACTTGTTTTTTTTAGTTCTCAGGAAATTCATATGAACAAGATTAAATGGCTAACTTCTATCTGTGTGGTATTGTAACTGCTCTTCTTCTGACATTATCCAGACTGCCTTCCTGGGCCAACGAGGCCTTATTGAGAACGATTTCCTCACCAAGGTTTTGGATGGCATGGCCTTTGCAGGTTTTGTCTCAGAGAGAGGTCCACCATACCGAGCCTGCGATCTCTTTGATGAGGTACTGCACCACTTCAGCCCTTCCCTTGACTTTGACTAAACAATAGAGGGTGTGAGCTAATGCTGGACTAACAACCAGTTTGATTTGTGTAGCGATTTAGCCTCTCTCCATTAGTTGGGATCAGTTGGTTACATAAGCATGCAAAAAGTTTGTAAAACCCTGGTCAACATTTTTCTTTAGGTGAAATGTTTAGCATTCATGTTTTAAGCTTATTTGGTATATTACTTATATATTGTATATTAAAAGAGTGAAAATGCAACATGTCAAAGTTTGGGCAGCTCTAGGGTTAATTAGTTAAATAGCTTGTTGTTTTATACCTTGTTATAGCTCTGTGATACATATTTCTGAGCTTTTTAGAAATTCACTGGTTCAACAAACCTTGTCTCAACTATCAGTACCCATGGGCTTCTGAATTTCAAATTATAACAGGATAATTGATCTATATAAAGCTGAAGAAGGTTGAACAAAGATGGGAAAGGGATTTCAGATGGACATGTTCTCCGTTTGTAATGCAATAAAGACATGAATTCTTTAAGAATTACTTACTGTATAAGGTTGCCAAAGAGGCAAATCAAAGCTTACTGCAAAATGTTTAGCAGATTTACAAGCAGTGTTGAACTGTGCAACAGTATCTGTACAACTTTGAAACCACATTGGGGGACAAACGTGTCCCTGCATCCTCCCCAAAAATTCCTTCTTCAGAAGTTCACAAATGAACATCTTAACAATCTGATGCTTTTTGCATTTCTTTGAATTATGAATGTAAAATTTGAACTTTTAAGCCTCATTGATGAGAAATATGCTTAAAAATGAGAAAGGTGTAGAATTCGGAAAAACTGATAACTTTTACAGTTTTAAGGTTGTCCTACTTCCTAAAGAAAGTCTTAACAAGTACCACCCATGCAGAAGACTTAAACATTAGCTTTAGGCATTTTGTTATTTCTGTTTTTAAAACAAAACAAAATAAGGAAACAAATGTTAAATTAAAATATTGAAAACATGTATCATGCATTTTTAAAATCAGGTCACCTTCAACTTGATTAGTTATTCACAGTAACATTTTTTTTTTTTTAATTTCTGACCTTTAATTGGGGGATATTACATTTTTTATGTGTTTTTTTGGTTGGTTGTTTGCTTCGTAGCTTGTGGCCTTAGACTTTGACAGCTTTAAAGAAGAGGAGATCAACCCTGCCAAGCTACAGAAGCACATCAGGGAGCTCTCTGAGCAGCTGAACAGAAATGTAAGGCCTTGTGCATTTTCCTAAATGTCCACTGCATATAAGTACAGTTGCATGTTACTTTAATACATATGTTTACTGGTGTGTGGGCTGTAGGAGAACCCAAACCCCCGCATGACATTCCAGAAAGTGCCTCGGCCGTCCGAAGGATCCCATCTACGGGTGCATCAGGTACCCTTCCCCCTGCTTGATGATGACAAGGTGGAGAACATGCTGCAAGAGGGTATAGCAAAGCACAGCAGCATACCTCCTTCTACACGACCTGAGAAGAAGTGCGTTGTACCTGCCGGACCACCTGTCGGTATGACCCACTTTAGACTGCTATAAGTCCAATGCATGTGAACATCTGCTGCAGCAGCTGTGTTTTCTTTCAGATCATTCCTATGTGTGCATTATCTCTTTGTGGCAGCTGTGATTTTAATCGGCTCCGTTTTTACTTCTTTATTCCAGTGTCCATTATGGGAAAGAGTGTCTCAGTGTTTAACAGTGCTCGCAGGCTGGAGGTTGTGAGGAGCTGCATTTCCTTCATCTTTGACAACAAGACCCTCGAGACTGAAAAGGTGATGCACAGTTGAGGCGATAGTCTTTCACCAGGAGAGCTAATCAACCATTAAACAAGCACAATGACCAGAGGCATCCATACTCTGAGTTACACACTCCTGCAAGCTGTTATGAAGCTGCAAATCTCTTCTCAGCTTCATCATCCTAATATCTTCCAGCTGGCACTCAAAAAAAGGATTAGATAGGCCATTTATCAAACATGCTCTGAAACCTTTTCAAGCAAAGTTTCTGAAATTATTTGTGCTTAAATGCAGCATTTCATTAGTTTCTGTACCTTGTGTTTGTCTTTATGTGCATCTATCCAACATATTTAATTATTTTCACAATTATCTTCACAAAGGTCTGATCTTAATGAGATCATAGGCGAACACTTCACCCTGAATGCATCCAGGGAGTTAAAAATGGGATGGGAGTCATTATTTTTATGTATCCATGTGGCTTCATATAGTACTCATATAATCTAGGCCTGCATTCTATGCATAATGTACGAATGCATAGCAGACATCCTCTAAAACCCTGGTGAACCAAATGTTGGGTGGAAATCCTTGAATGCCAAATGACCAGCTGAACACTATTAGCCATACTGTAGGTCAGCACAGGTAGAAGTGATGGTATATAGCAGGGATCACCAAATCCAGACCTTTTGGTCAGTGTCCAGCAGGTTTTCAATGTGCCCCTGCTTCAACACACCTGATTCAAATTGATGTTGTTTTGCAGAACTTAATAGGCTGTTGGATCGATTTAATTTAAGTCAAGTGTGTTGAAGCATGGACTCATTGAAAACCTGCAGGACACTGACTCATGAAGTCCAGATTTGATGATCCCTGGTATATAGTGTTGCCTAAAGATGTTAACAAATATCTTCTTTGAAGAAAGAAAAAAAAGCTTTCTTTTTCCCCAATCGAAAATTGAAGATTATTCTGTTATTCAGCTTCTCTTCTCAGGTCAGCTCCTTAATTTCAAGGTTTTTCTTCTTTTCTAAAATCTTTCTTGTTCATCTTAAACTTAACAGACATTGCCTGCAGCACTACGTGCGTTGAAAGGTCGGGCAGCCCGCCAGTGTCTGACTGAGGAACTGAGTCTTCATGTTCAGCAGAACCGCGCCATCCTGGACCACCAACAGTTTGACTACATCATTCGTATGATGAACTGTGCCCTTCAGGTAAGAGGCCAGTTGTACAACACGATACCCTAATTACTAGGCTTGTACTGTAAACTGATGGAAAACATTTACAGTAATGCTGGGCAGTAAATGTGTTCCTAAATAAGTAAAGAAGTTTTAAATTATTTATTTACAAAGATCAAATTGACCTTCAGTATACACATATACAGGACTGTCTCAGAAAATTAGAATATTGTGATAAAGTTCCTTATTTCCTGTAATGCAATTAAAAAACATGAAATGTCATACATTCTGGATTCATTACAAATCAACTGAGATATTGCA
>JBAMHW010000001.1:18282918-18297203 GCA_037177495.1 Rhadinocentrus ornatus | reverse complement strand
AAAAGGCTTGCAATATTTCAGTTGATTTGTAATGAATCCAGAATGTATGACATTTCATGTTTTTTAATTGCATTACAAGAAATAAAGAACTTTATCACAATATTCTAATTTTCTGAGACAGTCCTTTATATATATTTTTTTATTTATTTTTGCTCTTACTTTTCTTTGTTGGTTAGTTGTCTACAGTCTATCGGAAAACTTTTGGGTTTGTAGCATTAACACATTTAATAATTAAAAAGGAAAAAACTGACGTAACTATCATTAAATAAGTCAGTTTCATACGTTGTTCAAAGAGTTCTTGAGGGTCTAGAGGTCCTAAATTGACCTTAACCACACAAGGAAACCACAATGACCTGTTAAAATAATTTGATATATTTATTAACTATTATACAAACTACATGGGATCAAATATGAACAATTTAAGCATGAAGAGAAAATATGTAAATATGATGTTTAAAGTTTGGATTGTGAAGGAGTGGAAAAATTTAGGAAAATTAAACATGATTGAATTAAACTGTGGTGTTAATTAATTGGGTTGTTTTTTTTTAAAAATCTCTTTTTTTACTTACTTATTTTATGTGTTTTCAAGACAGACAGACAGCTTGAAGCTTATTCTCTGTCCAGCTGTATGAAGCTGACAGCTGCGGCCAGTACTGCCATCCTTCATGTTGTCATAGTGACATGCCTTTCTTCTGCGTTGTAGTGGTTTACTGGGCAGACTGGGCAAGTTTTTAGCTAAAATAAAATATTTTATTTATTTTTTAAGCTCTACCGCAACAAAGAATCTAACTCTTAAAGCCTATTAATGCTCTCTGTGTATACTTGTGCTCAAAGCCTGTGTGAAGTAAATTTCATCGTCCTCAGCAGCCCTTGGGGGTCTGCTTGGTCCCTCTGCACCTGACTGTATGCAACCCAAATATTTATCAATCGTGACAACTTAGAGCACCAACTACACAAGTGCCTTGGTCGAACAACTTGGACGCTTATTTTGGAGAGGTTCTGCAGAGAATTGCGATCATCCAGACCTCCACAATGTGCTGGAGACCGATTACATGCCCATGTGGGGGGCATCTTTAGTGCACAGGTATTATGAGCAACGTATAAGCCAAATACCAGGCCCTGCTGTCACAGGCCAGGGTTTTCTCTAAGTCTGAATATAAGAATATATTATTTATTAACTCCATATTGTTCTCTGCCTTCACTCAGTCATCAACAGTCTAGCAGTGTGTCGTATGACTGAGTCCCAGTGGTGCTGCTAATTGTTTTTGAAATTGAGTATTTTTGTGACTTCCTGGTCCCCCCTCCATGCTTGAGCTGCTTGTCAAAATAAGTAAGTAATGTTTCTGAGCAGCTCATAAAGACAGAGTGAAGCTTTATTGGTAGTTCCTCATGTTTTACTACCCTGAATCAGCTCATTCCAGGGATTCTAATAATGTTAAGCTGTCCTCACAGAGTGCAGTTTTTATGAAGAAACTTTAGATTCCAGTCATTCTTCTTTCCCCACAAATGATGAAAAGCCAATTAACTCACCATCTGCCCCCACCAAGAACATGCAAGTCTATTTGACGTGTCATCTGCTTCACAATTATTCAAAAGTACAAACTTAAATATCGCCTCTCTATGCTGAAAACATAGAAAGAAGAAGCCCCTGTGCGTCACAGTATCGGGCTGTCTTCATTTCTCGGTGCACACATAAAATTTGCAGTAGTTTATCTGTGCTATCTATAATATTAGTTTAGAACTGGCAGCCAAAACTGTTGTTGTGTTAAAGAGATTTGTGTGGGCCTGTTATATATGAGAAGCTTCTGTAGTAAATGATTAACAAGCTTGAAATGAAATGCACCATCCTAGACATCCAGCAGTCGTTACTTTGACAGGCACAGATTCTGTGAAAAGGGTGATTATGTTTTATCTGTTTAATCTTATGCTAATCAGTCCACGTTGGGGGTAATGCTGTCATGTGCTATTTTTACAAAATGGAGAACAAAATCTATAATTATTATTGTAAATTTATATTTCACACTTAGAATCTCCACAAGTTTCAGAGAATGATTCGCCTCTGAAGTTGATTTCCTTTGGCAACCAGTAGCAGTAATGTGGAAAAAAAAGTGGGAAAAAGAATTTTACCAAAGGAGAAGAGATTTGATGTGGATTTTACTTTTGTTAACAGCAAGGGATAAGATATGGTCAAGGAATTTATATGTGTGTATGTTTTTCTTGTATATTGTTTGCCATTGAATTTGTTTAGATGCCTGGATTTCTTTATGGTTTTCATTTCTTGCTCTCAGCTCAGTTGGGAGGAATTGGTCTAAGAGGATCTGTGAAGGGAATATTAATAGTAAATTATGAGGTCAATAATTACTTTAATATTCTGCACTCTGACTTTAAACACCCAGCCAAACCCAAAAAATTATTTTAAAAAGCGCAATGTGGCCAGCCCTTTTTTTCCCCCTCATTTCGAGTGTGTGTGTCTTTGTCTGTTTATTAAAGATCTGTTAGGGTTTAAGAAAGCCAAAGTGACCTGTACTGTAAAAAATGCTGCTTGCTTTGTGTGTAATGATGACAGCATGTATCCTTGTTAAAATTTCTGGCATATGTGTTGATGTGACACATTGATTTGCAGTGACATCACCATTTACAACATTTATTGTTTAGCTGTCAACTCCAGGCTAACAAACTTGTTGTCTGGTTACAATTAGCATTTGTCTTTTAAAAGGTATGCATAACTGCAGGGAGAACTATATTATGTTACACTTACAATGTACAATAGACCACAGGTTAAGGCATTAAAATCAGGTGACGCTGATGTGTGTGTTCTTCTTTGTTTTTAGTGTGTTATTGTCATTCACTAATCTGTGTTAACATTTTCTGGAATGAGCTAATGTGACTCATTTTTTCTGTTTAAACATGTTTTAATCAGTATCTGTGCTTGTTTCTCTGCCATGAATCATGCATAGTTACGACTCCCATCAAAATATTTTAAGTTAATTGCACATTAATTTGTTTGTGTGTGTGTATGCACACTGGCCATTGCCCCAGCTTTTAGAAATTAACATTGTGCAAGCCATGTGGGGGAAATGAGTCCTGCTGTGGATGTGTCCTGGCATCCCAACCATTTCCTGTCAGATAGGATTATGAGCCCTCTGCGCTCTGCTCTCCTATAGCGGAGGGCCTCATGGTGCTCAAAAACATACTCTGAATTGCAGTTTACTGTGAAAGGGGATGAAGACAGGAGGTCCATGGAAAAGGGATGCAGCAGCATGGAGTCCATTAGTTGTGCATGATCCTGAGCTCCAATGTCTGATGTGGAAGAGAACACGTTATACACCGACGTTCTTGGAAAGAATTAGATGCTTTATATGACTGTCCTGTAAGAACTGCAGACTGCTAAAGTCTGAGTAGATAAACAGGAACTCCTTCCAAGTTAGTCTGTACCCATCAGACATCCCTTCTCTGTATCCCGAGAACTGTCTGTTGCACTTTGATCATTGGACATTTCCTTTAATAGTGAATAGACAGCTTCTTTATAGATTTATGATATTTAGGTCATAAATAAGTTTTGTGTTGTGAGAACATGGCCTCTTTCTGCCTTAGTGGCCTTGATGGACTGCCTTACGTAACATGGTCACTGGGAATCTGGGCTTGGTATCATTCCCATGTTCGGATTACAGCTTTTTTAGGATGTCTATGAGTATGAATGACAGGTAAACTTCTGCGTTGATCCGATTTCACACTTTCTGTTGCTCATCTGTGCAACTCATAGGGTAACTATGTGGTTTATTCCCCATCCCATTACTGATGAGGATGTAGTTAACTCTTAACTGCTCCTGAGTTGTTTCTGTGTACAAACGAAGCATGCCGTAGCTGTCAGCTCATCATAGAGATTTTTTGGAGACTGCAAACTTTTATCAAATCCAGGGGACGTTGCTATTTCCTCACAACCTGCAGCATTTTTCTCTCACAGGCGTATCAGTTTTTTGTTTTCTTTTAACTCGCTGTATACGTGTCTCCCACAGAATAGCTCTGTTAGTCAGCTTTGCCATTTAAGCTCCAGCAACTTGAGGAATGAGAAAAAATGGTGAGACGTGCACTAAATAATCGGAGGAAATGAAAACAGTGGGGTGTCCTCACAAACAGACTGGGAAGTGATAATCCCCTCCACCCCACCTCACCCCATCCTAACCATTCTTGAATTCTCAAATAAGTTAAGATACATTTACCAACCTGCAACATGTTGCTCTATTCTGCAATACGTCCTATACACACTATGCTTACTATCTTAGCTCTTGCTTGTCATTAAGTGTAATCTAAGACCTGTGGAAGATTTTACTGCTATCTTCTTGCTTTGTTAGTTGACCTCTCGAGCTCTTGAGCTGTCACTTTGCCTCTCTGTCAGGTCATAGAAGATTAAGGTAGAGGTTTGTAGGTGGTAAGTGTGGCTTAAGTAAAGCTGATCATGTCCTCTTTATGTGAGATATGACATGTTGAGCATGCCTTTAGGCAAAGCTTGTCTTCATCTAAAGTACGTCAGTGGGGGTTTATTTTGGAGCTGAAAGTGTTACCCTGATTTTCTGTTTGATGAAGCTTCCTTTCTTTTTGTTGGAATGATGCTGGTTTGTTAAATATCACACTTTTTCTGGCTATGCATTTCCACTTGTTGTTCAATTTAACTGCGGTCCACAAACTTTTCTGACCCTGCAGCATTGTTATGGACGCCGGTAAACAAAGTTTTGGTGTCGGTCCAGCAGGCTGGAACATTTTACCGCAGCCCAAATAACTGCAAAGAAAAACACCCACAACACGAAAAATAAAACAGAAACTATGGTGCTCAGTCGACGGGGGGCCAGGCTTTCATGTGTTCTGCATTTTCTTCCCTCTTTACATTCTTGTCTCTGTGTGTGTTTTGAGGAATGGTGGTCACAGAGGCCCCATATTGCAGACCTCTATCAGAAAGTGCAGCATTCCTTCACCTATCTCTCTCGCCAAATGAAGACCTCTATAGTGCACACTTTTAGAAAGGAAAAAAAACAAAAAAGCATTAATGTGTAAAACATTTTTTGCATGTTTGCATTTTCAAGTGACTAGAAGAAAAAACACATGCACGCATAGAAAATGTTTGTGATGCACACATTTTGTGGATGTGGGGTCACACCGAGAGTTATGAGGTGCAGCAGCAGGTCAGAATCAGTGCTGTTGTTTGCATGGGGTCTTAAATCAAGTTTCCTCTGGGCACTCTCTGTTCACAGAGTTTAGCAACTAAATCCCAACACAGCTTACCAGAGATAAGTACCAATTTCCTGTGGTGGAATACTTTTTAAGTCCAACTTGCGCATTTTACTCCTATTTTCTTGTTCTCATCGCTCTTTATTATCTCTATAAGAAAAGTTTAGTTTGGGCCCCTAAGCCCCTTGCTTTAAGCCTCTTAATGCACCATTCATCTTAATACCTTTGACTTGAATGCACAGTGACGCACCAACATTTTCACCTGAAAAACATCCACATTCACAATGTCATTGCATGTAAAGGTCAGACAATAATCATAACTCCTCCCTCATTTTAAAAAAGAAAAAACTAGAACGAGCTCTATGACAAATTGTGACTTTGATGTTTTGACACAGAATTTTGTAGTTAAGTGACAAGACTTTATATAACGTCTTTTCATTTTGTTAGATGAGGCTTGCACGCCATTTTTAGTTTAAGAATGAAAACCCTAACGTTGTCAGTAAATTGAAGACGGAGGGACTCTGACAATTGTGTCAAGGCAGGGATTATATAAGATTATTGAAAACATGTGTCCTATTAATGGAGTAGACTAGAGTTTTTGGGTTTGACAGGCCTCTTTTTGAGCATTGCCCAGACTTTATGTAACACATTATCTGGAGATAAATTCTTTGCCCCCCAGATCTTTCCTCAAGTCACATCTTTTACATTTCTTGCATTTATTAAACAGTTTTCCTTTAAGTTACAAAAACTGATTGCAATCTGGCCACAATGTGTCCAGCATTCTTGCTAGATATAGCATCTCTCATTTTGTTGCTTCAGTCAATTAAAAGGTCCTTTGAATTTGTTAGACTTGTCTTGCTTTGTCTTACACTGTTCATCACTTCTGTTTTATTTTCCACCTACAGGACTGCTCCAGCTCTGAGGAGTATACAGTAGCCTCTGCACTTCTGCCCCTGTCAACAGCCTTTTACAGGGTAAGACCACTCAATCTATAAGTAAGCTGGGAAATCTGCTGTGTATTAGCTTTTACGGCATATGTTATGTTAGTTTGTTGGATTGTGGTTGAAATATCTCTTCAAATGTTGGTGGGAAAAAATAAAATAAAGAGAAGATGAATGAAAACATTTAGAAAGTAGGTCTCCATCACGTTACAGATTGTCAAACAAAGTGAGCTTTTATATTTGTCTTAGAAAGCTATCCATGCAGTTCAGTGAGAAAGAAAATATGACCGTTTATAATGTATAATTGTTTGTTTATGTTGTGTGTTTGTACAAAGTTCTTACCAGACATATTGTTATCAGATTAAATTAAATTCATACGTCGTGTCTGCCAAAAGAAAAATCCCGTTTGTGTTAAACTGGACCTTTGTGGACAGGAATCAGACAGGGGAAGGCCGGCTTTCTCAGCCTTTGACCTTTTCTGATCTAAAAGCATGTACATACTCAGCACAGCATGCTACTGCCCCCATGAAGTGTGAAATACAGCACGTGGCCTTTTGCTTTTCTTATCATATTATCAGCGAGAGGTAGCTGCAATGTGTCCTCTCAGCTTGCTAGTTGCTATAGAGCCAGACACAACTGTCCACACTGAGCTTTCGTTGGATACCAGTGCCATACCCTGATGGGCAGGACTGGGACCGGGCCCACAATCTGCCACTACATGACTCATCTGCTTCTGGTTGAAGGCGCTCTCCATGAAAAGCAATGTGTGGTGTCTTTCTTCTTTCTCCTCTGGGCATTCAGCACTGACACACAGTCTGTCCAAGTCTTCTAGCTTTGTGTTTGTTTAACCATCTAACAATTAATTACCACTTCAAAGTTATTTCTATTTCATAAGATTATTTGTTAATCATAAATCAAAATTACTTCATGCCACAGTGATTTCCCACTATTTTGGTGAGAAGATTGAGGTGATATCTTCTCAGTTAAGGAGAATGACATTTAAATAACTTTTTCTTGTAATTCACAGATGATTAAAAGTGGTAACAGGCTTCAAGCACTGCCTCCCACAAAGGGTGGAAAGTGAAGTCAGGTCATGAAGGAATCTGCCAAAGTATCTGTAATCTCTGTGTTTAATGGAGCATTTACTGTGCTATGATGCACAACTGTAAGAAAAGCTAGGCTTGGTAATGGAGCTGACATCTTGCCATTAATATCTTATGCCTTGGTCACATATTCCTAATCAATGTTTTTTTAACATACATACCAAGAAGTTTGGTAACATAACTCAAATGTCTTCATTTGCAAATAATATCATGTACCGTGTCAGTAAAGCTTAGTTGAAAGAATGACTTTATATAGCATACAGTTGTTACATGCATGCATTTAATTTAAATTTATGCCGCCAGTTAGCAGACTTATCATACATAAACACCAGTGACCTGGTTCTATTGGCAACCATATACACCCTTACTATCGCTCCGCCTTCATCTCGGGCTTGACAGATCATGTGGTATGTTTTTGAACACAAGCAGAGCTGTTCTGGCTTTTTAAGGTCTTTTCTAGTAAAGTCTAATCTGGTCTTTGTAATCGTGTCATTGGTGTCTTGCATCTGCTGGTAAATGCTCTGTATTACAGTCACAGTGCTCTCAGATTGGTCTGTTTTGTTTTTTAAGTCTAACGGCTTACACTTAAATCCTAATCTCTTTTGAGAGCCCCCATGAACTACAATCAAATGCTATTTCAACATGTGGAATCGACTGCTGAACTTTTATCTCTATAATTTGTTGCTAAATAATCAAGCCACATCTGGACATGAAATGTAAGTCAACTCTCCATTTACATAAGACTGAAAATGAATGGGCAGTGTTGAAACTTCCTAATTCATCATTCTGATGTTTGACAAAGTATGCACTCAAGAATGGCAGAGTAGTACCTGAAGGACCGGACACTAACAATATGCTAGAAAAGGGCTATGAAAGTGCTTCCAAGTCAGTAGGTTGTCTTTTATTATCTGAGTTCAAATCATTAGGTTCTTTTGGAAAGCTCAAAGTTTTTTCATAGTTATTGGGATATTTGCAGAAGTGTCCCCATCCCCGTGCTTTGTGTGTCTATGCTGCAGGAACTGCCGCTGATTTAAGTTCCTAGAAGTCCATTTTTAGTGCTTTTCTTCTGACTGGGTAATTTTCCAATATGAGGGTAATGTCGTGTAACTGGCGATTGACTCAGACAACTTTGGTGTGATTGCTTGAACACATGAAAGCAGCATCTGAACCTGCCATTGCAAAAACACATCAGTGAAACATTACTCATGTAAACATTAGCCCAAGTTACATAAAACACAAAAGCATAGGGTTTACTGAAATAATACAACATGATTTTGATTTCTCTACCAACGACCGGCTGGATGTCACGTCACTTCATTATTCCTCTCAGCAGTGTGAAAGCCACCAGAGAAAATCCTTTTGGGTCCTCATTTCCCCCAGCAAGAGCCCCTAGACTTGCTTGGTCTAAAGAGCCTAATGACCTGCTCACTTCCTGTGTGGACCTACTTATGCTGACATAAATCATCAAATTGTCAAGCGGAAAACTGTTCTTTCATTTCTTTGACTTGTTGGTACTCTATATTTTAAAGTATTTGTAGACAACAAAGTATCTGATAGAGTTCATATTAGTCATACATATGGACATTAACTTCCTCATCCAGGCATATACATTTAAAATTGCAACTTTTTTTTTTTTTTTCCAATTTCCTCTTTTCTTCTTTTTTTTATCGGTATTGTTGTTGTTTCCCCATATCTTTATGTCTTTCTGGTGAAAGGGGAATTTGTGTGATGGAAAATTCCTGAAAACTAGAGTGATAGGGGAATTATCACTCTAGTTTTACTTTTAACTTTTACAGGGTGTGTCTAAGCAGATTTGACTGGTTAGAAATGTTGGACATCTGTCTTTTTGCTTGTAGGGACACCGTTGAATTTTATCCACAAAACTCTGTTGTTAGCTTAAAGAAAATAGAGAAAGCTAAAAGCATTAAGTTTTTCTTACCCCAGAAAACCCTTTCATTAAAAAATGATCTAAACCAAGAATCGAAGATGAAAAGTCCTGGATGAGAGAGTTTGAAATAATTTGTACATTTTCATGAATCAAGCATGCTTTTTCACTCCTGAGGTAAAACATGTTTCTGTGACTAGATTTTTAACAAACTGTGGGTCAGAATTTGCCCCCTTCTGTTCAGGCGCTAATGTTAGGTCAAGTTCAAGAGTCAGACTTGGTCAAGTTCCTGTTTGGTATTTGTTTCCAGACTTTGGCAAGCTCATGCTGTGTTCATAATCTCAGTGGCACTGTCGCCATCCTTCTCAAGTCTGCGGGTCAGAGGACGTGGGAAGCTCCCTCTCACAAATGTCTGATTCCAGAATCTGCTGGACAGAGACCGTGGTTAGTGTTTTTGCCATCCATTTGCTGATGTAGCTCATGTTATTGACCTAGATTCTGCATTCACATTTCTATTTCTTCTCAACTAATGTTAATAATCTGAATGCTGTATTTGACAGTTGTTATTATTTATGTCTGGTGTCAGTTAACATTCATGAGTAAAGTTTATCTGAACACCACACACCTTTTGTACAGTGGCCCTTTGTTAGAAGTGTTTTACATGATGTTACTAGGGCCAATTCCACTGGCATTTATTATCTACTGAAGAGTGGGGTTTATCAGGAGATGTCACTGACGTCTGGATCTGTTGTTATTCTGCCCTTTTCTATGCTGATGTCCTTCCTTACATTTGAATACGCCATCATAGTTGTCGTCTGTACTTGGAGATGATACAGATTAAAAACTGCATCCAGTGAAAAGCTCAAACACAATAATGGATGAATTACTCAACGAGAACATTAAACTGTTAGCATTCTTTCAGCCAGAGTTTATGCGTGGTGGATTTGTCAGCTCGCTCTGCCAGATTGTTCTCAATCACAAGTGATGATGACGTACTCCATGACCTTTGTGTATGTAAAAAAAATGTCCAGCTTTTGCATTGTCCAATCTATGTTTACTTTGTTTCAGAACATTTATGTTACATGTGCATTTGTTTTTTGCACAGTTATGGCCTATGGATGACATGAGAGGTTTGTTTATTGGTTTCAACATGATTTCCTCAATTAGTCTCATATGACTGAACACTTAAAATACTTTGAATGTGGGCCATTAGCCGTTTTGGTGTTTGGGTAGTTTTCCTCACAACCCATCAGCTCTCCCAGAGTTGCAGAAGTGAGAAGATGGATAGTTTTCAGGTCAGGCATACATTCTCACCAGAAATAATGACTGGTTTTCTATCAGCAGATCAAGAATGCTCTAAATTGTTCCAAAACATCTAAATAATGTCGCTGCCTCAAGGCTGGTGACACTACAGAGACACTGGTCTTCACTCCGTGTCTTCTTTCAAGTATGCGCTTGCTTTGGTGGCAACATGCACCATCTCTTCATCTCTGAGAGACACAGTGGGCATGTGAGATGCTGGATGGATGTTTGGAGGCCACAGTCAGTCATGCTGTGAACCTCTGGATCAGGTTTCAGAGTTCATAACAAGATCCCAAACCCTGATAACCACATTCCTCTGACCCATACACAGCATTTTCTCCTTTCTGTATCTTCTTGTTGTTTTTCTGCTTGTTTTTCACCCTTTCTCCCTCAATCCTGCATTCCTCCTTTCTGCTGGTCACGCAGCCAGATGGGTCCAATAGTGATGCACTCCCTCCTTCCCCTTCATCTTTGCTGCCTACCTTCCTTTCCTCCTCCTTTCCCTCTTCTTTCTTCTGTCCTTCCCTGTCCTCCTCTTCCTTGCACATCTGTCTTGTGAATGCCTTTATAAGCTTTGCATACTAAGATATAAGGAAAAGCTGACCTCGGTCAAAATGACCCAAGCATATCTGAAAAGTACGGCCAAGCTGAATATAGACAGCATTGACAAATAACACGCTCACACCCCACACACAAACACGGACACACACCCAGAGAACATCTGCTGCAAGACACTTAACACACTCGGCTGACAAAAAAGTATGTGATTACTGTCCAGAGGGCTGCATTTCTTCTCATATTTGTCACTATTTATTTATGACTGCGTCTTATTCAGCTCCGTTGCTTGATTGCTACAGGTTTTGACAGAGACCCCATTCTCTTTAGCCCGCAAGTCTGTAAGCTTGACCATTGTTATGTTTCATTGCATTACACCATATTCCTAAACATTTCTACCACAATGGATTTGTTTTTGTTATTTCATCTAACAATCCTCTGGCCTAACGCCTATATTCACTTAAAGGCAGAATGCTTGGATCCTAATATCAAAGTGAGATTAATCATCTGACTCTGAGTGAACAGTTCATCTAAACAAGTGGCCATTAGTGGTCATTTTAATGTTGGCTTATGATCTACTGTGAGAATTAACTTCAACATGCGTGTAGTAATCAGGAAGAATTTTTACCAGTAGTTTAAATGAAGGGAGAGGATTTTGGTTTATAGCTTAGGGGATGAGATGTACTCCAGAACTAACTGACTGAGCAAAGCTGAAGGAGCCCAGTTGTTGAGACACTTTTTGCTCTCATCATGGGTTTTATTTTTTTGCATTAGAGCCTAATGCTTTATAACATTGTTATAATAGCTAACATTGTTTTTGGCATCAAAATGTGTGGTGTTTTTTTTGTTTTTGTTTTTTTATTATTATTATTATTATTATTTGTATATATAGCTTTTGCAAGCACTTGCAAACATGACCTGGCCAAGAGACCTTAATAAAAGAGAAAGAAAAAAAAAATAATGTGGAAGCCTATATATACATATTAAGATATAAACATACTAAACATAGTAAAAGCATTGATTCTCATAAAGCATGCATGTTAATCAACAAACATTTAAAAAGGCAAGAGTAAGAAGAAAATGATTCAGCTAATATTAACAGGAGAGGAAAAAAAAAGTAATGCGTGTTTGTATAAGACTATTGTTACAACCCACTATAGCGGCATGAGAAGGTGTAACAAAAAAAAGAACTGCAGACTGGTGTTAATAACGGAAGGTAAGTGCTAAGTTTAGCGACGCTGTTTAAAGCAAAAACAAAATAGAACCGCTAAGGTCTAACTCAAAATGTAGCCAGTTGAAAACAAAACAAAGACTAATCAAACGGGTGAACAAAAACTTACCTACTAAGTCTACGTTAACAAAAGGTGAAGGAGCTCCAATAGCTAAAAATAAACTCTACATACAATTCCAATCAAACTAAACTAGCCCAAACCATTCTACTATTAACTATAGTTGGAGAAGCCAAATGGGCTTAACGTTTTACGTTTTATCAACTAAAAGAAAACAAGACTATAGGACTGTACGATTAATCGGATATAATCATAATTACGATCCGGGTTTTCAACTATCATAAAAATGAAATGGTCCGATTATTTTGCTCCTTCGCAGTTTACTCTTGTGCTGTTTTCAGTTGCAAATCCAGCACCACTGGCATTGCAGCGCTGCACTCTGTTGCAGACTCCTCCCACAGTCCCAGCCGCTTTGGCTTAATTTAACTCGAGATGCAAACACCTGTCAAGTTATGGGCTGGACACATGGGAGGCAAAGTCACTCCTTCTCTATTAACTTTCTATGGAACTTGCGTGATGAGGTGGACTATGTGCCAGTAAGGCTCATATTCACACTCACCATTGTGATGTTTGCAAATTGGTGAGTTGGTCATTTTTTATTCACACATTTACATTGTCCATAACACCATACTGGACCTAGTATAGTTCAGTCCATGCCCTCTTCCAGCCTAGCAACAGGCAACATTCGTGCATGTGAAATGTTGCGTTGAGTCGCATATGACGCTGATATTCAACGTGAAAACGAAATGTTTCCAGTCTAATTTTTTTCAGATCACATCGGGGAGAACATAGCTGCTGCTGGTCTGAGACAAACAATAGCTACTGGGACCTGGTGGAAAGAAACTAGTCTGAATGCACAGTGGAGAGATACTGTGTTGTACACTATGAGACATACTGTAATTGAAATGCATTTAAATAGCACCTTTCGTAAGTTGTTCACATCCTGAAGTGCTCCACAGTACACTCCTCATTCAAAGGTTCCCACACATTTTCATACATTGACCTGTAACATCACACGCTGACTTGTCTTACACTGACAAACACATCAGGAGGAAATTGTCCGGTTTAGTGTCTTGCCCAAGGACGTGTCACAGTTACCTCACATTAACCCCAGAAAAAAAACAAAAAAATCAATCAAAGATCTACTTGAAGTAACAGTGTGTTATGATCACATCACTTCACCAGAGTGCATTTAACCTGAAAACTGATCCTGGTCAATAGCTAATCAGATTTTTTTTATTGGCTGTGCTGGACTGTCCAGGACTATTTGAAACTTCTTTGTGGATTGCCAACAAATTTTCCCTGAGAGGACGTGTATATTTGATCACCATGGGGTTCCCCTGCTTTCCTTCTTGCGCCGTTTTCTGAGGTTTTTTCTAAACCAAAACATTCCCTAACTGTACTTTGTGCTTTCTGATAATTAGGACACAAAGATGGTGAAAATAGTTGACAGTCATGTTCACTACTGATAATCAGTGACCTGCTTTGACCTGATGGTTTGGGTACATACCAAATTACCTCACTGTCAAGGGTGTGATTCCAGGTAAAGTAATGTGCGTAAAGCATTAAATAAAGTCCACATGATAACAGAATCTAATGCACTCTATTTATGTTCATATTTATATTCATACGTTGAATTATCTCAGACTAGGGTTTTAAATTATTTTACTTAACTGAGATGATTGAATCTGTTTCTTGTTGGTCCCCGTCGCTAGCCAGCAGGATTTCCTAGACTCTCTTTAAACATCTTGAAAACTCATGAAAACCCCCTAAACACAGCAACATCATGTTTAGCAGAGCAATAGTTTCATTTTAGCCATCTGCTATTAGGGGAAGAGCAGCAGGAAACTCTGCTTTGGTTGTGTAATACCCTATCAGTGTTTCAGTTCTCATGTTCAAGTCCCATTTTTTATCAGTTAAATACCTTTCTTTTTTTTTTTGGGGGGGGGGGGGGGGTAATGGCATGACAGTTCTTGCTTTTGTAAAT
>JBAMHW010000001.1:18253156-18268416 GCA_037177495.1 Rhadinocentrus ornatus | reverse complement strand
CCCCCCCCCCCCCCCCCCCCCCCCCCCCCCCCCCCCCCCCCCCCCCCCCCCCCCCTCCCCCCCCCCCCCCCCCCTCCATCCTATCTGATATATGGTAAGATTTAAAAGGGAAAACAAAAAGTTATGTAAGAATCCCAGGACAGTCTGGAGTCTATGCGTAGCCCATCCATCTCATCCATCTCCCACACACAAAACATGAACTTGCAGAATTTTTTTTATGTTTATCTCTTTCTATCCTCACTTATTGTGTATTTGAAGTATCCAGATGATGAAAGGTACTTCAAGGGAAATGTTGAATTTAACTCAGTTTGAAGTGTTTTTAATTGAGCTGAAGTTTACTTTTCTAATACCAAAAAGAAGTTACATTGTTTCAGTTTTGACAAAAAAGAAAACATAAAGCCTGTAGTCAGTCTTCAGTGTAGTAATTCTAGTCTATTATGCAAGTGAACGTCCAGGTATCTGTAGTCCTTCATCACCTCCTTTCCCAGAACAGAAACGATCAGCTTATCCTTGGCCCTCTTTTTTTTTTGTCTTTTTCACAATTAAGATAAGGTGAGTCTTTCCACACTGTGCTGTGTAGTGCTCTACTAGTGTCCTGCACCAGCGTCCTGTCCACTCTGGACTCACTGGGGATAACAGAAGACCAAAATGTACTGGAAGCCTGAGATGTACAAAATGAAAAGAAGTGGATAAAGTACAGCTCCCCATGGTGTTCTGTGCTGCTGATCACCTTCTACAATAAACTGTCTGTTTGCTATGCAGTCAATAACACATGTGGAAAGTTCCACAACAATGACTTGATGTGTGTAAGCACACACTGAGGCAGGCCCATTTTGCCTCTGTTACTACTTTCCTTGCTGGCTTGGAGGCACATCAGTGGGGCATTAACTCCGACTTCTCCCATGCAGCCGCTGGATTTTTGCACAACATCTATGCATCAGCCCTTTCTTGAATGGCATGTGTGAAAGGCCCAATGATTGAGGCGTAGGCCGTAGGAGTGTGACAGGAAGGCTTTGTCCTTAGTGGACAAGAGGTCTGAGTTGCTAGGTTTAAAGGAGGAGAATGGTGAGCGTCGTCCTGAGCTGAACCTACTGAAAAACATGTTCAGTTAATCAACTCAGAACTTAATACCATCAGTCTGATCCCCCTTCTTCTTGGAGTCGGTGGTCTTTTTGATCCCTTACCACACATCCCACATGTTGTTCTGCTGTAGCTTGATGATAATGAGCTGAGATAAACATCAGGTCACTGCAGTATGTTTTTGTCATCTACCCTTGCTTATGATTTGATACTAACACAATACATGTAATGTGACACTTGTTTAAATGTCCTGCATGCTCTGTAAATGTTTTCCCTTCAGGCAGTGAAAGGAGGACATCCAGGATGCCAAAGATGACTCCTGTCCACTTAGACATCCCATTTTCAAACAGTTTCACCAGAGGAGGTGAGCGTTTTTTTATATGATAATCAACATGCCATGTGTGTGTTGTTGCTGCCAGTTGAAAACTAAATTACTGAAGCCATCATCTTAAGACTGCAGTATCAGTGTTTAAGCATCATCTGATCCCTTAAGGTAAACATTACAAGGAAGATCTAAGCAGATATAGATGCAAATTTGTTGCAAAAGTTGTAAAAGCTATGTAGGCTAACACGTGGAAAAGAAACTAATAAAGCCATAGTTCAAATAACACAATGACACAAGTCATTGGCTTTTACGGTGTTTTTAATTGTTCGTTTGATTATTGAATCTGTAGCTTATTTTCATAAAATACAAATATTAGGGGGCTATTATGTGAAACTGAAGGATTTATATGTCATGGCTACTTGTGACTGGTGGCTTTGCGGGCACATTACAAAGTGCAGTGATGTTGTGTTTCAGATGAAAACTCAGTGTACTGTTAAGCTGACACATGATTGTGACTGTTTGTTTTGGAATGTGAACTCTTGAAAAGAAACTTCGGTACTCGGCGTTTTGTCTCGACGTCTGTGCATGTCCGAGATGTTAGTCACCTTCAATTGAAGGTTAAAGGCAAAAGAATTGTTCAGAATGACTCAGCATGTTTTTAGCGTTCTGAAAAGCATGGCACATCATCCTCTTGTTTTTGGGGTCTTGAGTGTTTCACTCCCAGATTTCTATCCAGTAAACTGCAGCATTGTTTAGTAGTAGGTGTTGGATGGATTATAACTGCTGGATTTAAATTTCAGTAAAAAAAAAAAAAAAAGGATCTTAGATCACAGAGGTCAGAAAATTATATACTATTATATATTAATATTCTTAACATTAAAGAAAATGTTTTTCTCTATGATCTGTAATTTCCTCTCAGTGAGGCTACTAATTTTAAATGTTTACGTTTGGTGAATAAAATGAGATAATAAAGCATTGAGTCTCTTCTAGGCTTGTGTTGGTGCTTTAGCTGAGATTTCAATAATAAAGTTTACTTTTGTGTACTTTTGATTTCCTTCCTCACTATCCTGCTTGCAACTCGTGTAAATTCAGTTTACAATATCGTAATGACTGCTCCCTGGATCCAGAGCATTACAAGCAAACTGCTGCTCCCAAGTTACACAAATCTTCCAAAATCCAGAGGAATACATGCCAGACCTCTGTTAATCCTGAAGAGAGAACATGATTTGTCAACTGCAAGTCTGGTTAGGTGCATCCACTTCTGAACATCTCACTCCTATTGTAAGCAATGGATAATCAAATTAATGCATGCTGACATGACAATCATTGGCTTTATTATTAAAAATGCAGTAATGTCTCATCCTTTCTGTATCTGGGCCCATCCAAACCTTGACCATAAACTGTATGTCATTTGCATGACTGTAGTTTGGTGGGTTGTGATGGTGTTCAGTATGATTTTGACATTAATTTTACCTTCATCCTCTCTCTTGTACCAAACAACCAACCAGTGCTTGAGTACAAAGACAAACTATTCACTCACTCGCACCAAAAACCTGCCAGTAAGGAGAGAATTCACAATCAAGGTAGAGTGAAACTGTTGCTTCGCCCTCCCAGTCTTCTTACAACGCTTCTTCCCTCTCTAACACATTTGTGTAGTTTCAGCATTTCTGCTTCCTCTAACCCACAGAAATGCTTACTAACCAGGTCAGTGCTGCAGTGCATCATGCTGAAAACCTCTTACAAAGATCTTGTTGAGCGTAGAATTAATCATCGCTGACTTTGTGGGTGCTCCTCTGGGAGCTGTGGTTTTTCACAAACCAGAGCCTGCTCTCATGTGGTCTTTTCCATTGTTGAGCTGTTGGCTCAGCTGGGCTATCTGTGGTCAGTTAAGATCCTGGTCCAGACTGAGAATAAAAGGGTTTATAATGGCACACAAATCATAGTGTAGTGTTGTGAGGATATTCTGTAAATCTGACTGCAGGGGAAAAGAATTTATTAAATATAGAAAAAGTCATCGAAGTCATTTGATCTTGTTTGTGATCGCCATGTTTTGATTCATGTTTATATCTCTGAGTCATATCTGCTGCCGTTTTAATTTCATCTTCTGGGGAAGCTTCAGGTGTAAACAATTACGTAAGTGATCATATCTGTGAATAGTGGTACAGACAGCCTTTGAAAATGGTTCAGCCTCAGTTTAAATTTAGATCATAGGAAATTTACAGCAGCCTAATTGATAAAAGTCTCTTGTTGAGCTTCCCCGGCTATAGAACATGATTCTTGTTACATTTTGATAGCCATACAATACAAATGAAATGCAAAAGGCCTTAAAGTGATTACTGTGAAAAATCACATCCTTCCTGATGGTGATTCACACTGTTTGGGAGTCATTGCATGCTGGTTTTCAGAGAAATAGCTTCAAGATTTGTTGACTTGCTAAAATTCCAACCACTTCTGCTTCTAATATCACAATGCACCGGATCCTTAGAGGCAACTGCTTTGTTGGCGGACCAAAGGAATGAAGGTGTTTGCATAATCCCAATTGAACTGCTGTGCATGTGAAGTTTATCTGCATGTCATGTGTTCTTCATCATTCTGTCTTAGTTTATTTGACAGCCTGTGTACATGAGTGGCATTCGAACAAGCCAGCTTCTGCGCATGTGGGTAACCTTTGTTTGCAAACGTGTCTTTGCAGGTATGTGGGCCAGCCTGCGCTCAAGCAGCAAACTCAGTCAGCACCCATCAGCGGATAATGTTGGTGCCAGACTAGCTGGGAAAGATCTGGCGCCCCCTGCAGGGAGCAACATCCTGCAGGCTCAACTCCTCAAACATCAGGCCGCCCTTTACATCTTCGGGGAAAAGTCGCATCTAAGGGTGAGAAGGAAGAAAATCCTGCTTAGGATGAAATTATACTGGATGAAATTACATTTTACAACTAACTTTTGTATTATAATTTTATTATTCTGGTTTACATGAAAAACTGTTGCAGTCCAGTCCAGCAGTTTTCTTTAAATCTTTCAAATTCAGCTTTATGAATCCCATATTTTTGTCGACTATTAGCAGAGGGTTTAATTATTTTTATGTTAATCAATTTCCACTTATATTTTTGACAATATCAGTGAAAATTGATCATAATAAACTTTGTAGAGTTTATGCCAGAGCTGCCGAATGGAATCATAGTTTTATGGGTTTGCTCAGTGACCATACAATGGAAGTACCAATGACGGCCTAAAGTAACAGCGCTATATTTCAAAAAAGGTTTAATGTAATGTAAATTCCTCCAGGGCCTCAGAATGGACTCTCTGAACTGCGAACTGGTGCCGGTGGACTTCGCAGACACACGACAGGTGAAAGCTGCATTTAAGAAACTGCTGAGGGCCTGTGCTCCCAGCGCCTCATCGTCTGACTCAGAGGACTCCTTCCTCAAAGCCTTGGAGGACTCTGAGTGGATCCTGCAGGTAAAAAGTCACACAAACAGCAATGTTTTTTTTTTTTTTTTTCTTTTCATATGTTATAGTAGTACTCACTGAGAGCCTGAGTAAAATTTGTGTGAGAATGACCCAGCAGTCCACTCTTCTCCCTCATCCTGTGTATCAGACTCACATCATGGATAAATTATGCGAATAAATCCACTCTGAAGCCATTTTCCCAGGGGAAGCAAATTCTCAGCGATGGGGTAACAGCATGCTGGTTATCTGTTTGACCCCCTGCAGGCTTACATTGGGCATATAAAAAATAACTGTCTGTGGGAAATGAACAGTGCTTAGCTAGTTATTTACCAGTAGACCAAATATGGTAATATATTCAGAGTGGATAAATTATGTCCTATGGTGTCTGTTTGTACATTTGTTCTCACATATGTTGACCTCCCACAGCTTCACAAGATCCTGCAGCTGGCACTGTTTCTGGTGGAGCTTCTAGACAGCGGCTCATCTGTTCTGCTCAGCCTGGAGGACGGCTGGGACATTACCACGCAAGTGAGGAAAATATTAATAAATACCTTCATGAAAAACAAAAGTTAGACAGACAGATGTGAAGAAGATTTTTGAGCACAGTGTTAACACTGTGCAGGTTTTGTCTTACCATTCATTTATTTTTGAGTGTTTCCATTCAATTAATTTCTATAATTATTCATTTTGCTTAAAAAGTTGATAGAGTTAAAGCTAGTAATATTTGAAATAAATAAATAAAATCGAACCCTTCTTGCCTTCATAAATTTAGACTCTCACCTCCATGGAGGTTTGGTACCACTGACCGTATACATGATACCAACTTTGAAATAGTCCTATGAGAAAAGTTATACTTCTCAGTTATTAATGTAGTTATTAAAAGGTGAAAACAGTTTGCATTATTTGCTTCCATAATATATGAAATTGCAAAGTCTCACAATTTAGACAGTGTTAAGCATTTTAGGATCCCAAAACCAGAACATCCATGGTTCTTTACTTTATAATATACGTCTAGACTAAGTTTAACAGCAACGATTTACCTATACTTGTATCATCAATTTCTGCTGCACAGTTTTTTCATCACAAAGGTCCAAAGAAAAGAGGATTTCAATATTTTGGAGGAAAGAAAAGGGGACATGGATTTAACCACCTCAAATAAAACAGTTCTTGGTTTTGTTTAATGGTACCGATGAATCCTATTGTTTCACACTTTAATGTTCCAGTGCACTTTATTGAACTTGAAAGCAGAAACTAGTGTCTTCACGCTGCACATCTGAGTGGCTATGTGTGACTCATAAATCCGCAGCCCCTTTATGCTTGTCTGTTCATCTTGCGGTTCTGTATGAGGGATGTGGATATAATAAAATGTCTGAAGTCTCAAGGCCTTAAGTCACTGCATTTTGCTCATTTGTAATCTTGAATGCTCATGGTTCTGATTTTGAAGCTTTGTAAACAAAAAGTCTATTTCAATCCCGATCAGTTGTCAGAATCTCAGTATTTCAAAACATGTTTGCTTTTTAAGCTCATGTTTTTTGCGCTGACCTGTTAAAGTGCACATGTTTGTGTTGCAAGCATTTGTCCCTCAAGTGTGTTTATGGGCTTTGTAAGGCCCTGGGCTGCTGGTTTAAAGCGGAGTTTGTGGATCCCTCATGCAGGGCACGTGTTCGGCCCTGAGCATCTTTCTCTATTGGTCCACCGGCTCCAACAGGCTCAGTCCTCATCAGCCTGCACAGGCAAATAGGCTCCATATGCTTCTGCCTCGGTTCATGGACCATAGACATCCAGCAGACAGGATGCAGAACTTCTTTCTTTCTATGTGCTGTGTTCTGCTTCTTTCATCCTCTGCCCCCTTCATTTTTATATCCACTGTTCAGTCTGCTGCAGGGGGGAAGTATTTCACTGCCGGGGCTCAGGGGGCTTTTTCTACCACTCAAACCTGGATGTTCTTGTAAACCTCACGGGGAAGCCACGGACTGTTTTTCCCGCTCATTCCACAAGCGTCAGGGCTCATTAGTTGTGTTGGAGGAGATGCGGGCAGTGAAGCAGGCCAACCATATTGCATGTATAGACAAGTGGTTCTCAACTGGTATGTTATGGAGTGAGCTCAAGCATGCCTGAAGACTCTGTTGCAGTGTTATATCAATAGCAGATGAGCTGTTTAGCTTTGTTTTGTCAGATGATGGTTCAGTTCTAGACTGTGTTCAGGTTTTTGAGGTATACTAAGCAAAGTTCTGCTCTACAGTAAATCATGCAAGACAGATTTTTCACAGTTGTGGTGAAACAGCTGCCACTTTGCTTTACTGGTGCAATAATAATCCTACTTGCTTTCCAACCCTGTGCATACAGCAGCATAAATGTTAGCACATACTGCAAGTAACAGAAATTGTCAAATATATGTTTTAGGTCTTCTAGATACAATAAATTTGTCCATCAAAGAGTGCAGTCAAGTTTGTTCTGCAAATTCTTGGTGTACAGCACATCCACATGACATTTCACAGTGTTGTAAAATTTCTTCAGTTTGAAACAGGTTGTTTTTTTCCCTTCATTTCTCTTTAAGTGCCGTACATATACTAATCTTTGCGCAAATTAGGCCACAACAAAATTAAAACCTTTATTATCCAGCAGAATGGTGTAGAACAGGATTAAAATTTTCTTGTTAATGGTTAGAGATGAGTGTTCTGTTCTTTCTCATGCATCAAGTCTCATATTTATTTAGAATCTCTTGGTTTCTTCATCTTTTCCCTACAGGTGGTGTCTCTGGTGCAGCTACTAAGCGATCCTTTCTACCGGACACTAGAAGGTTTTCAGGTGCTCCTGGAAAAAGAGTGGTTATCCTTCGGCCACAAATTCTGCCAACGGAGCAACCTGAGTCCCGGCAGCCAGGGCAGCGGTTTTACACCTATTTTCCTGCAGTTCCTGGACTGTGTACATCAGGTGAGCCCCCCATAAAATACAGGTGCTCTGACCCTTCAGAGAAACTCTGCCTCTGCTACGTGACTCCTCTGCTTTCCCTCCATGGCTTTAACTTGATTCATAACTTCTTCATGAGCTTATGACATTCATCAAAAGCAAGCAGGCAAGTGAGTAAAAAAGGCAAAAAATTCTTCTATCATTAACTATACACATTAGTTAAGCACATCTCAACACTGAATATGCACCAGGGAGTGTTGAGGGAGGCTGCTGCCCAGATGGCCCATGAACGCAGTGATCAGCATTGAGCTCTCTGTGCTCGTGTGTTTCACCATCTCTTCACGTTCAGTGCGTGTTTAAAAGCTGCATGTGGAAAACTGCCATTTTGGGGATTGAGAGTCTCTAGGAAGGCTTGGGTGTGCTGCAGGCTTTTGGGGGGAGGTCGAGTTAAGAATGAAGCTCAGACAGCTGAGGGCCAGAGAACTATGTCCGCTCTGTAATGCTAACTTAAGAGAATGCTGTGGGTCTCCAGGGGTCCTACAGACCCACTCCCATGCACTGACATCAATACATAGTTTCTGCATTTGTCTTTTGAAAGTGTAGTCTTGGCAGCATAGAAAGTTTGGCGGGGGTCTTGGGGGTCTGGAGAGAGTAATAAACAGGGGGGAGAAGAGATTCGGACAAGAGCTCAAAATAGAAGTACCTCATCTCCAAAACAGCTGTTGTTTTTGCCAGCAGACCCAGGTGGCCTTAAATATTCAGCAGTCCCGTTGGCCACCTCACACCACTGGATGGGAACAATGGAGCAGCAGTCGTTCTGGCTCAGTCTGGATTGTGTCTGGCAGTGATGATATTACTGACCTCTGACCTCACAAGGACAGGAGACGCTCTTTCCTGTTTCTAATTTATACTCTGGAGAGATCGGAAGCCACAACACAAAGACACAACTCAGCTGTCACACACATACACACACTCGGACTTCTCCTCCAGCCTCTAACTGTCTTAATCCATCTTTTCATGTCCTTGCAGATTTTGGAGCAATATCCTCTGGAGTTTGAGTTTAATCAGTATTATCTGAAGTTTCTGGCCTATCATCACATTTCTAACCGCTTTAAGAACTTCCTGCTGGATTCAGACTATGAGCGCTTTGAACACGGTCAGTGTCTTTTATAGTTTCAAAAAATGAATAAATAGCAGTATATAGACAAAAAAGCAATAAATAGAAGATTTTGTTTTTCATCTTTATGCTGGGGGTCTTCATTACACTTATATAAAAGCAACTTTCAGTGTCTGCCTTTGTGTTTGACAATAGCTTTTACTGAGTTGAAAATCTCTTTAATGCTTGTTATCAACACACCACATATAAACTGTTTTATTAATATTTTAACTCTTATTTTGACATTTTATGGTGTAAAAAGTCCTTATAGGCCATGTGCTCATCAGCTTTCTCTGTTGTGTGTTTTCAGGATTGCTGTTTGAGGATAAAGGTGATAAGCAGGTCCGGAGAGGCATCTGTATCTGGGAGTGTATTAACAGGATGCACAGGAGGAGTCCCATATTCTTCAACTATCTGTACAACCCCTCAGAGAGCGAAGTGAGTGAATTTGTTGCACACAGAGGATTGTGTATGAACTGCTGTCATGCATGAGCTGTGCAGGCTCTAAACATAATTACATGAAAATGCATAAGTATTTATGAATGGCTTGAATTTAGTTTTTCACTTTCTCTTTAATCTTTAACATGAACTTCTCTTTGTATAAATATTAAAAAGTTTTTCCAGTTTAGTTTTGCTTTTAAAATGAAGATGTTCCAACAAGATAACAAGTACTGACGTTATAAAAGCAGAGAAAAACATCTTCACTTTAGGTAATTCATTTCTGAGTAGAACTCAAGAAATACAGTCAAAATAAAGACTAATTTCCATCTTCAAAGTTAATGATGTCACATTTCTCTACAGTGGGAGTTTCCCTTGAGATTAAATGTTGGACAGCGAAAGTTTGCATTTGATCATCGCAGTTTAAACCTGATGGTTTCTGATTTGCAGGTGGTCCTGAAGCCTTCTATCATCATCCCTTGCCTGAGTAAATGGGACTTCTTCACAGATGAGACTCTGTCGACTGGACCATGCTACGACTGGAAGATGATGGCTGTGAGGTCAGGTAGCTCGGAGGAGGCAGACACCATCACCAACAGCAAGAGGATGATTGTGTGGCCGTGTTACAGCAGCGTGAGCAACGCCCAGCCAGACGCCATCACCAAACTCCTCACTGTAAGAATCCGTTATCAAAGGTTTAATAGCAAATGTTGTCTTGTCGGCCCTTGTGTCATTTCTGTCTTCTGTTTTGGTTCTTTATTCCTTTTTGTTCACAGGACATCGAAAAGCTGGAGGGTGAACTGAACCAGGCCCCGGAGAAATGGCAAACAACTCTGGAAAGAGTCCGACTGAGCATACAGGAAGACTTTAAGCAGGAAGGAAATGTGCGTGATAGAAGAAGCAACATGTTGCATTAAAAAAAAATATCAGAAACTCTCAAACACTTTGAGTCTTGTTCAGCCATGTAAAAATTCTTTTTTGTACATGTTCGTTCTCATGCTGACTTTATTTTGTGTGTTTGCAGCTTCGTAAGCAGTCTGTTTCCATCTCAGGCCTTATTCCCACGTCCAGCATGCAGGCTTTCCAGCGACGCTCCATGCTGCACCTGCCAGACAGCGGCCTGGGCGAGGACCACAGCACCACCACAGCCAACGGGATCAACCGCCGCGCTGCCACACTTTACAACCAGTTCAACCCCAAGAGTGAGGAGAACAGGTGGGTCGTGAACTTCATGAGCTCCAGAACAAATAAGAAGTCCACATTTGATTCACTTACTAACGGTTACCAAGAGGCCGGTCCAGATTTGGAAGATGATTCAGCACTACGGTATGCTGCGTGTCATGTTTGTAAGGATTGGCTGTACTCTGTTAAACTCCGGGTGTGTAATTTTACAATTAGAGCGAGGTTAAAGTACAGTCTCTTGGCGCCTATATCTGGATATTTTCTTTTCTGAGCAGTTATTAAATCTATATCTACTTTTCTGGAAGTTATTTGTAACATTTTTCCATGTGTTCCTCATTTTTCACATTTAAAAGGAATTCCTGACAGATAAAACTTTACAGCGATAACGTGAGTGAATCAGAAACCTTACGTTAATTAACTATATTTAGCTGTTTAACTGTATCTTTATGATAAACTATACAGAAATCATGATACTCTAAATCATTCTAACTTGCTGTGACATATGAGTCAGATTTTTCCAAATCTATGGAGATAAAAAGAAAAGCAGGTTGTTGATAAATTTGATAAATGAGCAAACAGTTCAACAGCTGTGAGGAAGCTTAGTCAGTATGTTTGGATATGATTACTATACTCTTACACAACAAGAACACAATGTACAATCAGGAATGGAGGTGGTTCTTATGTAAAATCATGCCACTGGATTTTGTTTTGTTGACCTGTTCGTGTCGCCGCCTTCTCAGAAGGAAACTTTGGGATCGACTTGGCTTAACTTTGATCATAAGCAGGAATAATGCAAAAAAAAGAATAACAGAATTAGAAATATTGTTCATGCAGACATTTATCATCGAGATTCTGTAGAAATAACATCTAAACATTCAAATCCCATCCTGTTGTGCAGGTCTTACGAAGGAATCTTGTACAAACGTGGGGCACTGCTGAAAGGGTGGAAACCTCGCTGGTTCGTGTTGGACATTACAAAACACCAGGTGGGCGAGTTTCCTCATTTATGTTAAAGACGCTGTTAACTCTGACCCGAAGGTCAGGCAGCGATTTAACAGTTTGTCTTCACAGCTGAGGTACTACGACACTGGAGAAGACACAAACTGCAGAGGCCACATCGATCTGGCTGAGGTGGAGTCTGTGATGATCTCTGCACCCACTATTGGAGCCCCGAAACACATCAGCGAAAAGGCTTTCTTTGATGTGAGTTCTGTGTTTATTTCAGCGTTATAGTTTTATCTGCAAGTAGTTTAAAGAGAAGCTTAATTTGAAAAACTATAATTAAACTGTTTAATTGTCTGATATTAGTTGGTTAGTATGCAAGCAAGACGCTGCTGTTAAAAGCTCATATAGTTTAGAAACTATGTGAAACCTTATAGATGAAACATTATATTGTGTTTCTGTGTTCAGGTAAGTACAGCATGTGGGTGTTGAACAGCTCTGACTGGTCTGTTCCCAGACTTCAATAAATCAAACCATTTCTGGGTCACTGACACAATGTGACCTTTTTCCCATTTTTATTGGTATTAGTAGTAGTGTTATTATTAGTTTTATTCTTTAGAGATTTTATTCAACTTCAACTCTTGAAGCCATAAAATACTTGCAGGTACAGCAACAATTTGCAGTTTGAGTATTTTAAAGTTTGAAAATTTTGCAAAAAGATTTTATGCTTTGCTGATGTAGAAAAACGAATCCAGTGACTTTAAGGTCCCATATTATGCAAAATTAATTTTCTAAAGGTTTTCTAACAGTCATATGTGTCCTCATGGCCTGTGTATGAGGCCCAAGAATTAGAAAATTCTATGACCTGTCTCATTTGCTTGCTCTACTTTCTTAGCAAATGTTTGCTCAAACGGATGAGCCTGGAGTCTTTCCCTTTGTGACATCATAAATGGAAATAAATACTCCCCCTGCTAATGGATACTCCCTTTTATTTGCCCCACCGGCTACCTGAGCCCGCCTTCTAAAATCACAGAGCGGGCGCCAGCAAAAGTCAGATCTTCTCCCAGAGAGGGGCATGGAGTTTGGGGTGGACAGACAACACTCATGAACATTTAGAGGTTCATGCACAGAAGCAGCACGTTCTCCGCCATTTGGAATGGCTGAAATTAAGCACCAAGGCTAAATTTGGGGTAATACACTTTGAAAACAATGTTGTTGGACCTCTGACACCCATATGAAATTGTTGAAAAAATGTATAATATCAGACTTTCAGACTTTATTTATAAAGCACTTTTCACACAATAAAATGTAGCCAAATTGCTTTAGAGATTTTAAAAGAAATAAAAAGAATAGCACACCAACCCCCTTCCCACCATGCTCCCTGCCCTCCGTCTCCATCACATGTACGTATTCACACACACACACACAGTCAGATTACAATGTGGCTGAGCACAGACGGGCCAAGTAAGTAAACACCATCACAGGAGCCGTCTGCACCAGGAGTCGGCCGGACCACAGTGGCCAGGGCACCAACACGGGCACCAGCCAAGAGATCAATGCCACTGAATGCGCCACCGCACACATGGCCGACACAGCCCCTAGTGCAGAGGGCTCCCTCTGAGGAACACCGGAAAACATATATATAAATGATGATATAGATAAAAATTAACAAAACGGTAAAAACTAAAAAGTATTTAAAACAGGTAATAAAATATTATAAAATAATAAATAAATGAATAAATAAAATATCCACACTAAGACAATAAATGCTAAGTAAAAGCCAAATTAAAAAGGTGAGTTTTGAGCCTGTTCTTAAAAACATGAACATTCTCTGCAGCCCTGAGGTCCTCCGGCAGGCTGTTCCAAATGCGGGGGCCATAATATTGAAAAGAAGCCTCTACCTGGGTATGTGTCCTGATTCTAGGAAGGATTAGAAGACCAGTGCCAGAGGATCTCAGGTTCCGCGAGGGTTTGTAAGGTAAAAGGTCAGAAAGATAAGAAGGCCCAAAACCGTTAAGACATTTTTAAACTAGTAAAAGAACCTTAAAGTCAATCCTGAAACATACGGGGAGCCAATGCAGTGACCTTAAAACGGGTGTAATGTGTGCCCGCCTCCTGGCCTTTGTCAGGACACGTGCAGCTAAATTTTGTAGTAATTGCAGAGCCGAAATACTCTTTTTGGAAGACCAGAAAGCAGGGCATTACAGTAGTCTATGCGACTAGTAATAAAAGCATGCATTAGCGTCTCTGCCCTGAGAGAGAATAGGGCGGACTCTGGCTATATTTTTGAGATGATAAAAACCAATTTTTGTGGTATTCTTAATATGTGGAATAAAACTGAGGTCAGAGTCAAAAATGACACCCAGGTTTTTCACTTACAAAGATGGATTTAGGGCTAATGACTGTAGTTTTGAAACGTGATTGTCTCTCAGAGCCTCAGGACCGATGACCAAGACTTCAGTTTTGTCCTGGTTAAGCTGTAGATAGTTCTCTGCCATCCAAGATTTGATATGCAGTTAAAAAGGGTATCCACAGGTCTAGAGTCATCAGGAGACATGGCGATATAAAGTTGAGTGTCATCAGCATAACTGTGAAAGTTAATTCCATGTCTCCCGGTGACACCCCCAAGAGGCAGCATATACAAATTAAGAAGAACTGAACCCTGTGGTACACCGCATGTAATTTTGTGTGTCTTGGAGAAGCATGTATCCAGACCTACCAGAAATTTTCTGTCTGTAAGATAGGACGTGAACCATTTGTGAACAACCGGAGATACCAGCCATATGTTTAAGTCTTCTTAAAAGAACAGTATGATCCACTTTGTCAAAAGCAGCACTGAGATCCAGTAGCACCAAGACTGTTCGTTTCTGTGAGTCCGCATTACACCTAATATCGTTTAAAATCTTTAAAAGGGCTGTCTCTGTGCTGTGGTTCAACCTAAATCCAGAATGAAATTTCTCTAAAATAATATGGCTGTCTAAAAAATTATTAAGTTGAATAAAAACAAGTTTTTCTGGAACTTTACTTAAGAATGGTATGTTGGATACAGGTCTATAATTGTTAAAATCATAAAAATCTAGATTGCTCTTCTTCAGCAGGGGCCCTCACCACTGCCTTTTTGAAGGCAGCAGGGAAAACCCCAGTCTGAAGAGAGCAATTCAGGATGTTCAAAAGCTCTTTCCTGAGAGATCCATACAATGTTTTAAAGAGTGTGGTCGGAATGGGATCTAAAACACATGTAGTGGGTTTCGCTGTGGAGAGAACCATGTAAAGCATCTCAGCATTATTCAGGGCAAAACTGTCCAGTGTTTCCTCAGGTAAAAGCAAACACTCAGATGGATTAGAAAAGTGGTTATTAGAGGATAAAATGCTGCAACTGATCATGTTTATTTTATCTCTGAAGTGGTCAGCAAACTCTTCGCAAAGAAGATCAGATGGAGTTATCTGAAATTTGTTAAAATTGGGGTTAAATAAATGATCGGTTGTGGAAAAAAGAGTTTTTGAATTGTTTTTATGACTATTGATAAGTTTAGTAAAGTAAGAATTTCTTTCCTTTTTAATGGCATTATTATATATCCTCAGCTGGTCGCAAAAGATTTGGTGATTTATTATAATTTTATTTTTTCTCCATCTTCTTTCTGCCACCCTGCATTTTCTTTTTAGTTTTCTAATTTCCTCACTTTTCCAAGGGACAATAAGTTTAGCTTAAGGTGGCCACCGACGCAGCAGAAGTTGCGTCAAGGTGGTTGTGGATCAGGAGGGGAGAGGCGTGGCAAGTAAG
>JBAMHW010000001.1:18220793-18250687 GCA_037177495.1 Rhadinocentrus ornatus | reverse complement strand
TTCCTTCTCTCCGGCCACATTCACCAGCTCATCCGGAGGGATCCCGAGGCGTTCCCAGGCCAGCCGAGAGATGTAGTAAATCTATCATCTAACCCTAAAGATGACATCTACTCTTCCCCCACAGAAACTAAGAAATGCTTTATTGTAAAATCCAGTTTGTGACTTACAGGTTTTAAATTTTATCCCTGCAGAGGAGTTATCAGACACCTTAGACTTCAGGTGAGCAGACTTCACTGGTGGTCGGTTAAATCACTTCTCTGTTTTTTGTTGTTTTTTTCACACAGTTTGTTTAAATAAATTTGTTAAGATTATTTTACCTGCTTGTTCAGTGACTTCAACACAGCAGCAGACTTTATTTCTGTCACGTTTGCCCATTCAATCATTGATGAGCAGCAGTGTCGTCTTCCCTCTTTCAAACTGGTTACTTCTCCCAGTACCACTCCCATACCATTTCCTCTCACTTGTTTCCAGCCACTCGTGCACCTTTAAAGCTCCTCCTTTTACAACACACTGGTCAATGGGGGAAGCAGTTTTCAAGTCAAATGTCTGACAAGACAAGAAGAAGAAAAAGAAATGGCCTAAATTGTAAATGGTAGTGTAGTTCCTGTAAGTGATTTGTTCCTGTAAACATTACATCACTTAACTTCACTTAGATGAATGTGAAAACAACCATTAAGGGTCAAACTGCATACATAAATTATTCTGCACCATGAAGCTCCAACATCAAAGAGAAGTAAAAATAAGTGAAAGTCTTTGAAGCAGGGGATGAAAGATGAAAAAACCCCTACATAAGCATACTCCACATACCTCCCTCACATCCATACGTGCCAATCTTTTTCAGAAGATATTACAACATAAATACATTGCAATTTACAATAGACACAATAGACGCTGGGGACACTGTGTTTATTTGTTGTGGATTTTTAAATGGTAAACGGTCTGTATTTATATAGCGCTTTTACCCAAAGTGCTTTACAATATACATCACATTCACCCATTCACACACACACACTCACACACTAATGGTGGAAGCTGCCATGCAAGGCAGCTCAACCATGAGCCATCAGGAGCAATTTCGAGTTCGGTGTCTTGCTCAGGAACACGCGACATGAGCTCAACAGGCCGAGGATCAAATCAGCAATCCTCAGTCTACAAGATGAACACTCTACCCACTGAGCCACACCGCTCATATTGACAAAACCACAAAAAGTTGAATTAACGCATTGTGTCCTCATGGAAAGTTTGCATGTACCCTAAAAAGAGTGATGGGTGGCTCATAAATCTGAAAAAATGGAACCCAGGCCCTCTTTAGATCAGATCTTGCTTTCTTGATTTGTTCAAGTCAAACTCCATCCACGGTTGGATACAAGCTACAGGACATTTTCATACAGTTTTCCATCTTTTTAGTTGATATATGTAAACAGTGGTTTAATTTAGTTGTATATGTTGTTAAAAAGTTTATATTGTCCTTGTAAGGTTCTTCTTTACCTTCAGTGTGTGAGTTATACTCTTTTACAGATGACACTCTTCCTTCCTTTCCTTGACAATTTTAACATCTAATAATTGTTAGTTTTGTGCACTTTTTTCCCCCTTAAAGTTCCACTGCTGAACTTTTCTATATTTCCCACTGAGACATTCCCTAAGGATTATCTAAGGCCTATTTATGCTCGACCGAGAAGGCTAACTGTCATCTGTCTTGCATCCTGTCTCTTCTCTGAGCTCTCTCCAGCCAGTAAAAGTCAGTCCAAATTTACTTTTGTCTTATCTCTTGCTATTTCTCTCTTTCTTTTACTTGCTTCCTCCAATAATGTCTACGTACGTTTCTTTGCCGAATCAGCCGTAGTGCATGTTCATAATGGCCAGTGTGTTGATATCCAGTTGCTGGTGTGTGATACAGTGCCAAAAAGCAAAACACAGCTGTCACATGATGCCCCGGGCTGGGGGGGGGGGGGAGGTTTTAAACACGGTCTTTTAGGCTTCAGGACACTGCCATTAAAATGATTCAGAAGCACAGATTTAAGGTCAGAAATATATGAAGTGTTACTTTAAGAACAGTGTAAGAGCCATTTTTGATATGTTGTAAATTTGTCCAGTAGGTGGCACTAGTTAATTGATAGCAACATATAGGTAGGAACTATCTATCAGGTGATAGGTGTCGCTGTACGGAGGGAGCAAACAAGTTTTGACCGCTATTGCTAACGCTGTCGCTGCTTGTATTGTTTGATGTGATGAGTGGAATTTACGATGGAGATGGATCTGTACTGTGGATTATTGTCAAAGAAATAACGAATCGTTTGGATGAGTAATAAATCTTAAGCAAGGATACCTTTTCATTTGTCAATCACACAAACAGAAGACCAGATACTTACACGGCAAGCGCATCAGTGCCCGTCCAAACAAGACCTCAGTGGGTTTAAGTATTGATTTAGCCTCTATAAACAGATTAGCCATTTTAAGGGGTTCTTAAATCATGTACACACCATGCTGGCAAAAACACCTGGAGGATCAGTAAACATTAAAAAAAAAAAAAAAAAAAAAACTCTGATGTAAAACAAACTATCTACATTCCCTACAAAGGTTTTTCCCACCAATTCAGTGCATTGAATCAGTGGGATGACCGTCAGTGAGAGAAATCATTCTGATTGTGTGTTTGGTGTTGCTGGAAAATTCATAAATACACCCATTTAGTTCAGCTTCTTATAAATTTCACAAGATGAGTACCACTTGATGCATGCTCTTTAATAGCTTTTTCTAAAATCAACGGCCCAAACCTAGTCAGTGCTACTCCCTCAACAAAGTTCTTACTTACCATATACTTGAACTCCACACAAATTTCTAATGGTAGGTGAACACTGCATTTTGTTATGTTATGTCATTTTTGGGGATTTTTGTTTTATCTATGCAAAATTTGGGTTCTACTTGTTGAACACTGTAAATAAACACTCTCTTCTCTCTAAACTCTGTAGATGGTTTGTCTGAGTATTTTAGCAGTTTCTGAAATACTCAGACAAACAACCATGCCATGTTCTCCATTGCTCTTTTGTTGCTGCTGTGTCTTTACATCAGTTTGTTGTATTAGAACTCTTAAAAGGGAAAGAGCAGACATGGGAGTCTTGCAAACAGAAGGTGACACGTTGTTCTGTAGAATTTGTGGTTTCTTAATATTATAACCAAGTCAGGTTCCTACTGACTGGCAATTTGTCAGCTTTGTCATTGTCACAGCGTTGTACGCCGCTTGAATCCCACTCTGTTCCACCCCCACTAATTAACAAGACCCCAAGAAATTTAAATTTCTCATCTCGAGACAATTCCTGCAGTGGGCAATCCAGCCTATTCCTAATGAGTACCATGGCTTCAGATTAGAGGTGCTAATTCTCATCTCAGTTAGTTCCCACATAGCTGCAAGCCTCCTCCAGTGCCTTCCAGAGGTCTATGTTCAGTGAAGCAAATAGGACCACATCATCTACAAAGAAACCAATCTTCTTTAAACTTAGTTGCATCATTAATGATCCTCAGAGAAAAAGTCCATCCTAATAAATACCTGGCAGCAGTTTGATCCGTGTTCCTGATAAGTTTAGTCTAACTCAATTAAATCTTATTTATTTATTTATTTTATTAATCGTCAGCTCTACCCAGGCTTTGGTTCTGACAAGAAGTGCAGAATGTGAACAGTCTACACTAATATGATGAATATTTTCAACATTGTTTTTTAAAACCCAGCCATGCATGCCATCATTGATATGAGGTTGAAAATACAGCCTAACAGAAGGGATAATATTACAGTAGTCTCTTGTCATTCAAAGTGTCATAAGATACGGGAAAAAAAAACTTGAACCATTTCTAATTGCCATGTTTTTCCGGTCTCTGATGAACATTTAATATTAAAGAAAGATTTTCTCTCAGTGAAAGGTAATTAGACACCGCTGCAGCTTTTTCTACTCTGAGCCAACAAGTCATAATGATGGGTGTATCGCTTGCCAGCAATAAACACAGGACTGAGCGAGAACCTCAGCTCCAGCTCTGCGGCACCTTTTTGGTGAAACAGAGCAGGTCTCCTGCAGTCATTTGAAAGCTTTGGAGAGAAATGGAGGATGTTTGTCCCACAGTTCAGTCTCGCAGCTGGCTTGTACTGGCAGCAGGTGCAGAGCTGCAGCAAGCCAACATCTGGACAGAACCTCTGGCACTTAGTCTCCATATTTAGCCTATTTTCTGATGGTAAGGAGATTAGGCCCCCAGAATAGAGGGATGCAGCGGAAGTTGTCCAGCAGGATTGCATGGAATGGCATGATAGGAATCATTTCCCCAAGAGACAGAAGTTATTGATTTTACATAACTGCATTCCTCTAACTGGATCAAACCACATTTATATAAATTAGCTGCAAAAATGTTTGAGCAGAATAAAGATTTTTACTTTTACATAACCATAATGTGAGTTTATGCACATTGCTGCTTCTGCAAGTGATTTATTCTCTGATAGCAAATTACTGATGAAAGCTTTTATAATCCCAAAGACAGCAGTATTTTTAAATGCATTTCTTTTTAAAAGTGATCTTGTGTATCTTGGCTGCATGTTTCCTCTGAGTCCAGTAATTAGTCTTGGTTAGCTGGAGGCGTGCTGCTCTCACATAAAAATCAAAATCAAAAACAGGTTATAAATCCAAGATTGCACGTATCTGCTGGTTTTGGACCCTGAACTCTCAGAGTGCTGTCACAGCTGCGGTAAATGCTTTATTCCAATAAAACTATTTGAAAAATAAGCTAAGTGGCCTCTCTTCAGACCCCAAAAATACCCCAGTGACACATGATACTGATTTATTTCCCATTAGTCCTTTAAACCCTATTATCCATGTAACCCCATGGCTGCAATTACAGTAAGCTATGTAGCTGTTGTAAACTTTTCATTTCCTGGGTGCAGCCATGTGAGTGATGTGATTCAAAGCTGCTGGGGGCCCCTCTCTGGGCACCTGCTCCAAAATTCAACCAAGCGCTGATCTCACTGGCTCGGCACAGATCATCAAATCCCACCCCAGAAATTAGAGTGATGTCAGCTGCCAACAGCACATGTACTCGATGCATGAACCAACCAAGCTCCAAATGAGCTCATCCGGACACCACCCACACATCCTCGAACAGAAAAGCACAATTAATTCAAGAGTAGGAAATGAGGGTTCCCTCAGACCAGTTTGAGCTAGTTATCCAAAGCCCTGATGTTCTTCGCTCATAAGTGACCAACAGTTTCTCTCAGCAGCTGAACCCCAAGTCCACTCAGCTATGTGAAAAGCTGCGAGAAGTCATGCAACCCTGAAAAAACAGGCATCTGCAGGACATTTTTTCACTAGCACACTATCCCATAAAATGTTCCAGTTTGGATGAGGATGTTTTAGACAGGAATCAGATGAATTGGTTATGGGCATTAGGATACTTTTTGGACACATGGGGCAAGGGTGAGACAGCTAGAGATATTATTATACTTGGAATGTGGAAGGCTTGTGCAATTTAGCTACGGAGATGAGACACTACCAATTCTGAGAATAGTCTTTTGGAGGGAAAAAAAATGTCCCACATTTTCTCAGATTCTGGGATATAAATACCTCTTAAATAAAAAACACTTGAGCAATAAATGTATTTATCATACACCCTGTCAAAATTCATGAAAAACACTGCATTATAAAAAATCAGACCTTTTTATTTTAGCTTGCTTTCTCTGTTTCATACCGTAAGTACTACCTTGTTGCATTATAAATCATGCAAAGTAAGAGGTCTATAATATCTTTTCATCACTGTAAATTGCGTCCCTTAGCTCAGACATTTGGGTGATCTGTCTCTGTATCGGATCATATCAGGAGGCTGCTGGTATACAGATATGTGCAAAGTGTCTGTTCGGGTTGTGTAAATGCGGGTTCTTATCTCATCTCCTGCTCTGTCAACTCTGAACTTAACACAAACTCTCACTTTCCTTCCAGACTCTCTCTTGTGAAGGGCAGATCACAGAAGGTTTTGAATTGGAGTAAAGACACTCATTGTGCAGGCTGGCAGACATGGCACAAACATGCGACCACAGCTGACAGTTTCACCCAGTTACAATGTTCCTGTAACTAAAACACAAGGGTGGGGAAGACAAAGGTGAGGTGTACGTGTGAGAACACAGGCCCTTTGTTGCAGAAACTGAACTGTTTTGACACTTGAACCTCACTGCTGCTTTTCTCATGAATCAAGTGTTATTCCGTGATTACTGAAACAATGAAGTCATATTGTACAACAGCTACAGACCTGCAGCACAACTTATCTCTGATATTGATTACAGTTTCTGGTATTTGTCTAACACTTGCTCACGTTCTCCAATCTGAAAACTTGTCTCACTGTGTGGAAGTTATTGAAGTAATGCCATGGCCGATCTACTTTCAGCAGGTCCAAGTCTGCACTGGTATCCCTTTTTTGCAGTAATATTCATTTTGAACAGACTTTTCTTCAGTTTTCAGTCTGCACTTAGTTCTCAATGGCAGAGCAAAAACTCTTTTGGCTTTTTAAAAAAAAGTAATATAAGCGACAGGAAAATCTCAGGATCTGGCTGCACAATCAGCTATGAAGAAATGTGGAAAAGGGAGAACAGTACATAAGAACAATCACCAATGAGGCATCTTTTATTTAGAAGGTATGGAGGTCAGACAGAAGCCATTCCACAGACATAACCTGCTAGGAGTTTGCCAAAAACTCCTAGTGGTCTGCATAACTCTCAAACCACGAGAAGCCAAATTCTCTGACCCAATGCAACAAAGACTGATTAATATGGCCTCTCATCCTAATAGTGTGTGGAGAGGTCGGATGCTGAGAATCCTCATATGATGGCATCCTCATGTTGTGAGGATTAGGGACTAGGGAAAGATGTACAGAGAAAACTGTAAATAAACTGTAAATAACTTACCAACAAGAAAAACCCTATAAAGCATGGGAGAGTTGTAAGCAGCCTGAAGTTAAACCCAGCAAACCATCTCTGGAGAAACAGGAACATTTTTGTGCACTGACTCCTTAAGACGTTATCATCGCATTACCGCATTAACTGATTAACCTCGTTCATTTTTTTTTTAATTGCGCGTTAACGCAGGGTTTTAATTTTATTTTGCAAGCCACACATGTGGCATGTACACATGCAAATGCTTGCAGTCCATGTCTCTTCCTCTATTTCTTGTCCTGCTGCAGCGGTGCATCTGATGTAATCGGGAGAGAGCAGGTTCAGTAAAATGAAGAGACGTTTTCTGTCTGGCACTTAAGAAAGAAGATAAAGAACCAATATTTCTCTTTGTCTGTCAAAACCCATGCAGATGGTTAGAAAATTGTGATTTTTGGACAGGAAACTGTTCTCATTAGACAATGAGAAATGTAGGGTTGTTTTTTTTTTTTGTTTTGTTTTACTTAAATGCGGTTTAATCCCGGTGGATATCAGTTTTGAGGCAAAACAGCAAAGATAAGTCATTTTATGACTGTTTTACAAACGTGAAGCATGAATTGGGCCTTCTTTTACCTCTTTTTCAGTGAATCTTGGTCATAGCGAGATAAAACATAGCTTCGGAATCTGTGAGATGTGTGCTTACATTAGAGGAGTTGTTTGTCCATGTTCATGCCGTCGGGTAGACTCGGGAAACCATAATTTGTGTTAACATATTTATTCGAACTTTGTGTTCCTGGTCTTTTAATTGTTTCTTGTCGCAACTGTGTTTGGTGGTAATAGAAATAGTTTTACTGAGCTGTTAGCTGAGATTGTGGACTTTCTGTGGATACCACACGATTATAGTTACATTTGCAGACCTGATGTTACACCATAAAACTGGATGTTAACCCCTTAACTCCCAGTAGCGGAGGGTACAGGTGCAAGAGGTTCAGCTAAACAGTCAAGCTAAGAATGCCAAATTAGAGAATTTATAGGCCAGAAATCTGGATAATGAAGCACTTAAGTTGCATGGATGGAAGTTATTGAGCATATTGTGAATATTTCTCTCTCCTCACCATCTAGAAGCTGTGAGATTGTAATCCTGCTTTCTGTCTGTTCACCTGATGCTGATATTTATCAGATATTGTTCCTTCTGTGTTTAGTAGGGAGCAGCTTCACAGCTTTAAATTCATCTTGCTGACTTTTTACCTTTTAGTTAGTAAATCCTATATATATAGAGAGAGAGAGATTCACAAACCCTCCGAACTATTTTGCTTTCTCACAGTGTCACACTGTGTGAAGATTGAAAAGACAAAAATTTGTTGAATTTGTTTCAAGATTATGCTGAAACATAAAATTATGGAAAACGTAAAAGTATTTAAAGACCATATTGCAGGGTTTATACTAAAACCCCCAAAAACAATCTTTACTTGACTCTACAGTTGCCTGTGTGGCATTCTTGTACACTCAGATACAGTTCAAGCATCCTCTACAATCCTTGCAGGGTCTGGGAAGCTGCGCATCACTCCTGTTTAAAGACTTCTGTTCATACACTGACACTTGGTGGCCAAATAAAATATTACATCATATTCATTTTGAATATTGCTAAATTTTCTTTTCATAAGTATCCTTTTATTTAAAGAAACTTATAAATAGAAACACATTGGTGGTATTGTGAGGTTCAGTATCTTGCCAAAGGATACTGCAGCATGCAACTAGCAACCTTCTAATTGAAGGACAAGCAGTAAAAAGGTTTTCTTTAAACTACAAAATAAAATAAAAAATCCAAACACAATTTGATGATAAAAGAACTGTTACTTTCATTCATGTTTATTATAGCTTTTATAATTCACTTAATTTAGCCAAATAAACTAATATAGTATAGAAAATGCTTTATCACTAAACATAAACAGTGATTGTTTGTGTTATAATAACTTTGAGTAAAACACACACAAAAATGTAAAGTAGTTCTTCAAACATTTAAGGCAATTAAAAGTAATAACGAAAGAAAAATGTATTAAATGAAATTAAAAAAAGTTATAATAAAAATGTTCTTCTCTGACAAAAATAATATATGTCTGAATTCACTGTATATTCACTACTTAGTCCATGGTATTTATTATCTAATGTTTTATTATATCAATAAGTATCCAAACTGATAACTACGTGCTCACTGTTTATTTAAATCCATGATAAGTGAACCAGTGGGAGACTCTGGACCTAGACTGAGTCTTCCAGATCCCACTTTCACTGAGTCGGGCCTCCCTGGTTCTTATTGTCCTGCCATGACTTCTTCCTCATCTCCAGCTCTATATCAGTGAACGACGCCGGGCCCCAGTTAGTGATCCTCTGAGGTCCTTTATGACCTAAAAAAGGAGGCCAAAGAGGAGGAGATGTAAGCTTTTAACCAGACATAATTACAAACAAATCAGTTAAACTAAAAGTGCTGTGAAAAAAGAGTGTTTGCTGGTTTCACTGCTTCTTCTGACCTACAGTAACCAACCACAGGATTAATTTTAACTGTTAAATGAAACAGAATATACTCTAATAGCGAGTGGTACTTTGCATCATCTTTTTACAATAAAAGTCAGCCTAATTCAGATTGTGACACATTCCAGTTTAAGAACTTTACAGAAACACACTGTAATATATACATTGTTCACAGTTACAGGTTGATATCATTCCTCCTACCTGGCTGGATGAGCCGCACCAGCCCCTCGTGATTGGCCACCTTGTTTTTCCATGTCTTTGTCTTGTTAGCTGCTCGCTCGAGCTTCCTCGACACCACCTGAACATGTGGAGGAAACAGTCATACAAGTGAAGATAAGAATCTGATTGATATTAGGATAAATGAAATTTTTTTTCTATATTAATTGTTTTTTTATTTTCCAGTGTGTAAAACATAGGGAAATCTGTTGTCAGAAAGGCAATATAACACAGTGCTGTGTTTTGGTTTCCTAACAATGTGCCTGTGAAACTGTTTCAGTCTGACTAAGACTGACTTTTCCCAGCAACATAGACCAGCAGTTTACAAATTAGAGGCTGCTCCAGATTTTTAAACTGTATTGATTATTTTAACAGTGTGCAGTAGTTCACCATGTTACACCATATTTGTACAGAACATACAAACCAAACCTCCAGATATCTTTATATTAACATGCAAGAACTGAGGATAAGTAGCAAGATTTTTGGTACCAGAATCTTACTGGTTGCAATTTATAGTCTGACTGGTCCTGGCCAATCATGTCAGGGCAAAAGATGTGGAGCAGTTGGGTTAAAACACATGTTTGTCTTACACTGATTTGGTCAGGATCATGTGAGGACAAACTATACAATAAGTTCATTGTTTAAATGGAAAGGGAAAATTACACTTTTCTTGAAGTGTGATCCAAAACCAAAGATTTAGTCCAGTTTCCTGACCTCATACTGCTCCCGTGCTCCCTGGCGCTCGTTCTCCAGCTTCTCCAGCTGCTGCATGGCCGCCTGCAGGTCTCTCTCCTTGGCCAGCTGTTCCTCCATCAGCTCCTGCTTCTCTGCTTGGGTCTTAGACAGCGCCCTCTGCTGCTGCAGGTGCATCTGCTCCAGCTCTGCCCTCTTTGCTGCCTCCTCCTCCAGCAGCCTGTCAGGAAGAACACAGCAAACAAGCTTAATATTGCTTCGCTCCTCATCAGCACGGAGGGTAGTGTGGACAGTCCAAGTGTGCAGACAATGACATTTATCGCAGACTGGGGTTCAAAAATGTTTTTCTATATTTCTGTATTTACATCTACCCCCAGAACAGATTAGAATAATCTAATTAAACAAGTAAGGTTGAAAAACTACATTATATGTATTTATCAAAGAATTAGTGTATTAAGACATGAAGAAAGCTCAGAAAGAGAACTGTTGGTTCTCATCATGTTAGAAAAAGATTTTTTTTTATAAACGTTTCAAAAGGGTCTGTACTCCACAAGTCCCAGTAACACAAACTTAAAAAAAACAAAGGCAATTCAGGACTTCTGTTACAACCCAAGAAGCCCCTGAGCCAGATGTAAAGCAAAATGTGATTTTAAGAAGGATCCCAGGATAGTTTCTAAGCAATTTCTCACAATAATGGAACAATAAATTCTAAATTAAACCAGTGAATATTAAATGAAAATAGATAACAATCTGTGATCTGAATCTTAAGAGAAACTAGGTCATGCAGACAGATATTGCGAGTTGCTCCAGCAAGAAATGGCTAAACTGGATATTTTTTAAAAGTCAAGTCCAAGTCTGGGATCTAATTAAAAATAAATGTTGCATAAGCAAATGTAGGGATCTTGGAGAAATGGGCTTACATTCCTGCAAAAAAGATGTGCAGCTAACTTGTTTAGCTGCTGCTCATGTTGCAAAAAGGGGTCACACCAGAAACTGAAAGTTGAATTTCACTCATTTTCTGTCACTCACAGATATTTAAGTTTAAATAAATTACTTTCATATTTTTGTCTCATTTCTTTAACTGAGCTGCCTATATCTACTCTTGAGATTTCTTATATTTATTTTTAATCATTTTAACATTGTTTTTATGGATTTTCCTTCTGACAGTAGTGAAGGTATCTCAGTTCAACAGTTGCATCTGGTTCTGCTCATCTACACACATTTAATGATTATCCAATAGAACATTGCCACAAAAATAAGATGATTACTAGCTTTCTAACAGTGTTAAAGAGCTAATTAGCTAAATATTAGCTTGAAAGAGACAGGAGCTCTGTTAATTTGGTTTTCATTATGTCAAGCAGAGGCCTGTGTTTATACACACTGCCCTGTGTATATGTATATGTGTGTGTTTCTGAGACCTGGCCTGCAGCTTTTGCATGGCCTCTTCGTCCTGCTTGGCCTGCCTTTCATCCTCTAAGGCTTCTTCCAGTCGGTGGTACATGTCCTCGAGCTCTTGGACGCGCTGCAGGTACTGCTCCAGCTCGCTGGACTTCTGAGCCACCTGCTCCTCCATCTGCCGTCGCACCTGACGGAGGCAACATGCTCTGTGTCATGCATTCCTATGCCTTGGCTTGTACAAATCAACTGTAAATCCATGTTTGTTACACTATGACATATTTATTGCAGTTTTCTTCTGTCTTATGCTTATGTTATGATAAAAATGAAGGAACTTGACTTGATTATTTTCTTATATCCCACAAAGGCATCCCTTTGTGTGGTCATCCATCTAAAAAAACACATCAACTCATCCCACTCTCACATTGAAAGTGATTCAACATCATGGGATGTATGATTGCGTGTTCATCTCTTCTTTCCAGAGCAGATCACGGACTCATTAAAGTAACTTTAAAAACAGAGGCTAAGAATTGAAAAGGCTGTGTTATCTTTCTGAATATATATGACAAAACAATAAGTCACAACAAGATCAGAGCAGCAAGAGGCAGGGAGGCAGGGCACCAAAGGTACCATTTTTTCTCTCTCCAGGTCCAGTCTGTAGCGATCCTGCAAGTCTAACTGAGACTTGTTCCTCCTGAGCTCCTCCAGTGTTGCTTTGGCTGCAGCCTCTTCCATTTTCTGTGAAGAAGAGAAGAGAAAAAGAGCTGCCACTGCAGAGCTGATTCACTTGAATGGAAGCCACAATCTAGACAAACAAGGCTTTGTGGAGAAACCTGGGTTTGTATTTGAGTATTTTTAGGTGTTACTCAGTAGTAGAAGATTCAAAAATGAGAGTTTCCAGATAACTAGCAGCTGAAGTATATTTTAGAGAAGCCACCTGGCATGGTAAAAGAGAAGTGAAAACCAGTCTGATTAAACTCTAAGAACTGACTTTGTGTACTTCGAATTGTTCGAAGTGTTCCCGACACATATGTGCTGTTGTTTGCATAAAAGGTTTTGCTTCCCTTTTCACTGTGGGTTTTTATCCGGAATTATGTGTCACTTAACCATATTAAGTCTAAATACACAGATGCAAACGCCTCTTGTACAGTCAATTGAGTTTCACTGAGGTAATGTTTCCAAAATGTCACGCACATTTTTTACTTTCAACTGGAACTGAAGCGTCTAAAGGTCTTTACTATATCAACTATGTGACAATGAAATCCCACAATTCTTGTTAAATTTACACTGATTACATTAAAATTCATTATTGAAATGCTGTTTTTCTACACAACCAAGGTCCGTACCAACCAGATGAGACGTTCTAGTCTGTTTTTGCCTCTGTTTACATTTTATTTTACTATTCTTAAATATAAATGGTGTTAAAATTTTTTTGCAAATGATTATAATTTGTTTTATTAACCTGCGTCTCATATGAGGACTCATGTTTCCTACATAAATGTCCATACATTACATAATCTATCAAATTAGGCTGAGATGCGAGCTGTAAAAATGGTTTCAGTTTTTAGAAGGGTGAGGTTCAGTACAGACCATCCTCATCTCCTCCAGCTGTCTCTGTTTGCTCTCATTGGCTGCCTGGAGCTTCTTCATTCTTTCTGCCAAGTCCTCCTCCTCCACCTGCTGCCTCTGCCGAAGCTCTCGGCGCCTCAGTCGGGCTTCACGGTGAGGAGACAACAATCCCAACCTCAGCAGCTGGATGCACGTCTGTATAGCTGCCATAAAACAGAGCAAGAGAGGATCACTTACTGACATTCATATGAGACACTTTAAGATGTGGAAGATAGAGTGCTGTGTAGAATGACAAATCAGCACCTTGAATCCATTCCTGCTTCTTCTTTTTGTCTGGCGCACTGATCTCAAAGCTTTTATCGGTGCATTTGATGATAAAAAGACATTTCTTCCCATCCTTTTCAAGCAGAGACTACAGGAAAGAAAATATCTAAGAAAGACTCCTTAATAACATCCTTCAGTACATTTCAGCTTTAACGATAAGATGTTGCAACAGTTCAGTCATTACAGCTTTGCATGACTCTGAAAGTTTGTCCAGACACAGTTTTATATTTGGATGCATTGCATTGTTTACCTCAACGCAGCAGTTTTGGTCTAGAATAATGTCTCCCTTCTTCTCCGTGTAGTCCTCAGCGACATAGTATGACAGCGAGGTGGGTCGAAGAACAAACCATCGCTCGGTCCAGTTCTTCCTCCTGTGGCCCTTCTTTATCATGTAACCCTTCAAAACACAAATTGGAGGTAGCCAAAGTTATTTCAATGCTTTGCCAGTCTTTGTCATTAATGATGCAACAGTTCATTTTCCAAAACGTGTGTTACAGATTACAGACTGTTGATGTAGTATATGCTAAGAAACTTTTTTATAGATTAGGTGGCAGCATGGGTATGATTATGTTTACACAATAATAAATCATCTGAGTATGTGTCTCCTATACAAAATCTTTGGAAGATAAAACTGTCCAGTGGGATTACAGTCATTACTCTGACAAATGAAATATAAATAGTACATTATTACACTGATCAAAATAGTAAACCACACTGTTCAATACTACAATATTACAACGTTCAATGCTACACTCTAAAAAATAAACAATGTCCTTCCAAGAGGAAGCTGTATGTGTTTTAAGTCATTTGATCTTCTCGATCAGGAGTGGCCAACTCTGCTTCTGGGGAGCCAAGTCAGAGATGTTTCCCTGTTTCAACATACCTGATTTAGATTAATGAGTTGCTGTGCACAACTCCATTAACTGTTAGATCTATCATTTGATCAAGGTGTGTTAGAACTGGGAAACATCTAAAACCTGCTGGACAGTCTCTCTCTGATGCTGGAGTTGGCCACCCCTGCTCTAGATAACGGCAGCAAGATTGTAAAATCAAACTTTGAATGTTAAAGTTTTTGGGGGAAACATGAGAAACACAGTGCATGAGACTGACATCCCATCTAACCTGCTTGAGGACATCCAGTATGAGTTCAGTGAAGACCTCGTTGATGCCCATGGACAGAGTTTTTCGGTCCACGCCGTGGCTGAAGTAATTTAACCCCACCAGTTCAATCAGCTCCCAGGTGGTCAGGCAGCTCTTTGTGTGCATCTGTAGCTTGTAATCTGCAAACTTCTCTTCACTCCATCCAAATCCCATGGCCTCCATCAGCTTTCGCAAGATGTACTCGGTCTTATGGGTGAAGAGAAAAGCTTTCCTTTAGGGATAAGACTAAGATAGAGGGGATGGTTAAATATAGTTGCAAAAAACAAAAACAGGTGAACTGTAAGATATGTCCCATGTCTGTTTACTTCTTACTCACTGATGTGGTGTGATTTGGATTTCTAATAATTACATATTAATACTTTTTTGTAGTGTGTAATCACTCACATTGCAGGCTAAAAACACAAGTGAACTTCTGAACTAAATACCTCTCCAAAAGCCATTGGAAGTCAGGTATTGGATGAATGTCTCAACCACAGCAACTTTCACAAGAACACAAGTAGCTTTATAAAGACACACGAGGGTGGAAAACACAACAAAGGCCTTTATAAAAGTGCTAACCCTTTAGGCGCCAGAGTTTTTAAAGTTTTAAGCCGTACTATAAATGAGAAAAAAATTTCGAATATGAACCAGAGTTTATGTTGGCAGTAAAATTACTCATCTAATTTCATATTGTGGCACCACAGGTAGGCGGTCAACTGCCGATGGCCAGTTCACATGTCTGCCATCTAGTGGTGGAAAGTGGTAACAGGTTTAAGTTCTCTTTCTGTAGACATGGCCGAAATTTTGCGATGTTGGGTGCTTGGAGAGTTAATCCACAATATGACAAGCCAGGGAAATTCAGGACTGTTTGTACTCTTATTTTGGAGTAGTACCTACAATTAACCCAACATGCAGTCCCAATATATTACAAAGCCTAAACCAAAACACCTGCAGCAGCACCTACAACTTTTTGAAGCCTTTGTCCATTATATAAAAAAAATAATAATAATAAACACTGAATGAATGTTAGGAAACAAGTACTTTTAAAGAAGATAGTAATACCAACAACTAAACAATGCACTGGTTTGGAAATAGCTGCGTTTGAAAAGGAATAACCATGAAACATTAAACGGCTAAAGCTGATCAATCAATGCGTATAAATATTGGTGCACTAAATCTTTTATAAGCTATTCTAAAAACATTTGTAAAAGGATGTTTCTGTTCAAAAAAATGTTCTTCTGTAAGATTTAATATTTAGGAATTAACTTGCTTTTCACTCACTGTGTTCAAACATATAGAAAAAATAAGTGTGATAAAGATAAAAACCTGTTTTACAGAAATTCTAGTTATTCTAAAGTTAAGACCAGCTTTTTTCTTTAGATTTATATTCTTCTTTTATAAAAGGCCTGTGTGTGCTAAAATTTTCCAATATGTGTGACAATATGATGTCAAGTGTCAAAGTTGAATGAGCAGATGAGAGGTTCTGCAGCAGTTTCTGTTCTCCTTTTGCTTCTGATGGAAAGAATTTCCATGATGCAGCTGCAACAGTTTTTCTCACCTCTTCAATGACGATGACTAGAGGGTATTTGTCTTCTGACAAAAAGTTGAAAATGCACCATACTTTGAAAGCATCGTTATCTGAGATGAGTAGATGGTGAGTGTGTATGTTCGCCTTGTAACACAGAGTCCAGCACATCCTGTAGAGCTCAACTACATCAAAATCCTCTTGCACCTGTGGATGAAATACAGCATTCAGTCAGAGTCAAAGTCAAGCTGGTCAGCAGCACCAGTGTGTTTACAAATGCTAAGCAGGGGATTGGTGTTTGTCTCCTTTCAAAACCTCCAGTCTTAAGGGTGTGCAAACTTGGTGTCAATTAAGGCCTCATTTTTATTCAAGTCAGAGCCCACATGAGAAAGGCAAGAAAACAGCCTCCAAGAGCAAAAAGTGGAACTCAGGCAGCTCAATTTCAACAGATGCGCTTGGTGAGCTGCACAGCAAATTTAAATAGCATTCATTTGATCATTCTTGCATGAATAACAGAAAATATTTTCTTTTTATTCTAGTTATAGCTTATTATTGTAACCGTTTTCTCTCAAAAATTATTAGTCATTTTAATATGTGTCAAACGGGGTTCAGCAGAGAGAAAGTATGTGTTTTTATTTTTAAAAGTTTTCATGTTAGTAAAGTTTTTAATTCCTGTCTCTCAGTATAACTAGGAGTTTTGGTGTTTACAGTTTGGACTCGAACGTGTTGGCAGCACAATGTATAAAGAACTGCTGAATTCTAGTTAATAGTCCCTGATTGAATTTATGAAAAGTTAATGTTAAAATTTGGCAACTTTAATCAACTCAAATCAAATAAAAAAGACAAAATAGAGGAATAACTCCCTTTTACAATCACAATAATTAATTTATAATAAACATGCAATGTTTTACTCAGTAGTAAATAAAAAGTTTAGACTCCTTATTTTTGACTGTTTCATAAAAAATGTCTGGGAGGCCAATTTTTAGTTTCTGCCATTTTGGATATGTGCACTAAACCTAATGTGTGAGAGCAGAAAGGAATAATTAAAAACTACCAGTAATGATACAGTTTATGATCAGCCACAAAAGTGTCGGTCCTCACCTTGTCAAGAATAAACCTGTTGACATAAGGCATGTAGCCCTCGTTGGACAGAGGCCCCTTATCATCATCTTTGAAGTGCTTCTCAAAGACCATGGGGTCATGAGGGATCCTCATCACTGTGCACAGGTTGTAGGACAGCACCTAAAAATCCATAATTAGTGAATTTAACCAAAAAGATGACTACTGTATACCAGCTGAAGACAAGACACCATATGAGCTGTTTTCTCCTGTTAAATAACACAATACAGTAATATAGGGGCTAGTTTAAGGTGGACTTCAGTTCAAGTCTCTAAACTTTAAGACATTTGATATCTCCAAGTATTTCTAGCCATGTAATACTTCACTGAGCTTTCTCTAAAGTTTACACCACGTGGTTACTTTCAGTTCTATTAACAGAAAATCCTGTCAGTGTTATTTAAATTATGTGGCTCTGTAGTCTCACATGTACAAGAAGCCACATAAACTCTCTTTAGCTAATAAAATTCTATGCTTTACCCCATCTTTCAACTATCCACAGCCCATAGTACTTTTTTAAGTATTGTTTGGAGCGAAGTCAGTCTAAGTTCTTTTTTTAAGATCCTATGGGCTCTTATTCTTTTAGTTTCTAGCATACTTTTTTAGCAGACATGCCAAAGGTCATCTAGCTTGCAAGAAGGGTGTCTTTTTGACCATTTTCAGTTTTTTTTCAGGAATTCTGTCCTGGGTTTAGGTCTAGATTCTGCCTGAATCGGCCCAGGGCTTTCACAGAGCCACTTATGTGTTTTCTTGGAGGTGTGCCTCAGGTTATTGTCTTGTTGAAATGTTTGTTTAGCTTTTTTCTGAGTTTATGTAGACCTGCATCCCCTGTCATAGAAAAGCATACCCACAGGAGGCTTCTGCCATTGCTGTGTTTGATTGGCAGGATCATATTAACAAGATGATTTTCAGAGCTTGGATCCAATTCAGGCTTTGTTTTGGTTAGATTTAACGAAGAATGGTTTGTGTCAACCCGAGCCAGAGTGGTCCAGCAAAGACATTTGTCTTTCTGAAGCGTTCTCTCATGTTCTTTGATTAATTCTGGGTTTAATTCAGACATTTGTCATCTGGTTACCTGCTGTTCTTCATCCATGATTACATTGTTAGGTTGACTAGAAAGGTTGTTGATGGTTCCAAACATCTTCTGTGCATTAAAAGAATAATTTCTCACAAGTCAAACAACACAAGTTGACCTCAAGGCTTGGCTTTCTTTCTTACCTATACCATCAACTGAGAGATATTATAAATGGAAAAGCATGTCCACACTTCTGTGTGGAGATTCTCCTCTTGTGCCCGTGTGGGTTTTTCACACTTTGGTGATTTGAACTTTGCTAGTTGTGTTGAGGTGTTTTGCATCTCTATGTTTGACATGTAATGTACTGATGACCTGTCAGTGGTGTATCCCAGCTCTTGGGTAATGTTAGAAAATGAGTCAGCTCCCAGTGAACATCCTCAAATCACAAACGACAAAACTCTCAGGCTGCTGGTTGTAACCCCCATTTAGAGGCTCCTGCATGTACATTCTGACACAAAATTGTATAACAGGTATAAGGGATGTAAGGTAAAAACCACTCTCCAGACTGTTCAAATATAAATCAATATAGGAGCCTTAAACACAACAAAATATTTGGAAATCTGAATGTATTTGAAAACTTTGTTTATAAATTTGCAACAGAAATCTCGACGTTTTCCTGATCCACGTAAGTAAAAAAACTATGTCATTAAAAACCTAAAGTAAGACTGTTTTCATCAGGCTGGACATATAGACATGAAAATTGTAAAGGTTGATCATGTTGTTTAAGAGCCGTGATTAATCAGTTTTTGGATAATAAGCTATAAACTAATTAATCCTTCAAGACATGCCGGACATATGATGTAGCGTAGATTTGTTTAAAAATCATGTGTAGCCTTTTTTTTTCTTCCAAAATGAACAATAAAAGTATATCTGGTTTATTTGTTGTTGTTTTTACTAAGATTTAATGAGTTAAATAGAAAGACTAGATGAAGGATATAAAGTTACGTTAAGCGCTCATACAGGCGTATATGGACATTTAACAGGGAAATTAAGTGAACTTAAACGCACCTTTAACTGAGATTTGGCAACTTTCCCACGATGATCCAGGTCCAAGGCTGAAAATGCGTGCCAAATGGCTTTTAAAAGCTCCTCTCGAAGCCACATGTTGTCCCAGATGCGGTATTTCTGTCTAACCGTCTGCCTGTGATAAAGCTAAATGCTCTTCAGAGAAAAGGAGGCGCAGAAGGAGAAGCGATGCTGGGATCACGTGACGACGTTTGGCAATTTTTCCTATATATGAAGCATGTAGTCTACAATCTTTGTTCGTTTTGTTTTCAATAATTCAACGTTCCCGCTAAGCTGATCTGTGATTAATTTAAATCGAAAACGTACATGTTTAATTTGTAGGGAAAATCCTGTCAGCATCATCAGGATTTTTAAATTGATTACCCATGAAACGTGATCTCAGCATTATCAGTCACAATTGTAACAAATCATCTCAGTAAACTTATTTTCTTGAGAACATTTACAGTTTAGCCTTTAAAAAGTACGAAAACACTTTAAAATTCAGTAACTTGTCAAACACTGGTTAAGTATCATCATAAGTTTCTTGTTGCAGTGAGACTTCATAAAGATGTTCTACTGAGCTTCAGACCCCAAATTGTCTTAAATTCTTCTGCAAAATGTCTTGATACAAACTAAATTTTACTGTGATTCTTGCTGGGGTTTTTTCTGCCTTTTATTATTTAATATCTGTAATGCTTTTGTTTTATGTAAATCACTTTGTATTGTCCTTTACATTAAATGTGCTATATAAATAAACTGCCTTGCAGTGGTTAGGTAAAAAACCAGCCCAGTGCATGATGCTGCCTCCTCTTTGCTCCAGTGCCTTCCATCGGTGTTCATTTTCAACAAACACCCCTTTAAATGAGTTTTTCTGGTGAAGATAAAATTGTTTCAACTATAAAGATTTTTTACAGGTGTTTTTATAGGGTTTTTTTCACCTCAGAAATTTTGTGATCTTGCTGCGAGTTCTGCAATAAACAAATTCTCAGCATTAGGCTCGTAATATTGTAAAAAAAAAAAAAAAAAATAGTTCTTTATATTTGCCTCTGCTATCAATACTTCTTTCTCATCTTGAGTGAGACATCTGACTCAAAGTACATTATAGCACTACACGTACTGGTACGTCTGACTTTACACACATACATTTTTAATGACATTACATTCTTAATCTGTAGTTTCATATAGAGTTGGCCCAACATTTGCAGCAATAACAGCTTCAACTCTTCTGGGAAAACTTTCCACAAGGTTTAGAAGTGTATTTATGACCATTCTTCCAGAAAGGCACAAGTGAGGTCAAGCCATCTCAAATCACCCCAAAGGTCATCCACTGGGTTGGGGTCATAACAGGTCAGTAGAGATCCTCCACACTGAACTCGATCATTCATGTCTGCATGGACCTTACTTGGAATATGTGAATTCAATGAATTGAAGGACTGTCCTAATAGTTTGGGAAATTTGCTGCTTTTGTTGGCCATGCTTTGGCCTCCCAACCTGTCCAGGGTGTACAACTCTGATGCTGCAGGGAAAAACCTCTATCCTCCTCCTCCAATGGATGGATGGCTGGAGTGCACCTTTTCAAGATGCCAAAAATTCCCAAATTGATACGAGCGCCTACTTTGGGTAAATATAGAACATATAAACAGCATAACTACATGCATTTTAAGTGTCATCATATTGGGTATGTCTAACAGTGACCTATACGAAGCAAACTGTACAAGACATCCTGGTCATTCCAGAGGTTCAAACCATTTCTTGCAGCTATACAAAATTTTATATTGAAGGTACATTTTTATACAGGTTCGCTTCAAAAACAAAAGTTTTAGTAGGTCACACTTTAAAAAGCCTCCTTCGATGCAGTAGCTGTTAAGCATAGAGGCTCTTAATCCCACCATGTTACACTAATCCAGTGTTTATGGTTCAATTTGTTGCAGAGCCGTTTCAAGATATTAAAGCCTTTTAACATGTGATCATATAGATATTTGCTGCTTTTTAAATCCATAAAATGTAAGAAAATAGTAATATCCCTTAACATTTTATCTTTTTTAATATTTTGTATATATAGATGGTTCATCCATACACCAACCAAAAGCTTGAGACCTTCACGATAAGTCCAATTGTACATGCTTCGATGATGCATCCAATTCCCGCGCTCATAAACACTTGTCTTGTAGCCATACTAAACACCAAGAGCATTCCTCTTTTCCTGAAATCAATGTTTCCGAGTTGCCCACAGATCCGCTCTGTAACCAGATGCATTATAGCCAGCTGTTACAGAAGTCACTTGCAAAGTAACAAAGTTACAGCTGTTTTCAACTTAAATAGTCTTCAATTTAAAAAAAATTTGCAGTCTGATACAGAAGGCTAGGAGACCTGAACAATATGAAAGTGCTAGTCATTAATTTACAGATATCAGGCATCACATAGTGCTATGAATTATCCAATATGCTACATATGAATACAGCTGTTGATACCTTAGAAATGCCTCTGGCTGTTTTTCAAGGCTACTTGAAAAATCAATAACCTTGGCTTTTATGTACATAAACATGAGCGTTTATGCAGAAAGTAACAGATTTCATCACTACCAGAGGTATAATCTTATCACGGCCGTTCGGCCACAGTGATAATGAAATATTTAGTCCCATTATCAATTCTGTTAATCCCCAAAATTTGTGTAAGTGGGAAGAAAGACGAAAGAGTTGCTGTCAAGGCATCCCCACCAGGCTGGGCTCCAGACGACAGCGTTGTTCAGAGCTTCTTCTCTCACATCGTGCTCAAGTTCTTGGTTTGTTTTCCCCAGTCATTGGTTGCATTTTGGTTGCTTTCCCACATCTTCTGGTGCTATTTCCCATTTGACAAATTGAAGAATGACTGAGAAGAACCAATTCTGGAACCACTACTTAAGGGAACAACACAAGCTTTTTTTTCACTTCACTACAATCAGTCACAGATTAATAAAAAGTAGAACAGACGACTCAATTCATTCCTGGAGCAGTGCCTCCAAAGTTGAAAGTAGATGGCACCACTGGAGCTGTGAACTTGTACCCGCCGTGTTTCTCAATCATCTTGGATTCTGTAATTTTAAGACAAACAGCAGCACTTCAGAAATCACAAACCGGTGTCTCTGACATTTGTGAATTTAATTTTATTCCTGATTTCCATGCCGTCATGTAAAGACAACATGAAATATTTCTGTGCTTAATCAGCCACAGAAAACTGCACAATGTTGAGAAAAGAAAAATAGAAACAGGGACATGCGATTTTAAATTGGGTCTACTCTGCTGTTCTCAGTTTAGGTGCTGAAGGTTTCTCAGGTTGCATAAAGACCCAGCAAACAAGGGACGGATCTACTGTCCCTTTGACCAAAACTTTTAATTTATGGTTCATTACGTTTTAAATTTGTTTAGAAAAAAAATATATATATAAAAAATAAGTCAAGCAGGCCTATCCATCCAGGGATCTGAGCGGAGTAAGCACACCAGCAGCAGACCTCAACGTGAGCAAAAGCAGCAAGCAGTAAATATTGCAACTTTTAAAAAACTTCTTTATTGAAAGACTCCAGTGTAGTATCAATGTTTCATTCGTCTTGGCCGGTGCTCACCATGTGCCGCCCGCCTCTGATCTGCAAGTGTGCCAATGTCCTGAAGATTTTTGCCCTGTTCCTCATCAAGGCTTTGCGTTAGTGCCTGGTACCATGCAGGGTCACGGGTCTGGATGTCTGCATCACAGAAAAGTTGGATCAATGATTCACAGACACGTTTGACTCAATCACTTCATTTTGATGTGTAAGAGGGCAACTAGCACAAAACAACTCTTATGTGAATATCTTACTCTGTAGTATGGCTTTGAAGATCTGATACTCATCAACAAAATTATCTTCATCATCTACGGCTGTAGTGTAACCCTCGAGTGCCGTCTCCTCAGCGTCATCCTCCTCCCAGTCTTCATCATCTCCATCCTCTCCTGCCTGCTTTGCAAGCATCTCCAGGTACTCCTGACCCTCCTCATCGATGTCATCTTCATCACTGCCCAGCTCAGCTATACAAGTTAAACAAACATCAGCTCATAACTTCATTTACCTACACTTAATATGGCTAATTTAATAGTAAAAACCTTGTACCATTATCATCCTCATCCTCCCCATCTTCGTCATCTTCATCCTCATTCTCATGCTCTGCTCGACAGGCGTATGCTCTCTTGAGACCACTGAAAAGTAGGATGGCTGCTGGAAGAAGCTGGCTGGCTACCTGGTTAACAGCCTGGGGCCTGTGTTCGAGGTCAATGAGAGCGCAGAGTCCCAGAATGCACATCTTCCTGTCGTGGAGGCTGTGAGGGGAGCAACAGGATCAAGTAGTTACCAAGAAGTCTGATCAAACATGTACTGCCAAAACTAAGGCATAGTAATAATCATTTATTAATTTTCTATATACTATTTATTCCAATTCAGGGTTGCAAGGTAGCTGAAGCCTCTCTCAGCAATTAGCAGGGGAGGGGTACACCCTGGACAGGTCACCAGTCTATCGCAGGGCCATCCAGTCACACACAGACTCACTTCTAGGACGAATATAGAGTGACTGGTTAATTCAGGGGTGCCCAAGTCCGGTCCTCAAGATCTACCATCCTGCTACTTTTAGATGCATCCCTTCTCCAACACACCTGAATCAAATGAACCAGTATACCAGGCCTCTGCAGAGCTGAATGAGATGCGAGAGGGAATTCAGCCATTTGATTCAGTTGTGGTAAAGGGTTCCATATAAAAGTTGCAGGATAGTAGATCTCAAGAACCAGATTTGGGCAATCTAATACTGCTAACCACTACACCATGCAGTTCCAGGTGTTGCAATTCCTTGAGTGCAGGCTCACTTCCTGCATACCAAGAAGGTGGACCTGCCCTTATTGCTGCCGTGACAATCACAAGGCTACATGTTACATCCTGGTTGTCAGGTTTCCCATGATTGGCTGAGAGCCTATTCCATTACCAGCTGACTAAGATTGAAAACACAAGAATGTACATATCAATATTACCTAAAAATATACCTTTGTGCAATAAATAAGACATTAATGGGGGAAAAAAAACAACTCAAAAACTATTACCCACAATAGCAAACTACTTAGGCCAGTATATTTTAATGCCAACTGTATGGACATTGTTCTGATTGGAAATGGAAAAGTTTTATAACCTCCACCAAATCACTCTACAAGAGAGCTCCTCCACCTTTAAAACCACTGGTGAAAGTGCAAGCGTTGAGGTAGCAACTGCTGCTAATTTAGCAGCTAATGAGAGCAAGTGCGAATGAGAAGACTAAAGATCCATTTGATTCAAAACAGCCTATTTCGCTTAGATTTGGATTAATTTACAGCTAATTATGTAACACCATCCATTTTTCTTGAATATTAAAAGACGTTCTCAACTTTTTTTTTTTTTTATTATAAAAAACACAGTGCTTTTACTTGACAATTAAAATGAGTTGGGACTAATCAGATTACTGTAATAATCTGTACCAGAACAATCCAGTATCTCCCCAGATTCACAGCAGGAAATGCTGTGATGGAAACACTCAGGACATTTAAAAAGTCCTGAGTGTTTCAAAATGATGAAACTGAGCAAAATTATTTACTGGGGGGACTGATGGAACAATCACGCACTTTGCAACATGAAAAATTATATTTGTCTTACCCAAGGAAGCAGTCAACATCTTTCAGCCACTGAGTTATGAAGTGGTTAGTGATTGGCTCAGTGTTGTTTGGAAAGCGGAGATTCTCCAGAGTGTTGAGGAGAAGAGGGGGGCTGTAATAGAGTGCAGCAATGGCCACCTGCAGACACATTGTCCTCAGCTCACTGGTCTTCACCTCCCGAGTCAAACGTTCCAACGCAGCAGCCACAAACAATGGTACAACCTGCAACAACAAAGTTGAAATGATTCAACAACTAAATAAATCAATGAATTGAACAGAACATTGAGGTTAGGGATGTACCGATGCCATTTTTTTCTGTCCCGATACCTGGGGTTTAGGTATCTGCCAGAACAGAGTTCGGCTCCAATACCTGTTATTTTATTAGAGCTTTATTAATTCTATTTCATTCTTCAGCTTCACGTGATAACGACATGGATCTGATTTAAATTAAACTGATACATTTTTGCCGTTGTTAGTGCGTTCAATAACAATTTGGGTTACATATTAGATGAACCACCAACCACTAGTTTCCTACTAGTGCAACAAGAGCGCGAGTACCAGAGAAGCTGACCACAGACAGCCGGTCACAGAACAACAGGAGAGAGAGGAGTAGAAGCGGAGGAGGAGAAGACATATTAGTACAGACCTGCAGGAAAGAGTCCTTTCTTTTTCTTTAAATGAAAGAGGGCGAGTTTTGAACCCTCTCACTGGGAAAAGTGCGGGGGATGAGGGAGCGTTAAATCCGGTTAAAAAAAAATATATAAATAATTACATGAATTAGATACTGCTGTTAACGCGTTATTTTTGACAGCCTTAATATTTAATATAATTCATGTTTTAGCAACACATAAAATCCACAATGGCCACAAAAGTTTTTTTAATTATTGAGTAAATAAACTCGAAAGAATTTCTATTAAAAACTATCTTGAAATTGGACGTACAGTGAAGGTTTTCCACAAACAGAGCTGTTAATCCAGGGCAATAAATTCCAAGACGTTTTCGGTTATTTCGGTGGCTTTACGCTGCTAATTCCTTGCCGTTTTTCAAAAGCATTTGCCAACGTTTTTTATTGCCGTGGTTTGTTGCACATTTCTTTTAAGGCAACAAACTCGTGCTCTTTCAGGTGATTTCAACCAAAAATGTAGTTGCTGGTGGTAAATCTGGCAGCATTCATGTTGCCTCTGGAAACTTCCGCACTTCATATGAGGCACGTCGCTGTTTTGCTAGCGGGATTTTCTAATGAGTAAAATTACTAGCATACTGTTGCGTTGTGTTGCTGAACGGGTGCAGAGTTATTCTGAGAACAGCTGCTATATTGAACTGCTGGCTGTAACCACGCCGAACCAGCACCAGGAAAACAAGCAGGCGACAGCCCTCTCTCTAGCCGGCCTCTTTTCCGACTCACTCTCACTACCCCGCCCCTTTACTTTCTGATCCAACCACATATCCTTCTTAACCCCACACACACTCAGTATTACAGTCTCCCAAACCCATACAACGATTTAACATGTAACATTAGCAGGAACATCACTGTAGGATTGCTACAATACCATTAATGCTAAATGTTAGCACAACTGCGCAGCTGCTTCTCCACCTACTAACTCAAAACAACGGCCACGCAAGACTATAACTTCCTGTGTCTGTGTGGTTGCGTTGGGCAGGAAACAAAGAATCATGATTCCGTTTCATAGATGGTGTTTAGACAGAAATACTCGCCGATACCAATCCCCTTACTTTTAGTAGGATTGGCGAGTATTTCCTATGCTAGTATTGGTCCATCCCTAATTGAGGTCTATGTACAATCAATATTAAATATACATGTCTTGCTAGATCATTTGCATGAGAATATATCTTTAGTAGACTCTGACCTGATCAATGCCGCGGCCTTTGCATTGCAGAATGATCACCTCCAACATCTTGGCTGCATGGCACTCTGGGTCCTCACCTGGATCACCTGTCAGAACCTGTGTAGTCACAAGCCAATGTAAATATCCTGGTGAATGCTCTCAAACATAATTCATGGTAAATAAAAGGCCTTGTGAAATTTGCAGGACAAACTGCTGTGTTTACCTTTTTGCACATGCTATAGATTATCTCCAGATATTTGGTGTCAGATAAGAGTGTGTCTGTATCAACTGTGACATAGTTGTGAAGGAGAGGCATCATATCTGAAACACAATGAAAATGATTTACACAGCTGCAGTTTACTGCAGCAAATTACTGTTTGTCTCTGATATATACAAATAAAGCAGAGTTAGGTTTGATTAAAAGTTTTATCTTACTAAAATGCCTAAAATTTTAACCTCATTTTTAAAATATTTCCTCTGATGTGAGTACCTGTGAAATAATCAAAGCCATCTTGCTGGAAGACTTCATACACAAGTGGAAGAAGCTGCCACATCTGTGGCGACACCTGTTGGCAGGTCAGGCTATGAGCCAAGGACAGGATCTCCTCATAAAATTCTGAGAAAATATTTAGAGTGTTATTGGAGGCAACCATGCGCTGTTTATTGTAAATCTCTGAAGCCAACAGACTGAGTGGTTAAGTGCAACAAGCTAGTGGAAACGGAACCTCAGAAAGAGTTGGTTCTGCTTACCAAGAACATGTTGCTGCAGCACGGTGCCAATCACCTGCAGACAGATGCCCTCCAGCTGCTGAGTGATCTGCAACAAAGTGTAAAGCCAATGAGCATTTAATCTAAACAGAAAGTGAAATGGAACAAAATATGTCAAGATCAAAGCTAGTCTTCAGTCTTTATTGCTTGTTATCCATATAAAACCAATCCATCAAATGTATTAGATGCTTGCTTACATCAGCATGATCATAACATTCAGAAATACATACACAATGTGCTGCTGATAAAGTGCTATCAGTTGAAACAAATGAAAGGCAGATTCAGGAACTAATTAAATAAATAAACCAACAAGCAGTGATTTTGCAGTCAGTCTCCTCTGCAACGACAATGGTTTTTATCCCTGTAATGGATGTGCGTATTTCATTCACTGAATAGTTTACTTAATCTAATACGATAAAATAAATATTCCTCTTCTCTTGAGCAAAGCAAGAAACATTTATAGTCAAATTCTCAAAGGACTGGGCCATTACACAATCAAAAATCCTCAGCGCATGGTCAAATGAATGATTCTTTGGCTTCAAGCAGCAGTAGGCTTGTGCATCAGTAGACATGGTGGCAGCATGCCCCAGCACTATTTCTAGCGTCTACCTCAGCCTCTGAGTCATTTTGAACATTGTGAGAACAGAGTGTGTTACCAGGAGCTGGTGGGTGGCTCAAGTGTGTTGGCAAGAACCCTGCAGCAGACCAGAGCTGCTTTAGCAGAGGAAGTGGCACAGAGATGAACGATCAGCCAGGAGTGTGTGCGCATGCACGCATGTGTTGGCAGCACAGTATATGGATATACTGCTTACCTCTTTGTGGTCCTCAACCACACTGAGCAATGTGTCAATGGTGTTGAGGATGCCCATAGCAGTCACAGCCTTGTCATCCCCTCCCTCTTCGTCAGGCCCCGTTTGAATCACCTGGTTGAACGTCATCGCCTGTCAAGAGGGCAAACGTTATTACAATGTGTCCAAATATCATTGTAATAATCAGCCAGACCTGATGTATTTCATTCTTGAATTATCTCTGAAGTAGCAAAAAAAAAAAAAAAAACACCACTACAAACAAACTTTCCAAGTTTAAACAATGCCGGTTAATAGCAAAAATTTTAAAACTTTTGATTTCTGAAGTAGACTAGGCACATTGCATTTTTGCAGGTAAAATCATTCAATTTATGTTGCTTCCCTTCATTCTATTCAAATTAAGTCTTACATACAAGTGATGCAGATCATTTTCCATTATCAAGTTTACCATTTGGATCACAGTTCTCATTTATAGCAATCATGGGGAGGGGAAGTTGTTTGGCCATTGTGGAATGGCATCATGTGAAATCATGGCAGTGTGAGACCTCTACAGTGACTGCACTCACCAAGTGCTGTGTCATCTCTACTGCAATTGGAGTGACCTCCTCACTGTATTCGCAGATCATCTTCTGTATGACATTGGTCAGGTCATCATTCTCTGTCTCCCTGACAATTTGCAGGAGTGCCTGCATCACTGGCCGAATGAATGGGGTGATGTATTCTTTGGCTAAAGGACAACATAAAACCTTGATTAGACACCTACTAAATAACACTTCTCAAAAGAAAAATAAATGTAAAGAACAAGCAAACCGTGAACTGCGTGCATTTTTTTTTTAAACCAACCTTTTTCCTGGTTGCTGATGAGAACCTGCAAGGCGATAGCAGCCTCCACCTTAACTGGCATCTCATTGTCGTTGATGAGACAAAGGCGAGTGAGCTCAAGAGCCGTCTGCAGGTTCTGATCACTTTTGAACTTCACCTCACAGAAGTAATGCAGCACCCAGCAAGCCTATAAGAAATCAGACAATGCATTAGGGCAAGCAAAGAAATATAAACTAAAGCGATACAGTAATATTACAAGTCATTTCATTTAGTGAAGTTATCACAGAAATGGAAGATCTGGTGGTCGTTGCTCACCCTGGCTCTCATGTAGCCAAGTTCACTGCGGAACAGGGGGAAGACGTGATTCTGCAGCATGAACTCCATCTGGTCTTTGTAGATCTTTTTCTGTCGGAACAAATACAGTGAGAAAAATAAGTATTTGAACACCCTGCTATTTTGCAAGTTCTCCCACTTAGAAACATGGAGGGGTCTAAAATTTTCATCG
>JBAMHW010000001.1:18193485-18220693 GCA_037177495.1 Rhadinocentrus ornatus | reverse complement strand
TGGAGTGGCCTAGCCAGTCTCCAGACCTAAACCCAATAGAAAATCTTTGGAGGGAGCTCAAACTCAGTGTTTCTCAGCGACAGCCCAGAAACCTGAGTGATCTAGAGGAGATCTGTGTGGAGGAGTGGGCCAAAATCCCTCTTGCAGTGTGTGCAAACCTGGTGAAGAACTACAGGAAACCAAATATTAACATTGATTTTCTCAGGTGTTCATATACTTATTTGCAGCTGTATCATACAAATAAATTGTTAAAAAAAATCATACATTGTGATTTCAAGATTTTTTGTTTTTGTCTTACAGTGGACATGCACCTACGATGAACATTTCAGACCCCTCTATGTTTCTAAGTGGGAGAACTTGTAAAATAGCAGGGTGTTCAACTACTTATTTTCCTCACTGTAAATACTGTCAACTTTACCATAGCAAGAAAATACTTAACATTCACTATTCTCAAAGATCCTCTCATTGATGCTCAGTACTTTTTGGAAAGATGTTGATATTTAAATGTGGTAAATGGTTTATCAACAGTTTTACAGCCTTCAAATATTTGTCCTACACTAGTTAAATAATAAAACTGATATCAGATAAATGGCTAACGGGTATCTCAACCCCATACTTAAATCAACTATCTCTTGCACCAATTAGGGACTATAATCTACCAGTGCTTATGATGGTGGCCAGATGGGCAAATAGCCCATGTCTCTCTTCTTTTACAAATATTCATGTTACTCAGTATCATTAGAACTGCAGCCATTTTAAGGCACATTTATGCTCTACGCAAAAGACTGATACTGAGCATTTTCTCCATCTTCTGCATTCTTTACATGCATAATTCAGTTAGTTTTCGGGGCCCTTGTGTATCTGTAGCCTAATGGAACAAACAGTAGTATAACCGGTAAACCCCAGGGGCAGTTTTGAGCAGTATAGTTGATCTGCGAGGCACAAAAGGAACAAAGAAGAAGCCACCACAATTTAACGGCTGCACAGACCACCTCCATCTACTGCAGTACCTCCTTTTAAGTCTCTTTCTGAGAATGTAGATTAGCACGATTTCCCCCACCAACATCATGTTTCGCATGGTCTAAAACTGATGCCGGAAGTCATAGCTGAACTATGCACTAACCTCTGATGGATGCACTGGCTAACAACCATGACTACGTAAGGAAGACAATGGTAGAAGGTGCAGCTCAAACAAGCCTGCTGACAGCACAGTTTACCTTCAGCAGGATTTCAGCCAGAGAACCTATCATGTGCAGGGCGCCATCCTTTTTCCTGGGGTCAGAGATGGGATCAGTGAGAATCTGATAACAGAAACCCATGGTCTTTTGAAGAACCTAAACAAAAACAGAAATGACATGTAGTATTTATTTAAAACTGAATATAGGGATGGATGTATACAAAGGGGATTTTGAAGACATAAAACATGTTTGTTAAAATTCCTAAATTACAAAATACAGAACCAAAGCTTGTCAACTCACTTCTTTTCTCTTGTTGCAGGCAGTGAAGAGGAGAGTCTGAGCAGCTGTTGTTGGAGAGATGAAGTCTTCAAATACATCTAAGGAGATGACGCATATTGGAGAATAGGTAGTCACTGCATGAGTTTCATTCCTTTTAAGATTGTAGGACTTTCTCCAACTTTCTATGCTTACCAAACTTCATGCGGATGTACTCATATGGATCCTCCTGCCACAGCTCTTCATCAGAATCTGTGTAACACATGAGGGGGAAAACCACATCCTGAATGATGCCCTGAAAAACAGAATCAAATGAGAATGCATTAACAGAGAGTCGAGATCCCTTGTTGTAGAAGTGCTAAAACTGAGCTATACACGTTATCCAAGCTAACTAATTTTAATTAACAAAACTAAAATGTTTTGTTTTAGCATTTAATTCTGTTAAATTGTTTTTACCTGGATGTGTGGTTTGAGATTTTTCCATGTCAGAGCGTGTGCTATTCCCTGGTTAATGTAGTTTAGAGTCTGCTGGAGAACTCTGGGAGCCACATATTGCTTTTCCTTGTACTGGTATAAGACTTTCAGGAGCACCTAGTTGACAAATGCACACAAACAAGTTGGTTTATTTTTAATGCTCTTGTCAATCATTTCTCTGTCTCCCTGGGGAGCTACTGCTCACATTTTGGCCTTTTAAATTTTTACCTGCTGTGCAGGAACTGCATATTCCTTTAGGAAAAGTTCAGCAAACTCTGCATACTCTTTGGTTGTGTTGCCTGGGCTTCCATACCTTCAAAAAAGGTTCAGGCTGTTTAACATGCCTGTACTACTTTATTAAGCAAGTTAAAAGACAAATTATTGCATTTTCACCTCTCAAACAGACGAGCCAAGATGTGAAGCGCCCACTTCTTACATTTCCACCATGGCAGCTCAGGCCGCTCATCTTCATCTATCTGCATTGTCTCCTGCACAAACAAAAACAGGACTGTTGCTTGTTCATGTGTTTAAAACCAGAGCATTTTTAATACCAGGCTATGTTAAACAACTTCTAATTTTGTATCTCCTTACTGGGGGCACATCTCTGTCCACCACAGCCTTCAGGATTTCCATCCACTCCGTCAGGTTCTGTCTGTTAATGAGCTCCAGAGGGAGGTTGTACTAGGAGAAGAAAGTCAGGTATTTAGAAAAATGCATCTCACAGAACTTTGACTTGGATGAACAAAGCAAACTTATTGTGTTTTATCAGTAGTGATAAACTACCTGGAAGAGGGCATAGAGGATTTTGAAGATCTGTTTCTGTATGAGGACCGAGTCACTGGAGTGGTCTGGGAGCAGCTGGATGAAGCGTTCTTTCATCATGGGCATGAAGATGTGCATGGCAGCCACAAGAGGTTGACGCTCTTCTGGTTTCTTATATCTATTTTTAGAAACAAATACAATGTTAACTTCATAGTATATGTTTCAAAAGTACATGAAGAAAAAATAATAAAGGTCTGACAGCTCTGTCTTACTCATAGTTTTTGACAAGCTGGTAAAGGCAGAGCAGGATGCCCAGCCATCCTCCACTGTTGTCTGACTGCAGGTAGAAGCCAATCTTGTCCACAATGGCCGTCCACTTGCCAGGGTAGTCATGTTTGATCATGTGGTGGATACATGTTGTGAGCTGGACCCTGACAAGTTCAAAAGGGCAGTTTTTAACTGGCTGACTTTCACAATGAAAGAATGAGAAGTTAACAGTTCTGGTTCAACTAAGCTAGCAGGGTACATGTGGATACCTGATGCGCTCGGGGGAGTGGATGATGGCCTCCACTATGTTGTCTCGGATAAACTGCCTGTCCTCCTCAGGGATGTTATTAACATGCGTCTCTGTGCCTGAACCGTCTCCATCACTCCAGTGCTGAGTTATCATGTTCTTAAGGTAAATCACACCTAGACAGAAAAGCAAAAGAATATTTATGGATCGATTTAGGTGACATTCACAATTATATATATATATATATATATATATATATATATAAAAAAACAAATAAATGTTAGTACGGGGGCAAACAAGCTTAATGATAAACAAGTGCAATACATTTTTACTTTAGTTTCCATGAAAAAATATAAAAATAATATGAAAAATCTGTTAGATGTGTGTTGGAGGAAAGTTTGTTTGGTTACTTAAATTAAAGGATACGGAATGAATTTTAAAGTATGAAGTACCTACGGAGTAAGAAAAAAAAAACCTGAATGGGGAAAATAAATGCACTGACATAAAAACAGATTATATACTACAGCTCTGTGTTGTTTAGTGATTAATCAGGAATTTATAGATTTCAAATCTATGACTGGTAGATATAGACAAGATCTTGTATTTCACAGATGTTTATTACGGCATAGAACTACACATTTTAATAAAAAGATTAATAAATGACCTATATAATTTTCCAATTTAAACAGTTATCCATCAGATTAAATAAAAAGGGAAATTGGGAAAAAGAATAGTTGATGAAAATTACCCCTACAGACTGGACAACTATAATTAAAACTAGGTTTGTCTTTCTACATGGAAAAACTGGACTTGCCCAATAGCCAGATATCTACCTAATTTTTATTTTCCTTTTTTTCCTGTCGTTTTTGCCGCTCCATTCTGTATCCAACACATCTCATATGTACGAGTAATAAGAATAAAAATTACAGTTAAAAACGTAATTGTAAAATGTGTGAAATGTAGACCTGTAACAACAACAAATTTTATTGTGAGATATATTTTCTCAGAAATTACAATAAGCAATATTGCGCAAAGCAATAATGTTGTAATTTTGAGACCATTTTCAACTAATATAATGATAATGCCATAATAATGCAAGTACACCCTTTCAAAGATGAATAAACTTTCATTTCTAAAGAAAATTTTAAACTGGAAATGGAAGAAAGTTTAAATAAAAACAAATAGAATGGACTCTGTCTCATTAACAATGAATGAAATCCAAACAACCAAATACAATAAGTATGATGGATAATAAAGTCTTTTTTTTGTAAACAAAATTCACTAAAAAGTGGAGCAAGCAAGTGAGAAAGAAGACAGAATTTTCTTTGTCTTGGGCCTCATACACAGGCTATGAGGACACAGACTGTTAGAAAACCTCTAGAAAGTGAATTGTGCATAATATGGGACCTTTAAAGACACGGATGACGAGGTGTGCACAACCCCGCCCAACCAGAGACAAATTTTCACGTTAAATATAAAATAACCGGGTCAATTGTTCATTGCACAGTAATTCCCACCCCACTGTGGACGAAGTTTCTTGTGGAGTATGAATTAACCAGACTAAAAATTTTTTTCTTTGTCTTGAGGCAAAGTATAAAGAAGTTCTCACTTCTCATGGAATATATAACAATTACTCTCCTCTTTGCTGCCATTCGAGCAGCAGTAGAACCAGACAGGAAGTTGAGACTAGTGTCTCTCTTCGTTCTTGTTTTTCTCTTAGTTCTAGTTCTTGTTTTACTTAGTGAATGTGCGCAAATATAGACTTTGTTCACATGGATTCGTTCATACAATATAATTTACATTTGTAACATGTAATTATCGAAGAAAAAAGAAAATTCTGAAGGCATGGCGGCATTTATTTTGCTGTGGCGGTGAGCCACGATCATTTTGATGTAGCAGAAACCCTGCATTCTGTGGGCTCTAGTGTCCTTGTACAGTAGGTAGATGAGAAAGTGGGTTGGCGAGATGATGGGATTGAACCTGGGCTGTCCGCATCAACAAGATGTACCCTTTCTCCACTGGGCAGGGGCTGCCCTTCTAGGTGAGCTAACCACCACGCCCAGTGTTCAGCTACAACAAAATTGGTTGTTTTGCATCTGGCAACATTTCGGTGATGGTTTAGTAACCGTGCTGCTCTGGTCTGTTGCCACCACTATCTGTGAAAACGCAGATAGAAATAACTTAAATTTCACTGCTTCCGCCTTCAACCCGAAGTCGGGAGTCAGAGGATGTGTCCGAATGCCCAGAGAGAAAAAAGTAGGGCACTCAAAATTACCCATAATGCATCTTGAAAAGTAGTGAGCATTGATTTTCACTAGACGGGTCAATATAGACCACAATGCATAAGCTCAACATGGTGCAATTTTTATTTAATAGATATGCAACAAAGTATAAAATACAACAAGAAATAAAAATAACATTTTCACACAACTTTGGATTGGATTTGGAATGACATCTTGAGTCGTGCTGTGGTTGCCGTGGTGACGGCTGATAGTCACATGGTCCGCGACAAGAAAAAAACAAACAAAAAAACAGGCAGCTTCGTGTCCGTATCGCCAAGTGAATGAGTGCACTATGTAGTTTTCTATATAGTGCAGCCCTATGTAGACAATGAGGGGTTAGGGCGTAGGGTGGACATTCGGACACAGCCAGAGACTAGGTGATTACTCCTGGGCTGAAGCTGCAGCTAGCTTCAGGGTTGTGTGTAGCTTGTAGTAAAAATGTGCCAAGCTAAACAGGCAATTTCTCATAGTTAACCAGTTCTGCTCCGACCGCCCCACTCTCATTTAGACCTGTGAGGTGTGACAGACCAGCTGAAGTCATGTGCATTTCTCTGTAGCTTCTTCTAAAAAGGGGCAACACCATTCTTTAATCGTTCCGCATCTCTGCGCAATGAGACCTAACTCCAATAAACAAAAAACAGTCGACTGTTAAAAATAGCAGTTGACTTTGTGCGCGTTTGACTAGTCGTGCACATCCCTGTTAAAATACACAATACACTATTTACAAAATTCTTAGTCTTAATATAGCTCCTAACTATCATTAAAGCCATGTTCAAAGCAGAAGCTCAAATTCAGAACCACCTGAAACTGAAGCAACAAAGCTAAATTCTTCCATCTCTAGTTCAATAGTTTTGAATGTGGCACCAGAGTGTCAGCTGGTTTCACATCTACAGTGTGGGGCTGCATTCAGTTCTGTGGCGCGCAGGGAGTGGCATTTGACCAAGCAGATATATTAAAAGGGCAGACATCAGACTGCTGACACAAATGTCTATTCCGCTAGCGAGCTGATCCATCTATCAACGCTGACAGAGCATAAGCCCCTTCACTTCCACCTATGACAACCAATCAACATGGCCAAAAAGTTACTCTTTTGGATTCATTGACTTGAGAAAAATTACTCTATTAAAGGTTTCAATCAATATCATGCAGCAAGATTAACACATAAAAAATATAAGGGGGAAAATTAATGGGAAAACGCATTAAAAATTTTAAATAATGCCGTTTTCTAAATACTATCACAAACTCCACTGCATTAATTTAGAAGTAGCAGTCACATTCAACACAACATAAAGCCACATTCTAGTGATTTCTAGAGACAGCTGGCTGTGAATCACCCACCATCAATACATCTGGTCAATCTATTCCTGCAAAATTATATAACAACTTGAATGTCTCTTTAAAACACTGTCAGATTTGTTGAATAGGTGGAAAAAAATTTTTTATTTGTTGCACCAAACAGCAGCTATATACCAGCTGGTCCAAGCAGAGCTATTTACCTAGTAGGTGAGTACACAATAATTAGATTTCTATTCATAGGGTATTTTACAACTTTGGTCAAGACTAAAGGCGGATTTATGCTTGCACGGGGTCTGCGTGCAGTCGGCTACGGCTGGTGAGTTTGCTTTCGCACTCGAGCGTAGGGGGTGAGTGTCATTTTGGTGTCTGTTGCACTTTCTCCTCCTAATCTGAAGGTGGCAGCTGAGGTGGTATCAGCCGGTAAACTCACCAGGTCAGAGTTATTTTGATGATTAACTTCGTTCGGTAGGTATTTTCCTTTTTTAAAACAACAATGGCGTCCATTTTGGTTAAGTGTCTTTATTAGTTTGTGGAAGAAAATGAATAAATAATTCGATCAGCCTCTCATCAACTTGATCCACTGCTTATCATTTTTAGAAACGGTGGTTACCACACAACACGTGATCCCAAAGTGGCCAATCACAAGGGGGAACTTCTGCGTAACCGTCTGCGTAGCAGGGGTGCAAGTCAGGTCAGGAAGAGGTGCACGTCGAAGCTCTGCAGAGCTATGCCGAGCCTACGGCATTAATCCGCCTTAACACTTACATTGTTTGTTCATGTAAAACCTTCCTTTCAAAGCAGCATTTAAAGCAAAACTATGTTTAATCAACTCTGAGTGTGCACTCCACCTCATTTTGACATTTTAAATGGACAACGAAGCCTCACCTGCTTGCCTGACAGGCAGATCCAGCTGATCAGACATGGTGACACGCAGCAGAGTTGACACAAAGTTTACCTGGGTGTGACCCTGTAAGTCAGAAAGGAAGAAAGCAGAGTTGTTGTTTTTTTTTATTATTATTATTATTTTTCTAACAGCTTTAAGTCACACTAGCTTAAACACAGTTACAGAAGAAAAAAATATTACAAGAACATGAGCCATCACTCAAGTGATGCAATTTTTGGATTATGTTTTAAAAAAGGGACAAAAAGATACTGGGCTGCATTATTTTTATAACACCAGATTATATCTCTAAAACTATTCAAATAAATCAAATTGCTCAATACTGAGTGACCCCAAAAAAGCTTTAGTTTCTTAACAAATTACTCTTATTTTGAGAAGTTTAATCCAAAACAAAAGTATTTTTGAGTTTATGATTGAGGTTAATTTTCTCAATAAAAGTAGTAATTGGAAAGGTGCATTCTGGGGTAAAATTATTCCACGAGACACACTTAAAGAAAAAAAATTAATCCACCATGGCAATAAATTGAGATGTTCAAGTAATGTATTTATGCAAGTAATGTCTGTTAATAAATCTCTTGTCAATGCAGAGCATCTTACTGGGATGCATATAATAAAAACAGCTCTATATTAAACAGCTGTTATAGTACAATCTGTAAATATGTTCAGCCTCTACTTTTCAATAAAGCATCTTTAGACATTTAATACATAAGCAAAACCTTGAAATGATTTCTAGCTGACGATTTTCAGTAAAAAAAAACAAAAAAAAGATTTTGAACTGCATATATAAACTGAAAAAAAAAACAAAAAAAAAACTCACAACCCTCCTCCAAAGACATTTGTTGCACTTTAAACACCACTAAAATAATTTCAGGCAGCAGTGGGAGAATACTCTCAGCTGTGCCATTCAAGTGAACCATCGGCATCAATGTATGTGTGGGTGTAAGAAGCCCAGAGCACAACCAAAAATAAATATTTGTCTACTTGACAAAAGCATAACATACTGAACAAGTGTGCCCTGATTATCAATAATCACTTTAAAATTAAATGAAATAAAAAAAAAAAAAAAAGATGTACAGGACCACACATGTAGAACGCTCCAAAAGGTTTTGACAAGACAGACTACCATTCTCACCCACAAAGTAGGCCTCAATGAAATTCCTTCATTTAGTCGCTAAATAAATAAATGATTGGTTGAAACCTCTCTCATTACTACTAAGAAGCACATGTTTCTACTAGGTTTGTGGACCGCTACTTTTTGGTAATGACAGTTACCTGGTCTATGAGGTTAGATGGCTTACCTCCTTCTCAACACTCTGGTCTTTAAACTACCTAATAGAATTTTAATGATCTTAAAATGGCATAAAATCCCAGCCGGAAAATGCCAAAAATTTTGCTTTGGCTAACCCATTTTACCCCACTTTGGGTGGCTGTTTAAGTTTTGCTGTTCAGTGCTTCTGGACAAGGTTTTCCTCTAAAATCTTAATTTGGTCTTTTTTTCTTTCTTTTTTTTTTTTTTAAATCAGGAATTGTTGAAAAATCACCACCAAAGCTTTGCTGATTTATCCAAACAATGCTGTTACAGACATCATGTCAGACACTGCACAAGGCCAGACCCAAGGCACTGACAAAGGAAGACTTCACTTGACCCAGACTTACTCAACCTCTATGGTGGGATTATTTTTTTTTAGATTTTTTAGCTAATTTCATTTATGGAAAGGGAAAAAAAGATTTCAACCCCTAGCATATAATCTCCTGTCATTCATTAAGAGAACAATGCAATGCTTGGTGCTTCATTTCTTTCCAGACACAGGGCTAGGTAAACTGGAAAAGGAAATTGTAAGCAAAGATTTCAGGTAATCCGCAGAAAAACCTTTTACCTTGATCAGGACCGGATCATCAGATAAATGAACTCATATAGTGGTCAATTAATAATTAACAGAAAAATATCTGCGTTTTGGAGTGACCCATCTAGACTATAGTGATGGCCTGGAAACCTTCCAAAGAAAAAGGCCTTAAGATGGTAGTGGGGGTTAAAGTTCAAAATCCCGCAATCCTACACATAAAGCATGTTATAAAAATGTAAACAGCTACAACGTGTCATCATAGCCTAACAAAAGTGTAATATAATGGGTTGGTTGTCTTTTATACTGTCTGTAGTTTTGTTAAAAAAAAAAAACAACAACAAAAAAAAAAACGGACAAACAAGGAAATGCAATATAGATAAGTAATAATCCCAATAAAGAGATGTTGGTGTGGCGATTTAGGGGCTTAGTTGTAAATTAGTCAGTAAGAATAGCACAATATAAAGCCAATTTAATGTCTTAAAAGTTTCAACGGTCGTTGTATTTATTGTTTGTCATTTTTCGTGACGCAGTTTCAGTTATATTATGATGAGGCTAAAGTAGGATAGCCAAATACCGGATGAGGTACTTTAACTCAAACTACAAGCTCATTTTAAGCTTACAGGACTGTTAACTGGTTTTACGATATACATTATATGCAACTTGGACTTTAAAACAGACAGATAATATAGCTTTTAATACGTTATGAAACATTGTTTTCAGCTCAGGGCATATCACAGTGACACGTGAGCAGCTGCTATGTAGCGGCGCTATGGAAGCCCATCCAACAAGTAGCTAAATTAGCTAGTTGACATTAGCCGCACAGCTAAACATCCTGCTGTTGCGTCCCCCAACTAGGGCTTATCCCTCTTTCACTCAACTCCACTTGTAATTTAATCAGCTACCCGTACGATTTTAGTTTAGTGTCAGTTTTGATATTGAATTCAACGGTAAGAAATTAGTAAGAAACAGGCTAAGAGTCATCTCTACAATAAGGAAGGAATGCTAGCTTGTTTCGCATTAGCAACACAGCTGGCTCAAGATGAAGCTACTGATGTGTACTGGCACGCGAGAGTCAACGCAGTTACAAAAGCACCAGTTAGTTTGTGCTTATGACTCTACAGTGGCAATAGGTGTCAGGGAGGTAATACATAGTATATAAGTCCAGCGGAATTTCGCATTTCATCTTTCAAGATAAAGCCTGTAAATCTCAGTTTGCGTGATCGCACCATCTTTATGTTGTGAACGGTCGAGGCCCGAACCGAGACCGCGCCAGAACTGACATTACCACGAACAGCTAATCTAAACTTTTACCTCGTTCAGCTGTCGCTCCGCGGCTTCCCGCAGATTGGGGTCCATCGTACCCCTAAGGGCCTCGACCAAAGACTCGGGATCCATCACGAAAACTCTGTTTACGGCTCGGATTTTAATATTTCAGAGGTCTCTCAATTCCCAGTCACTGCGCACATGGACGCACAGCTCTCCGGTTACCCGGCGCGAAAGGAAGCAGTGAATGAAGTACCCGGATAGATCAGCGTCAAATTTGTGCAATACGAACATCCGGCTGCCACTGCAGCATTGTGGGAGTTGTAGTTTCAAGCAATTTTAGCTTGTTTATGTTATTAATTCTGTTATACATCATGTATGCCATAGTGATTATTTTGTATCCGTCTGTGTATATATTTGTATCATGTGGTCTTTTGTGTTACAGTTTATTATTTTCACATTATTTTGTAGACATGTTTTAGTTGTTTAAATGTACTAATTTTGTGGTTAATCTTATGTCTTATTTTAGCTGTTTTACAAGATTTTTCAAGATAATTTAGCATTTCTAAAATTTTGCTTTTACTTATAATTTGTTATTCTAATTGGATGGCAATCTCTTTTGGGGTTCTTTGTATTTATTTGATTAGTGTTTTATTATATGTTGTTTATGTTGACAGGAATAATTTTGTATTTCTTTGTACCTCTTTCTTTCTTTACAATCACTTTGCATTTCTTTGTAGTTATTTTATGTCTTACTTTGAATGTCTTACCTTTATTGTTGCCATTTTGTCTTTTTTTCCAGTCCTCTATTTATTTTTTTATTTTTATGTATTTTTTTGTCTTTATTATAAATGGTGTATTTGTCATAAAACCAGAATCCTGATTACTTGGACCTTTGTGTCTGGTCCCTGTATTTCCACTTAATTTATATCCATGCTGTCAACAGCTCAACAGGTTGGTATCTTTCAGCCAATGTAATGCTTATTGTTGGAACAACTGCTGTTAACATTATAAACTGTCTTGGCATTTTTTAAGACAAGAATATGGCTTTGTGCAAGGAGACTGCAGTATGTCATATTTATTTTTTTATGATGTTGCAGAACACAAAGATATTTGCTGGAGACATTTGGGTGGAAATTTAGCTTTTTTGTTTGCAAAACATTTGTATGAATTTAAGAAAAATGTAAATAAATTAAAATGAGTATACTGTTTTATATTTTTTGTTAAAAATGCTGTGAAATAGAATATATAGTACTATAAAAATGTACCTCGAAGAAAGTAGCTCAACGTTTTATTTTAAGAAGAAAAACTACATCTGAGTACAGCATTCATTAAACAGTAGATAACTCACAGATGCATATACACACAAACACATATGCATACACACACAAACATATAGTAAACTTCCTCAGGTGTTTTATTTAGCAAACTATGCAAATGTATCAATAAAAAAAAAAGATTAAAATTCTCTATGCATCTCCAGGAAAAGAAGCCATGTTCAAAAATCTTTTCACATCTTTTCTTGTACAGTAATTACTGTGAATAAAATGTCTTTTATGGTTAGGCCTTAAACTTTAAGCCTTGACAACTGCCAGTGAGGCAGAAACAATTGCCTTGAAATATGACAAAACCAATAAATTTTAAGATATTGACTGAAAAATCGTGTTTATTTTATTTTATTTTTTCACTGGATATGTTTAAATGTAATCATGCAGTTACCATAAACTCAAATCTTTGCATTGACATTTTCTTGAAAGGTTATGAAATTATTCAAATTAAGACGTTCCTAATTACACATACAATTATTGACATAAGATAGTTAAAGTGTAACCAAATAAACTCATTAATTTATGGTTGCACATGTTTGCATTTCTAAAAAGATATGGAGGCAAAATAACTCAAAATATTCAGTATAAAAATACTGACAAGCTTTGCTTGATAAGCCTCACTTTATTTCAACTGAGTGGTTTTTTTTTTTATCAATGAAAACGGTTTTCTTGCACAAAACGTGAGCGCCTGAAACATGGACACCGGATAGAACTGGGTGTAAAACTGCTGCAGTAATACCAGAAGTGCCCCTGATTGCGGCGCTGCAGCGGGGTTTGCTGCTGGATGTACGAAGGTAAAAGGTCAAACTGTGTAACGTGTCGTCAGCAGCCTGTCACCACACCGGTGTCGCTGAGTTTGCCGGCCACTGATTTACTCATCGACATACTGTACGTTTATCTCAACGACATTTAAGGAAAATGGCCAAAAAGCGGAGAGAAATGCGAGAGACGGACGGTTTGTCGACGGGACAGGAGGAGGTGAAGTCCAATGACAATGACTCGCAGTTTCTGAAAGGTTGGTTCATTGTAGTAGCTAACTTTTGACCTGAGAGAAGAAAGCTAATGCTTGTTGGCAATAGACACATGAAGCAACGCAACGACCTGGCGAGATTTATTTTTCAAACAGATTTGTCCATGTTGCCAAACAGAAGCCTGTCTCAGTTAGTCGGAGCCAGCTAGCAAAAATTAGCCCTGTGCGACAACTACGATGGTTAGCTTGATAACGTTGAAACTTGTGACCAGGTAACCGCCAATTCAACTAAAATAAACCTCACCTCTCTTTACGCAGAGACAGAGCTGTCAGTATAACGAAATTAGTTAGATTGTGAAAATGTTCACCCCACCTCAAGCCTTTTCTCTAATGTCTATTTAGATACGTGCTTGTTTAACAGCGATTGTCCTTGGACACCATTTGGGAGACATGTGGACACCTTGTAACATATATCTACAAATACAGCTGTAAATGTTGTGATTAAAGAGAGAGAGAGAGAGAGAAAAGCTCAGTAGTTATGTTTGATATATTATAAACGACGCGAAACTGAAAAAAATTGCAAATGCCTGTAAATGGATTTGCCTTTTACTGCCTGCTGAAAGTGACGAAGGGAATATTTCATGATAATTTTATATAACTCTATAATACAACAGGCTAAGGAAATTAATTTAAATCTATTATTCTGAGCCATAGAGTGCAAGCATTTTGTTTTATCTATGCGTCACTGAACTGACAACGCCCACAGACCATTTACACCATACACTTGCATATCTCTAAAACTTAACCTTTTTTGTGTTGGGTTAAGTTTGTAACCTTCTAAACTTTACCAAAAGGCCAAGTCAGCCACCAAAGGAACACATTTTTAAATACATTCACCTTTTAATGTCTGAGTACTGGACGAAAAAGAGATAAATTAGTACTTCACGTAAAAAAAAAGCGACCGAGTAACATCAATAAGGCCAGCGGTCTTGTTTCCTTATTTTAACATATTGTTTGGAAGTGAACAGCATATGTGTGTTAATTTGATCACCTAAACTATATTCAAAGGTAACCTGGGCTTCATATTAGGGGGGCACCCAACGGCAACCCCCACCCTCCTAAGAAGGTCAAGTTAATTTTATCTCTTCCTCTCATATCGCAAAATCAGTGTTATATTTATATTATATTCTCAGTTGCTAAAGTCTCATGTACACAGGGTAAAGGTTGTCATAGACAGATTACAAACATCAAGTAGAATTGCATAACTCTATTTCCTGAATCAGTTTATTAATCTGTCATAATTGGTTTGCTTCCTGTTTTTTGTTCAACATACACTTTAGGTGTTAGACGTTTTTTAAAAGCAAATCAAATGACAAAATAAAAACCCTACAGAATTACTTTAAATGACATCTGATATTATTAATGGTTGTCCCATTTAAGAAATTGTCTATTAAAAGTGTGATTAAGAGCTGTCGCCGAGGCAGCTGTTCATGGGGAACCACAGTTCCCTGTGGGGCAACAAAGGGTTGATGCAAAACACATAAGAAGTTGCACAGATCCACTGGTTGGATGTTTGTCGACTTCTACAATTATAGGGTAATCTTTTTTTTTCTCTCTTTCCCCACAGTGGCTCAACATAGTGTAGGAGGTTCAACACGTATGTCTCTGCTGATTTTGGTGTCCATCTTTGCCTGCTCCGCCTCAGTTATGTATCTGGTCTACAGGAACTTCCCTGAGCTTCCTGAGTAAGTTGCTAGGTGGATTATTAATCTGTTAAATGGAAAGGGGTTGTCTTTACAAATTATTCTGCCATTTTGTGTTGATTCATATTAGAAATAATTTTTTTTTTACATTTGATCTTCTGGATGTTTGAGGCTCTATTGGAAACATTAGTGTTAAGCTCTTTAGCAGCTATACAGAACTACGAATTTAAGATGCGTTGCATGTTTCAGGCAGCACATTTAAATGAGACTAGAAAAAAACAACTAAGTTTTAAATGACAAACTAACTTTTAAACTACATGTGAACTAGTTAGCCCAACCAAAATAATATGAAATTGGAGTTCTCAACACCAGATGAACAGACCTACGGCTCAAACTACTCCAGCATGTTTACAGTCAGCTGCACTCCAATGGGTTCAAGTGTTCCTCGTATGCTTCAAAGTTTCATATTTTTGCATCTTTAAAAAGTAAAAAAACAAACAGTAAAGCCCAAGTGTCTATTACAGCTAAAATCTCATCATATATAATTTTATTTTGACAAATCATCAAATGCATTTAATCTTTACTGAAAATCAACTCATTAAATCTGTGTTAGTCATGGTCATAGAAAGCAGCATCACTATGCTCTGCTATAAAAATCGAAGCATCAACTGAAAAAAATGGTTCAGCAAACTTTAAATAGGCTTCAACATGCTTTTACTTTAGCAATGCAGTCTTTGGTGCTGTGTGTGCGTGCGCACGCAGGCTATAGCTGGTGAATGCAATACTTTATATTTTCTGTGAAACATTACTTTATATTTTTCTTTTGTATACTTTTCTATTTGTATTTTCTTTCTAATTTGAAGTTTTTCTGAAGCTCTCCATAACAGGATCTTTGCTCTTGAATAACTTTCCTTCTAACTCTTTTTATTCCTCTGTCAGAAAGAGCACTGATCATGGCCATTTTATGGCGAAAAAAAATTATCTTTCCACTTCTGGATTATGGCCTTAACAGTGTTAATTACAACATTCAGAATTTTAGAAATCCTTCTGTAACCAATGCCATCATTATGTTTTGCAACAGTAAGGTAGCGATGGTCTTGCGAGAAATCTGGGCTTTGACCCGAGGCATTTTTGTGGCTGCGCTGTGGTAATGAAACCTTTTTAAATTGGGATTGAACTGGCTGATATTATTTGAAATGAAAAAGGGCAGGATTGTTTTGTATTAACAAATGGCTTTTAGCTGGTGTCCTGTCCAGCATCATGACAGCAGAAACATGGTCTGTATGCCGTATTGTGCCAAACATTTGTACTTTTCCAAGAGGAGCCTTCTGCATATGGGGCTCCCCTTGAATCTTAAATGTTATTCTTTATTATTATTTTATTTAGCTTTATGTATTTGTTTTTATTTTTAAAAATGTTTCTTGCAAATTTTACTCTAACCGCTGGACCGGAGTCACAGCAGAAGAAGGTGGACAGAGGAGAGAAGGGAAGAGAAAAAGTAGAAAAAGGAAGAGCAAAACAAAAGGTAGAAAACAACCACAAACAACCTACACAGAAAACCCGACAACCAGCTGCTAAACCTGTAAAGAAACAGGAAACATCCCAATGTCTCTAAGAAAAGTCATCAAACAATAATCAGGAACACCGGTGGGAAGAAAAACTGTAAAAACCATGAACAACAACAAACACAAGAGCAACAAGGATATGTGGGTGTGTGTAGGTGTTTTAAGGGTGAGTTGTGTTGAGTGATGATGCAACTGCGACCCCTCCAAGGATCAGAGACAGGCCAAAAGGGCCCCAGGCAACCAGCATTCACCACAGAGTGCCGAACTGAGAGCATGCATATGCCCAGAAGGAGGCAGAGGAAGGCCGTAGCCAGAGCCCCCTCCACCACGAAGTGCAGCCTGTAGGGGAGCAGGAGCAGCGGTCTACCAGCCCCGTCACGTACGAGCCCTCGAGCACGAGTCTGTAAAAGAACCCAGAGCCCAATGCTGGCCCAGACAGCCACCCACCTAGCACCCCAGAGACGACAATGCCCCCCACCCTCAACTCAACCATCCCTCTAAAACTCACTCCCCAAACCAATCCCAACCTGCCCTGTTTTGTTATTGAAACATGTGGGAAGCGTTTTTGGACCATAATTCAAATGAAAATGGATTAGGAGAGATTCTTTCATTTTCAGAACATAGCTGCATTCTTTTGACCCATAAAAATCATCCAAACTGCATTTTTATGGTCTTCAAGACTGCTCATTTTGCAACTTAATTAAAATGATAAAAAAAAACTAAATTTAAGATTTAATTATCTAAAGGTGCCCCAGCAAATAGTTACCAAAATTCAATTTGAAAAGTCAAATTTGAAAATTAAAATTAACAGAAAGGCTTTTACATTGCAAGGTCATAACTGCTTTTTTGACTCATAAAACAAACAAACAAAAAAAAGGAATAATACATCATCCAAACTGCATTTTCATTTTCTTCTTGAAGACTTGAAGACTGTTCATTTTCTTACACAACTAAAATTACATTCACAGGGAGCCATGGGGTCATATGTCATTCAGTGATGGCACCTCCACCGCTCACTAGTGGCTGGATGGTGTGTATTTGTAAAGCGGGTAAAATTTGGGGGGCAGACAGCCATGCAGCTCTAGAGGTGACACCCTCTGGGTAGACCGCCTACCATATACCACACAGCTCACCCCACAAAGCCCTGTGTTTGTGTGTGTAGATTCATTGTTTCTATGTAAAGGTGACATAACTTTGATTTGGAAACTGAGGAGAAAGCCGTCCCAGGGTGCAAGAGAAGCAGCCACTAAGGCCCCCTCCACCAGACCCTGTAAAACGTGCACGCTCCCCAAAGCCCTAAAGCCCTGTGGTTGTATGTGCAAGAGTGGCACAACCGGAGAGGTATCTTGACTTTCCTTACCAATTTGCACTTCTCTTTCTTCATGTGTTTAATACTTTTCCCTGTGTCATTTCAGTAAACATATCATTTTTTAACTTACTAGTTTTGGTTTGTGTGTGTGCATAGATTCTCAGAGTTGGTGAAAATTGAATCCTTCTCTTGAAATATATTTACAGTGAAAATGTTGCGTGCTTATATTACTCGCTGTATAAGCCTCATGGGGGGAAAAAAGTTGCGTCTAAGAAAAATTTATAATTTTTTTAAATATGCTTTTTATGCTCTTGAGCTAACTAAATGTTTCTGGGAATTTGAGAGGCCTCTGCCAACCTACCATCAACTTTATTTGTTTTTTCCCAGTCTTGATTAATTGAATAGAATGATTTAATCCACACTGATGAATGGTGTTACCAGTGAAGTAACTAAGTAACTCAAAGTTGCTTAAACTCTAACAGGTACTGGGGAAGAATTGCTTTCACATAAGGAGCCCTGTGTCGTGGTTTTGAAACGGTTACATAGAGAGGTAGGACAGGGAAGTATTGTTAGTACAGTCACTTTATGTATTTTTGTCTTTTGTCTTCTGATTTCCTTTCTTCTCTCCATGTGTGTAATTACAATATTCAGTATTGCCTTAAAAATGTGTTAATTGTCCATGAAAGTGCCATGTTAGTTAATGTTTCTCAATAAATACTTTTAAAACGGCTTGTGTCAGTGCTGGGCTTATGTCATTCAAAACACCAAATAAAGAGGTATGATGTGTTAGAAACAGGAATAACATTGGTTAAATTCCTAGAGTTAATGTTTGTAGTATTTGTCAGATTAAGTAAAATACAACTTCTAATTTAGACATGCCATTTCTTGGAAATCCAAAAGTGATCAGATGCAATTGACATTTCCCTTTGCAGTAACCATGCCACAAGAAACATACCTCTTCTTTTATGTGCAAATTTAAACAACAATTGATGCATATTTGTTTTTGTTTTTTTGCAGTGATGAAATGGAAAAAATCAAGATCCCTAAAGACATGGATGATGCTAAAGCTTTGGGAACAGTGTTGTCCAAATACAAAGACACCTACTATACCCAGGTTTTGGTGGCCTACTTTGCAACCTACATCTTGTATCCTTGGAGAAAACAAACGTGCCTGTTTTGGATGATGGATTTCAGCTTTGTTTCTTATGCTTGGGGTGTTGCTAGTTATGTTTTAGCGCATAGCATCAAGTAAGTCACTTTGGTCAACTTTTTACCAACATTTCTTCATTTTACTATCTGTTGCATATTTCTGGGCCCGGGATGACGTATCATTTTGCTCCAGGTTCATACCATAACAAGCTAACTTTATTTATAAAGCACTTCACATTTTTGGAGCTGCAATAGAAAGCATTCTGTCCTCTCTGAGCTTCCGTTTGTATTTTGGTACAACCAGGAGCAGCTGATCAGTTGACCTGAGAAACCAAGCAGGAGTATGGTTGAAGCAGCTTAGAGAGGTAAGGTGGGGATTTTTGTTAAAACTGATGTCATCAAATCAAATATTTACCTTTAGAATCAGCTGACCAGTGTGTTGAGAGATATATTAGTTGTTTTTTATTTTTATTTATGCATATAACTGTAAAATGGTTCCCTTGACACTTTTATCAGCCTCCAGACATTTGCTATCCCTGGATCAATCTTCCTCAGTATCTTGTCTGGCTATCTTTATCCTTTCCCCCTGGCTCTTTTCTTGGTCTGCTTGGTGAGTAAGAATAATAACGGCAAGGTTCAGTTTGTTCAATTTTTTTTCTGTGAAATCTAGCTAAATCTGAAGTGGGCAGATGTCTAAAAGTTAACATTTCAACTATAAAATTTTTGTTGTCCTCTCTTTCATTTGCTTCAGTCCTTCATTGTGAGGTTTTGTGTGTTGGCAGTGCTCTGGCCTCGGTGCTTCCTTCTGCTACATGTTGTCATATCTGGTGGGCAGGCCCATGGTCTACAAATATCTCACAGAGAGGGCACAGAAATGGTCCCAGCAGGTGTGAGGATTAAAAAAAATATATAGTAATTATTTAGCTTTTCTGTTTTATCATTGTTTATCATATGCAGTCATCAGTACAGCCGTGTCATCTATTGTAATTCAACACGTAAGCTCTGCAGGAGATCCTAGTTATGAGTCAAACTGTTTTGACTCCTTGTGAGCTTTTCTGAGATTTCTATTTTTTTTTTTTTGTATGATTTTAGCATTGCAAATTAATGTCAAGTGTTTTGCAAGACTCCTGAAATGTCTAAAATTTCCAAGGATAGACTTCAAATTAATTGTATTGTCAAGCTTTATTTTCTCAGAAAATAAATACTGATTACTAAACCTTCACACTGGGGTGTACGCTAAACTTTAAAAATGTTTAGTGAAGTTTCGGCAAAACTGCTGCAGAAAGGTGGATTGCTTAAGTCAGTGCAGCTGACTAATCAGAGCAGGGTTTTCTTTTCAGAAGGGGACTGCCTCCCTAACTACACGAAGCCCTCAACATGTACCAGTGTAACTTTCTACTTTGACTTTTTACTGGCAGGTTGACAAACACCGAGATCATTTAATCAATTACATAATCTTCCTGAGGATAACCCCCTTTCTCCCCAACTGGTTCATCAACATCACCTCGCCTGTCATCAATGTGCCTTTGGGGGTTTTCTTTGTTGGGACCTTTCTTGGTAAGATAATTAGTCCATTCTTCTCTATTTAATTATAGTCTTTTTTTATTTTTATTTATTTTATTTTTTTATGTTACTCACCTGTTTCACCTGGCTGATTGACAGGAGTCGCACCACCATCCTTTGTAGCAATCAATGCGGGTACAACACTGTACAAACTGACCACAGCGGGCGAGGCTGTGTCCTGGAACTCCCTGGCTGTGCTTGGCGTACTCGCTGTGCTCTCAATCTTGCCCGTCTGCTTCCAGAAAAAGCTACAGCAGAAACTAGAGTAGAACTCTGAGCACCTCATCTGCTGGCTGATTCCAACGCCCTCCTCCCTCGGCTCAGGAACGTGCAGCTGTCATGAAAGCTGCTCTGTGTCCGTGTCATACACAGCTGCTGGCCATCAAGGAGTCACAACAGGCACTCACTGAGTACAAAATGCATGCAGAGGTGGGCTGTTCCTCATGTTGAGTAAAGTTAAAACTGTCTGCTGCTTGTGTGTATTTTCTTTTTTAGTTGTTTTTTTTATGTTGCTGATTATGGCACATCTTGTAAATTAGAAATGTTTTTATTTAACACACTGCTTATTATTGATTATTCTTTCATCCTTTTCTGACAGTTAAAGGTGCTACTAGTAGGATGCTTTAAGTTTTTTATGTTCCAGATAATAGTTTTTTTGGAGTGCTTTTCCTGGAGAAGCAGTGTTCATGCTACTCTAACAGTGCCATCACTACTTTAAGGCAATTGTGATCATGTATTTTCAGTTGTTAGAGTAATGGTTACTATGGCAGTAATGCTTCAATTAATGCATTCTATTGGAAGCATGTCTAACTTTCACTCCCTTCTCAATATTTATTTTGTCTTATGTCTGATTTCAGCCTAATGAAGTGTACCACCGCTAAAATAAATGTCACTACTTTTTTTAAAATGAAGTTTTAGTTTTAACAAGGACATTTTTACACAGGGTTCTCACCTAAACAAACACTGTATTCCATGTAAAGGGAAAAATATAAGTGATATCTACTTTGAGCTGCATTTTTTCACCCGTGTTCTTACTCAAAGGATATGCATATATATATGCACATATATAGGTCCACCACTACACAACACCGTGTTTATGTTCATCATCTCAGTTCACATAAATTGCATAAATCAGTACTTCCCCACTGCAACCTGTAAACACCACATCAAGCTGCTGTAATAGTCCCTGATTGAACATTCAAGCATTGCTGCTCTCAAACTTCAATGCTAGATGAATTAAAATTTGAATATTAATTATGTCAACACACATTTTTGTGTTTTTAAAACACCTGTAACCCAGGCAAAAGGCAAAACAGAATAATCTTGGTTTATAGATTTTCTTAATGAAATTTGTGAGATGGCTTAAGTTTTGGATAAAGTGGTAATAATGTGCTTGTATGTGCATTATGTGCTTTTTTTGTATTTTCACACCGTAGTAGTTATGCCAGCAAAGACTTAGCAATTCTTTGTCTATACACAAACAGGGAGACGGATGTTCTCAATTAGAAAGCCAATCAGACTTGGAGATGTTGAATCTCTGTCTTCTTTTTTTTTTTTTTTTCTTTTGCTGTTTCCAGTCTTCATCAGAAGAAGTGTATTATACCTGATTATAAAAATGTTGTTAGTTTCGGCTTTTAAAAATGGTTTTAATGGCATATTGTGCTAACTTATAGAAGAAACGTGAACCTGAACGGCCGATGCAGTGATGCTAATGAACAGACTTGTCCATAATCTTTTTCACTTGCACATGTAAAGAAAGTTGGGCATTGGGAAGTTTCCTGGTTTTCTTTTAATGTCTTAGCAGATTAGCAAATAAACTGTGAAACAAACATTGGAAATAATGTAAATGTTAATTTATGTAAAAGCCCTGTTGGGTTTTTATACCTAACTATTTTTCAAAGAACCTGCGGAACACCATTTTTTTTTTTAAGTATGTAGATAAGTAAAATGTTAACTAAATTCTAACAGCTGTTATTCCTGTATATGAGTAAAACTAAAGTCTTTATTTAATTAAAAGGCTAAATCTACCAAGAAATGAAAGCTGGTAGATTTTTTTTACTGATTATGTTTATATTTGCTTGACTATTAAAACATTAAACTTGTTATAAACTTGTCACTGAATATATATTCAAACTGAATCTTTACTTTTTTCTTATTTCCCAATCAAAATATGTGAATTCTCGATTCTTGTTGCCCCCTGCTAATGTTTTAAAAGGCAGTATTATTCTATATTTGGCAGAGATGTCTTCCACGATCAAGTGTTTACAGATTGCAATTTTCTGACCTGTCTAATCGTTGTTTTTTTTTGTTTTTTTATTTATTGATTAATTAAAATGGTCTTACCAAAATAAGATTGAATTCAGACTTCTCTATAACGGACATGTTTAGTTTTAGATAATTACTTTAGAATTCTTACCTGGACCTCCGAGGGTTGTTTAACGAGTAGCAAATTTTAGTTTGCAAAAATTCAAAACAGTAGTTACTAGTCCAGACTTTTTCGACCTCAGACTTTATTGCTATAATTCAATTAAAAAAATAAATAAAAACGGACACCTTTTAATGACGTAGCAACTCTTCCATAGCCACAATAAGAGATCGGTGCCACCAGGTGGTGACATCGTTACATACTTGCAGAGCAGTGGCACACTTGTCTAGCATGGTTTCGACAACTTTCTAATATACCGCTGTTTTTACAGCAGCTGAGATTATTTAAAATGTGTTGTTAGTATTTTTCCTGACCAGGATGTGAGCTGTTCTGTCAGGTTCATGTGCAGACATTTTCAGTCTATGACTGATCTCACCTGTGATGCTGTTGAATCCATTTCAATCATAACTCTGAATTTAGTGGTTGAACAAAGGCAGAAGTAATGGAAATGTCCTAAAGGTACGTTTCTTTCTCAAAAATCAACCTGCACTCATATTTTATTATTTTTAAGACTAAATTAAGTATTTTATATTGGTGATTTCATTTTACATGAGACATTAAAAAAAATGTCTAGATTTTAGGGAATAATTGTCTATTTCAACTGAAGTGGTGATCTAATGTAAAAATTAAAGCCAAATTTGTAATAGCAAACAACCAATAATATATATTTATTTAACAGTTGTTTCTTGGGATTATCCTGCCTTGTATGGCTTTGATTACTGCTGTCCAAACACTTCATTGATAATGAAAATAACTTGCTTTGAGACAAATCACAAGTTTTATCAGCATTTCTTCTGTTATTGGCTGTTTAACTTTGCACAGTGTCGCATCTGGTAGTGCCGTTACTTTTACATCCTCTTCATGAAAATGTTATAAATTTAGACAGATTAATATCATCATTCGCGAAGGTTGACAAAATCATGCTGAAGAATGTTGCGTTATGATCAGGAACATGGTAGTGGATGTAGAACAAGAATTACATTACATAAATTGTATTTGGGCATATGAGGTTTGCTCATGTAAAGATCAGTTTGATCAAAATACTTATTAGAATTTGATTTAATTGTCTATTCTTGGGATGGCACCTGGAGAAACAAACCATTATCAAAAGAACATAAATTTTAATAATATTTTTGTTTGTTTTATTTTTATAGTTTTGTACGGATGTACGCTTTATTCTGAAGGTAAAAGACCGGAACTGTTATTGTTGTTGGCGCTAACTGAACAGGGTTGTTAGCTTACTATGAGTAGAGATTTTCAAGCCTCGCAGTAACCTATCACGCGTAATGGCTGGGAGAAATCAATTCTCCGCGCTCCTTTAATATGCTCCCTGTTGGAGGAAAAACGGTAGCACCGGACCAGTCTCAAAATGACCACTGGCTTCAGCTCCGGTTCCTCCCGGTTCGCAGATTATTTCGTGATCTGCGGACTCGACACCGAAAGCGGTCTGGAACCCGACGAACTGTCCGGTAAGCATATTAGCCATCAGGTTAAATGTCGTTCTTATGCTGGATCGCATGAGGGAAAATGGCATTTAAACAACATACCTGTTTTTTAATCTTTACTATGTCTAAAAGTGAATTCAGTTTATTCATTTGTCTAACATATAACATGGGCATACAAAGCGAGCATAACGCCAGGCCTAGCTCATCTCCTCTGAGCCTGTTTGTAATGCCCGTTGAGGATCGAGAGGATTACTGCTGGTTATGTCTCTTTATCTCATTGTAATTTAAAGATTCAACTCCCTTATTTTTATACTCCCTTCATTTCAAAGGGACTTGTTGGTTATTCCTAGTAATAAATATTTATATGAGGAAAATCTGACAGTTGACTTAGGCTTCAGATTTTGTTGTTAGAATAACACTTATGTCAACATAACCGTGATGTTGAGGTTATATAGCTCCTAGCTGTACCAATTATGAAGAAGAGATTGAGTATCAAGGTAACAAAAGACACATGGGACAATTAATCAGATGTCTCCAGGGCAAAAATTGATCAAGCTCCCCAGTCATTCACAGCATCCACGAAAGACCCTTACTGTGCATGGAACACCCTTCCCTTTGTGGACTATTATATAAACAGCTTAGACTTTTAAACACGCGACAGTAGGTCGTGACACACCTGGATCTTGTTTGTTTGAGTGACTGTGACCCCTTTGATCGTGGTGTTATCTACATGAGCATGGCTTGTGACTAAAGGACAAGATTTCAATATATTTGCATGTAAAGTCTGAGCCCTGATATGATGAAATAGAAATAGTCAGCAAAATAACAGAGGGTTTGTTGGCTCAGTTATACTGCTGAGGGATTTTTCTTGCCATTGTAAGTGATTTAAGGCTATTTTATAATGAAACATTTCTGTTCTAATGAGACAAATCAATTGCAGGACAACAGCAGGGATAAGAGATAACTACAAGGTTCGTTGATCAGAACAAAGATGTTCGTTATATTCTATGGCACTCACAGATCTGAGCACAACTGAATGCTTATAGAGATGTTGGACTGATGTTTAATGCAACACCTGATTGGATTACTTTTAAAGATTGGTCTTCCATTCCTTCCGCCAAAACAAATCTGATATTTGAACATGTATGCTTTTTCTAATTATGTGAGGAATCTTACAGCTTTATGTTTACAATTAATATTATAATGAATATAATTGTGAGCCTTAAATGCCAAAACAACCAGTAATTTTTTATTTCCCTTTTCCATTCCTCATGCTTTTGCTGTTTTGGTTTTTGTAAATTCCTTGTTTTTGTACTGGTAAATTTGTGTTTGGAAAGACTCATATCACTTACTAAGCCTGGCCAAATCATGTATAAGAGCTGTGTTGTGATCAAGAACATGGTGGTGGATGTAGAACAAGAAGGACATTACATGCACTGCACCTGAGCACACAAGGTTTGCCCATGTAAAGGTCAGTTTGATCTAAATATTTATTAAAATTTAATTATTTACTCTTGCGATTTCATCTGGGGAACCAGTCTATAATCAAAAGAATACACATTTTAATAATTGTTTGTAGGTAATTTTGTATAAGTGACCCATGGAAATTGAAGTTTAAGTTTGTCTTAAATGTGCCTTCATAGTAAAAGAAGACACACAAAAAACAACAAAATTTCAGTGGGACAAGCCCAGCAGATAAGCAAATGTGAAGTTTGCCTAAAGGTAGTGTTCTGAAATTTACCATTTAACAGTGGAGATTTGCTGCTATCTTATAGCTCAATCAGTTCTAACATAATAATGTCAGGGTTTTCCATAGCCCTCTTTCTGCTAACAAGTTATCACGGGGAAGCCCTGAATGTTGAAGAAACTAACCATGTCTGCTTGGTTGAAATAATTTCTTTAACATTACATTTGCATTTTTCTCTATTGATGGAGAGATGACAAAAGTGATTGTCATGCTACACTCAAACTCCTGCTGTAAGTTAAGTCTCTCATCTGAGTATAAACTGTTTAACGTTAATAAACTGAGTCTAGCTTCAACTCCGATGAAAGTAGCTGATTTTATTGTTCAAGTGCTTGTTGACCAACTGTAATCCAATTAGTTTAGCCGTTACTGATCACTAATCTAGTGTAAGCATTATATGTATGTATGTATATATGATACGTGTGTGTGTGAATATATATATATATAATTTTTTTTTTTTTAACATCATTTAATTATTGTTTTACTTTTTTTTTTTAAACTCCTGTTTTGGTGTGATTTATTGTGACTCAGCAGGTAGTGAAAGGCCTGTGAGTTGCTGTTGTTCTTGCCTTCTCGGAGCAATAACTTGACCAAAAATCATTTCGTCTTCTCCGACTCAGCCTCTTTACTTCCCATTTTTACTTCCTTCAGTCAAGTTCCTGTTTACAGAAATTCACTTAGAATATAGAAGGAATAGAAGCTAAAGAAAATTGACTATTTTGTAACTGGGCAGAGCAGAAGTGCATGAAACTAACCGGGCTAATGAGATATACATACCAATGCAGTTTGAGCTGCCTCTGTTTTGGCCTCCCATCCATATTGAGCTGCATCCTCTACTTCTGAAAGAAGAGATTTTTCCAACTCTTGTAAAAATAGATCATTTCTAGAGCTCATAAAGTGCAGTTTATAGACCGCTTATTACTATCTACTTAAATCACATTTTAAGTTAGGTTCATGGCATGGAAATGTGTATTTCTCCTGACTTGTGATAAGAGGTTCTTTCAAGCTTTTCTGACTCGACAGAAATGTAACCCACTGAAACTGAACAAATGCACAACCTGGAGCTTTGAGGTCAAACATTACTGATGATGCTCTACTTTCAGCTTGATACTGCTGTTTGCTGTAGAAACAGGTTAGGGGCTTGCCCTTATCGAGTCTTTCAGTTATGACTGGAAGAGAGGAAATGGTGTGGAAATTCCATTGTCACTATTTACATA
>JBAMHW010000001.1:18115139-18193337 GCA_037177495.1 Rhadinocentrus ornatus | reverse complement strand
CCGATCTCTGGTGTGTCAGGTGCTAAACCAATTAATCAGCCAATAATCATAAAACAGAAAATAAACAACTTAACTGATTTAGTTGATTATTTTTTCATCAGTTTACACATTTTCTTTTCTTGGTTATGTTTTACTAAAGATTAAAAACTTGCTTATTTTAATAATATTAGACAACAGTAGACAAAATATTTTCCAGTTAAGGATCATATTGAACAAGGCTCAAGGTTAGTATGGGTTTGTAGTTAGCGCTGTAACAACAAGTAGTAAGTTAAAATAAATTAGCCAAGCACTTTATATTAATTATCAATTTAAGTAAATTGTGTGTTATTGCAGTCAATTCATGTAAGGACAAAAAAACAAAACAAAAACACACTAACAACAAAATTAGTTAGTTGCAGTATATATAAACAAGTAAAAGATCAACACCTCAACTGATCACGGGCTCAGCTTTAGTAAATACTGTTTGAAGTGTTATTTATAAATTTACCTTTATCATAGGAGCTGCTTTCTCACATGCGCTCGATTCCTAAAATATTCTACAGATGTTCTGGAGAGGTGGGGTGTGAGAATATAAATGTCCACAACATCCGCTCTGGATGTTGTGCTGGGATCTTTTACTCAACTCTGGTACATCATTGGATGAGACAATGTTTGAATGAGTCAGCAAATAGTCTGGAACATTTGTAGCCGCTATGCACGTGAATGAGTCTGCGTGTCTTTGTGCTGGTGAGAACTTGTCCTTTCTGCTGACCTGTTCATTCCCCACTATTGTGGATCTGCATGGATACATGCTGTAATCGTATCAACACAATAACGAGCCTCATAGTATTCTCAAGTCCATCACATGCTGCCTTCTGCACATTTGAGACAACTTATCTCCTGCACCTCCTCTCTCACATTTTCAGCCTGGAGAGTAAATCTCCAGCAGAAATCCTCTGGCTGTGATGTTTTTCCATAAATAGAATCTTGTCCAGAATTTTTCCTGAAATCTCCAGCATTCATGTATGAATAAACACGGCTGGTTAGCTCAATTGGTAGAGCATCAGTCTCCCATGTGTGAGATCAGGTTTCGAATCCCCCAGGGGACGAACAACACCTTCCAGTTGGGTCCTTAGGCAGGACCCTTAACGCTACTGCCTAACCATTGTAAGTCGCTTTGAATTAAAGTGTCAGCTAAATGACGGTAATGTAATGTAAAAAACAAACAAACAAACAAAAAATAAACAAACGGCAGGTTGGTTATGAAATGATGAAGAGGTGAATCAGCATCCTTTCTGAACAGAAGCAAAAGATTTGTAACCTTTTTATTAAATGCAATTACAGATCATATGCCTGCATATTGTTTGGATATTAGACATATTGACATAAACCTTTTTGAAAAAATAAAGTCCTAAACTCTGCTGATTAAACTTTGGCTGATATTTGATAGTGTGACCTGAGCAAAGCCATGCTCTGATGGTTTTCTCCAGATATTTATTATATTTTCATTCCAAAAATTATATATATATAATAATAATAATAATAATTATTATTATTATTATTTTAAAAAAAATGAACAAAGGTGCAAGCAAAACTCTCCTTTAACACAGTGCTTGGCAGCACAGTCGGGATCCTTATTAGCATATGTATGACCCTGCAGTCTCACAGGCGACATTGGAAACACCAGGAGCTGGGGGGCAGAGTACACTTCCAGACAGGCTCCACTTATTCAAATGCTAAATTTCCCTTTGAATTTTCTAGGCAGCCTCCCTTCTCCTATCCTACTCGGCAAACAAATGTGGATGAATGGCTCAACATGAAAGCTACATTATGAAATCTTTCACATTTTGACTCTGTTGCTTATTAATGGATATCATGTTATGATAGTGTGTCTAAAAATCAGTCTTTAAAATTGTGGACATAGTCTGATTTAAGCTTTTGTGCTCTGCCTGTGATTAGTTTTTATTATAAACAAAACTATTAATTTCATTTAATCAATTTTTCACAAGTATTTTGAGCTCCATGGCTCACGGCTGCATGAAACCTTATAGCTTTCTTTACCACTTTACTCATCAGTCCAAAAGATGAAAAACTGCTTCAGAAATCTTCGGTTCCTTTAAAGAGTGAAAGTCTATGAATATAGAAACGTTTGTTTCGTTAGGGAACATTTAATACACGATCAAATTCTGTGTCGTGCATCATTAACAATAAGGGCAAAGAATTACAGGGTTTAGAAAATGAAAACATAATCATATATTAAATCTGTCTTCTTTTTTGTTCTGGGTTAATGCTGTGTGAACTCAGATAGTGGCACAGAACCAACTCTGTCATCATGACCCATCCTGGATAAACGTAGGTTTTAAGAATCAGAAATTGTTGTAATCATAAAAAGCATCTGGAGTATTATATTTGTAGCAAAACCTGCATTTCTTCATATTTGTTTATAATCTATATTCCCTTTTATTGATTTGGATTATGTACGGATAACACATATTCCAACAATAGGTCATATTGATTATTTGATATCAGCAGTATTCACTATTAGTTTAGTTTTCTTTGTTTGATTCTTAGGACAATTTTATATTTTTATTATATAATGCATTTTTACTTCAGTGGATGTCAGCATATTCAGCTTTACTTTTTATAATAAGGAACATTATTGCTCTAAAGTTTGTGGACCTACCTTGCTACGGTCATGTTACTGATCTGATGTAAGTTAATCTCATATATAATTGGTAGGGGAAAACACTTCTTTTATGTCCACCCTGTTGAGCCCCTCTACAGCAGGTGTGAGAGTGCCTGAGCACAGGATGGGTGTTAAGCTGTGGGTGGTCCCTGGCTCGTTGGATGTAGAGCCAGAACTTAGTGACGCTCTTCTACTCCCACTGCTTCTGGTCCACAATGTCATGGTATCACTGCCTGTCTTCAAAAAAAAAAAAAAAAATACAAATCAAGGAAACTTGCACATTGCAGAGCCTGTTAGTACTCACTCCAGCAAGTGTGGTAGAAAGCTTGTAATTAGCACTGATTATCAGTTGAAGACTGGTCGGTGTAACACCTGCGTCGTCTCAGCCAGCTGTACTTGAGCCAGGCTCAAGATGTGACCATCATATGTGAAAACCTAGATATATGTCCAAATTTAACTTGACGTTTATTTGTGAAACCGTGACAGTTGCAGCTCTGTGGGTAAAAGTAGTAAAACTGAGATACAAGCATTTGCATTTAAGGATTTGAGTATAGCTATATTTATCTTCTTTTTATTTAACATTTCAGTTTTTTTCACTTTTGATTTTCATGTTGTAACTTTTTTTTTTTTAGATGTAATTTGATTTTCAATGTTATTAATGTAATGTGATAGGTAAATTGTATTATTTAGACAACAGATGATGTTTCAGATAATGTAAGAGATGGTGCTGCCTTTTGCAACCAGATAATGACACTGCTTATTTTTGAAAGCTAAACATCAAATGATTTTTAATCTGCATTACAGTCATCTGTGTTTTCACGTCTTTTCAAAGCTCTGGCCCCATTTTGGGAATTTGTGTTGGAAAAAAACTTTTGAGGTCCCTTTGAGCTTTTTTTTTTTTTTTTTTTTTTTTTTGTCTTGCATGCCAGGCAGGAATGTTATGTACAAGCTTCCTGTTGTGCGGCTGGTTTGTGTTCCGATAATTTCTTCATAAAGTTTCACAATCAACAACCTTGCTTGTTTCAGTATAAAGGACAGCTGTGTGTGATCTTGGGAGGGCAGGGTGCCGCCCTAATATAATGGTAGGAGAAACACTGGATTTGCATTATGCTTAGGGTTTTGTTTTTTCTTGTTTTTTTTTTTAACTCTCTTCCAATTTGCTCCACAGCTAGATAATTCCCCTAAAAGACAGTACAAACTAATCCAGTCTCATCATATTGCTTCATGTCTGTTTCCACTTTCTTGGGTGCTGACCTACATATAAATACTTATGAACAACAGAAATCAGGTTATTTCAACAAGACTGGGCTTGAAGTCACATAACAGTTGTGCTCCTTTTTGCATATGATGATGCTCATTCTGGAGTCATCGAAGTGGAATAAAAAAACTGCAAGGGACTGAATCATTTCCCTCATCCCCACAAATCATGATAATCACACTGTCTGACCCATCCTTGGTTGCTGACATTTTTGTTGCATTTCTGGCCTAGTTTCTTTCTTGTTGGCAGTTTGGATATGAAAGTAACCAACAGATTAAACCACTTAATCCTTGAGACATTTAGGCCCTCACTAGGATTTGTTTCATTGCATGGAAGACCCTGATGCCCGAGACCTGATGCTGACGTAGTGTAGCCAGAATAGAGTTGATGACTGGCGTTAGTCAGCTTGTATTTATCCTTTACAAGCTGCATGAATCTTTTTGCCAGCAGAACTGTTTCACTGGTGCTTGGCAAATGTCATGCACAAGCAGAATGGTAAGTAGCATTGCCCGGTGCAAAGAGTACAAAGGCTTTTCTTTATGTAAAATGTTAGATAAGTTAACACAGCTCCAGGGCTACAACATAAGAGCAGCTTTTCATTGTAATCCAACTGACTGTCTACTGATGAAATTCTCATATTGGACCAATTTACCATACATTTTTTTCCCAGCAAGAAATTAAATGCATTATTTATATTCTTTTCTTTTTTCTTTTTTTTTTCTTCTTTTTTTTACGTTTTTTAACACGTACTTTATCCTTTTAAACCAAATAGAAGAAGAGAAAGAAATAGAAATTGTATTGTTTAAAAAATGCTTGCTGTCCTAAGAAGTCTGCTGTTATGCTAAATACTTGTTAGCATGATGACATGATAAATAAAGAGGTTAAATGATGAATAATTATACATTTTTAAATGCCATTGACACTGTGAGCATGTTAGCTATCTAAAGTTAGCACTTAGCTCAGGATATGCTGTCTATAACTTCAGTCTGGTGCTTGCAAAGCCGGTTCTTTTCCACTATGTTTAGAGTTAAAAATGCAGTTCATGTTGCAGCAATCTGGATTTGCATGAAGAAGATGAAACTACGCCACAAAGAAATGTTTTCTTCTTGTATCATAACAAACCAGCTGGCTTGAATTAGCATACCCTCCTGAAACCAGCAGATAACATCCTCTGTATGTGGAGCTCTTTCTCAGAGCAAAGCTTTGACAGTAGAGCTTGCTTATGCACAAACTAAGAAGTGATGCGCTACCCATCGAGAACCAGGCTTTTAATTATATTTTTGTTTTATTTGTTGTGTAGCTTTATGCCAGTATATAGAGGCTACTAAATTCAGAGATGGGGCCAGAGGAAAATTGGCGGGGGCAGATGAAGGTAACTGTCCCACAACACACACTGCTCTCCTTCCTAACCTGAGCTCAGCTTTAACCCTTCCACCTTTAAATCTGGCGTACCTTGTTTTGTTGGCTCCCCCCCAGTCTTTTTTTTTTCTTTCTTTGGCAGACACCCCTTTTTTACTTGAAAATCTGGGTTTCATATTAATTTTCTGCACAGGTTTGGGGATTTACCCTTCTTGTTTTGCATACTCTAGACTCCTTCTCCTGTTTTTTTTTTTTTTCTTTTACCCCATCCTCTGTCTCCGTTACCTCCTTGAGCTGAACAGGTGACTGACATTTGACAGTCACTGCTTCTGTTTCTCACACACAAATCTAGTGTTGCCTGCTCTGGCATTGCTTGATCAATGTTTGCTCTACCCCTACACTCTGAATGACTTTTCAGTATTGCCTTGGTATGTGCATCACTTCTGCTTTACTCTGGGTTTAAATCAACTCAATTTAATGCTCATATGACTGATTAATTTATATGTCCCTCTGTATTGCCATTAAAGCTGTCTTAAGGCATTACAATTCTTAAACTTTGGTTTCTTTTATTCTTACAAGATGCAGTTATTAATTTGTTTAATCTTTTTGAAACGGGATGCAGGTGACAGCTTTATATGATGCAATACCATCTTCCTCTCCAGACAAATATGCTGATTTGCTCCTTCCTCTGGTGTCGTGCTTGGCTGCTTCTGACCAAACTGTTGCTCTGCTCCTACTTCTACATGCACAAAGTTGTGTTAACTGTGTGTCTTGTTTCTGTTTTGTGTTCTCTGTATTTGTTTAAATTCCAGGTGAAAATTTTGAGCAGAGTCCACTGCGAAGAACGTTTAAATCCAAAGTCCTAGCACATTATCCGGACAATGTCGAGTGGAATCCATTTGACCAGGATGCAGTTGGCATGGTATGACTCTTTACAGTACATAAAAAAAAAAATCGTATATTGTGGGGTTATAGGTTTGAAACTGGTGTTACAAAATTTCAACATGTTTTTCTAAAAAGTTGGTGTCTTTCCATTGTACTGGTATTAAAGCTGTATCTCTCTAGTTCTCTAAGTATGTTTTTTTTCTCTTCTCTCAGCCCTCTAATTCCTTTTTTGTGTCCTCCTGCAGCTCTGTATGCCAAAGGGTTTGGCATTCAGGACACAGGTGGACTCCAGGGAACCACAGTTCCACTCCTTTATCATCACAAGAGAGGATGGCTCTCGGACCTACGGCTTTGCCCTCACCTTCTTTGAGGAGGTGACCAGTAAGCAGATCTGCAGTGCCATGCAGACTCTTTACCACATGCACAACGCAGAACAGTATGACATCTTGCACACTCCCACTTCCCCACAAGGACCTGAGGACCAGCGGCTGCCCCAGTCTCGTCCTGTGCTCCATGCTGCGCCTGCCATCTCCCGACTGCAGCGCTTTAACTCGTATGACATCAGCCGCGACACACTGTATGTGTCAAAGTGCATCTGCTTGATAACGCCCATGGCATTTGCTCAGGCCTGCAGAAAGGTGCTGCAGCAGCTTCATCAGGCTGTTACTTCCCCCCAGCCCCCACCGCTCCCTCTAGAGAGCTACATCTACAACATTCTCTATGAAGTTCCCCAGCCACCCTCTGGGCGTTCCCTCAAGTTCTCTGGTGTTTATGGGCCTATTGTGTGCCAGAGGCCGAGCACTTCTGAGCTGCCGCTCTTTGACTTTGCTGTCAGTGAAATGTTTAATCTGCTGGGGGTAGAGAACGTTCTTCAGCTGTTTACGTGTGCCCTGCTTGAGATGCAGATACTGCTCTACTCACAGCGTAAGTCACCGTCTTCTGCTGTTACCGTTTTTTCATGTAACCTATAGTGTCCAATCTAAAAGATTACAAGGACATACACATTTCAAACTACCTTCAAATCAAATATAACTGTAACTATAATATCTCTCTGCAAAAGTATAAAATCAGAAACATATTTCAGAATCCTTTAATTTCCTTTAAGTTCCTAAAATACCCAGAATTTCTCAGTCATCTTCCAGGTCTTTACAGAGACATCCAACCTTTTAGGTCATCTTCATTGGAATACTAGCCTTTTCTGTAATCAGTGTGATCTGTGCTCCTTTTGCTTATTTCCTGTTAAAAACGCACAACAAGAATCTGGTTAATACTCTAATTTCTAAGCAGCTTTTGCCTAAAAACACTTTATTAATCATCCTGATAACTGGGAACTCATTGCTTTCTGCACTTTGATCAATAACGATTCAGTTCATTTCTATTGACCAGGAAAAGGTAGTTTTTATTTATTTATTTTTAGAGACTGGGGAGAACAAGCCTATGATTTGGGAATTTTGGATCCTGTGTGGTGACTGGATCCATTACAATTGCAAGAGAAGGCAAATGGTTTACAAATTGTCAGTGGCTGGAAAGAGAAGCTCTTAAGGGGGGTGGCAGTGATGTTGCTAGGCAACCCAGAGACAGGGAGGATGGCAGTGATGCAGGATGATTATTATTGGTCGGTAGTGACATCATGCTTGTCTTCACCCCCGTGAGGCTCATCACTGCAGAACATGTGAGGGGTGTTGTGTAGAGTTGAGGCTTGGCAAGCTTCCACTGAGGAAAAAAAAACGAGGGACTGTTGAGAGAATATGCCACGCATTTGGGAACACAGTGAGGAGAGGGATGCTCTGTAAATACAGAGGTGACTGTGAATTCTTTGTGCCAAAAATAGAACTTTAACTCTCCTTTTAATAGGGGGTAAAAAAAGCCCTGTTTAGCTTTTTTCCCCCCATGAAACCATGAAGGAGATAATGTTTAAATCGTCTTCTCCTTCCTCTGTCATTCTCAGAGGAAGCTTGTCATATGTCAGCGGTTGTGACAAGCTACAATCCAGTCATGTTTTGTTATTGTTTCATGGGCATTTTCTATCATTATGTAATGGAGTTGAAAGTGGCAGGACAGATTAAGCAAGAGGGGCATGAAAGAGTGATCTGACCTGACGGAGGATGCTGCAGTAACATGTACACACATTTGAGCCACAAAAATGGGAATGAAATGCTCAAAGCTGTGGTGTTTGGATGCAGACTAACATTAGTTTTTTTTCAGTCAACCACAAATGATCTTTAGGCAATAGCTATGGGATTATTACAGTTTCCAGAAAGTTTAACTTTTTTCTTTTGGATTAGATTTCTTTAGGGAAAAATTAGCACAATTTTGTTACAATATATTTTTTTCCTCATTAAAAACACAGAGAATCTGTGTTACTCTTCCAAGCCAAGCCAACTAAACAACAAAATATTAGGATTGAATAAAGTTACGTAACAAATTAAAATGTCATTATAAACATTACAAATGCATCAAGAAAATATACTATAGACCTGTTTTTTTTTTCTTTTTAATAAAAGGTGAGCAAAAATCAAGCTTTAAATTTGAGTAAACACTTTTTTTCAAATGCCGCAGAATTACAGTAAAAGTAAAAATATTGTAAACATCATCTTGTGTTTTGTAGTGCAGGTTTGAAGAAGATCAAAGTTTTTTTTTTTGGCCTGAAAGTCTAATGTAACTTCAAAGCTGCCCTGGGACAGGACATAATATTGGCACTTGTACTAAAGGCACCCTCTGAGGGTGAGCTGGTGGCAGGAATACACACAAGAGAACGCAAGCATAATTGCAGAATATGTTAATCTGGTCTACATCCGTTTTAGAAATCCGAACAATTTCCATACAATGGATGTTGTGTGTCTCTTTTTTATCAAACATTTTGCTGGCTTGGAAGGGTAACACGGATTCGCTCCCATATGCAACAAGACATTGGTTTGTTCCTGGCAGCAGGTCCACTCATTTCTTTAATTCCCTGAGTGACGATAAGTCCTCAACATGGTGGTAACGTAAGACATGCAAAACACGTCCCTTCCTGATTAGCGTTATTAGTGACTGCTATGTTTGCTGTGTGACAGCCTGGTAGACCCTGTCCATATTGAATAAAATGGTCAAATCCACCATAATTTTATCACAATGCAACATAAGATTTGATTTTTAGCACAGCCCAGTCAGTTATAAAATCTCTACAGAAAGTGCCAAATATATCACCCTGGTGTTTACAATTTTGATGTAATGGGAATAATAGTGGGACAACATCTATGTAGTCTCTATTATTGCCATGAAATAAACTGAAGGTATCGAAGCAAATCCATGTTACATCTTTTTAAAACCCACTGTTGGATCAACAGTTTGCAACAGTTTGACTTTTGCATATATAATGTATTGTTAACTTTGCACTCTATGTGTATGATAAATAGCTACTTGGCCTTCAACAGTTGAATCCTTTCTAAAATGTTTAAGGCATCCAACTTTTTTAGTGGTTTCTTTTCCAGTGGCCTAGTTTAAAGGGAATGGGTGATGTTAGTATTCTTGTCCCTATCCTGGGAGAGGAAGCCTGCTGAGAAGGATAAGGGGGAGGCCCAGGCTGGGGTGAGTGTCCCCTCTCATGAAGCAGCGCATGACCAAATGAAGGAATGGTATTTATTTTGGCACCATAACAGGAGCAGTAGAGCTGCCACTGAATGCACATTAGGTGTCAACAGGATAGAGCAGGAATGCAGACGAGGAGGACTGGGCACATATTTGCATGATTACCACTTGACTGAGGTGCGAAACCCTGAACTTGAAGGAGTGTTGCTATGAGGCATCATGATAAAGGATTTTGTGTTAACCAGGAGTCCAGCTGACTGCAGCTGTGTCACGCTTGAGTGTCTGGATCCAACGCCCTTTAGCTGATTTCCTCCTTAAAGACACCAAAACAAACTCTGTGGTTAGACTTGAACTTGAAAAATGTTCAGCTTTATGAGCAGTATGAGTCCCTCACATTGACTTATAAATAAAGATGTAAATACCAGCTGGAAACGGGGGCTTTTAACCTGTAGTATTTCTTAAAAGATGCAATACTTTACATGGTTTTCCATGAAGGGCACATTCAGTTTCAGGTTGTCTAGTATTCTTGAGAAACTAAAATAAATTTAGCATTTGTTGTACCTTATTATATAAACCTGCAGAGGAGAATTTTTTAAAACAAATTTCATAACATCAAACTGACATAAATTACGATGCTGGTATTATTAGGATTTATTAATATTATTATTATTATTATTATTAACCTTTTTATTAACAGTTTTGATCATTGACTAAAAATGCTTAGCTCTCAGTGGCCTGCTGGATGTGAAAAGGAAATGTAATGTATGCATGTTATTCCAAATTTTTTTATCTACAGAGCTTAAGCTTATACTGATTGCACTTAGTTGTTGAGTCGTTAATAGTGATGTTAGTCAGGGGAAGTTTGAAAAAATAGCAGAGGGTTTCAGTGGTTAAGGCGAAGCGGTCAGATCACATCAGTTTTTAGAGTTTAGACTATAGGAGTAAAATTTTCAATGGCATCACCACAGCAAAAAAACTAATTTAAGAGAAAAAAATATCATAATTTCAGCTCTGTTTTTAATCATGTTGTACCTTTGCTTGACTTTGGATACAGTGTTGACTACTGTCCAGTTGTGTCCCACAGGGTCCTCTTATGGGCTCTGTTTTTTTATTATTATATGTTCTCCAAGTAGGAGAGATAATTTGCAAATTGAGCAGCATCTCATATAACATTCATGCTTACAATATCCAGTTGTGCTGTTCCTTCAAAGATATTAATCCGAGGTCCACAAATGATCAGATTAGACTGATGGATTGACAGACATCAAGCAGTGGATAATATGATTGATTGATTTTGTTGTGTCAAGCCCATTATGGTGCCCAGCCCACATGGGCTTACAAGAGACTACAAGATTACAAGATGGCAAAAGAAGAATTTTTTTTCCCAAAATATACAAAACACTAATAAAACACTAATAAAAAATTACAATGGTACAATGTAAACTGTACAATGTAAATGTAAAAGGAACTGCCCTCAGCTAAAGTCAGAAAAAACTGACATGGCGTAAGCTTCTGTAGTCCTTGGTAAAGCAGTACTCTTTAACTCAACCTCTCCCATCATCTGATTTCAGTGTTTTTCAAGTGTTTGACATTATTTTTGTCTTTTAGTTTTGTTTTTATCTACTTGAATTATTTTATTTTCAATAAATAAAAAAAAAAAAACTTCTATTTTGAAGTATTTAGTGACTTCTTTGTGATTTGATCCTGTGTACAAATATTTACAGGGTTGACTCATTCCTGTAAGGTTGGCTATCAGTTCAGCTCCATTGAAGTAAAGTCTGCTGCAGAAAACTGCTTCTGTGCTGCTTCATAACAACTGCAAACAGTTTGATGTGTTGTTCTCTTTGCCTGAAGCAGTTGGGTGTTGAGCTGCAGCTGATTTCTATCCAAAATAAAGTCATACTTCAGAAGTGAAATTGAAAGAAGGAGCCATCACCAGTGATATTGAGTCAAAACAACTGGCTTTAACGTTGCACAACTAATCTGTCATATGATGTCTCCAGTGGGTTATTGGTTTTGTGTATGTGCAGCTTTTTTATTGTTCAGTAAATGACAAATCACTTATCACATTGTCAGAACTTAGTAGTACACATGCATGTTGTGTATCTCTGTGTACCCCTGTCCAAAAAAAGAGGTTTATACACATCTGATCACTGTCCTGGAATTTACAAAGTAAAAACATGATAAAATTTACTGTTAATACATGTTTTCAACTTTTCTTGCTGACTTTCTATAATTTTTTACTCTTGTTTACATTTATTAAACAGATTACCAGAGGCTGATGACGGTGGCAGAGACTATCACAGCCTTAATGTTCCCCTTCCAGTGGCAGCATGTGTATGTTCCCATCCTGCCTGCCTCCCTGCTCCACTTCCTGGATGCTCCTGTGCCGTATCTCATGGGTCTCCACTCCAATGGACAGGATGACCGTACCAAGTTAGAGCTACCACAGGAGGTACAAACTGGCTGTAATAGTGTCATAGATAGAAATTCAGTAAAAATTACCACTTGTTAAGGAAAGTTTCATTTTTAAGGCTTAACCGATATTGACTGAAAGAAATAAATGTAATTATTTTTACTGACATCAACATTACCTAACATTTTTACTTAATTTTGACTGTTAATTTAGTTTATAAACTTGTTTTATTAAATTAGAAAAAAAAAACATCCTCATCAGTCATTCTTAACAGGCAGGTATGATTTTATTAAAGGTCTTTGTTGCACTGCTGGTCGTCAGACAGAGGACAGCTCTTCTTCTTCTCAGTCCTAATCTTGCTGCATATTGTTGCTGCTTTTAGCTATCTTGTTACTCAAGATAATTTGAACCTCACTTCTTTTAATATTTAACCTGCACTGTGCTTTCAGTGTACAGGGTTCAAGTCAGTTGGGTGCTGTCAGCATAACGTCTCAGCTTGCCTTTTTAGTCAGCTTACTTTTAACAATTGTTTATGATTCCCAGTTAATGCACAGAAGGGTTGAAAATGTAATATGATGTTAGACATGTGGGGTATATTAGGAAGTTGATCTGTCAAACCTACTGTGAAATTAAAAAGGCATTCTTATTAAATAGGACTTGCTCAAGTTATTATGGCCTTTAGCATAGATAAAGTCTGGGTTGCCTGTTTTTTGTACATTAGGCTGAATAATATTAATAATAATAAAAATGTAATTTTTTAAGTTTGCTTTCTTTTTTTTCTTCTTCTTTGTTCTGTCTTCTTCCAGGCTAACTTGTGTTTCGTAGACATCGATAATCACTTCATTGAACTGCCAGAGGAGTTGCCTCAGTTTCCCAATAAACTGGAGTTTATTCAGGAGATCTCAGAGGTTCTTATGTCCTTTGGCATGTCTCCAGAGGGAAGTGTCCACTCCAGCGAGAGCCAAGCCAAGTACCGGGGCTTCCGATCTGTTGATATGGTATCTGACAAGCGTAATGGGAACCTGGCCTCTCCCCTCAACTCCTACCTACTGAGAGAGAATGAAACAATTGCCAGGCTGCAGGCTCTGGTCAAGAGGACGGGTGTAAGTCTGGAGAAGGTGAGAGATGATGTCATCTCATAAATAAAAAATGCTCTCCCTAAATTATGTGTATTAGGTAGCAGGGCTTGCTTGATTTATTTATTAAAGCTTTGTTCTGTCACCAACACTAAAGATTTGAATAACTGAAAGAGGAATCTCAGGTCACATCCACACAGCAATTAAACAATTTAGTTTTCAGAAGTTTTTTGTTCAGATGGAAGCCTTACCAGGAAGGTGTGCATCCAGTCTCTCTGAAAACGCTGTAGTATCAATGCCTGGCCTTTAAGTGGCACTGCAGGGCTGCCACAGAAATACACCAAATTATTTCATAGCTAGAAGACAGACTTCAGACACTAGTTGAAAGCTTCATACTTGTGTGTTGCAAATAATAGATTGCTAAAATGAAATGCTTACTGTAAGCACAGATAGATGAATGAATAAGCTGGTCTCTATATGTGCAGTCTAATCAGCTTATGCACCTGTAGCTAGCAATAGTTCTCCCTGAAGCGATTAGCGCATCCTCGGCCTATAGTTTGACAGCCTCAAGGTTAGACCTTACTAATTATTCTTGTCTAAACTCTGAGTTATAATTAAAGAAACAAGGTAGTTATTTAAAGACTTCTAGGTTGTGTCACCTATTTGCAGTGTATATACAGAGGTAGGTGGCCTCTGTTATTTTAGTCCCCTAGGCATCTGTCAAGCTGACATACTAAAAAATTAATAAATAAATAAAAGTTCATGTATTTTCAGTTTGATCTGGGTCATAAATTAAAACATACGTCCTTCACTTCCTTTCTCATGACCCTGCTGCTGCATCATCAGCTGCAGCCTGTTTTAGCACTCAGATGACATGATGCTTTAGTCCCTCTTCTCTTCCTCACTCTTCTTTATGAATATTTATGTTTTTTGTTCTTTTTGTGTTCTGGCACTTTTATGAATTAAAGTTAATCAAAATAAGAATTTATACTGTATTTTATGAGTTGTACAATTGTTTGTTCACGTCAGCTGGAGGTGAGAGAGGATGCCAGCAGTAATAAGGATGCACGTGTTCAATGTGATGAAGAGGAGCTAAAGATGCACCAGCTCAACATTCAAGTACGCGAGGTCTTCGCCAACAGATTTACCCAGATGTTTGCAGACTATGAGGTGTTTGTCATCCAGCCCAGCCACGACAAAGAGTCCTGGTTCACTAATCGAGACCAGATGCAGAACTTTGACAAGGTACAGTCCCATAGATGACTTGGTAGCTCAGTGAACGTTCATAAAGGATATTTTCTGTTTTATATCACGCTAAATACCATCTTTTTTAATTCTGTCTGTGTACAGGCCTCCTTCCTGTCTGACCAACCAGAACCCTACCTGCCCTTCCTGTCACGTTTCTTAGAGACTCAGATGTTCGCTTCATTCATTGATAGTAAGATTCTCTGCCACGATGATGAGGACAAGGAGCACACACTGAGAGTGTTTGACGCACGTGTGGATAAGATTCGAATGCTGAATGTCCGCACACCAACACTGCGTACCTCAATGTACCAAAAATGCACCAACATTGAAGAATCAGGTAGGAAGAATCTTGCATTTTTAAAAAAGTTTTGTAAGTATATGAGAATTTAAACTAAACACAGTAACACTTTGATCCGTATCTGTACTCCCCTTTTCTGTTTAAAATCAATTTTCATCAAAGAAAACTTGAAGTCTTGTGCAACTGATTCAGTTTGGAGAAACATGGAGGTTTATTGTGTTGGTTGGTGACTGGTAATCACTGTCTTGTCTGCAGACAACTTGTTTAAAAAGCGATATGAAACAGCAGATTTGCCTCTGCTGGACCCCAGATAATTGGGTTGAAGAATGACGAGATCCACCATTGTAATATTTGTTCTCGTTACCTCAGACATTCATGGGTGGCAGCTCTTGAATTGTGTGCAGTGCATTATGACTGGTGCACTCATAGAGGATGTGTTGGCCTCTAATGACCTTTTGTTCATTATTTCTCTGTAACAATGTTAAATGCAGAAAAGCTTTAGATTTGGACTTGTTTTTGTCACATATTAATGTAAGATTACTCTGTGAGGTCTTCTGCATTGAAAACATGTCAGTTTTTTTGTAAATCTTGTTGAACAAGATCTGTTCAGCAATTAAATTTACAATAATTCTTTTTTATCAGGGTGATCCGATTATTTGTAGCAAACTGATGAATGAGATTTGACAAACTTGTTAAATGGTATTAAATTCTGTGATTTATAGCTTCAGTTCTGCCTTTCTTCTGTTCTTACGCTATATTCTTACACTTCCTCTGTGACTGCACTCCCCTGCCCTTTTCTTGAACTATATAACATTCCTTATTGTTTAATTTCCCCCGTCTCGTGGTTGCCTTTGTTATTACAGCCCAGCCTGTATGTGGGAGTGATGTTGATCATGCATCAGAAGTCAGTATCTCAAGCTGCATTCATAGATGACTCTAGACTGCTTCATCTGAAGAATAAAAAGTATTCTGAGCCTGCGTTCTGTTGCCTCTCTTGGCTTTGTGGGTGTTTGGGCAGAACTAGTTCTTTTTGTGTTTTTTTTTTTTGTGTGTGTGTTTTTTTTTTAACATGTTCTCTTTCTTCTGTTGTCAATCTGTTTCTAAGCTTTGAATTAAGTGTTTTTAGTCATACTCAATGTTTTTAAAACCCAATCTGAGGAAAATCTAAGAATTATTCCATGTTGGAGAAAAAAAAATACTCTGCCTTTTCCCATGAGTTATTTAAAGTCAGGATAGATTAATATGTTGTTGTTATATGCTATTTTGTACTGATTCCTTAGCTTTGTAGATGGCATAGATTAACATTGATTGTAATTGGCCCCTTCACGGTCCTGACAGATAATTTGATATTAAGATTTGGCCCAAACTAAAAACATATTGTTTTGCTCAACAATGAAAGTTTTGTGATTTGGGAAATTTGATGGAATAGAAATGATCAGTGGGTGTTGTAACTACTCTTGCAGAGAAAGCCATTGAGATGAGAGTATCAAAGATCGATCACACTGCCCTGCATCCACACTTGCTGGACATGAAGATTGGCCAGGGGCGCTATGAGCAGGGTTTCTTTCCCCGACTGCAATCTGATGTCCTGTCTACTGGACCCACCAGCAACAAGTGAATACGTCACATTGATTGTGATTTATATTAATCTAAAATAAATAGTTTTCTGTAATCTGCGCCTGTTGACTTGTCTCCATAAAGCTGATTAAAGGCCTGATGCTTTGTGTTGCAGATGGGCAAAGAGGAGCGCTCCTGCTCAGTGGAGGAGGAGAGACCGACAGAAGCAACATGCCGAGCACCTCTACTTAGACAATGATCAGAGAGAGGTGAGGCATCCTTGGGATGTTTTCTTCTCTCATTTCATTCATACAGACTGACTGTCTGAGCTCGGTTATCTTTGCTCATTTTGCATGCTCTTTTCTTTATTTGCTTTAATCGCTTTATCATCTTGTCTGCTTCCTCACACCTCTCACATGTCTGGTCTGTTGTTTTTTTTCTTTCTTTTTGTCTCTGTTTCTCTACCTTTCTTACACTCACGCTTGCACACTCTCAGCATGTAGAGTGTTTGTTTCCGGAGCTGCAGCTCCTGATGTTTCTTGACTACTACTGGACTCTGCAGTCCTTCAAGCCCTGTCTAAAGTCGGTGACTGTGGACGTGGTATGTGTTGGTAGACCACAGACCACATGACCTGTCCACACATGTGGTCTTCACTTCCCTCTACCTCCCCAACTTTCAGCCTCTGAACTTTAACTGATGGTGCATGTCGCCTTGTAGACCATATCATGCTTGGGATTGGTTATTTTTTGGGGGGGAAAAAGTCTAAAACAAAGCATCAGTAAAACATAAGGCTATTGAGATTCCAGCTCTGTGGTGTTTCTTATATTTCCTGACTGAAATCTCTTTCTTTTAACAGAAGTACATCCAGGAAGCCAGAAACTTGGGAACTACCATCAGACAGCCTAAACTGTCCAACTTGTCACCTTCTGTAATTGCTCAAACAAACTGGAAATTTGTTGAAGGTTTGCTGAAAGAGTGCAGGAACAAGGTTTGTTTTTGACTTTGAATTATTTTAATACGATCATCACAATGTTTACGCACATTGCTGCATTCTAACATTAATCTTGTTTCTTACAAACAGAATTGGAGTGACATGGACAGGAAATCTGTGATATTTGAAGTTAGAGGCATCTTATGTCTACTTCTAGTTTTTTAATTATGTTATCCTCAAATTTTATAGTCCTACAGCCATTATAAAGCCATTTATGTAGATTGTTCCATGCTTTTTCCTTTTTAAGTTTGATGTAAGTTTTATACGATGATATTGTTTTCAAGGCAACTGACCAATGATTTTCTAAGAGATATCAATAATCATGAAATATTTCAAGTGAATTAAATATTGCTACTGTCTTACAAAACAAAAAAAAATTAAATGACAATTTAGCCAATTTGACATTTTTCTTAGTGGCTCAATCTGGATCTCTTATTTTATAAATCACAATAAATGAATCAGTTTCATAAAACGGAGTAAAGATTAATCTCCTGAAATGACAGCTAATCACAAAAGTGTTGCAAATCTTTGTTTATACTTTAGTCTTTTGCTTGTATGTTACTTTTCCTCCTGCAGAAACCAACAACCTGGACATGAATAGTCTGAAGGGAGCCAAGCAGTGAAGAAAATAATACTCTGGTATTATTAGTTTGATTTATTCATAACAATATGGGTTTGTTTTGTGTTGTTTCTTTGCAGACCAAGCGTATGCTGGTAGAGAAGATGGGTCGGGAGGCTGTGGAGTTGGGTCACGGAGAGGTTAGCATTACAGGGGTTGAGGAAAACACCCTGATTGCGAGCCTCTGTGACCTGCTGGAGAGGATCTGGAGCCACGGACTGCAGGTTAAACAGGTCAGGAAAAACAAAGCAGTGCACATTGAACTCAAACAGCTGGTTCACTCTCACTACTTCCAAAACAGTTAATGTCATTAGTGTGTACGCTTTCTGTTTTAGGGCAAATCTGCCTTGTGGTCACACCTGCTCCATTATCAGGACAGCAAAGAGAAGAAGAGCGCAACCCCAGGTGGTTTGGGGCCTCCGGGTAAATGCAGGCATCATTTCAACTGTTGAGCAAAGTCAGTTTACGAACTGGTCATGTTTTTTGTTATGACACTACATTTTTTTCACCAGGCTTCATCCATGACACAGAGAGACGTAAATCTGATGGGGGTGGATCAGCCATGCCCCCTCTTAAAATCTCATTGATCCAGGACATGAGGTAGGTAGCTAATTAAAGAATAATGAAACGGTGGCAGTGTATCAATGGCACCATGTAAACCTTTAGGTCCGCATTAGACTAATTTATGTTGGACTAATACTGCCCTCCTGTGGTAGACCATCAAACCACACTAGTCAGTACATTTCTATGGCAATTGGTTGATGTTATTAGCTGCAAACAGTCCTCATGGGATTTTCACATGAGCAGGAGTAATAATGTGAGTTAGCACAATTATTCTCATTTGTCAGTTAGATTCTTGCCCATATGTTACCAAACATACAAAGGAAACAAATTTTCCAGAACTTATACTTCATTTGAGTTTTTTTTTTAAATATATTTCTCTATTTTATTTCAGCAACTTGTTTTCATATTACATTTTTATCAAAAAAAATTTTTAAAGGATAAAAAAAGAGTTTTCACAGTATTGTAGAAGAGGCTTTCTCCGCATTCAATGCTTAATTAGCTGAAACAGCATTTTATTCTGTTTTCCAGATCAAAAGCATTTTGTGCTGCACAAAATACATTTTCAGAAACCAACTAACAATAAAAAAGTAAAAAAAAATTTAAAAGTTTTATGTAATAATAAAGACACTTAGTAACTGCAACAAATTATTTCATTTAGCAGACTCCTGGTATTCCAAAAATACATTAAATATATCTAATACAGACTTTTACACCACAGAAAGACTACTACCTCACAAAAAATAACTGTCAACAACTTTTAACTACTATTTTAACTTTTTTTCTTTTACATTAGTTACCTAAAAACAAAAACATGACAGGATTCTGCATTTTTTTTTTGATAACGGCATTAAATGATCCACTAAACTTTTTTTTTATAGTTATCAGAAAATAGTATAATGATAAAAATTGCAAACATTTTTTAAAATCAGAATAGCAAAATAGAGACTAAACACGTGGCAGATCAAATAAAGACTAACACAGGGGAAACAACTTCCCTAACACATAAATGTATACATCCATCATAAATAAACTAGGCATGAATATATGTACACAATAATCCAATAGAAATTATATTTAATATCATCCAGCAGGTCATTCCTGGATGATAAAGTAGATAGACACTTTTTCTTATTACTTTTTTGCACTTTACCACAATACGATGAAATATGAAAATAAAGCCAAAAAGGAAACATTCAGTTAAAGTTGTTCTGTTACATGTCTACCACTCCAGATCCAAAGGCCAATCTGGGAGTGTCCCTCACCTGCACGCTTCAGCACTTGTGTGCATGTGCTTGCGTGTGATGGCAACCCCCACTGTCATGTTATCCACTGCAGCCAGTCGCAGCTGGGGGCTGTGAGCTTGCGTGAAGAAAACGTAAAGTGAATCTGTGTGGAGCACCGTGTTACTTCCAGCCTAATTACCAGACCCCCTGCCAGTCTGACTTGAGAGGAGAGGAGGGAGGTGGGGGAACGGTCATCTCAGGGCACAAACATACAGTTCTGCTCTGTGTTGGGAAAATAGCCCCTCCTCTACAATCATGTAAACATCTGACTGCACGATCATAAACGCTCTTTATCTCCTTCACTTTTAATAATCAATAGTGAAAAAGCTGCTGAATTAGAAATTCTCACTTTTTTCCAGCTTAACCATGGTGTTAGCCAATGTTTTAAAATAACAAGTAGATGTTTCTGTGTGTTGCTATGGAGATAATGAGTGGAGAAATCTGGGTTACTCCATGTGAGTGAGGGTGGAGACTTGGAGGGGGATGGAAGGTGGAGGAGGAGATATGGTGGGCGTATGGCACAGGTGGAGTGGAAGGGAATGTGTCTGGACATCAGAGACATGATAGTGGCTCGGAGCGATGACTCAAGGCCGACTCGCACTGTCAGTGAGTCTGATGTGGCTAAAATGCCACACGGAGGCAAACTGAGACTTTTCTTTGGTAATGAAAGCAATCCCTGGCAATCCTAAAATGATGAGTCTCAAATATTATTTACACAGATTTGTTATTCTGTAACTAATGTATCTTTTATGTAATTTGTCTTATTGACGTTACAGATATTTATATGTTGGGGCTGAAGTGCTTTGGACAACACAGTCACTTCTGGTCCGAAGATGTATATTAATTTTTTAGCTCTTTTGCAACATTTTATAATAATAATATATAACAATTCCTGTTTTAAAATGTTCTAATGATGTAGGAATTCTTAGAATATGTGGAGGTATTTGACAACAATCCTGTGTATTTGTCTGTAAAAATTGATTTAAGACGGATATTCTGTCACTTTATATTTATTTCCCGATGATATGAGTTGTCCTGATATTTTTTAATGTTTTTTTTTTTTTTTTTTTTTTGTCTTTTCCCTTCTGATCCCTGAACTTGTCATTTCATTTGCAGACACATTCAAAATATAAGTGAAATCAAGACAGATGTGGGCAAAGCCAGAGCCTGGGTTCGCCTCTCTATGGAGAAGAAGCTGCTTTCCAGACACCTGAAGCAGCTGCTTTCAGACCACGAACTTACAAAGTGAGCAAAGTAGCCTGCTGCCACAGTGAAACTCTCTCTGTTAACTCAGTTCAGCTGCAGCAGCCGTGCTGCATCTTAAAGATCATAGCACGTCTGCTCTTGCTTGTTCTTGTCTCGATATTTGTTCCCTGCTTGTGCAGGTATGTCTGCCTTATATGAAATGAAGGTGATGTGTGATCTTGCCATTTATAATGCATTAGCTCTTTGGAATTTGCAGAGCATCACATTGTAGTCCACACTAAATAAATAATTCACAGCCTTCTCCATAATTGATATCTGAGTGTTAAACTGGGTTAGTGGGACTTCTGTCTGCCTTTATGACCTTATAGTGTCACTTCTTCCACCAAATACTAAACAATATGCACTTCATCCATTTAGCCTGATGTAATCATATGCTTTAACTTTATATTTAAATGTTTTTATTGAGATTTCCAAAACTTTAAACACTCGCCTTGAGTGAGCAAACACATTCACACTGTAGAGACAAAAAGAAAAGAGATGGAGGAAAAAAAGACCAATAATTTCCATTGACTTATGTAGTTGTATTTCACTACTGTGTTTCATTGCAGAGGAACACTAATCTGATGTATATCATTTTGTTTTGTGGGTCCAAGCACTGTTGTTTATTATTCTTAAATGTTCTTTTTCTTCCTTTCAGAAAACTGTACAAGCGCTATGCCTTCCTGCGCTGTGATGATGAGAAGGAGCAATTTCTTTACCACCTCCTGTCCTTTAATGCTGTGGATTACTTCTGTTTCACCAATGTCTTTACAACCATCAGTGAGTGACATTATGATGTCATTTTGGCGGCCCAGCCCATGAGCTGACAGTTTTTCATTGATCTTTTACACTTTTGTCTTCTCTCTGTCTCCCAGTGATCCCCTATCATGTGGTAGTTGTCCCCAGTAAGAAGCTGGGTGGTTCCATGTTCACAGCTAACCCCTGGGTGTGTGTTTCTGGTGAGCTGTCAGAGACTGGAGTCCTGCAGGTGCCCAGAAACACTCTGGAGATCACATTTGAGGTTTGTGTTAATTCTCTTATCTTTTTCACTGTGTGGATCTAATTTTTTATAGGAGAATTATCACTCTTGATCATAATGGTATATTTATCAAAGTCACATCTGTGAGCAGAAAGCTTAATATGAATGCTGATGACACAGTGCCTCTGAGCTGTGCTTTAAGTTGTCTGTTTTACTTACATTTCCCAGAATTGTCTTGTAAGTTCGTTTAAATACAGCTGTCTACATCATCTCTATGAGAGCTCTTGAGTCAGGTTTTATATGCAAGGCCTCAAGTCTCTTTTCTTTCTTCAGTATCTATGACTGCAGTCCTCATGCACTGAGCTCTGAAGACCTCCTTATACAGATGGTTGTTAAATTGGTCCTGAGTGCTTGTTTTCCTCCTCCTGTTTAATTTGTTTTCGATCTTACAGTTAAGACTGAAATTGAACTAAAATTACCTGATGACTTGTTCATTATAATGTTTGGATGTTTGACATCAACATTACTGTTCCCTCTGTCTCAGTGCCAGAATCTGGGCAAGCTCACCACAGTGCAGATGGGTCATGATAACAGCGGACTCTACGCGAAGTGGCTTGTGGAGTGTGTTGTGGTCCGCAATGAGATCACAGGGCACACTTACAAGTAAGCAAACCTCACTAGATGAGTCTACTTCGTAATGTTATGATCAGGTGGTCAGAAGATGAATATATGTGCTTGTGGGCAGGTTTCCGTGTGGCCGGTGGCTGGGGAAAGGTGTGGACGATGGCAGCCTGGAGAGGATTCTGGTGGGAGAGCTGATGACCCCCTCCACTGAGAATGATGAAAGGATGTGCCGCACACCACCCATGCAGCAGTCCCCAGGGATGATGAGGAGATTTGTTACCATCTCGCCAAGCAGCAAACCAAGTAAGTTACTCAGCTGAAATATCCGTTTGTCTTTATTAGTCATATAAAGAGATGTTTGATTATTTATCTCCCGTGAACAATCCCCACATCTTTTGAGTGTTGTACTTAGTGCTTCCCTTAAGCTTAAAAAGAAAAAGATAGTATAAATGAGAAAACACAATGAGTAATAGATAAAACCTGATTGGAAGTTTCCTCCTATATCTGCTAGTGTTAACTTAGCATCTTTTTTTTTCTTCTTGCATCCAGAGTTAAACACAGGTCAGATCCAGGAGGGAGTGGGAGAGGCTATCAACGGGATTGTGAAGCATTTCCACAAGCCGGAGAAAGAGGTGAGAGACGGCAGTCTAGACAGGCCCAAACATGTAGCTCTATTATTCATTATAGATGAAAAAATAAAAAGCAGCTGTCTGCCCCGGTGGCCCTCCAAGCCCCTTAGCAACAGAATATTATAGGCGTAATTCAAATTTAATAAAGGAGAATTGAGGCTGATATAAAAATAAAAGAAAATCTCTTGTCTCTTTTTTTTGTCATCCTCAGTGGATTAATATAAATCATTAAGATGGCTAATTATTATTATTGTGTACTGATGCAGGTGGAGCAATATCTTAAATTCAAAGAAGATGCCCATGAAGGACTTTGTGTTTTTCATTAAGTATACTGTACCTTGACTCTTTATTACAGGCTTTAGGAGTCACTCACTGAAGTTTAAGTACAAAGGATTTTTACAGGGAAATCCCCTCCACTTTTACTCCACCTCTTTTAACAGATGCACAGAACAATGAAGGGAGGCTGCTAAGAACAAAATAAAATCTTAAAAGTGTCATTTGTATTCTTTTGTGTGTGACTGTGTCTATTACTAAGTATGGTGCATTTGCGGTCATGTATTGTTTTTGTCATGTTACACACCCATTGTGGTCTCTTATATTCGATTATACGCTCATGATGCCAACATTTAGTTCATACTTACTGCAAACTATTTGCGAGTTGGATTTTTTATTAGAAATTTAAAACTAGAGGTTATAAAGACGAACGTATTCCATGTAGCTTGTGAGAAATCAACAGCTTTTAGTTTAGTTGAAATGAACTATCTGTATTTGTGCCCTCCACAGAGAGGGAGCCTGACCCTTCTCCTTTGTGGGGAGTACGGCCTCGTCTGGGCTCTGGAGCAAGTTTTCCAGCACGGTTTCAAATCACCTCGACTCTTTAAAAATGTCTTCATCTGGGACTTCTTGGGTAAGGACCTCACTGTTACAAACACTGACTATCTAAAGACTTGATGGGTAAACTGCAGTGGCTCTGAAGTGCAGAAACAAAACCAAAGATGAAAACCAAGCCCATTTAGCAACATTACATACTTTATTAAACAATATGACAAACGTGTAAATGCAGTATATAACTAAATAATCATTTAAAAAGAAACCCTATCAGGAGATGCAACTAAGAAGAAGCCATAAAACAAAAAACATGCTGAGCTCATTGAAACCATGCTTCTTTGTTACATTTTATGAAATGAATCTCAGGTCCATTGTAATAAACAGAAGAAACTTAAATTCATAAAGAGCACCATGTGTGGTCTCCTTACGTATTAAAAAGATTTCAGTAGAATCCGAAATGGTTTGTCTTTGCAAGGTTAAAAACTTTAAAACAATTTTAAGGCTTTCTCTGGCTACACTGTTTAGGTTATTTTTGGGAGAGGTTTATTGTCGAGCTCAGGTAGTTTAAATGTTGATTCATTATTTAGTCTCTCTCTCCTGAACATGAGTTCTTGCAAACAACTTTATTTAAAAATTGTTATAATATCCACACCAGCTAAGCAAAGTCAGTTAAAGAAAACCAGATTTATTCAATGAAAAGCCTCAGCTGCCAGTAATTTGGATATTGTTTAGGAATTTTTGCACCAACAACAAAAGACAAAGCAGTCCCCCTTGAATATTTTAACAAGTTATTTGTTAATGTGATGGTTGAATTGTAAATGAATGTCTTTTGATAATCTTGTTTTTGAACAGAAAAGGCACAGGTGTACTTTGAAAGTGCTGAGCAACGGGAAGTAACTCCAGATGAAAACTGGCAAACCAGAGTGCGCCACTTCTGCCGCTTCATGCGCGCCATCAACAGCACATCTAGAAACATCGGCAAGGATGGAAAGTTCCAGATGCTCGTCTGTCTGGGTGCAAGGTTGTTGTCTGATAACATCCAATATTTTATCATTTTCCTTTTATTTTAAGAAAAAAAAACAATGACAACTTTTAATATATTGTTTAAATCTGTGTCTCTATGGTATTTACTCACTTTACTAAAATAAGTTGTTTTTATTATCGCAGACAGCCATTTATATCTACTGGCCGTGGACCCACATACATAGCAGCAGACATATTTGTACCACCATTTTTACCACAGTATCTCTGAATAGACAAACAACTGTGTGTGAAGTTAGAGCAATCTGAGCTTTGTAACTGCAGTAGCAGGTTTGTTTAATAGGTGTTCAAGCACATTTTGGGATAAGTAATGCTTTTAAAGGCACATAAAAGAAGACAGCACATATGTACACAAGTTTGAAGTATTTACCTGTAGTGTAGTCATTTCTGCCACTGGATACCTCACAGATAAAAACTTGTTTGTCTGGTAAATAGCCATAATTCTTCCACTGTGTTTGGCATTTGAAGTTATTCGTAAGCCCTTCTTTACCTCTAGATCTCAGCAATTCCTACACATGCTACCTTTAAATTGAAGATTAATGGAGGGGAAAAGTTCTGGCTTATGATTTGCTTGTTTCATTGACTTCATGAGTCTTGTTTTCTTCTTTCAGAGACCATTTGCTGCATCACTGGATTGCTCTGCTTGCAGATTGTCCAATCACCTCTCAGATGTACGAGGATATTTCACTGATTAAAGACCGCTCGCTGGTAAACTCTTTGATAAGAGTCCTGCAAACGCTGCAGGACTTTAACATCACCCTGGAAGCTTCGCTTGTCAAAGGTGTTGGTATTTAAACCAAACTACTTTCCACCAGTCGTACCTTAACAGGAAGATTACTGGGGACCACTAAAAAGAGTAACAAACTTTTATATGCAGGAACAGACTTGAACAAAAACTATTTCTGGCTTATATTAAAGCTACTGTCACATTTGCCATATATAGCAGGTGCAATGAGCCTTTCAACATGTTATTTTTTCCTCAATGATATTACCATTAGATGTTGAAAATATGTTTTCTAGTATGAACCATGATTTTCACATTATTAATGACCTTGTGCTATAATGTTTTACTGAAAGCTTTTCATTGCTATCATGAATTGCTGACAATGGCTGTATTTAAGAAAAAGCAAGGATTAAAATTGTTAATATATTTTCAGATAAAAACAGTATTATTTTGTTAAATCAGTCAAGTTGCTTGCTCTGTTGTCAGCTCCGATTTTAATGTCAATGCAGAGCTTAAAGCAAATGATGTAGAAGTATGCTTTATAAGTATGTGTATGGCGATAACCCACATAGGAATAAAAAGGCTAAGTATGAGCATTTTCCTGCCTATAGTGTGTTTGCAAATCTTTTACATGGAATATTTTCGGCAAAGGAACTGGTCCCTCTTCTGTGATGATAAGACTGTGGCTCAAACCTGCATCCAGTGAAAGACAATATATTCAGTTGGATAAAGGAAAATACATCAAGTCTCATGTTCTGTATACAAGTGCTCAAAGAGATGCTTGACCCAGCTTTCTTTGTGAAGTGGATCACAGTGACAGCCTTCATGTAAATACCTCCAACCAGCCCTTACCATCTATCCAGCCCTTACACTACATTTTACTACCCTGTTCTCTGAACTAAAAGCAGTGTAATGATCCGATTTAGATTCTGCGTGTTGAATTACAAGCTCCTGATTACCAAGTGAGCAGTAAAAAAAGTACCGCTTTTCCCCCTCTACTGATTTTTGTCCTCATGGTTTCTTGCTATGCAATATCCACAAGAGAGAATTTAGATATTATTGGACCCTGTTCCATTACTTACATTGAATTTTACTGTTCAGAATAAGAGATTTGATATGTGATGGACTTTTTTTCTGTGCCAACTTCTGGAATGACTGTGTTGTACTCATCTGTGTACGACCCCCACATGAGCATCTTGGGAGATATATATTTTTCTTTTCCAATACAGTTGTACATTTATCAACATAGATGTGTAATGTAGTGTTTACTAAGTGAGCAAAATTGTACAGTGTAAAAATATATTAAAAAAAATAAAGCATCTGTAATGTGTTGGTTTTATTTCTGGAATTTGCCTGATCTTTATGAATGAGCCTTCTTGGCTAAGAAAAGGAGGTTCACGTGGAAAAGTGCCAATTTTAACAGGCTTTTATATCTTAAATGCAAATATTTATGATTAAATTTACTCTTCCAATTATAAACGGAATATAACATCCTGTTTAAAATGGCTAAAAATACATTCACGCAGACGAAAAGTATTTGTAGCAATACTTAAGTCCTTAAACAATAGAATGCATAATTCTATTTATTTCTAGCAGTCATGTTAACACGCTGTTCACACGTTTGTAATATCCACTGAATGTGCTTTCAGCTGTAAAAATGTAAACAAAGTCGTTCGCGCCATGTCAAGTAGCTGTTTTTGTTTGAAGTCTGAGGACAGAGGGCTTGTGGGATTTTGAGTATGAAAACAGGCCATCCAACAACTGACGCGCAATGGTTTCCCGCCCGTTCACTACGCCTCCCATCATTCATGTCCTCCGACGCAGACACAAGGATAGCAGTGATTGGTTGGATTTAGGTTCAAACCCAACGGCTGCACTCCTTATATGGTCATTCCACGCTTACTTTTTCATTCCGGCTTTTTATGCAAATGATATTCTAATCGCCAGCTGTATGCAGTAGTAGTAAGAGCATGCGCAGTGCCTGAAAAGAAGACTGCAAAGTTTTTGTTCAGTAAGTATACTGTTATTTCCTTTATACAAAAACCCCTTTATTAGACTTTTACCGACTTGCTATGTGTAAGGAAACTAATCATATCGTTAAGTAATCATAACTTCACCTGTACGTTTCATGTTTCGCGAGCTACATGTACAAAGACCGCGTCTCGACAATGGGATAACGTGGAAGTGAACGAAAGCGTGGCGTGGTACTGCTTTAAGCATCGGCTAGCTTTCATGCTAACGGCTAACAACAATGAGCCATATTTGGCGCACTAGCGGGCGAAGTTTACATTTAAAGGAAAGGGTCGCCTTTTAGTTTCTCATTGTGTTTTATAACAAAATTAAAAAACGTGCATGAATTATGTCAAATTCATAATTACACTCAATTATTTAGGCACGCATAATCCTGCGAATCTATCGGTAGCTTTTTGTTTCTTGACTCCAGAAAGCGCTACCTCCCGCTTTTTGTTACGCGTATTCGCCCCAAACAAATATCTCCACTTGCCAAAATCTGAAAAGACCGATATTACTTAGTCTTGTATGTACATATTTGCGCAGCTTCCAGACCGTTGATCTTTGTTCATAAAGACGACATTCACGTTAGTTTACAGTTCGTAAAACAGTACTTGTGTTGTGGGTGTAACGTCTCTGTGACCGTCCTCACGTCCACCTTACCGCGAGCTGAAAGTTTAAGACCTTGATTCAAATAAATCACCAAGCTGTTTTTAAAGTCTTCTTAGTGTAATTAAAAAACAAACTGAAAGGCCAACTTTAAAGTTACTGTGTCAGTGTTGTCCTTTTTATGCGCTTTTGGTGTTGCTGTGACTTGGCTTTAAATTCCGTTAGTTAATTGAAGTTACTTTAGTCTGGTTTAGTAACACTGTTCCAGATGCTTGTGCATTGTCGAGTTACTACAGTGATACTTAAAAGATGTATGCTCGAACGATTTGTCATTATTGTCGCTTAAAATGGTTTGCCTGTATGTGTTTGCGTGTAGGGACCGCCCCCTTTCAACAGTAGAAAGCACAACTGTCTGCAGACATCCATGGTGCTTTGCTTTTCACAGGGATTAGGACGATTCCTGACTGTCTTCTCTGTTTGTATGTCTCCAGGGTTTGTTTTTGTTTTACTTTTGGCTATATACTGACCAAAAAGAAGAGTATGTTTGGCTTTCATAAGTCAAAGATCTACCGGAGTAACGACGGCTGTTGCATCTGCAAGACCAAGTCCTCCAGTTCACGTTTCACAGACAGCAGTCGATATGAGGAGACATTCAGGCTGTGTTTTGGGTAAAAGCTTTTTTTTGGTTCATATTTAGGCTTTATGTCACAAAAATGATTATGTTAATGCGCAAGAGTGTGTTCGGTCGTTAATAACACTTTTGTAATTGCATTAATGTGCTCCAATTGATTTCCTAAGGCTGTTGGAGGATCGTGTTGGAGACATTTGCAATGCATGTGTGTTACTGGTGAAGAGGTGGAAGAAACTGCCTCATGGCTCCAAGAAGAACTGGAATCATGTGAGTGTTGTCTCTTTCCAGCATATTTGTGCCATTTTATGAAATATTACTTGCTATGTAAATTTCCTTTTATACTTAGGTGGTAGATGCAAGAGCTGGACCAGGCTTTAAGGTGACAAAACCCAAGAAGATGAAAAACAGTGATGGAAAGAAGAAAAGCAAACTAAAGAAGCTCCACAAATTAAAAAGACAAAGTAGGTGGTTTGTTGTTTGTTTTTTACTTTACCCTGTAATTTACACTACAATATTTGTAGGCTGAGATTTTCTGTATTAAAATATTTATATCTTGGTAGATTATGAAGAGTTTTTTCTATTTTAGTAAAAAAATGTCAAGAATGTTTTAAAAATATAAACTTCACAAATCCTATACTTGACTCTGCATAAGTCTGAGGTTATGTATGGGTTTTTCTTCAGCCTGACAAAACCGTCTTGATGAAGTAATGAAGCGGCATCTTGTGGCTTTTTGCGATAGGGCAAGCACTCAGGACTATAACTAACCACAATTTAGAAGCTGAAATAAATAGGAGTATTTAGAGAAATGGTATTAATTGGTAATTTTAGTCTTTAGTTTTTGTTTGTTTGTTTTTTTTTAGAACTTTTTGTTTTTTGTGTGGTGTAAAACCATAATTAAATTGTTTGAGCTAAATTTATCTTTTTGATCTAGCACCTCCAAATATTTAGTGTAAGACATTAGCGATTAGTGATGACCCAACACTAATTATAAATGCTGATTAATAATTCTCGAGTGAAATTATTTATAATTTTATAAGCAATTTGGGATAAGATAATGTATAGATCAATAATTTTATAGCCTACTTTGTATGTAGTGGATGCAAAAACCTTATATAGAATAAGAATGAAAATAAACTGAAATAAATTATCTAGAAATAGATTCACAGATTTTCCAGATAAACTTCATAGTGATGCTCAAGGGTTTCCTTTATTCCAAGCAGACTCAGATGCCCACAGCACAACCTCCAGTGTGTCTCCTGCCCAGTCTCCCAGTTACAGCAACCAGTCAGATGATGGCTCAGACATAGAGTCCAAACAAAGGCGTTCGACTCCCTCCATCTTCTCTTTCCTGGACCGTTCCTACTGGAAAAGGCAAGCTATTGCATTGGACTTAATTATAGGACAAATTAAATAGGCTATTCTCTCTCTTTAATGTGACGTAACTCTAATTTTTTATTTTGCTTTTAGGCAAAAGGTGTGCTGTGGGATTGTCTACAAGGGTCGGTTTGGAGAGGTCATTATTGATCCCAGACTTTTCAAGCCCTGCTGCAGTTCCAAAAATCAGAAGACGCTGGCACCAACACAAGTGGCCACACACTTGCCAGATGCACTTCCTCCACAGCTTCCAGAAGACAGGAACGAAACCTGGTGAATGCTTTTGCTGAATCCTACTCTGGGGTTATCAGTTGCATCCACCTGGATTTGTCTCCAGTGGCAGACCTAATTTCCACTTCTTCTTTTAGATCAGTTAGATATTTGTGTCTAAATAATATCAAATTTTTTTTTAATTGTGGGTATTTTTTTAAAACTTTGTATAGTTATCCTTTTTTTTTATTAAAAGCAAAAAAATGGGCATTAGTGTTATTTATAGGACAATGACACAAATTTTGTTAAAATTAAGTTTTGATTCCAACTTGCTTTAGGTTATTTTTGTATTAAGTGATCATTTTTTTGTAAATATTTTGTCTTTTTTTTTCTGCATATCAGGACTGCTTTTTTTATTTTTCAAACTGTAAGTGTGCATATGACAGACACCAGCTATTTCTTATACCAGCTTTTTTGTGTATGTGTTGGCCTTCAGCATTTTGTTCCATTGTTTTGCTGTATGTTTACCTCTATGTACAAATGAGTTTTTTTACAGTTTTATTACACAGATGGCTTTTTCTAACACAAAGGATCATCAGCACATCTATCCTAACTTTATTAAGTTTAGCAGGTTTTGATAAGTATGTAAATAGGACACATTTTCCGTTGGACATATACACAGCTTAAGCACGCAACAAGTTTGAAACACTTTTAATTTGTTTAGTAGTTTGTGCATATTGGCATGGATTGATGTAGTTAGACCATGCATGCAGTACATCCCTTTTCCTTTTTTGAAATAACAGCAGTGACTTATTTATTTCTTTTGTACAGTCTCCAGTGAAATAACATTGCTTGTTGTAAACCAAAATTTCACAGTGAAATTTGTGAATTCAGTGTTTTAGTTAATGGCATACCCAAACCTTGTAAAAAAAAAAAAAATGACAGGAGCAGCAAACCACTACACTTTAAAGGTGCTGAAAATGTTAAAACAGTCTAATTGCATTTTCATATCTAATTTTCTCCACGCATTTATCTAAAGGGATGCAATGTTGAAGCTTGTGCTTTGTGTAGAAATGGGTTTAACTTGCAGGGAGAAGCTGCAGCATGAGTGAGCTGTAATACACGTACTCTAATTGGTTACCATTGCAAACTGATCAAGCAGGGAGACATGGCCTATGTGTTATGGTTGCCCTACATTTTAATCAGAAAACTGCTCTAGAGAGTATTTGATTGTCATGCATAGCTGAGGTTTATCTTCAGAAGCAATTGTCAAACGTTCAAACTATGCAGACATGTTGAATGTGAGAAATGCTATAGGGCTTTCGATCACTTCAGTGTTGAGTGATGGATCCTTACTTAACCAAATTGGCTTGTAAAAAGCATCTTTCATTTCAGCAATAATGTTACATTCTCATAAATCATGGTCAAGATGTTCCTATGTATGTCATGTTAAAAATAATGCTGATATTGCACAGTTATCGCCATGGTGCATACTGTCTCAAATTCATACAGTAGTGACAACGGTTGTCGTTTTTTTTTCTTACATTAACAAAGCTCAAACTAAATGAATTGACAGGCATTGCTCTGTAAAGTTGCTTAATATATGTAAACATTTCTGCGGCAGGGTAGTTAAATGCTGAACTTTTTTTTAAATTTTTGTAAGGAGTTATGCAGCTTCCTTTAATGCTGGAAAATAAGCTTTTTAAATTTGTTTTTCCTTAGGGAGTTGCCATAATGTTGATGCGAGGTACATTTTGGGATATAAGATGTGCCTTAATGAATTACTTTACCTTTTCATAATGATTTTTTTAATGTAATTTATATTAATTTATTACACAGCATTTTTAAACTGAAATTTTGAGGTAACTGGTGTAGAGCCTTTCAAAAAGTTTTTTTTTATTATTCTTTTGTGCACTTCTTTTGAACATGCAATGTATTTTTTGTACGCTTTTTTTTGTATACTGTACCACAAAGTAGATCTGTAATAAAAAAAATTGGGGGGGGAAAAGTGTGCCTGTCGTACTTACCTTGACCGCCAGGTGGCAACCAGGTCACAACTCCGAAGCATAAAATTTAACCAAGCAGTGCCACACTGAAAATGAAACTGCGAAAAGAGAAATTATTAAACCCCTACAACTAAATATGGTGCTATTTTTATTAAATAAACATAATTTATACAAAGCTACAGTTCGCGGTTTCTCTTAAAGGTAATGTTTTGGCAGTCTTACTGAGTAACATTTGATAATAGTTGGACGACTTGAATTAAGCTGTTTTTATTTCGCTATATTACAGCATGCACCCCATGAGTTGTAGTGTTGCGTTGGACAAAAAAAGGTGAGTAACGTAACACCTTACAGAACGCAGAAAAGGACTTCACTTCTGCTCTTCTCTGAATGTATTTCATGGCAAAAAAGTAATAATCAACACTAGACAGACACTTAAACGCTCAGGACTTAATAGAGCTAGATATCTTCCCGATTATTAAGCAATTTCCGGTCCAAGTTTTCACAAATAAAACCCAGTTGAGAGCATTGGCGTTTAAACGTTTTACGCGCACTGTTAATGCTTCCGGTTATTCATTGGCTGACTCTTGACGCTTCAAAAGACCCCCCTCCACCCCCTTTTTCACGCACGCGCACGCACGCTCTCATTCTAGCTCCTTTTCAGACAGTCACTCACTCCTTTCTCTATTCAAAAGCCTGTTGTGAAGCAGATTGACAGGCTAGAATGAAAATGAGGCGGACGCTCGGTCACGACTTCAGTGCGTACGCGTCCCTTTGAGAAGACCTCTAAACTTGGATCATATCACCATGGGAGCTATTTGGGCTGCACGGGACTTTTGTTTGTTTTTGCTCTTGTTAAATAGTCGTCAAAGCGTAGCACTTCCAGAGATTCGAGGTGGGACTGTAGTGAGTGTGCATGTGTATGTGTTGTGTTTTCCAGTCACAGGGAATGCTGCTTTACGCACGCTTTCAGGAGTGCGCTCTTGTTGTTTAACCAACAGCAGATTTTTTCAATTGTCTTATAAATGAAAACTTCTTGCTTTTATTAAATTCCCGTTGGTCTATCAGTGTATGTGCTCCACATATAACTTTTTGAACCAGGTTTGGTAGCTTATTATTATCAAGTTCGTTTTTAAAGAACTTTTAAGAAATTGTGTTTTAAACTGCTATTATCAAAAAGATAAACTTGTGTTTGAGTTTGTGACTTTTTTCTCGTCTTCTGTCATATGTACCTACCAAATATGCAAACATGAAGGTTTATTTTAAGTAAATAAAAATAAATAATGTTTTCTTGAATCTTGGGTAAACTAAGTTGTGCACACCTATATTACCGCAGATCCGTGCGCAGAGGGAAGTGATGGATGTCACATTGATGCTATTTGTCAGACAACCCAAGGCTCATATAAGTGCACGTGTAAAACTGGCTTTAAAGGAGATGGAAAACGCTGTGAAGGTAATGTTTCTGTTTGTAAACCTCTTGTCAAAACAATCTGAGAGTTAGAATAGAATGAAAGAGTTTGCATAAGGACAACTTGAATGTTGTTAATTTCATATTATCCTATGTAAACATTTTGTACCCAAGTTTAGCACATAACTTAGGACATGTTACCATTTTTCTTCCTCTATTTTTACACGCTGTATATTAGACTTGTGTTTTGCTTTTCTGAAACTGAAATGTTTTGCATTAATACATTTTCGATGAATGTGTGAACATTTACTCATGTGGTGTTTATTTCTCAGATATTGATGAATGTGATCTGGAGTACAATGGTGGTTGTGTTCATGAGTGCAACAATATACCAGGCAATTATCGCTGCACTTGTTGTGATGGATTTAATTTGGCGCATGATGGGCATAACTGTCTGGGTAAGAAAACCACTAAAAGAAAAAAGATCTGTGACAAAGAGCTTGAATCATCAGCTCTGATGTAAAGGAATGCATGTTTGTGTGGGCTGTATGTGAAGTTTCCCACACTCATTTAAAAAACATTAGTTACATCTGCAGTGTTTATGACACTGAGCATAACAGCCGTATTTGATTTATATGAGAGAAAAGCTTGTTTGTGATAATAGCAAACACTTTTCCAGAGTTTTGCAAACTGTTTATTAATGCATTCGTTCCACTGTCCTGTAGACATGGATGAATGCAAGTTCAACAATGGTGGATGCCAGCACACATGTGTCAACACCATGGGCAGCTATGAATGCCGCTGCAAAGAGGGCTTCTTCCTCAGCGACAACCAGCACACATGTATCCACCGCTCTGTGGGTGAGTTGACAGTACGCACAAAGTGTGAAATTCGAAACTGTGTCTTGTACTTCTATGTTTGAGGTTTTGCCTTTCTGTGAATTTATGACCCAACTGTAATAAATCCTGAAAAGATAGTTTATTAAATTTTCCTATAATCATCTACAAATCATTTACTGATGAAGCAGTGAAGGGTGATGGTTTAAAGCTGGCTCTTGTCACTTAGCTTTTAGGTGTCGCAGCAACATGCTGTGGGAAAAGGCTCTATGTAACCTGCAGAACAAAATAAGTTAATAACTGCAACACTCTGGTCTATGTGCTCTGTGTCACAGATTAGTCTGAAGTGTCTTTGTTTTGTCTTCTTGACTGAAGTTGACTTAAATGCAGAAGCTTTCCACTCCATTGGGTCTTGACAGCCCTTTTAAATCCTGCAGACCTGACCACTGAGCTGTGACCCATCTATATAAATGGTGCTGCATCTTCTCTCACTATTCATGTTGTAGGTAGGAGAACGATTTGCAGTGATTTGTTTTCAAGCCAGATTTGGGTTTGGTTTCTGAATATTCTTTTCCTCTGTAGAAGTGCTAAAAATAACAAAGTGGTGGATGTTTTTGGATTGTATAAGGCGTGAGAACAACCAGTGTCTTTAAGGATGCCAGACTAATCTCTCGGTATGAGTGCCTTTGTGTTTAGCTGGTCAGTCACTGCAGGAGAGTTTCATTGTGTACCTCTCTCCCTTTTTTCTATCCCAGAGGGCCTCAACTGTATGAATAAGGAGCATGGCTGCGCCCACATCTGCAAGGAAACACCCAAAGGGGGTGTGGCCTGTGAGTGTCGTCCAGGGTTTGAGTTGGCCAGGAACCAGAGAGACTGCATCTGTGAGTAGATCAGCAATGAAGCTTAAGTCACACACACCAACTGAGACATGCACACCCTATTTATTTGTGCTATGGCTGCACATTGTTTACTTTGCAGTAACTTGTAACCATGGCAACGGAGGCTGTCAGCACACCTGTGAGGACACAGAGGAAGGCCCCATATGCAGGTGTCACATCAGGTACACACTGCAACCTGACAAGAAGTCGTGTGTAGGTAAGCTCACTGTTGATACAGAAAAGTATAAAAAAGGTGGATGTACGATGCTCCGATCAATGTGTGATGGTTAAGAAATATTACACATATTTAACACTGTTCACATTATGGAGTCACTATAATAACACAAATTGCTTACCAGTTACTGCCTGGCCAGTTAATTGGTCAACGGTGGATTTCCAATCAGATGCTCAATCTTTTATTTGTGGTGTGCCAAATTCGCCATAAGGCAGGCATTATAGTTACATTATGTTACATAATGATTTAATTAAATAAGGGAAGGAAAGCCTAGAAAGTACTTTGTTTTGTCCAACGAGAAGAGTAAGCCCATTTGGTGTGTGCACTCTATATGCATGCTATTGAATTAATTTTAAACCATGTAACTTACTGAAGGATGGTGAGGACACTAAAAACCTGTTTTTAATATTTTCTAACCTGTAAAGTTTAAATCAGATTGTGCTAGCAAAATTTTACAAGCACATAATACATTCTGAATATGTGAAATGAGATGCATTTACAGCATGCTTTTTCTTCCACATAACCATTTTGAGGGATAAGGATCAGCTGTCAGATTGTAGGTTATATCTGTTCCAGCAGCAGTGTGTGTGAGGTCCAGGCATGCAACAGCAATGTTGTCTCTAGATTCTGATCTGCAGCATTATCTGGCACACACCAAGCCACTGCAAGCATATTATCTGAAAATTCATCTTGTTTCTGAGAGGTGACACAAACACCCAGACCTGAAGTCACCAGCTATGTTAGAAGTATTTTTTTTTTTATTTTATCTCGTGGATCTGTGGATTTATTCTGTTAATAATTGTATTTGTGTGTCACAGAGCGAGATGAAGCCACCATTGAATCCTTAGACCACAACGCCACATCCTTTGCTGAAGTTGACAAACGTGTCAAAAGAAGACTGTTAATGGGTAATAGTAACACCCCTCACAGACTAACGGCTTGAATTGTGTCTGACGTGATGGTGTGCTGAGCTGCCAGGAACCACTCATGAGTGGGAAAAGGAGTAATGTAACCGATACATTCCTCAGTCTTTTAAGCAAACTGTGAAATGACTGCACACTCTCTATCTTGCCCCCAGTCTCCCTCATGAAATATATGCATTTGTGACAGTGTGGTACATTTCACGTTTTCCTTCCATTTGGGAAGGGCAACGTGTGAATTTTTTCCTGCATAGTTTGTGTTAATCAATGCTGTGATTCTGGGTCACACTTTGCATGTAAAACATAGCATATTTTGGCACTTTATCAGGTGAAAAGCACATGAGCTCAGGGAGTCTGGTGTTATAAATAGTTCATGTTCTACCCTCACATCTATCAGTGTGCACCCCTTTCTTCTTTGCAGTTTAGGCACAAAGTCAAAATATATGGTGCAAAGTGTACATATTTAAAATAATCCAGAGTCCAGATGATTTGAGTGTGGTGCTCAGGAAAGCAAGCTTGTATGTTATCTTGTATCTTAAAGTTATGCAGCATCATTAAGAAGGAGAAAGGTTATTCACACACAGTGATGCATATGCTTTGATTTCAGAAACCTGTGCGGTAAACAACGGAGGATGTGACTCTACCTGTAAAGACACATCCACAGGAGTGCGCTGCAGCTGCCCTGTCGGCTTCACACTGCAGCCAGATGGAAAAACATGCAAAGGTCAGACTTTATGTACACAACACCACCTTTTCAGAGAGAAACAGCATGCTAAAAGACAGATTCTATTGATTTGTAATGAAAATTTCTGCTTCAGGGTGTTAAAAATATAATTTGTTTCCATACAGATATTGATGAATGTGAGCTTCATAATGGCGGTTGCGAGCACTTCTGCAAGAACACCATCGGCAGCTTTGAGTGCAACTGTAGTAAAGGCTTTAAGCTGCTGTCAGATGAACGTTCTTGCCAAGGTAGAAATTACACCCATAATAATCTGATTCAGTCTTCTAACAGACTGGGGCAAAATTCACCCAGTATAGCTGAGATAAGCAGAGGATGTTGCATCATAATCAGACCGTACACACATCTATGTGAATGTAGCTTTATTTAGTTCAACCTGAAAGCCTGAAATGATGCTGACATGGTGTAAGTGCATATGAAAGAGATGCTGCCGAACCTGTAACTACTCACCAAAGCCATTATTATACCTGATGCAACATACTGCCCATGTTTCGTACCTCTCCGTGGGGAGATGTGTGTTGGGGTGGGAAATTCCTCTTGATGAAGATTGCAACTGACTGCCCTGCTATTATATCATCTGCCTGATTCTGATTACAGATACAGATGAGTGTTTTTTTGAGCGCACGTGTGATCACACATGTGTGAACTCCCCCGGTGGCTTTCAGTGTCTGTGCAACAAAGGCTACACCTTGTACGGACTAGCCCACTGTGCAGGTGAGACCAAACTGGGTGGAGGAAACTACACATTACAATCTAAGTGCAACATACAAGTGGTCACTTTGGAGATGTTTTTCATCTAAAAGCAAACAAATGTTAGTTCTTGCTTGCCAGTGTGTTAAAAAGATTCTGTTACCTTTTCATCCCAGATACAGACGAGTGCAGTGTAAACAATGGCGGTTGTGAGCAGGGGTGTGAGAACACTATTGGTGGATTTCAGTGCTTTTGCCGTCCAGGTTACAAGCTGCACTGGAACAAAAAAGATTGTGTTGGTAAGTATGAGCTTCTTCCACATATAAGTGCTTTTCTTCTGTCTTTCGAATGTTGTGTGTATGACGTCATGGACTAAAAAACTGGGGGATAAAAACAGGAGATACTTTGAATTATTCTCTTTTCTCTTTAAATCTGTCACTTGTTCTCACTTGTGCTTAAGTAAAACATCTAAAGTGCGACAATACTTAATGTTTGCATTTTTTATGCTTATGCCTAATGTGCATATTTTTCCGTGCTGCAGTCAAACGTGGTCTTTTTACCTTTAAGCTTTGCTGTGATTTTTATCTAGAGGCTGAGGGTTTGCCACCTGAAACCCCCCCCTCTAAACCTACCTTGAATTGTAGTAAGCAGCACGGCGGGGACTGCTGCTTTCTCACCTGCCAGTCTCAAGTTCACATCAGCAGCGGTAAGTTGAGTAAAATCTCCATATAGCTGACTTAGCTGCTGTGGCCACCTGAGTCTGCTTGTAGATTCTTTTCTTCCTATCAACTAAAGATACATACACAACACTGGAGTAAAGATTTGATTTTTTTACGCATCTGCCCTAACTGGTTCTTACAACTCATCACATACTGGCACGTCAATTTTGATCATAGAGATTACTCTAAATTATCATTTTTGAACATTCAGGGTCTCCTGAGTTGGACAATAACAGTTGCAAGACCCATAGCATTATTTAATTGTGTATTTCACCATCTAACTATGATGTTTTCCCGATCTTAACCAAGTACTTTTAATTTAATTTAACCCTAACAAAGGCTTTTTTATTTTTTTTTTATACAGGACAAAGTTGTAGTTGAGTGAAGGAAATCTGAATAAAGGCGATAGAATATAACAGAAAGGGGAAAACAGCAATCTCAAAGATGGACTTAAACACAGGTCTTATGAGTTGGAGTTGGGTACTTGTCACCGCTTCCCTTACAACCCTGTTATGTGATCCATGTTAGTTGTTGATGAGCATGCAGTACAATAACATTTTCCTGTTGAAGTTTCCTATTGGTGCAGACAGAGCAGAAAGATAGGCTGCAATATGGAAAAAAGCACCTTCAACATCAGTATGTGAGGAGCTGGAATGAGAAAGTGTGACATCCTTCATTCTTGATACAGACATTTTGAAGTGAATAGTTATTCAGAAGTTCAACTGGCCTCCACAAAGTTTAAACATTCTTATAAGGTGGCATCAGGTCTATAATTTAAACTGATGTTATTTTCGTTGACAACAAAATGGAATTAGATCAAAATATTTAATAGAAGCTCATGGCTAGGAAAAATCTTCGGTTTTCTTCTGAGTTAGCAATTGACGATGTGACTTAAGCAGAGTTTTGAAAAAGCATAGAAGCAAATAAGGCTGCTATACTTATAGTCAATAACAAGAAGAGTTATTGAAGTCAGAATGACATGATGCCCTTTAGTTAAGTGCATCATTATGTCTTCAAACAGCCCGGCACAGTCAGGGGCCTCTCTCAGACATGCACTTCTTTCCATTTATCTGATGGTAACTGAACATGCCGCATGTCAGAATGAGCACCCTGGGGCTTTTCCGTAAAATGTTGTGATGGGAATGTAACTAGGTCGAGCCTAAATACATTTACCAATTTCTTTCAGCACCGCACATTTCTGAGTGCTTTGATTATGGCTCATTTCTAGAGGTACAATGAAATCTACTTAAGTTAGAAGCTAGATAGCACAAACAGCATAAACAGCTGTTTAATATGCACACCCACAGTGGATTGTAGGCTAATATGAATGACAAACTCTGACTTTGATGTTATAACGTACTTAATCAACTGTCCAGTCTCACTGGAATGGCAAATATTGTGTGCATGCTGCTCTCCATCACTGTCGTTGGTAAACCTGAATGGATCTGTAACTTAACATAAAGTGACTCATGTCTGAATGACTCAGTGTCGTAGCTTTAACTGATTGATGAAGCCATCAATGTTACGAATCCCATTTCTGAAAAGGGCTTAAGTCAAGCTGTTTTAGATTTTGTTGTGTGAACCGTTGTCAACTTCAGTCGACAGAGCGACTCGTCATGTTCCTACATGCTTCCTCTTTGCTCTCTTTTTGGCTTTTGTGGCCCTAACTTTTGTCAGTGTTGGTCTGTGTGTCATGGCCTCTTGTGTGTTTTCAGGGACAGAAGATTCCTACACGGTGACCTGTGGAATGCCTCTGCCCTGCTTGGCTGACGCACAAAAGAACAACAGTGGCTTGCATTGCTTAGGCAAGTACAAAACCTCACAGATTTACATCTGTCTTTCTGTTCTGCCACACAAAACAGTAACTCAGGAACGGCTCAGGCTTGTGTTTCTTGTTTTAACTTGATATATAAATAGATCAAAATGACAAGATTTTCTTTTTTTGTCTAGGAAAGGCCCATGTTCCACGCATTAAGACCACAGCCACTTTTAAGTCTGGCACTGCAAAGTGCAACTTGAAACGAAGTCAGGAGAAACTCCGGGAGAGCTTAAACTCAGCACATTCAGGTACAGAGGTTGCCGCATAGAAAGATTAGCAATGCCTTCAAATGCATGACAGATAGGCAAGGATTAGAATTAAGGCTCCTTCATGTTACAGGTTAAAAACAGTTTGGGTTTACCAAGAGCTGCCTGCATCTAAGAAGATAAAGCAGACCTGATAGCTGCTTCAAAGAAAACTAAAAACCAAGGGCAAATGTGAAAAAGATTTGTGGGGAAAGTGATGTGGTTTTGAGTGTTTTGAACATCTCAGAGCTGCACTTTGTCTGGCAGTGACAGGGGAGGATGTAATTAGCCATAGCATGCCTTTCAGCTGGGTTGACCCAGCCATCAATCAAATGGGTTTTTGATTGTAGGATTATTTTGCCTCTCCAAAAGAATTCAACACACACTTTTTCATTGCTCGGTATCACTGAAAGGGAGCACAACTGTTGCAAATGCACATTATTTCAGGCACATCTTATTCTTTTCTTAGCTTTCTACTCAAAAAGTCAAAAATTTATTTTAGAGCATTTAACAAACAAAGTTTGAAACTATGTTTTTAATTGGTATTATACCTTTCTCTACTTACAGCTGAGGTATTTTGTAACAACTGTGTTGTGACTGTGTCTGTCTGTGGCGTGGTTATGGAGGATTGCTTGTCTCCCATGTTCACAGATAGCAGGTCCCTCTTCACTGAAAATGTCCAGTTCAGCTATGTGAGCTTGCACTGCACCTCGTCTGGACAGAGAACACGCAGTCGCAACAGCAGGAAAGCCGGCGAAGAGGACGGCTCCTCCATCACAGCTGAGTTTGAGCTGGATGTGAACCCTGAGGAGGTAACAGGTTGGTCTCTCCTCCCTGCCTGCCTGTGTGTGACCTTTGCTTCTTATTCGCTGTCTTTCTTTCATTTCTGTCTATTTGTCACTAAACAAAAAAAACTGTTAAAGTATCTCCTGTTTTGACTGGGCTTTGGTGGTGGTGGGCTCTGGGTTTGGAGCACAGGATCGAGGTGTTTTGTGTTATATTTTCTTGATTGCTATTTATATCCAAGTTTTGTTTCTTTTTTTTCTTTTGTGAGGTAAGCATGTGGGGATCCAAGCATGAAATCCCAGTTTGCTATAAGTATGCAGGATGAGAGCTTTGCTTTGCAAACAGTTGTGGTATGAAGTGCTTCTCTCAGCAGAGAATTGTGACCTAAACTGCGTCCGTCGACGTTCAGAGAAGAGACTCAGGAAGACCATCAGGACTCTGAGGAAATCCATCAACCGGGAGCAGTTCCATCTCCACTTTGCCGGAATGGACTATGAGTTATCCAAAGGTCTGGGCCACCCAGCAGAACTGCCAGGACACTGTGTGGCAGGACAAGTGCTTGTGGGCAGGAAATGTGGTGAGTTTGATTTTCTATCCTTTCAGAACAGAAACTATTGTAAAGATCAGGACAGGCACAATTCAATCAGGCATACTGGAAGTGTTAAACTTACCACCTTCTTTGTTTTTAAGGCACCATTGGCTCTGAGTATGCCCCATGAACACGGTACACCCACAGTCATTAAGTCAGTGTTTAAGTAATTGAAATGGCTCATGCCGGTGAGATATATTTAAACAACTAGGTTTAATGATTGCATTTGGAGCAGGTGTTGACCAGATGAGTGCCGTATTTGGTTGCAGACATGCTGTAATGAGCAAGTTGGAGGCGAGAGTGAGTTTGTGTGGAAGAACAGAGAGTCTGTTGTTGGGGCTCCAAGTTGTGAGATCTTCCAGCATCTCCCTGGGATAAGAGTGTAGCATTAGGGCTCATGGCAGGTCTCCTGGTAGCTGTTGCCTTCAGTTGAGTTTTATATACAACCTGTGATGGAGAAAATGGTTGTTAAATACGACCGCACACTGTCAGCGGAAGAGAACTGAAAGCTGGATTGTATTTTTCCTGGCTGATGCAGCTGAAAGCCCCTATGTTCAGGCCTCACAGTAAGTCGCTGCCTGCTGAAACATCTTCTCAGTAAAATAGTGCCTGTCTCCTTTTTACATGTCTAAATATTCATTCAGACAATATGCGCTTTGTGCAATACATAAACCAGTAATCCTGGAGCTGTTTGTATGTGATGTACACCCAGGTCTTGGAGCTGCTTTCTTCCGCTGTTCAAAATTCCATATTTTAGTAACACAGACGTTAAATGCTTTGGTTCCAAAACTCCCTGCTATGCTTTCAGGTCAACATTAAGCAGTCTATTGGCCTTGGCAGGGGTGTAGACATGTAATTTGGGATAGGAGAAAGGGGGGGGTGTCTGTGAGGCATTCTTCTTAACCTCCAGCTCTTTAAAGGAGCTATATTTTTCCCCTCCTCTCCCACCCCCCACTCTGGCTTAACGCAGAGTGCAGTTTAGTTCTTTTCAGTTTGCCCACTCCATTGAAAAACCCATTTGGGGCTCGCTCTTACTCCTTCAGAGGAACAGGCTTATGTGAATTCAGAGAAAATACTGTGCACTACACAAAGCATTTCTCCTCAGATTTTCTGCTGTGTTTTATATTCCGAGATATTGTTCCTGCTCAATTACATCTACTTAATTAGTCTGTTAATTAAGTTTCCTTTTATTTATATCCCTTTGAACTGTATGATTAAAATACTTCTAAATGTGAATGTGATATTAAATCTGTAGAAAGTGAAGGAAATCTATGGATGCTGCGATCAATGCTGCATCTCCAGTTATTTGTGTCTATTTGAGTGTGTAGCCAACTTGTTTGCATGTTTGTTTTAAGATCCAAGATGTTTAGGAAGTGCTGTTGATTCAAGATAGCAGTTTCAGTGCTGGACACCCCCCACACCTTCCCCCCAGCTGAGGCCACTTTGCATGACCCCCAGCCACTAAACTGCTAAAGAGAATTGACTTCAGCCACACCATGGGAATCAATTAGCATCAGCTGTTTGGGCCTCCGCTTGATGGGCGCAAGCAGCGATTGGGCCTAGCAGAATGGGGGGATTCTGAAACCTGACCTCTTTTATTGGGTTCAGCTCCTTACCACTGTGATACCGTAGTGTTTTCCTATGTCATCAAGTAGGCAAAAACTGGGGACTTGAATAGAGGTGAAAGGTCTTTTAAACCTCTTTGGGGCCATCAATTCGAGGACTCTATAGAAGCGTTCTTTGCATTTGAAAAGCTTCAAGGTTTTTTTTCTCTTTCACTCTCACTCTCTGCCCTTCCTTCACTGTTTCCCTCTGCCAAATAAAAGCTGTTAGAGGACATTGCAATGATGGTCTTTCAAATAAACAATAGGCTTAAAAAATGAACTGCTTTTTATAGAATTACATTTTCTTTGTTTGGGGTGCAACTATTTGCTGAGCCGCATATAACGGATCTACGTTCAGGCTTTGTGTGGTGAGCTTTTGGAAGTAGTGACTCTTTACACTCTGGCAGCATCTCAGGCGCATTTTCCACTAAAGATAAAGGGATTTAACTGATTTATTCTTTATCAGCTCCAGTTTTCAAGTCAAGTTCTTTAAACTATCAGACAGACACAGTTATTCCCGAATTAATTACAGGCAACACTCTGAACGGGAGGGACCAAAGCAAAACGGTGTTTCTATCCCTGTAATCAAGTCTTTGCACTTTTGTGAGATAAGAGGGGAATACCCCCCTTTGATTTACATCTGGGTTTGCTTTTAAAAGAGGCGAGGGTGCTTATGCTGGCATTAGAAGTTCCTCCTTGATGCACAGCCATGTTACGTTATATCAAGGATGTTGGTGGCAATGTTGGGGATGCTTATTTTTTATATTTTTGTTTTTGTTTGGTATAGGTGTATTGGGGTGGTGTATGAAAGCATTTAAGCATTTTGTTGCTGGCTTTTTGTACTTAATTTCCCTTTATTTACAGTGTGTGTGTTGAAATGTAACAGTAGCAATATGACAGAGCATGCAGGTATTTAGATTTAATAGGTGAGTAAATTCAGCTTTTGGTTTTTAATGGAAAGAATAAATCTGTGACATAATCATTATTAATTAAACTGCACCTCAATCCATGTTTTCTCCTTCTGCTTTGTATAATGTACACATTTATGACAGTTCCTTAATTAATACACCTTATAAACTCAAGTCAAGCCTCAGCATGCATATGATTAGTAATAATTTCCCTTCTTAAACACATTTGACAATTTAAACTTTTGATTTTAATCTCTGTATTTTATTACAGTTGTCTTCTCTGCTTCACATAATTAGCATCTTCTCCATTTTAACATCAGTTACTTTCAACAAACTTTATGCTATAAAATATATATGAATATGTAATTGTGTATTGGAGGTTGTATTTATTGTGCTGAACTTTGACAGGAGTTTAAAGTAGATATGTGCTTCATTGTCATTTATTATGTTTGATCAGTTTTTTCTTCTACCAGAGCCAATCTCCCTTACATGTGAGGATTGTCTGACATCAGATAATTTGTTGCGAACATGCAGGAGAAGCTCAGCAAAACAAAATTATTAGCTTCATGAAAGCAAGCATTATGTTAAATTGCTAACAGTGAAAATTGCAATAAATGCATGTTAATGTGAGGACATAAGAACAGAAAAAAAACAAAAAAAACAACAACTTATTGGAAGGTGAAAATGCATCATTTAATTGTGTGCTCCATTAATGATTTAAATAACTAAATCATAGATCCAGAAACTTTAAAAGTATGTAACATGAAGGTAAAAGTTTCCCGTCCTTATGAAAAGAAAAGAGAATTAGACTATTATGATGGAGCGTTAGATATAAATAAAATTATATTAAAACATTGTGCCTGAAAAAATGATTTAATTTATAATATGTGAGCAGTTTTCATGAACAGGTCCCCCAAATGATGTTTAGAATTGTAAACTTAAAAACAAAGTTAAAAGAAAATGTGTAACCTTTATTGTAATCTTTTTTTTAAAAGACTGTGTTACTTGCTGAGTGGAAAACAAGAAACTCTGGCATGATTGCGAGGAGTTTTGTTTCATTCCGGGAAACCTCACCAGTGTTTGTTTCTGACTTCGCTCATTTCAAATTCATTTTACCTCCACTTTCTTTTACTTTGCTCCGCTCTCAGCAGAACCTTTCTTCCACATGCCTTTTATTAATGTTATTAATATGTGTTTTTCAAAAAATATCTCTTCAGGGAGATTGGTTGGAAGTATTTAATTAATCTTCCCGAAAGGAACATAATGCAGTCAGGACAACAGTGGAGCTTCAGTCATGGAAAGTTAAACCGAAAGTGTTTTTATCTTATCTTTATTTTGGATAGCTGTTTCTCACCCTGCAGCGAACAGACCTGTTGTCTGTAAACTCTCTTTTTTCATATTTTTCATGGAATAGACGATAACACCTGATTAAAATTACTATTAGTGTATTTAGCTTTGATAAGTCATAAAATAAGAGGTGATTTTGCACTAACTACCTTATTGAATCCAGCTACATAACCACATGCAGCACATCAAGGTCTGTTAATTTATAGAATAACTAGATGCACCATTACATGCATGTTCATTAATAGAGAAGTAAAACTCAAATAAAGTGCAGCATTTACTGTGAAGATTTATTTCACCCCCTCTTTATCCATTTTAAGTATGCACATGGCCATCTGTGATTACGCTGGAGAGGCAGCTGAAGTCTGGTTTACTTTAATATTGTTGCCATCGAGTTTAACTGCTGTCTTTATTGTGTTTATCTATTCCGGGGTGAAAAACTGTCTAAGCATGGGGATACTGCAATATTTGTTGATACATGTCTGCAGATCACATTTTTTTTTTTTTTTTGCACTGACACTGTTCTGTCTGTTAAATAACTTTAATTACCTGTTCAGGCATAATATTTCTTCAGCGTGTTTTGGGCGTCTTATCTTAAGTGTTTTCAGGTGCTAAGGAGATATTTCCAGCTCTTGTTTAGCAATTTGAATAAAAAAATCCATTAAAACATTTGTAATGACTTTTTGAAAAGCTATTTTAATGGCATTTTCCAATGATGTGTTAGTGAGCTGCAGTGTTGGGACGTACTACGATGGTGATCAAGGACGGTGTGTGCTGTGTCCAGCTGGATTGTACCAGGATGAGGAAGGACAGATGTCTTGTGAAGTCTGTCCTACACCTGAAGGAAGAGAGGTGCCCAAGGTGGTCGGAGCTCGAAAGCTGTCAGAGTGTGGAGGTGAGACATTATTTTATACCAATGACAGGAATCTTAATCCTAATTAAAGTTTAGATTTTAATTCTGATAAACTGGTTAGACTTTGTCGGTATGATGTCAAAACATATTACAGCTCAGGTTATAAGACATTTGAAGTCTTGAGTGAATTTTAATGCAACTATTTCACAACTGCGATTTCTGACGGAAATGGAAAGTCAACTGTTAGAATTTTTAATTTTATGAACTTAAAAAGAAGGAAAATTAAACAGATATTAGGATAAAGACAAAAGTTTGTCATTAAGCCATTGGAGCATAACTAAATCTTTTTTATTCGTGTTGTTTTGCAGCAGGTTTAGGATTCTTAATGTTGATCATACTGGAGCTGACAGATTTCTTTTAAAGCTTACAGTAATATTAAACAATCAAGTAGCAGACAAACAACACAGAAAAATTTTTTTAACTTCACATTTAGGAGCAGATCATGGCTACAGTTTGTCATCAATTGTCTGGAAAGTATTTTGATACTAGAGAAATCCATCTAATTTATGCTGCCTCTGGACATATGCTAGCTAACTCTCCATGGGTTTTTTGCCTTTTGTGCTAAGCTAACCTGCTGTTGGCTGTAGTTCTGTATGAACTGCAGAGCTTCTGTCCACTCATGTAACTAGCTGTAGAAATTTGTAGTAAAATGCGGAGTTTAATGTGTTTTTTTATGTGAAATTGAAAAATGAGGAAGTGCTTTCACTAAAAGGAAACAGAAAATCTAGAAGAAATAAACAAAATACAGAAAAGCCTGATAAAGGCCCAGGCAGTCACATAATGTGAATAAATGTTTTGTGAATCGGAGCCACACAGGAAGTGCTGGTGCCATGATAAAGATCTCTCCTTGGCAGATGTTCTGCTCTGTGTAAACCCAAAGAAGCTTGAGTTCAGGTGATGATGATGTATTTGAATTCAGAAGGCGAACGCTGTCAGGCTTCTTTCAGTCCCTGAATAAAAGCTTAAAGAGCCACTATGAGTGCTGTTATCACAGTTACTTTGTGGCTGAATCCCAGATCCCATCTCCTCGGACAGACTAAACAAGAAGAGCCATCAGCGGATTCCTACTGGCGCCCACTCTGCATTAGTCATCCAGGAGTTTCACTGTGCAAGAGGTGCAGATGAAACATGGCATCATTCCAATAACATTTGTTCAAGCTGTTCCACAAATGCTTACAAAATGAGAGAATTTTTTATCTGATATCTCACATGACACTGTTAAAGTAGCTCTAAAAGTTTTGTAGTTTTAAGAGAGGTTTTGCTGTTTTTAATTCCACAGTCTGAGTTGACCAGACACTTCTCTGTGTGTTCAGGTCAGTGTTTTCCTGGTCAGTACTCTCATGATGGCTTCATCCCCTGCCTGCCCTGTCCACTGGGAACCTACCAGCCAGAAGTGGGGCGCACCTCCTGTTTCCCCTGCGGAGGAAACCTGGTCACCAAACACAGTGGTGCTGTCACTTTTCAGGAGTGTGAGACCAAAGGTGTGGGCTGTTATTGTTCCCAAAAGACTCCTGTTTAGTTTTAAACATAAATGGAGGGCTTTTGTATCTCTTTTGGAGCAGAAAAGGTTTATGAAAAACTGCCAAACTTAATAAATGAAGTGGAACATCTGTGGTTGTTGGGATTTGAACTTTTTTTCCACTACACCTCTTATTGTGAGGAAACAGTTAACAGAGCTTTTTTTGTGTTGATCTCTGCTGCCCTCTGCAGCTGCTATAAGGAGCTTACCATGCAAAAACCTTTTGTTGTTTTTTTATGCACAGTGTAGCTGGATTTAACTGCATTAAACAAATGAGAAGTTTTCAAGCCAGTAAAGAACTGTGTAGTATTTCAAGTGACTTTAAAATCACTGTAACAGAAAAACACCATCGGTCAATCCAACAGTGAATATTAGGGACATTTTATCACATAAATCACCTAACAGATGTCTGTTACTCCCTTGATTCCTGCAGTCCAGTGTTCTCCAGGACATTACTACAACACCACCACACACCGCTGCATTCGCTGTCCGATGGGCACATATCAAGAGGAGTTTGGCCAAAACTACTGTGTCGCCTGCCCAGGAAATACCAGCACTGACTTTGACGGCTCCACTAACATTATGCATTGCAAAAGTAAGTACATCAGTAAACGAGAAAGACTGAAACTGAAACACTGCAGGATGCTTATTTTACATGTCTGTGTTGCTTTGCAGACCGACAGTGTGGAGGACAGCTGGGAGACTTTACTGGCTACATCGAGTCCCCCAACTATCCTGGGAACTACCCTGCTAACATTGCATGCACTTGGACCATCAACCCTCCTCCCAAACGCAGGATCCTTATTGTTGTCCCAGAAATCTATCTGCCTATTGAGGATGAGTGTGGAGACTACTTAGTAATGAGAAAAAGCTGTGAGTTTCAATAATCAAGAAATACACCACTAAGAAGTTGGCTTTTATTCTAAATTGGTTATGGTTAGCTTAGGTGTCTTATGGTTAGTGGTGAGATTTAACTTTATTTTAAATCTTAATCTAAGTGGCCTGGATGTTATAGAATATCTGGCTGGCTGACAGGAAGAACCATCACAAAGAGTCTTTTCCATTTTCCAGGGATTAGAAAAAGAATTCCTAACATAAATTTTTAAGTAACTGAAAGATGCCCCTCTGTGTCCTCCCCCTTTTACCTCACAGCTATGGTCAACTCTGTGACGACCTACGAGACGTGCCAGACGTACGACCGTCCCATTGCTTTTACCTCCCGCTCCAAGAGGCTGTGGATACATTTCAAGTCCAACGATGGAAACAGTGGGAAAGGTTTCCATGTACCATATGTGACATATGACGGTACGTATGAACGGGATGTGTTGGTGTGTATGATGATCGGTTTTGAGGAAATTACTTTTGGAATAAAACTGGTTATAGATTAGAGATTATTATCAAAATTGGATTATGTAGTTTTACAAATGAATTTCAACATTAATTAATTCTAAGAAGCACAAGAGATCTGAAGAGTCTTGCACAGAATGCAAATGTTTCCTCTGGTTAGAGCACCTTGATGTTGGCAACATTTTTACTGTTTGTTTATGAACTTCACACTGAATAGTAATGTTAAAACTCCTTTCTGATTCCTAAATTTCTTGTCTGATGACAAAGCACTCCACTTTTAATTAGCTACTGATGTGGTAAACACAGTTTGTTTTGAGCAGGGTGCTTGGATTTGGCTGGCAGGCATGAGGCTGAGAGAATTTAAAAAGAACATGCTGTTAAATGAGCAGAGATGCTTGATGGTGCCATATTTAAATGTCATGCTTTGCTGTCTGGAAATATGTGAAAAGGAGTTATTGTTAAAAACATATAAACTACACATAAAACGAGGAATGTATTTAAATGAAAGGCCTTTGTTATTACCAGCATTTTGATCAGCAGCTATGATTTAAATTCTTTTTTTAGAGGACTACCAAGAGCTGATTGAAGACATAGTCAGAGATGGAAGATTATATGCATCAGAGAATCATCAGGAAATTCTCAAGGTATCTGTGTTTTGTTTGTTCTCCAACAGTAAACATAGAAGTATTTGTCAGACATGTGGTTCAGTATAAAAATATAAATATATATGACTTAAAAACTTTATGTTATAGAATATAAAAAGACATCTGTTTTAATTGTATATATGAAAACAATTTGATCTCCAGTCCAGAACTGTAATAAATGGTGTCCTGAGTGCATCTAGCACCCTCTAGTGGAGACATGTAGAAATACAGACAACTACTGAAGTTACTCCATTTCACCCTGTTTGTTTTCTCATCAGGATAAGAAGCTCATGAAGGCCTTGTTTGACGTATTGGCTCACCCACAGAACTTCTTTAACTACACGGTGCAACAGTCAAAAGAAATGTTCCCTAAATCCTTCATCCGCTTCCTGCGCTCCAAAGTCCTGAGATTCCTACGCCCTTAAAAAGCATACACAGCAAGAATCTGGACTTTTCTGGAGAAAATCATGTCAGATACTGGCAATGATGATTTTCTATCCACTGACTTCTTTAAAATGATTGTGTAGTTACCTGTTTTTCACACATAGCCATTTTAGAGTGGCTCTTAGACCGTGGGACATGTGGACATTTATGACAAGTAGACTTCTAGGAGCTTTAAGAGTGAGAAGTGAACACATACAAATCGTTGACTTATATTGGCATCCTCGGAAAGGAATCAGGATCTCATCCCACTTTTTTCTGAAATTTTCAGGTCAAGATTTAAATCAATCGGTTTGTGTATTTGAATTCTGTGTAATACTGCACATGTCAACTTTATGGTACTTTTGCTAACAGAGTTATGATGAAACGTAAATATAGTACCTGAACAGATATATACTGAATGTCAATTATACTGTATATAGAGTGTGTATCTAGTTTTAACATAGGTCACTTTCATGCGGTGAGATGATTTATTGACAGAAAAACTGCAAAATGTCAGGAACTAATCAAGCACAAATGTTTTCTCTGGAACACTAGCACTACTAAAGAGGTAGTCCCACTGCAAAAGCAGTTCTTTTGATAAATATTTTGTATATGATGTATAAAGTTGTAGGTGAAATAAGGTATAAAAACATAGATGCAAATACTGGTGGCCCTTGTATTTGTTGTATCAAAGTGTCTGCATGAGTACTACTGTTCTAAAAATATTTCTGGCTTTTAATGCATTCATGAGGTTTTGATTGCTGCAACTGAACGACAGCTGTATTAATGCATTTAATATTGTGAACTAGCAACCAAAGATCACTGTGTAAACACACCGAATGACGTCATGTTTAAGTGCATGAAAATAAATGAAAAGTCCTGTAAAATGCAACTATTCTTTTAGATGATACGTGTATGTATATTTTTAATGATTTTGTACATCCAATATGCTGTAAATAAAGGTAGGAAACTTGACTTGACCCACTTTTTTTTGTCAAAATGTACTTTTCTTTAATTAGATCAAAATTTTATAAAATTTTAAATTGAATTCAATTATTAAAATTAAAACACAACAGTAATCAATTTATATACAGATGGGAGGGCCACTGATTTTAAATACTAGACTTAAATAAAAGTGGGCTCAGTTTAGACAGAAAGCATTTGCTAATCAGCATAAGTATACATAAATATTATTTAGAATCACAGCAGTATTTTAGACGCATAAAGTCCATACGTTGTTGTTACAAAAAATTTAGGCCATTATTTTATCTATGTGAAACACGGTTAATGGGATCTCATTAGAGACATATTACATATGTCATGTATATGTTATGTTCCTGATATTTAGTGTTGCGCTGTCTAGTGTCCGCTTTCTGCGTTCATGTCTCCTAGAACCAGCATGGAAGTCAACATCTTACACATTTTAACAAAAGGGTACGTTCAATTTATACTTTTTCCTCATTCTTCTTGTACATGATTTGAGAAGATCAATGAAAAAAAAGTAGACATTAAGGGAATTAACTGTTTGAATGTATGTGTATATCACCAACAAAACAAGCTGCAACTGATATGTTGGTTTCAAAACATACCACGTCACAGAATATCACGCTATCATACAGTTACCGCCTCTACTGGCCTCCTTTACGTCCTTAATTGAACGCAGCCTTCGTGACTATGCGGAAGTTGACCGCCATCTCCGGAAGCTACAAGTCAGCTGCCTGGGAAGCTGTTTATCTTCGACTTACCTCGATGGCTAAAGGCGTCACTCTTTAGGGTGCAACTCTTATTTCAGTGGAAATTTTTGAGTCTAAGCTCATGTGAAGGACTGAAAAGATGAAGTCTGTTTTTATAACGGAGTTTCTCTGCTTGGCGTGTTTTGTTTTGTTAAGCCAGGTGGCAGCGAAGGTAAGGTTAATGCTAGCATTCTTAGCTGGTGGTTGACAGAAAATGGTGATGGTGGCTTAACTGAAGTAAAATCTCCATCAAAGATGAATCATCTTTCACCGTTTTGACATTTAAGTGTCAGAGTATCTACGTTAATTGTTGTTTTATGGCCATTTTTAACCACCATCAGGAACATTGCAGCTGTTATTGATGTGCTGTTTCATGTAGATTTATCCTCATGTAGCTCATAACGTGATCTTTAGATCTATGGACTTGATGTATGAAATGATGCGGTGGCTATTAGCTGCAAAATATACTGACACAGGATAAAAGGCAACATGTCACAGGATATACCAATGAAACAAATAAAAATAACATTTTCAGAAAACCCATCATAAAAACAAAGAATATAGAAAAATAGTGTGGAAAAGTCCTCCTTTCTTAGTTAGTACAAAAATATAAAAGTTATTTTATATTATATTTTTGTATTTTACTCCACTATACAAGGAGCTATGTTGTCTTGGAAAGGTAAATTCTCCCTAGCTTACCAATGTAATGATCTATTATACACTGTACGTAAAATAAATTAAATACAATAAGACTAACAGATGAATCCACTATGGTACACAAAACAAAAAAAAGAAAGTTTTAAGTTGGATTTCATGTGTACAGCTGTTTATAAATGCCTTGTTACCAGAAATGGCTATATTTGTTTAAAAAAGAATAATAATAGAAAAATAAATAAAAAAGCTGGAAAATTACCTTACATGATATAAAAGTGAAAACCATAGAAAGAGGTAAACATGAGGGAAAACATCTTTCAAAAGCCATAAGAAATGTTATTGATACAAAATATCTGTTACAGAATTCAGAGGACATCCGCTGTAAATGCATCTGCCCACCGTACAGAGACATTGAAGGACAGATCTACAAACAAAACGTCTCTCTCAAAGACTGGTATGTTGAGTAAAGTCTTGCTGTGATTCTCTGAGTTATATGAGCTGCCACCTGTCCTGTTACCACCAGTTCATTGATGCTTTTTTCTTGTCAGTAATTGTCTCCATGTTGTTGAACCGATGCCGGTGGACGGGAAAGATGTGGAGGCCTACTGTTTGCGCTGTGAGTGTAAATATGAAGAGAGAAGCTCTGGGACAATAAAGGTAAGTTTAAGTTGAAGTCTGTGTGTTGAAGAGTGTTTATTATTTCATTTTCTTTTTGTTTGTTTGTGTTATAGCCTTAATAATCATTGTATCCACTGATGACTTACATTACTTAAGTAATCACTTCACATTTTGTCTGATTTTACTTTAGCTTTTTGTCTTTATTTAAGTTCTTTTATTTATTTTTAAAGTTTGATTTAATGATTCTTCTGCACCTGCTGTAATGCTTTTAATGTTTTATGTACAGGACTTTAGTCTTGTACATGAAATGTGTTATACAAATAAACTTCCCTTGCCTTTGTAATTGTTTGCTATCATTTAGTTACTAAAATGGCAAGTACTAAAAAATGATAAACAGTAATTTTTATTCGTATTTTATAATTCCCTGTTAAAAAAACAAACAAACTTCATCCCTTGCATGTGACTTGTGCTGAATATGACCTAAATGTTAATTATCTGTGTATTGTACACATGCCACTTGCAGCTATAAATATAAGTGATTGTTCCGTATCTTTAGGCTACCATCATAATGTATCTCTCCATTTTGGGCCTGCTGCTGCTCTACATGCTGTATTTGACTCTCCTGGAGCCCATGTTGAAGAGGCGGCTGTTTGGACATTCGCAGCTTATTCAGAATGATGATGATGTTGGGGTATGCCGCCTTCTTATTTTTACCGATCCGAAGCTTTGTTTCCCAGCATATTTATATTTTATATATTATACCTTCAGCTCAGTAAAGCTGTTACTCTGAACTCTTTTGTGTCATAAGACCTTTTATATGCGTGTAAACCTCCCGTTACAGAGACTGGTGTGTAGGAGGCGACTATTGTGGGTAAAATTTAACAAAAGTTGTGAGCCAGTGCTGTAATTTTCTAACTCAGTTAGATTTTTGCTGCTCTGCCGATTTTTAAAGTGTATAATCCTTTAACTGAAGCAAGCATGGAAATTTGACACCAGTTACTTACAGTAGTCGATTCCACCTTGGTGGATGCTTTAAGTAGACAAAGTATTAGTAATTGCAGACAAGGCACTGCAGCAGAAAAGCTCCCAGCATTAACCAATTTTTTTCACACTTTTCACACTTTTTGCAACATATGCATGACAATTGAAATTGAAGGGAAAGAAAATGTGGCCAGAGTTGCTTCAGGAGGATTCCTTACATGAGTGTTGGCATGACAATGACGTAGAATCTGCCAGGTGTGGCTGTCACAGTAGTGCAGCAGGTTAAGATCACTTCTAGTACTTTAAGTCAACTCAACTGTCATAGTAGATTTCTACTGAGGTCTGTTTGTATTTGAAGTGAAACATTAGTATGTTATGACCTTTCTTCGAAGACTATTCACGCTTTTCTCAGTCTGTATTATCTACACTTTGCAAGAGAGCATGTACGTGACATGCATTTACTGGTACCGTCAGAAAGCTAGAGACTGTCCACCACATGTAGAGATGGACTGTTTCCAGAGCTCCTGCCATGCTTCGATACCTTTCTGGAATTCCTGTGCTGACTATTTACATGATTGCTTTTATGACTTGCTGGATCTATTCCACTGTGATTTTTCTAAAGGAATTGGAGTTTGTGAAGGGGAATAAACTGCAGGGAGCCAAATGTAGCTAGAACGCTGAATAGTGAGCAGGGACTGAGCTGGAAATGCCAAAAACTTGTGCATTTTCAGTGTGCACATTGGGACATTGAATCAGAACACTATGTTGACGTTCTGACTGTTGGAGAGTGATCTCATGGTTCAGAACCCCAATAATATTGAAGAAAATTATGATGTTGACTACAGTCCAGCCTTGAGGTACCTTGGAGTTTCTCTGCGGTAGATCACCGTTAGCTCTCAGTGTCATAGCTTCTTTTTAAATCCAAATCTCATCATCAGTGATGATCAATAATGTGATCGTTGGGTAATTTTGCCTCAGATTTTAATGTTTGAGGCCTATAACAAGATAATAAAGCAACCAAAATTAAACCAGCTCAGGTTATATGATTTTTATTTTGACTTCTTATTTTCTCCTGTGTGGCAAAAAACAACAACTTTACTGACCAAGTGGGCTTTTGTGAAGTCCTACACTTAAAGCACAAGCAAATTCAACAAATATCAGTTTAAAAACAGTTTCTTATTGTTCCAGTTATTTGATGCAAAAGCACTTTTTACTGCTCAGATCACTGCTAAAAACAAACCAAATTGGGCTCTTCTGTTATGAAAGAGTGTTTAGATATTAACAGAAGGAAACCATGACCGCCTTTGCCTGAGGATGGAGGTAGGGCTTCAGCTGCCTTACTGGTCACGCTGGGATTTGACTTACAGTTCAGACAAGAAGAAGCGTTACTTTCAAAAAATGTTGTGCTTTATAAAAAATTTGAAGGTTTCTAATTTCTTTGTATAAAGTGCTCTGCTACATGAAATAATGGTGCAACAATACAACTAGAGAATTGCTGCTTTAATTTATTAACTAATTTATCTCAAAGTTAAAATATTTCTAGCTTAGTAACCTTTTCCTTGACAACAGAAAGCAAAACCATTAAAATAGGAAGCACTGCTGCAACATTAAGAATAAACTATATGGTGGGCTTGTAATGTTTAGTCAGTTATTTTTATAGAGAAGCTGCCTGATGACTTTTCCATGAGAAAAAAACTCCATTAAAAGCTTAATTTATTATCCAATTTTCAAAAGCCTTTACAGAAAGCTCAATAAGATGGGAAATTAAGCAAAACTCAACCAGGGGTTGAAGATAAAAGTGAAAATGAAACGTTGTCTGAAGAAATGAGCCTTCCAGGCCTCTGTAGCTTACTTCTCGTTTGTTATTTTGAGGTACATCAACAAGAACTGGCATATACAATATATATATTCTGCTGTATGTAGCAAATTTTATCATAAATGTTAGCATTTCAATCTGTCTTTTTCAGATGAGTCGTTCATACTTTATTTAACATGGGGCAAGTTTGATATGGGATGAGTGCTACATCAGCTCTCTGTGCTGTAATTGATTGGCCTGTCCAGCTGTGGCTGGAGAAATTTTGGTCAGCCGCTTTTGGTAACACCTTTTTATAAACTGAATACAATTTGATATTCTCAAATAGTGTTTGCATAAATGCTAAAATGCCCATTTTCCTTTTTTTTTACCTGGTCAGGATTTTTTCAGAAGAGACCTAAACTTTATGCATGGTAGGATTTTTCAGGTCATGGTTGTTTTCTGTGTTTCAGGACCAACAGCCTTTTGCCAACGCTCACAATGTTCTGTCACGTTCACACTCCCGACCCAACATGCTGAACAAAGTGGAGCATGCCCAGCAGCGCTGGAGGAGGCAAGTCCAGGAGCAAAGGAAATCTGTGTTCGACCGCCATGTTGTACTTAGTTAAAATGTCCTGCGAGTTACGGGTGGAGGGGAAAAAAGATGAGAACAACCAAACAGAAGAAGACACTGATGAAGCTGTCAGTTTATATTGCTTCCACTCGTTAATGATTGGTGTGTGGTGCATTTGAGGTAAACATGGCTAAGAAATGTGGATCTGTCGAGCAGAAGTTACCGAGAACTGCAGGCAGCAAATGAGATTACAGGAAATGAATTTTTTGCATTTCAGTTGAACAGACATGAATAGTAGAGTTTTTCTCTTTGATTAAATGATTGAAGTTGAAATCCCATTTGTCCAAAATTGTCAAGTTCCTTAATTTTATAAGCTGAACTAGCTGAAACAGCCATTCGTAGTGGCTGGATAACCAGATCAGTCACTGTGTTTTCCATCCTACAACAGACACGAACACAACATTAACTACACTTTGTGTGAAATATGGCTTAATCTTTCTTTGAAAATGCATGTTTTGTAATAGGTCTTTTTATAAATATGTTCTTAATCCATCATTCCTGCCTTGATGCATTATTTCTGACCTGTGTGATATTCAGCATTTCATGCATTACATTAAGTAGTTCTTTGAACCTCTTTGCTGAAATCAACTAAATCTTTGTGATGTCAAAGTCATCATAGCTGTGCTTCTGATCCTTGTCTGTTAATGAACCTTTTAAAGTCAGTGCCCTCTTCAACTGCCTAACAAATGTATAGGCTTTTCTTTTTTTTACACTTTTTGTGCTTGGTCTAACATCAGTTTCATCTTCAGGGTCCTTGTTGTCTAACGCTGTGTGTGACAGCTCTGTTATTCTGAGATTAAAGAATTTTATTTTGTATATAGAGGCGTGTACTGTGAGCAGGGTAAGTTACTAACTTCTGGGAGACCCATGAAAGTGTCTTAACTATTGTATATGTGATACATTTAACTTTGAAATAAATTTATGTAAAATTTATGGCTCTTGTCTGCCTTGAATGTTAGTTTTGATTGTGTTCTTCATTGGCCTGAGCAGCCTTTTGCAAGTTCTGTAGTGTACCAGGTCCTGTTCAGATCAGGGATGCAGTTACATCGTCCAAAAAATGATGTCCTATAATGTTTTCTTCAGTTCTTGTTGGCAGACCGGTTCAGGGTGATAGGAGAAAGGAAGGATTTAGGAAAAGACCATGGCACTGAGACGAGAATCCGACTACACTTAGATTAAGCTGTTCTAACTTATGTTATGCACGAATAATTCATTAAAGCCAGCTGGTTATTACATGTTAATTTCTTACACGTCCTGACATATTTTTATGTATAAATTTCAAAGAATTCTAGATTGAGTAAAAAAAAACTAATTGAAGTTCATATCTGATGAACTTCACGAAGATATCACTGCCACCATCTTCTTTTCATTTTACTAAGTGATTCCCATACAGCTGCGTCATCGTTTCCTGTGCTCTCCACTTTTCTTTTTTCCCCTCAGTCATTGCATGCAGTTATTCGGAGAAAAAATTTTCCCTTAGAAAAAGGCAGTTTTCAGGCTGCACAGACAGAAAGCGGCACAGACACAGTTCAAGTATGGATCATTGACCACACACAGCGACAACACAGAGACAGAGGTAGGCTTCTTGTTTAACCTCCTTATGTGCTGTGAAAAGGGAATATTTAACGAAAATATCTATTTCTGAGCCAGTTGCGGCGCGAGATTCTGCATATTTATGTTGTGTTCATAACAAAAGAAAATAATATTGTTGCACATTTTAACCTTAGCGGTAATTAACAAGCGAGAGTTAAAATTCGTTTACAGATACCGACTTTGATCAAAGTTGGCTGACTGACTTGTGCAGTTTGATGGTGTTTGGCAGGAGAGGGGGGTTCAACTTTTTAGCTGCATTTGCATTACATGGCCTACAGGGGGCGCCTCAGAGCTTCGAACCTGATCCATGCAGAAATCAATAGCCTTTGCTTGCATCTGTGTTTATGTGTAACTTCCTGCCTCAGAAAAACCTCTGATCAATTTTATGTCTCTAAGGTCACGTTTTCCATTCGCTTGCCTTTATTGTGACTTTAAACCACACCTTTACTTTAAAGTGCAACCTTTTGTTTCTCAGTTTTTGTTCTCAGAGAGACAGCAGGTCCCCATAATGTCCCAGTCTGAATGGAATTTATTTTACAAGATGCATTTGTCTTCAAGGTCTCTGAGTTACTGGCTAAAGGATGTTGTGTCTGCTGGTGGCTGAGAAGCTACACTGCCATGAGATAAAGTAATGTCCTTGTGTTCTTTTGTTCTCCCAGGATTATTGTGAGATTGGAGCTTCAGCTATTCAGAGCATTTTGGAGACAGCAACACACTGCATACAGCTTTCAGACAATACATTATACTTTTCCATTTTCCATTATTAATAAAAAAAAAGACCTAATCTGTCAAATTGTTTGCAATAATGTGATTTGATGTCTTCGCTATCTTCAGATTTACACGGTTAATGTAAGATTACAGCTTTAAAAGCACTCATTCATCTTTGTCAACACATGCACATAAAGTGGTCAGTATTTTAGATTTTTTTCAAATTAGTCTCTGTGCTAAGTGATGACTGATGCATAGATGGATGAACTTGATAGCAGTTTTTCCCAGACAATGGAGGACAAAACAGGGTTGTGTGAATAGTCAAACAGCTTAGATTGCTGTCTCTAAACTACTACAGAACAACTATGGCAACATTTTTCGTCGGGCACATCCAGCCAGATATAAAAGAAAACAGGTGGCAGTCTTCCAACTCGCTACTCAGCAGAAGACACTTCCAGCTCATTTAAGGATGTCTTTACCTGACAAGCTGTCTTTTTCCTCAGTGCACCTCTCAGTGTTAACTCTTTAGCTTAAGAGCTGCCCCATGCCTGTTTCTGAAAGATAACTTTTCTATTGCACCAAATATCTTTTCTATGAAATATGAAGCTGATAATTGTGCAGTGACTGACTTTCCTCTGCTTTGTGGAATGTCCTGAGGCCAAATGAAAGGAATGGTTTTGGAGTGTAGGTGGCAGAAGTGTCATACAGCTGTGGAGTCATTTCTATACATTTCTGAGGGTTTGTGACTAATAATATGAGATAAGATGCATTCATTTTCTCACAAATGCAGATATAGTAGGTGTATCATAATATCAGAGTTTTGTGATCAGCCCAGAAACTTAGTTTGAGATAATTCATGTCAAGATTTTTGAGGGCTGGCTTCATTCTTTATGGCTGGAGGAATTTCAATTATGTGTGTGAGTCTATGCTTTGATGCTCTAATGTCATGCAAGAGGAGGATGTGGCTTTTAATGAGGAGTCCAGATGGTACTGCGATTAGTGGAACAATGAATTCCACAAGTTTTAGTCTGGGTTAAATTCTGGTATAACATCTCACAAAAACTAGTCAGTGCTTTTGTCTTTTTGTGCTCAGTCAGAGCGGATTTGAAGTGTTTTCAGGAAAGGCGATCTTTATGAGACCTTGAAAGGTTTCGACTTAGTCCCTGAGAAAGGCTTCCTGCTGACTTGATGCTACAAACCACAATCAAGGATGTCTGTGTTTTGTGACTTCCTCTTTCTTCCCGGACCTGTGGGATGATAAGACCCCCTCACCCCTCAAAACTCTCAAGTGACAGAAAGGAGCTAGTCTTATGGATGAGTTGTGCATGTAAAAATGTTACATGCAACAACGAAGAGATAACTAAATAACCTCGTTCGTAAAACAGTTAAAAACAGGTTGGAAGCAACTCATAAAACAGTCTCTAAGCCTGGTCGTGGCAACTCTGATTCAACATGATCATAAAAATAAAGCATTTTTTCATAAAGCATTTTGGAGATCTTATAAGAAAGTTTGTAATTAAGACAATCCACATACTTGTTTGTACAGTGCAGACATATTTTGTTTGTGTCCAAATGGTTTAATGTGTTCTGACCACTTGACCGCTGAGAAGCATACTGTAGACGTTTGGAATTCATGTGGCCCTCTCGTGTTGTCTGGTATCTTTTGAGGAAACGAATGAGCACTTAGTTCACAGAATGGTTCACAGTGAAAAGGTATCTTTCAGCGAATGCTCCAGAACCACAGCTAAGACAGAGCTAAGTGGTTTATTGGATTTAAGTCAACCCAGATATGGCATCATTACATTTGAAATGCGTATTTTTTTATTTTACCACTTACTTAAGTAATTATTGTTCAGTTTTGAACAGTGGCTCCCTCAAGTTTGTGGAACAGTAACTTAACTCTTTAACTTATAATATTAAAAAGACAAATTGTCATAGCCTTTTCTAGAGTTAACTTCTGAGCATCACTGGTGGGTTATTGCTAGGTTTATGCTTTTTTATTTTTTATTTTTTTGCACCAGTAAACATGCCCACAGGTTTGTCAGGGTACCTGACGTGCATCAATACGTCATTACAACAAAGTTAAACTACTGGACTGAAAGGGCTCAGTGTTATCAACATACACTTAATGACATTATTGTATTTCTATGGAATGTCAGTATTGGAGAGCAGGAAAAATCCACAGTAAAACACATTTACACGTGGAGTCTGATTTGTGAAGGCTAATCATTTATATGCTGTTTTTACAGAGTGTGTTGTCAGGCTAAAATTCTTTTTAAAAAATCACACTTTTTTTCCCCCCTGTCCAGACCAACACACCAGAAATACCAGCTGAAATCCCAATAACAGCACAGCATCCAAACAGTGTGGAAAAATGTTTTATTTTAAAAAAGGAGTTTCACAGAAAAACAGTAGTGTTTTTTTTAGGGACAAATCAAACACAAATCTCTTTACATGTCTTTAGTCAGACATTTGCACATGTAGAAGACAGGCTAAACTTTTTTGCAACTGTTTCACATACATCACAGACCTATGAAAGACATCTTTGTGTGTGTGAGGGGTGTTGTGTTGAGGATTTAAGCCTGACAATGTGCTGCAGTGCTGTCAGCCTGGTTTCATCCCATCATCAGCCCTGATCTCGTGAATATTCATCCACACTCCTTAGCCCAGCCGGACAATAAACAAGGCACAGAGTCTGAATGCCCGCCTGAGGAGGGTAGGCTTGGGAAGGGAGGGCAAAACCCAAAGAAAGTGGGGGGGCAAACAACTCGTTTCCATGGCAACAAGTCCTGCCTCTGTTCTCTGCAAGAAGGCTGTGAGAGGAGAGGGGAAGCTGGAATTTTTTCCCTCTATACTTTGTGTGTGTGTGTATATGCGTGTGTGTGTGTGTGTGTCAGTTTTGCTTGGAAAGACATGAGTCGGAGTTTATTGAGCAGGGCAGGTATCCGGCAGAGCCAGCCAAACTTTCTCAGTTCGTAGATGAACGGGATTTGTGCGTCGCAAAGGGATTAATAATCTGAAAATGTCAGCAGCCATGGATGTGAGGAGAAACTCGGAGGTAATAAGCCGCCTGCTTCTTTGAACCGTTATTGAGGAGATCGAGCAGGAAGTTTAACATCGCGGCTAGTCTCGCAAACAAGTTAACCTTAAAAGTTGTGTAAAGTGTTGTGGGGAATAAAGAGTCGCAAGGTGCGTAAAATTGTCGCCATATGACCATATTTGGTCATCGACGTGTTGAACGATGAAGTAAAGCTGAAACAGCAGAACGATTTTTTTCTTTCAGCTTGACTGAATGAAGAAAAATGTGCTCGAGCTTCTTGTGTCCTTGTCCTGTTGTAGTTTGGACTTCTGCTGAGATTGTTTGCACTCCAAAACAATACAATTTTAAATCTTCGTTGGGTAGTTTGTCTTAATCTAAAACAAGGTTGTCCATGTGCATCCATGCCATACCTGTGTTGTCCAGGTCACCAATTGCACGCGGGTGTAACAGTAACAAATAATATGTTGCCAACTTCCACATACTTTATATTCATATTGGTACGCGTTTATCTGCAACTTGCTTGGGTATTTATTTGTTTTAAAACTCATTGGTTAGTCGCAGGATCTGCCCAAAATGTATCGTAAAGAAGCACATAAATGACTGAAAGCATGTTTTTACTTTAAATATGACCCTCTTTGTCATCTTCGTTGGCATAATGATTTTTGTTGTGACTGTCTGCAACTGATATGGATTTTTTTAAATTCCCAACACATCTAATTAAATTTAAGTAAAAAAATATTGAAAAATTGTGTGGTCACTGAGGACTTTGTTTAAATACAGGGGCTTTGTGTCCATCTTCAATGTTCTGTGTCTTGAGTTGAGTTTTCTCAACAGATAACGAGTTTAATCCTTTTGATCTTAAATTATAATGCAGACCTTATGGCTGTGACTTGTTTTCTTAGCTCAACTTTTTCCTCCTTAAATCTTTACCATTGTGCAGGTCAAACAATGACCTTCTCCTGTTTCTGAACTGTCAACACAAAACTATTGAGAAAATTCTTCAATGCTTTCCATTCAGTTTAACAGCAGTGAGTCTGCTCTGTCACCAGATGCTTTTATGTTATTCCCTCAGCTTCACAATCAGTGTTTATTTCCCCTCCAGATATTGTTGTTGTCTTTGGACTAATACAATAGTAGCTCTGAGGGAACAGTTTTTCTCAACATGTTGTTCAAGGGATCTTCAGTTGTGGTTTGACTGATTTTGTTGCGTTTACTGGGCAAATCACACGATCATCGCCATTAACTTTGCCCTGAAGTTCAACTGATATCATCGACCACTGAGAGAAAGCTTCCTTTGAGAATGCATTTCCACATTTATTAGCCTAGCATGCAAACATTTGAGATGCACTTTCACATGGCTTAAAGTCACACACACAATTTCACACCTGTAATTCTGTTTCCAGGCAGTGCTGTTAGCTGCACAAGTAGAATCAGAATAGTACACACCTACTGTGAGAAGTATCTTTTACTTGAATTATTGATAACCATATTTGTGAACCGCTACATTTACTAGACTGCCCACATTTACTAAACTGTTTACTAAACTTAAGATGGATAAGGGTTGGACTTACTGGTTTATCACAACACCTCTATTTTTTCATTATTATTATCATATTGAAACACTAAAATGTTTAAATTGTGTCAGTAAAATTCACATGATTTATTTATTTATTTATGATAATAAAGATTTCTGTTAAATCCTGATATCATTATCATGAAATTATTTGGGGCCATGATAATCCTGTATTGAAATTGTGATGTCACTCAGCTGGAGTTTTTCCTCCCTGTTAAAAAGGAGTTGTTTTTTTCCTTTCCACTGTCACCTGCCACTGGACTAACACAGATCATATAAGAGATTTGTTATAAGTTGGTTATAAATGGTCTACAATAAATCATATTTAATTGGACTATAGAAAATGCCTTGAGATGACTTTGTTGTGAATTGGTACAATAAAAATAAAGCTTAATTTAATGTTGGATTTACATTAATTTAGTTTATGTTGGGCAATTTCCATTGCCGCGTTACAAGTTTAAGATGACAGAAGATAGCTTTTCTTACTTTCTTAGATTAAAGAAGGCAACTACAGTGTGATTGAACTTTAGTACACAACATAATAAACAACTTATAATCTCCCCCTGGATTGTAATGGTAATGGTTTCTTACATATTGCATGCTAAATTACCACAAGACGACATTACAGCATTTCTAGTAAGGTGACATGAAATGCTCTCCTTAATTCTTTCAGGGTGTCAGTTAATCCTGCTCAGATGCAAGCAGTTCACTGTCAGGTCTAAGGTTTGAACACAAATACTGCCAGCTGTGTTTCCGTCTATTAAACACTTGTCAGAACCTGTTGATACTCATAATGAATGGTGCAGGCTCTGCATTTAAAAAGCCTCTTTAGAAAGTAGACAGCCATCAAGCTATAATGAATTGCTAGTGGCTTTGTGTTGGAGCATGAATTTTCCTGCATCATTAATCACCACACATGACTTGCAAACACACTCTCTGTATCAGTAAACTTAAACAACTGAAGCTTAAATCTCTATGCTTCATATACATGATGGTTTCTGTCCTGAGATCATATGACCAGTAGTTAATGTTCTTTTTACAGATGAAATCCCAAGGACAGAGTAATGGTAGTGCCCACTCAGTTGTGTTTTCTTTTGTGGGATTTTTAATATGTTGGTGTTTGTTTAAAATGACTTAAACGTCTCCACAGTTACCTCATATTAGTATTTTGTTCTGCTACTACCTAAAACCATAGTTGAGTGTTAGGAAATGCTGCTTTTATGATCCACAGAAACCAATTTTACCTTTTGCTCAGGGTTTCTGACCAAAAACACAAGCAAACAAACAAAAAAACTTATGAAGTGAACATTCACATTGAAATGTTATTGGAAAAGTTGCCTTAATACCATACAAGCAATTTATGCTCATGTTTTTCCTTGTATGTGCAGAATTGTTGGAGGATAACACAAGCTGCAGCCTTCCAAACTCGAACCAAATAGTCTTGATACCTAAATCTAACCAAAAATCTAGTATGTACATTTAAATGCCCAGTAAAGTTGCTGACTAAGCCATTAAATTAGACTTCTGATTTTTTCCCAGTATACACACACAAGAGGGAATTAAAAACTATTGACTGAAGTATTGTCAACTTTACTAAAACATGTGATAAAATGCATCTAAATGCACGAACACAGTGCAAATTTTAATCCCAGCCATTTAATCTCCATCTGCTTGTCTTGAAATTTGGTTCACGTATTTTAAAAGCCTGGTTTTCACTGGAATAACTATTTTTTTGTATCATTTATGAATTTATTGACAGTTAAACAAACAAATAAATAACACACCTATATGGGAAACCACCAAAGTGTACTGCCAATGTTAGTTCATAGTTCTTACTTTGACCAGGAAAAGGGGTGCTACAAAACAATGAAAAGATCATAATGATTTCATTATGATCTAATTTTTTCCTTAAACTCTGGTAAAGAGCATGTTTTATGTCTTCAGAGAAGCCAGACTATGTGTCACAGGTCAGCTCCTTGACACAAATTCTAGCCCTCCTGCTGCAGCTCAGATGGACATAAGCCTGTTTTCCACATGCCTGCCTCTGCAGCTGTGCATGCTCATATCTGGGTTACACAGAAAGCTTTTTCCTCTTTTCCATGAAGAGAAAATGTGCCACGGTTACCGTTGAAAAAAAAAGATTCCAAGTATCGGTTCCACCTTCATGGTAAATTGAGCTACATTGTGGCTGCATGACAAATGCTGTGGAAGTGTAATTATATTATTATGGCTAGGTGCAACAGCTGCCAGTAGCACCAACCTTGGTGGTTTACATGGACACTGAAACTCAGAAACTGTTACAGCCTTAAACTGCTCTCTCTATACGAACGCGGTACAGATACATCAAAAAGAAATACTTGATTATCATTTTTTCCAACTGAAAGTGAATCTATGTGGACTGATTCTGCTGCAAGTTGAACATCATATTTGTTTGGAAGGATACTGAGGGAGCTCAACTCCCACGCCGCTGTGTTAACATGAGTCCCCTCAACAAGATCAAGTCTCTTGTTTGTCTGTTGGGGACAAAACTGGTCTTTCTGCAGTTCTAGAAACAATGCTGTGGATGAGTGTGTGGGCTGATGCGCTCGTGTCTGCCAGTAACTTGTGACGTCTGGAGAGAGTTTAGAATTTGCAGAAAGTATCTCTTTGCCTTTCCTCATTGCATTTTTGGCAGCCTGTACGTTCTGCTGTGGTTTTCAGAACCTTGAAGTCAGGTTGCTGAACAGCAGAAACAGACAACCAGGTCAACCAGGAAAGTAGGAGTAGGAGGAGACGGCAGCACAAGGCCCTGTTCATGAACGCTGGAGCATCTGCTGCTGCATGTTAATAAAAGTTTGTCCATCATGATGTAAACTTGAAATTGTTATATAAATTCATGATTTTCTATTACATCCTGAACTACTGCCAGGTGCTGATCGTGTGCAAATTTGTGAGTAGTTTTTGCTGAATGAGAACAAAGTTCTTGGCATTGACTTCAGGTGTTTCTGCCCCATTCTTTAATATTTTGAATGCAGCCGTGCTCTGATGGATAGGGCAAATATTAGCACATTCCTGCATGTGGCAGGCGGGAAGAACTGGGTATCAGATGATCTGTCAATGTGACAGGGCCAAGGACACGTGGATTCTCTTTAGAAGATATTTTACTGAATAGTCTCTCCCTCACACACATACACACACGCACACACACACAAACACTGATAAAAGACTCACTTTTTAACCATCTTTCCCTCTCAAGGACATACAAACACAAAGGGTCTTTTAATTCAGGACAAAGAGTCTAACGGAGACACCGTCATAGTTCCACATTTCATCAATATTCTCTTGTTGGTGAAGAGAATATACGTCATTGATATGTGTTTTATGTAATCACATTGTACTCGTGGACATTAACTTACCAAAACCAGGAACTATCCTGAAAAATGGTTCATTTTAAGATAAGGGAGTCAAATGCTGTAAGTTGACAGTTTGGGCTTTGTATTTCAGAGCAACTGAACCTTTTCATCTCTGTGCTGAGTTTGAAGTGCTGGCAGTAATGACTGCTACAAGTAAAGGGGTTTAGGAGTTGCTATTTTTAAAAAAAAGGTATGAAGTAAATCTGTCTAAAGCTGGATTTTTTCGGTTGAAAAACAATGAGGAAAACAGACAAGCTGCACCTGGGAAGTGTGGATGTGTGATTTAGGGAGTAAATATTAAATTAGTATCATGTCCTGCTGTGATGATGACATGCATAAAGACAGATTTTTTTTTTCATATTTTCTTACAAAAGTGAGGCTTAACAACTTCACTAAAACTTGGGTCATCTTTTCTGTATAAAAATCTATATTGAGTAATTAAAACTGCTCTAATCAGCAAGTCTTTTAAAACTGAATCAAATGGTTAAAGTTTTATGTCAGATCATGGTGATATATCATAGACATTGCAGCTTTACAGAACTTTGTGGTTTAGTTTTTCCAGCTGGTTACTAGTTTTGGTTCAGCCACAGTTGTTATCAGAGCTGTTCCCAGCTGTAACATCTTGCTCTAAAAACATGTAGAACAATATCTGCCCAGCAGACAGACACAGTCAGCAACCAGCTGTTAACCATTTAGTTGTCAAAGCTAAAATCCGGTTACACAAACTGCCTTAAGATTTCCTTAGTTTAGGTTAAAGATTCTTGGTTGCAAAAACACCTTTTAGTCTTTCTCTTAATGGAAACAAAAAGTATTTGAACTCCCCCTTCAGCAGTTAGACATCCGTTAGAAAACTTACCTGTGCATAAAAACAAAACAAACAAACAAACAAAAAAAAATATTTTTTGCGAGGAAATGCTTCTCATCCTTTGAACATTCCTCAGGATTATTCAACCTCTTCTTCTTCTTCATTCACTGAATGAGAATCTATAAATATAAAAATTTAAGACTGACTTGGCCTTGTGCTGTGTGAAGAAAGTCCACATCCTGACCCTATCTAGCCTGGTGCTCCCAGTGAACTCCAGTTCAACCTGTTCAAGGGAGCAACCAGCTCATCGCTTCCTACGACTCACCAAAAACAATGGCTCCTTGTTTAGCCTTTTTGACTTGTCCTTGTAGTTTGTTAACTTCTCATTTAATCTGTTTTTTAGCACAAACACATTAATTGTATTGCGCCACCCTGCAAGTAGTCAGTACTGGTTAGAGTTGGTTCCTCCAAACAGTCCTGCAATGGACTGGTGGCCTGTCCAGGATGTACCCTGACTCTTGCCTAATAGCAACTGGGATAGTCTCCATCCCTTCTATGACCCTGTATTGAATATAGAATAGAATAGGCAAGGCAAGGCAAATTTATTTGTATAGCACATTCCATGTACAAGACAATTCGAAGTGCTTTGCTAGAATAGAATTGGATAGACAGCGGGTATAGACAATAGATGGATGGATGGATGGATGGTCTACACAGGCTCTCCCCTTTCTTAGATAGCTAATGGTGCACTGCAGATTCAAAGCAAAGTTCCTCAGCCATCCCTTAAAATGGGTTTTGACAGAAAGACCTTAGCAACCAACTATAGGGGAAAAAGTAAGGTACTCTAACTGCATTTTAATCATAGTATTACATAGTTTATATTAAGAAAAAACTTGGCGAAAATGTATTTTAAAACTGTCCGATTAGTCAGATTTTACCCTGCCAGCTACCTGCCCCAGAAAAAACATGTTGGCAGTACTTCTGGAGTTACCACGGTTTACTTCTTGCTCTTTCACCTGCATACTCTACTTGGTACTAAATGGAGTTGTGCTGTAGCTTAAAGCAATATTATATTGTGTACTTTATGTGGTTGGTAAGTGACAGGGTGACTTCAGACAATATTAACCTCATACTCTCTTAGAAGGACAGAAAAGCAGTAGATGGAACAGAGAAACTTTCATTCATTCATTTTCTATACTGCTTAGTCCAATTCAGGATTGCAGGGAGCTGGAGCCTATCCCAGCAATTAGCAGGCGAGAGGCAGGGTACACCCGGGACAAGTCGCCAGAATATCGCAGCAGAACAACGTAATAAACTTGCATGTACCCAACAGGAGTAAAATTAATCTAAGGTGGGGATCAAGACTGGGTGTAAAGACGTAAAAAGCAAGAGAAGGTATGGCTTTAAACACTGCATGTAAGTAAATCAATATGAAAAAGGAATAAAACCTCCAAGCTAAAGTAAGCCATGTCCTGCAGGCTGGTGTTGACTGTTAGCTTGCCTTTGGCTCTGACATCTCCAGAGAAATGTTGTCTTGAATTTGGCTGAATGCACTTTAAAGGTACTCTGGAGCTTTCTTAGAAGTGCTTGTTTACAGCCAGTGATTTTTGTGTTGGGGAGATGGTATCAGAGCTCAGGAAGTCAGTTGGCTAACGCCTTGGTGTTTACACTGCAGAGTCCATCTTGGGCCTCTGTGACCCATTTCTGTGATTAGCTTCTTAAGTCCAAAGAGGAAAACAATGAATCTACATAAGCTTGATGATTTCATTTGATATTACATTTGTATTTTGGTCTGTTTTTATTTAACAACATCCAATTCAATCAGTGTTACCTTGCAAAACACGTGAATCATAGATGTAAACCAAAAAAGTTCTACTTTTTCACAAATGTCCTGTTAACTGGTGAGAAGGGCTTGCTCTGTATCGCTTGCATATTTTAAATAAATTGCTACATGTATACGAGTTCACTGTAAGGTTCTTCCATTGTGAACCCTACAAAACTATCTCCGTCAAAACACATTGAAGTTTCTCAATTTTTCTGAAGTACTCTGTGCCAATATGGTGCTTAAATTTATTCTGTGTAATGTTTCTGTGGTTAACAGAGAAGCTGCAGCACGGCAGGGTTGTCTGCCGCTCAGGACAACATCATTCTTTGTGTTTGATGAAAATAATGATGCATGCCGTGTCTCCGTAACACAGTCCATAGTTGCAGGAAATAGCTGACAGCAGGAATGCTCCTTCTCTCTCCTCGTCTCTTTTTAGGAATCGGCTCCACCACTGGTTGGCTGGCCTGGCTACTTCATACAACAACTTCCTGTAAACAAGCCATGCTGCCAAGCACCCTCCTACTCTCCACCTCTGATCTCTAGGGATCTCCATTTGACCCCATCATAGACCAGAACAATTGCTTTGAGCTTTTTTAAAAAGCTCACTTTTACATTTTCAGGAGCAATGGCCTCTAGTTTGAAGGGAGGACTAACTGCTAGTCTGATGTGAGATAAAGTCCAGGAAGTGTTTCCTGTGAGGAAGATGTCTTAATGTTGTTTATATGTTTTATCTGCTCTGCAGACCTGCATAGTATTAAAAAGAGGATGTTGTGCTGCTTGACAACAATTGACTTACAGCTGACAAGTAAAAGACTAAATTGTGTTTCTATTGCTTTAGCAGCTCTAATAGCGATTCATTCTGTTCCATGTTATCTTTGTGTAAGCAGCAAAGACACTTTTTAGGTTGAATATTTGTAGGCTGAACTGATATTTTACTGTGTAAGCTTATTGTACATGTGTCTGTATCACAAATGTGTTTAAAAATGTAACAACGGGTATTGTCCACCACTATGCATTTCCCTTCCTTCTAAGCATGACTTTTTGGCTCTTTTGTAGGTAAATTAACTAGATATTCTTAATCTATTTTTTAATTATTATTATTATTACTTATTTATAACAATAATTGTAACAATGCTAATTTTACAGGTCAAATAACAAGTGTTATAGTTACTTTTTCAAATAGAAAAAAAAGCCAGTTCATATTTCAGACCGTGTTGTGGTGGTTAAAGCCATTACCTCCCATAAAGAAGGTTGCTGGTTGAAACCTTGGCTGGGGCCTTTCTATGAGTTTTCATGTTGTCCCCATGCATGCATGGGCTCTCTTTGGGTACTCTGACTTCCTTCCAAAGTCCTTCCACAGAAAATGGACAGATGTATATATTTCAGATATTAGCTGAACTATCTGACTTTATTGCATGTCAGATATAGTAAGTGTTATACTGTGTTGGATTTCTTTCTCATTACCTGGGTTTCGGAGAAGCTCTCAAACGTCATTGTCAAAGTTCTTCCTGACTTTCATGTTAATCTGTGTCTGAGAGATGTAGACTTTAGGGTTGAGAGAGCTTGTGTCAAGTAAATCTAAAATCACTTTATAGTAATCTTTAAGCAAATCCACAATTCCCCATAACAACCCTGCTGTTGCAGCAATTTTGAGTTCACCAACTGTAATATGCCGAATGGGTGTACCTGTTCAGACAGTCTGAGCTCTGTGTTTGGTCCCTTGTCCTGGCTGTAGTTCAGAGGAATCTGGATCACCTGGTTTTTGATGAGATAATAGATTATAGCCTATGTTTATTGAAGCATTGGATTTATTGTTTTTCCACTGTATGTAACTCTATACTGTATATGATTAAATTTAATGTTTACCATACAAAATCAAGCTTTAAAGAAGTTTGTGTTTGGCTGACTTGAATGAAGCAAAGAAGCTTTTAATTTACTCTCACCATTGTTTTTGTTTGCCAGGTGAGTGGATGGTTTGCAGGCAAACATGACTGCCAACAAAAGTTCAAAAGCTGTGCCCCATGGAGGAGGCAGTAAAGCTCCGCGGGACATCCCTGACAGGTTAGTGACATCTTGGTCAGGAGGGGCACACTAACGTGCACTTCCAGTCACAAGGCATTGGTTTCAGAGTATCCATCCTGTCCTGTACTTATGAGCTCAGTCAATTTCAGACAAGTCTTTAGTAGATAGCCTTTGTTCATTCACTCCTGGGAAACGCAACCAATGATTGTCAATCAAAGCCTTTGCAAGTGTGATCCTGTTTCCTGGACGAGGGCCCCATTCAACCCTGAATTGTGAGTACTGAGCTTGTGTTAGCATGTTGAGAGCTGACTGAGTCCTGCTGGGAAAGGAAAACAAACACTGGAAATACTGTGTGACATATACAACACTGTAGACTTTTTGATCTTTTTAAAGCATAGATAAGTAAGAAAATATATTTTTGTTTTCACTGTCACACGACCTAGTTGTGGTCTGGTTGCTGATTTTGCTGATTTTGAAGATGATTGTTGGGAATGGAGCTGCTATTGATAAACTAATTTAAATAAGCTATTATTCTCCAGGGGAATGTTGATAATTTCTTCACTCATTCTCCGTGCTGATGAGGAAGTGGTGGTAAACACGCACATAGCAGCTGGTTTTGGCAAATGCCTGTTGTGAAAACTGGGTCTTGTGGAAATGGCAAGCCACTTAAATTTAAAGCAGAATTCAGATCTTTTGTTGCCCTTTTCATGAAGAAGTTTTATTTGCCGGTGAACGTCCATGTTTACAACAACACAGTAGCAGAAAGCTATTCGGCTATTCCTTTAGATAATAATTGTGCATTTAACCTGTGTCTCTTTTAATATAGTGAATTGCCATCTTAATAGAGTCCTAATGGAAACTTGCAGTGTTGGTGGGCTCATGTTACATATAGAACCATAAGATTTAAAGTTCATGAGACATAAAGCAAAGATTCCTTATTTTAACAGATGGAGGGGATTTATTTGTATTGGATAGAGCTACTCGAATGCATTCCTCCAAACTTTGAAATTAAGCAGGGTTTATCTTTGGGAGCAAATTGATCATATGCTGAAGTCCTTGGTCAATTCCTGCTCTGTGATCTTCTGCACAGAAATAATACAAAATATACCCTATACACAATCTTCTTCTGATGTTTTACTTGTAATAAAGTCACGCACCTAAGAGATTTCAATCTAGAGAGATGTTATGGCAACATACCGGCAGATTAGTGTTAAAGACTTTTATATATATGTCATACATTCAAGAAATGCACATTCCCAGCATTCACTGAACCTTCCAAAGCCCTTAAACATGCAGGATCAGAACTGTAAATAACAATTAAGATGTGACAAGCAACTGGTAGATGATAAAGTTTGCACATGTTGAACTACAGTAGTAATGGTGCTGGTTCTGTAAGCAGTAAGTTCTCTCTAGCCCGGTCAGTAACGGGAAGTGGCTTGTGGTTAGCATGCTCTGGAAGTCTGAGTGAAAGCCAAAAGCCAGGTTGTGACTGGCATTCAGCTTTTTGTACGTTACTGTACATGTGGCCAGCCCATCTGAAGCTGACAAAACTGGCCTTGGTTTTATGAGCATGATCCAGACCACTAAAAACCCCCAAGTTAAAAAAAAAAAAAAAAAGTGGGAAAAGAAAAAACTCAGCACATATTTTATATTTTTGTATAATTATGAGGTCTTTTTGTGGCAGTCCACATTTTGTTTTACAGCATTAGATGTAATCGTTGCTAAATTAGGCCATGTTTTGACTGAATGTTACCAAGTTAAAACTTAGAAAGAAATGTGAATAAAATCTGTCTGCAAGTCTTAAAAGATTTATTTCAAAGTTACTTCATTCAAACCAGCATTTCAGACTGAAGTCAGTGCAGAAGAAAAGGTATTTATTATGTTTGTATACAGAAAAGAAAAACACCTGCACAGTGTCTTGGAAACTCAGAAAGCAGAGTGTGACATAAATTTAAATATCTCATTCCAAATTTTATATCACACTTAATTTATATCACATTAGTAGAATCTTTGCTGTGCACCAGCAAAACGGTGTTCTCATCATACTGAAATACTGCAAACAGAAAATGTGTATTCCAGTTTATTCTGGTTTCTCTCAAAACTTTCACCTCAGAGAGAATGTTCTCTGTCAGGCTTCCTGCAGTAGTCACACTCACTGGCAGAAGTTAAGTTCTGAGTTTTGCCAGGAAGCCAGAAGAATTATAATTTTCCAGAAATCCTGATCCCTGCTTGAAGAGCTGCAACACCTGTTTACTGCTAATTCACAACATCAGTCTGCTCAAAAATAATTTTATTCATGAAACTAAGTCATGTTTGATTAATTGCACGTTTTAATTGAGAACAAATTTTGGGTATTTCCACTTGTTCCATTATATGTTACTACACATTTCAGAGGGAAATTTTTTATTGTTTTTTGCTCTACATTAACCTGGCAGCTGGAGCTCTCTTGTCTAATCTCATGGATGTTATGATTTTTAGTTCAGACAAGGTGATGAAAACACAGAGCACCAAGCACAAAGCAGAGAGTATTAACAACAGCCTTTATAAAACTAATGTGGCCGATGGCAAACAAACAAATGGTGGCTTACAAAATAGGAAACGAGCAAAGTTTAGCAACGACAGGAGCCCAGAACAAGGGAAAAACTAAATGTTACAGGAAACAAAACATATACACAAGGAAACACCAGAGAGGATGAAGGATATACAAACTTACAAGCAACAAAGGGACTGACTTTGGACTAAATTAACAGCATTAAATAACGAATAAGTCATAGGTGAGACCAGTGACGCCATGGCAGGCAGTAAAAAGGTGTGAAGGCTCATACTGATGAACATAAATGAACAGAGAGAAAATAAAACAAGAAGTATTTGAAAGGAGACCCACAAACACACACACTCACACACACACATAAACAAAACAATGAGCTTAAGGACAGAGGAGCAAGAACATGGAAGAAGTAGACTTATTAAAAGATCTATGACGTTCAAATTCTTCCAAGAACCTACATTGCTATGATGCATTTTGTCATTTTCTAAGTCAGTTGTCATTTAATTCCATCATAAAGTATATAATAGTACAGGCTTTAAAGAAGGTCAGATTTAGTTGACATGCATTTATAATGACAGCTTGAAAGCAAGAATGCCTCTAAGTTTGTACTCCTCGTGTTTCTTTCTTGCCTCCAAAGTTCCCACATCTCCGGTGGGATAAGCTTAGTTGTGAGGAGGTAAGAACAGGAACTGAAGATGTACAAACTGAGAATTAGCAAAGAAAAACTCAAACAAAAGCCTGCAACTGTGACAGCGAATTGGCATTTTACAAGAAAAACAACACGATAATCCGATAAAATGGTCAACAAACCCTTCAGAAAACTGGTGTCTACTTGCAGTTGTTTAACCTGGGTTCAATGAAAAGGAATTATCCGGTTAGTCCAACTAAAACTGGACTTCAACAACACATATTAAAGTGTTAGTCTGGTCAAAACAGCACAAAATCAAACTTATGTAATATGGTTGGGAGTGGAATTGTATCTGCTGATACCAAAGAAATAATCTAAAATACATAGCATTTAGGGCTGGGTGATTAATTGTATTCTAATCACAATTACGATCTGGGTTTTCAACGATCATAAAAATGAAATGGTCCAATTATTTTGCTTCTTCGCAGTTTACTCTTGTGCTGTTTTCAGCTGCAAATCGAGCGCCACTGGCATTGCAGCGCTGTGCGCTGCTGCAGACTCCTCCCAAAGTCCCAGTCGCTTTGGTTTTAATTCAACTCAATATGGAAACACCTCTCAAGTTATGGGCTGGACACACGGGAGGCAAAGTCGCTCCTTCTTTATTCATTTTCTATAGGCGTGCACACGGGGGCTTACGACGCGACACAAGGAAAATAAGGAAATAAGGGATTTAAGAAACTCATGAACACTTTGGACAAACGGTATCACTGCCATCTCGTCACTATTTTAATCGCGTGTCTCTCCCTGCCCTGTATGATGAGTGTCGTGAGGGTGTTGTGAAGGACGTGGCTACAGTCCAATGTTTCACCACCCATACGGACCTGTGGTCAAGCCGCACCATAGAGCTGTATATGACGCGGATTTCAACGTAAAACCGAAATGTCTCCAGTCTCATTTATTCCAGATCACACCAGGCAGAACATAGCTGCTGGTGGTCTGAGACAAACAATAGCTACTGGGACCTGGTGGAAAGAAACTAGTCTGTATTACCACAGACAACGCTACAAATGCCCCCCATGACTCTTTTTCTTTCTCTAATCGTGTTAGGTAATCAAGATCTCAATTTCAATCAAAATATTCGTGATTATCATTTTTCCCGTAATCGAGCAGCCCATGCATCGACCTGCAAAAGCAGTGAAGCTTACATTATGTGTATATTCATACAACTGAATTCCTGATAAAGCTGCTCTGTTTATTTTGGGTTTTTTTTTCTTGTCAGATGGCTTTTCACATAAGAAACTGGGATTAAAAAGCAGTTCATTAAGAGTCTGAGTCAGCTTTTAGTCACTTAAAGGTGCAGCGTTTAACAAAATCAAAGGTCAATGAAAGAAAAATATAATATATCATTAAAAATTATGTTTATATAGGCATCTATTTGATAGGTGCTAGAGCACTGTTGGGGATTAAGGGGCACATAGAAGAAGACATAATTTTGAAGTAGCTACCTGTAGTGCAGTTATCGCTGTACCTGAGGCCACTGGATCCACTCACATCTTAAACATATTTATATCTGTGATGGCCACTGTCCATTCATAAGTGTGCTTGGCATTTGAAGTGATTTCTATGCCCATCATTACCACTAGATATCAATAGTTATAAGTAATTCTCAAACACTCTACCATAATAGCATTTCCAGACTGTCACTTTGCTCGAATAAAATCCGGATTTTATAGCTGTTGCATCATTTAATAAAATCATTATTGAAATAATTCTAAGACAACATTTGGTCCGTGAATTCATAACACTTACATGCAGCAGGGCCTAAAGGAAATATTTGAATTACAAGCCAATTTGGTCTTAGCAAACGTACGAAAAGAATTTTGACTGTCAAATATTTTAGAATTTATGAACAGAAGTTAAAGATGTTTCAAAGTAAAATAAATAAATAAATATTTTAAGTCTTTTGAGTCATTGGTTGTTAAATGAGGGAGGTGTGGGCTTTATGTTTAGAGCAAGACGAATTCATAATTTACACACATGAATATGAACTCTCTGTTAACCCCTCCGAGTAGAGGGCAGCTGCCATGCCTGGAGAATAGATGGGTGCCTTGCTCAAGGGCACTTCAGTCAAAGATGAGAAAGATTGACTGTTTAATTTTTCACTCCCCTCACACCCACATTTTAACAGTGAAATAAACATGTGACTCTTCAGGTTCTAAGCCACTTCTCTAGCTTCTTTTCAAATGTTTGAACCACTTTGTTTTTAGTGCAGTCATAAGAATATGAATGTATTTATCACCAATGAATGCAAATGCTGCGATGGACTGGTGACCTGTCCAGGGTGTACCCTGCCTTCACCTGAAACACTGCTGGGATAGGCTCCAGC
>JBAMHW010000001.1:18064152-18098163 GCA_037177495.1 Rhadinocentrus ornatus | reverse complement strand
CTGCAGACGCGGCACCGATCCACTTGTCGATCTCCCGCTCCATCCTTCCCTCACTCGTGAACAAGACCCCGAGATACCTGAACTCACATGATGGCGTCCCAGATGAAAAAGTTGTATAGTGTGGTTTCTCAGCGTCGGGACACTGCTTAGCGATGACTGCAGAAAAGCACATAATAGATGTCACTGTGTCATGAAATGAGTCAAGAATGCGGATTTTTAAGGTTTAAGGTTTTAAAGTTATGTAATGTGTTGCAACAACACAACTTACCTTGTATAGTGTTATAAATGCACAAAATGATAGTAATAAACACTAAAATCATGTGTGCTTGCAAATAAATAAATACAGAAATGACTGCTGAATTACAGAAAGGAGTTTTACAGTGAATGATCCAGTGATTTGGAGGCCTAAATCTGGATGCTTTTCACTTGCGTTTTTACTATTTTAATTTGACTATACACCCTACATTTAATACAATTGTAAAGCTATACTACTGGACTGCCCTTTAAAAATATATTTATAGCTAATTTGAGGAACATCTGCAGATGTATCTTTTCATGTCGTCTCATTTTTCTTTCTTGTCCAGCCAACTGGGAAAGGACCTCGCCTTCCAGAGGTGTACTGTGTCATCAGCAGGCTGGGCTGCTTTGATTTGTTCTCCACTGTGAGTTCAGTCCTGTCCTCTAACCAAACATATTTGTATATTACACACACATGCACACATGCTCACAGAAAGTTAGCCAAAGCAATCTAGCTGTATGTGGTGCTGTACTTGTGGTTAACCGTCTGACAGCTGACAGAAATTACTTTAAACCATACCTCTGTTCAATGGAAGACCTGACATTAGTCTTTCTGATTTCCCAAGGTAATTGTTTCCTTCACTTTTGTCTAACTAGTGTTAAGACAGAGTCCCACAGTTTGACTTTTCCAGCCTTATCTGAAACTGAGTAAATTCAGATATTTAAAAAAAAACACAGAAGAACACAGAATATCTCAAAGTAACTGGATAATGTTGATGAGGCATTTACATGCTGTAGTTACAGTATGTAATTTGTGAATAACCTGTTTACTCCTCTCTCTTGTCTAGTTTTGCATCACATGATATATTTGGACCTTCGAGAACATTACAGCAAGAAACCTGGGATGAACAGGAAGCTATTTAATAGTTTTACTCATGTAAAAGGAGGAGCAGTGTTTGATTTCAGAAAGAATTAAGTGTGAGAGAAAAAGAAGGACAGTTGAAAGATTGAGTGAGGTGATATCATATGACCTCAGAAATGACCGATTCTCCCAATTAACTTTCCAAACAGGAGGCAGCTCAAATCAAAACAGCCCCATAGGCACACTGGGTGGAATTTTCCAATCATACGGGCATAGAAATAGATTTATTTGCTATTTTTCACAACAGAAAATGAATGTAAAGTTCCAGACAGCTGTTAGTACTGACAACAATATGTTTACATTATCTGTCCCCATTGTTAATAAGCTTGATGGCTGTTGATGGTTGAAACATGTGATCTATGTCCAGATCCTGGATGAGGTGGAGAGACGGAGAGGCATCTCTGCAGCGCTGGTCTATCCCTTTATGAGGAGTCTGATGGAGTCCCCCTTTCCTGCACCAGGGAAGATTATCAAAGTCAAGACCTTCCTGCCCGGAGCAGGGAATGAGGTCAGAGCTGCTGCCAAAGCAGAACACAGCTGCTTTCAGTAATTTAATTGCAACCATTAACCCAGATAATGTTCAGATACAGCTCTGCAGGAAATGTGCTTAGTAAATTTTTATTAGACTTACTGTTCTTTGTGGTCATTCAGGTCATTGAGCTGAGGCGGCCCACTGACTCCAGACTAGAACACGTGGACTTTGACAGTCTGTTCAAATGCCTCAGCGTACGGCAAGTGATACGAGTCTTTGCCTCGCTGCTGTTGGAGCGCAGAGTAATCTTTGTGGCTGATAAACTCAGGTGAGTTTTCACCACTCCCGGTCTACTAAGTCATGAAGGTTTCACTGAAGTTAATTATTATTTAATTATTATTAGCAGAAAAAGAGATCTGATTTTGCAATATAAAAACTTTCTTCAACTATTATGACAACTAACAGTGAATGTTTAGTATCCTCTTTTTATGTGTTCACTCTTTTGTAGTGTGAGTTGTTTCATTTTTTATTTTACTTCTTTCAACCCTCTGAACAAATTTTGGACCCGCTGATAAAAAGATAAAAAGTGATTGCAATTTAAACCTTATTTATTATAAATTTTTAAAAACAATAAAAAGATTAAACTCGAACTGGGCACTTTTTTTAGGGAAAATTGTTTTCCAGTCATTGTCGATACAGCATTTTGTCTGATTTCAATCAGGGATTTATGGGATATTATATAATGAATCATTTTTTCCAGTATTTGACTAGTTTTTTACCTCTTTTCTTACCAAAAAGCCATGTTGTTGTTATATGAGCATATTTTAATTTGCCATTGTTTAACTGAAATCAGCAAGACCTTCTGGATGGCATTATATGCTGCTCTATAACTTCTATATCAATCATTCAGTGTGCTTAATTCACCATGATCCCATCATGGATGCTGGTTTTGAGCTAAACCAGATGATCCCATTTGTCTTAGCCCGGATTACAAAGCATATGTGATTTTTATTTATTTATTTATATTTAAATAAAAGGAACGTTTTCAATTGTGAGACCATAGGGTAGTTTTATCTGCCCTGAACTCAGACAAGGTGTTCATGTTTCCAGATCTTGTTTCTTCTGAGTGAACTGTGTTCACTGACTGTGGATTTCCTGAGTGTTTCTGAGACCATGCAGTGATTTCCATTAAAGAATTGTTAATTTTTATGCAGCCTGTCTGTAATGCCTTAAAGCTGGCCAAAGATTTGCATGGAGATTTCTCTGGATGTTTTACTGTTTAACATTATTCTTTAATAACGCCACTGTTTATCATACACTCTCCTCTGATGTGGAAACTGTATAGACATCTTTACTTACTGAAAGACTCATGCTAAATCATGCAACAGAATTATTGAGAGTTAACATTACTAGTTGTGAAATAATCTGCCATGCATTCTTTTTGTTTTTTTCCTTTGTGTCTGGGCTATTTATAGTTCAATATTAGTATTTAGATTAATTAAATAACTTCCTACACACACACTTTACACAGTTCTGTGATGAACTAACACTCCTCATTCAGTTCAAGCTGCAGCACACTATGTTCTTAGAGATGATGTTAATGGTAAATTGATACAGTTAGTTTACAGGACTCCAATGGCTTTGGGTATTTTTTGGTTTCTTTAAAGTACAAGAAAACCCTGACAGTAAAGTTGTGTTACCCAGCCTACCCATTTAGACTAATCTAGGCTAGAATTGGACGAACGTTTCTACAAATAACTGTAATATAGCCTCACACTGCAGTTTTATAAGCTTAACAGATGCACTACGTGGAACAGTTTGGCTAAGATGGTTGATAACGCAACTGGTCAGTCGGTTGGAAGTATCAGAGGTAAAGTGGGTCACACTAGTGAGAGACACTGCCAGGGGAGAACAGGGTGGGGTCTGATAAGATGTGAAGAATCTCTGAGGACTCTGTGTCCCAGTCTGTCGTCTTCTTATAGAAAGAGAGGGGTGCTTTTAGAGCATTGGAGGCGAGGGTGGAGTGGGAGGACATTTTAGTAGAAAAGTAATCTCTCGACATATCAGAGCCCAGTTTAAACAAACATCAGTGGGGGCAGTGACTGTGAGGGGAAGGAATGCACTTCCTGTGTGTGCGACTCTGCCCTCTGTGATCTGTGGCTCAGCTGTCGCCGTTTGACTTATGATGCCACATTCACTCCCTATGTATAAGACCTCTCCATCTGTGTCCCTGGAGAATTTTTTGTCTTTGCTGCTCATTACCAGTGGCGATATAATCAAGGAATTATTGGAGAGGAATCAAGAATCAAGAAGAATACAATATTTTGACAATATCTTGCCCAAAAGCAACTATTCTGCAACTCCTTTATAATTTGCACATACAGCTATTGATATTGCTGCAGGAGTATGGCCTGATGTATAATAAAAATTTCCTAAATTTTGACGAGTTAATCTTATATAATTTTCCTCAGTAAATGACAAAGAGCAATTCTTTAACCCCATGTAAAATGTAAAAGACACCTAAATTTAAAATTCATATACACAGACTATTTAGGAGCAATATTGTCACAGTACTTTGTGAGATAGTCACGTTTGAACTGTTACGTTATATTTAATAAGTGAAAAACTCCACATTTGGAGGTCAGCGTTGTAAGAATGGAGCTACACACTTCTAAGATTCCAGTAAATATCTGAAATGACTTTGTTTATTTAGTCCCCAGAGGATGAAATCTGTTTACTATGAGATTGCTCATTATGGAATATGTGATGATTCACATATCTCGAGATGATTTTAAGTCACTTTTGTGATTTTTTCATTGCTCATATAACAGGATCATAATTTTAAAGCTAAATTTAGCCCCAGATGATTTCTAACTAAACTAAACTTTCCATCACAATTAGCAGCTGCTTAGCTTTTTATGCTAATTAAAAACTGCTAGCATGCTAACATGCTAAAACATAACAATGAACACAATAAACATCATTACTGTTAACATTATAGTGCAAGATTATGGAGTTGTTACAAATCTCTCTAAAGAAAACTGAAAAAACTGCAGTGAAGAAACAGTCTGTGGCTAATGCATGCTGTATGACACCATTATTCATGTAAACCTTTAGTTATATGTTTGTGTCCATGTGTATGGCAAATATACATACTGTACAGCATGTTTTGGTTTCATTTGAAGGCAGTGACAGGACCTACCTGTAGCATTATTGACTTCTATGATAAAAGAGCTTCTCCCTCAGGAGCTCTGGTACATAATACATTCCCTAAATACCTCAGCTGCAGTGGATGATGTATGTTTTTTTTCTTTTGAAATGTATATTCAATACATGCAAGAACAAGAGAGGAAAATCCATTTTAGGGAATGCTTACATTCACTGAACTCATGTAATATTACTCTGAAAGCTTTGTTGTTGTTTTTTTTTTCAGAGGTTGCTGCTTCCACATGAGTTTTCTATAAGCGATAATCTACCATCTGTTGCCTGTAATAACAAGTCTGATCTCTAATCAGATAAATTTATCATCAGCTATGTCACTCTGTAACTGCATAACTCGACTGACCTGTAGGTGCTGACTGAGTTTAGTGACTGATTTGGACTTGTGTAAACAATCCTGTCTGTTCCCAGCTACAGTTAACAATTAGCAGATTGTATGTGCAGGTCTGCGTTTATTTCTCAACACAGAGAGTACTCTGACAGTTAACTGTATTTCCGCATTTTAGATCTCAACGTCTTCACCTGATGTGACTATTGTTATACAATTTACAGCTATTGCAGTCTTTGTGCCAAGGAAAACTAAACATCAAACCCAGAATTTGTAATTGGCAGTTTAACAAGCACATCTCTTCCACTACTTAAAGAATAAGCAAAACAGGATGTTAATATTTCCTGCATCATTTTAATTGGATATATCTCCATTGAATTGTTTATGACTGTATTGTTACAAAAAGTGGGTGTCTAGGATAGTTATTTGGTGGCAGAGAAGTGGTGAGGAGGATTTAAAGAAATTTTAGAGGTCTATGTTTGAGATGCAAGATTAAAATGGAGGAGACTGCAGAGGGAAACTAAACAATGGCTTTTTTTCTCATAGTCATGGTGAATTAATCAAGCTCACTTGAACACACTTAGTCTCCCCTTGTGGTTACACTACATGACTAGAAGTACAAAATATGATGTATACAGAGTGTGTGGTGTCCTGCTATGTTTTTGTAACAATTCATTATACAGAAGTGAGAATGTAGATCACCAGCATGCTATGCAGCAAATGATCAAAGGTGAAACACAACTGAATTATTGGTGCTGTTGCAGGTTTGATAGCATTCTCATGTCATTTTATCCTTACATATTCTGCAAAACTGGCACAAAGCCAAAGTTATATTTTACAGCCCAACTGGTTTTCCATGTGATATTTAAATGTGAAGTAGAGCGAAAACAACTCACAGTAAACACTTGAAATGTTTACTCTTGAAAGAGTCAAGCAAGATGTGGATATTATCAGAAAACAGAGCTAGAGTCTTGGAACAAAGGGGATGAAGCATTCCGGTGGTGGATCAAATATTCAGAGGTTTTCATGAAAGTACCAATACATTATTGTGAAATGCTACTCTACAAAAAAAATTAAAATAAAATAAATAAAATGCTCCAGTGAAAGTGTCTCTAGAGTAAAACTTTGTAAGTATAATTTAAATTTTTTTTATTTTTTCATTACAATGTATTTTTTACATGACATCTACTAGCAGCTGGCAACACTGCGGAAGGCCTGTTGGAGTGTTCTACAAGACAAAACTGATGCAGAAAAATATTAAACAATAGATTATTCTAATATTTCTAAGTTAATAACCATTGCAGTTGGCCCTCCTGCAGTGCTTCAGTGTTGAACTCATAAAAAATCTCAGATATAAGATATAAAATGAGCACAGGATTCAGTTCAGCTTTTCTTACTATCTTTCCCCTTTTGTGGCAATACACTTGATTTGTTATTTCTCTCCATTTGAATGCAAAACTACATTAAAAAACACATTAGTTCAGATCATAGCCACTCACTGTCACAGTATTAAGGGGACCAGTGGTTTAACAGACCGTCAGTAACAGACATCCTGTGTTTTGGTTCAGCCAGAAAGTAGCTCAGCAGGGGCCCCCTGTTGAGCGTGGGTTCCTGGAGCAGTCACACTCTCTGCTCCCGCAGGCGCTCTGCTAATGGCTCTTACCAGAGTCATGGCCAGCTGATTTTTACATCAGTCTTATTCTAATGAATGTTAAAACTCACATGTAGAAGCTCAGATACTCATATAGTTCTCACTTCAAACTTCATAGTTCTGAGTTGAAACACAAACAGCTGCACATATTTCATTAGCTTTCAGGACAGCCTTAATCAAATTCAGGAATAATTGTGGTTTTAATAGGACAATGTATAGTGTTTCCATTGGGAGGGAATTTCTCATTGTACACTAGCTTCTGCTGTTAAAGTGAGAGCTGGTGGTTACAGATCCTTATGGACAGGAAGTAAGGGAAAACCATTTGGGGACTAAGGGAGCAAGCAGAGAACATTCTGCTAAAGGATAAAAATACACCATGTGCAGCTTTCTCTATAGGTCTACATGTGCTCTTTCAGGTGTTATTTTAACCCTAGAAAGACTGATGGTGAAGAATGACTGTCTTTGAGCGCAGATGTTGTCTGACAGTGTTCGTTAGGTTTGGTCTCTGTCTTCTTGTCCTTGTTTTCTGTGTGTGGAATCAGTTTCATCCTTGCTGGGATTGTCTGATCGACATAGTGCAGAGCTTTTAAGCATGTGCATTTTTCCAATACCCTCCTCTTTCACACTGACATGTTCTTCCACCTCCTCTGGGCTTCACAGACTAAGCCTCCTGGGGTATCTGCCAGTACAGGCGTACAAACATTAAACCAGACCTGGCAAAGCTATGAGAGCTAATATGTCAGGATGTCGTAGCAGCTCTGCAGAGACCTCTGATCTACAGAACCGAATTGTTTTTATTCTCTGTGTGTAGTATCATTCACTTTTAAATGTGCGATCAGTGTTAAACTAATTATAGAAATGCCTGAGATGCAAACTCTTTTACAATGGTTTGAAAAATATGCCTCTGTTGCGCAAACTTTGTTTCACCAGTAAGCCAATTAGCAGGTTACTAATGTATGAATCTGCCCAAGAGTCGGCTAAAAAAAATGGCCAAGTCTACATGATGAAACTGAAATAGATCCATAGCCACATGTGTATAATTGTTGGGCAGTGTGGCCAAATGACAATTCTCAGTCCAAACTGGCCTATTGGTGCGTAGGCTACCATCTAACTGTTGGAATTTGTCAGAATTTCAGTGTTTTCATTTGGAAAAATACATTTAAAAAATTATCCTTATGGCTCATTTATGATTTGGAAAATCTGAATAATGTTGCAAACGATTCTCTCTATATGGCTTCATAAAAAAGTAATAAGAGCTGCAGTAATAGAAGAGTTTTATGTCAGTTTGTCTCTTGTTTAATCATTTAAAAGTAATAATGGATTAGATTTCTATAGCGCTTTTCAAGACGCCCAAAGGGCTTTACATTGAATCCATTATTCATTCACTTCACATTCACCCATGGTGATGGTAAGCTACACGTGTAGCCACAGCTACCGTGGGTTGGACAGACTGACGGAAACATGCAGCCGATCCATGCCAATGGGCATACAATACTTTACAAACACTCAAAACATGTTGCTACAATATTTGTGTGTTCATATCATTTTTTTTAGGGTTTTAACCAACTTGCATTATTAGCTAGCCTGGTCAGTGAACTCAACAATTAGTTAATTCTACTAAAAAACACAGATCTTAAACCTAGCCAATTCTAACACTGCTGAACCAGTAGGGTTTTTCCAAAAGATTCTGTATTTGATTCATTCAAGACTGATGTTGTTTCACTGAAAAGCATTTCATTTTTGCTCCTGTTGGACCCCAAAAGCAAGCAAGTGTACAGTAAAGCTAACAACTCTGTATGTTAAAGTACGTTCATGTAATACTGCTTAATGAATGTAAAGAAATGTCATTATGCTGCTAGCACAGACTAAATTAGCCATATACAGTAGCTTTGCATGCTAGTACTTGCACAAGCTGATTAGCCTGCATGCCTAAAGTTTTTATCCCTTAAGGAATTTGAAGAACATTCAATGTTTCAATAGTATAGTTACCCCTAATGTCAAAACTCAACTAAATTGAAAACAAAAAACAGAAAAAACAAAACAAAAAACAAACATAAAGCCATTAAAAGAAAAAAGAGACATCTAAATACAAGAAGAAAACATCAGGAAACAGGACTTTTTGAATATTACAAAACTTGTGAGTTTCTGAATTTTATTTGTGTTCTTTCATGTTTTTCTTTTATAAAATTTTCTTTTGTGTGTTTTCTAAAACAATGTGGATTATGTGTAGTTAGCTTTTGTGGTAAATATATGTTTTCGTATATATTGACTTGATTTGAATTGAGCCCACTTTAGTGACAGTCCAACAGTCAACATAACCACCATAGAAGATAATGATGATCCAACCACATTACAGCTTTGCAACATTACCACATACAACTAGTTTATATTTTCATATTAATGAAAACTGAAAAGGATGTTTAAGTGAAGAAAAAAAATCTAAAATGTACCTGCACTGATAGTTTAATTTAAACTCTAGTGAAGATATTCATTTGTAAAATAAAATGTTTTTATACTTTTTGTTTGTTGTTTAAATTATTGCCAACCAGTAAATATGGAGCATTTGGGGGCCCTGACACATGCTTTTCTAAAGTTTTGGTCTGGATCTAGTGGGAATGTCCCTCTTTCTTTCCAAAGTTGAGTGGCAACCTCTGGTAGTGCAGTGTGTTTTCATTTTAAGTTCATGTTCTCCCAGGAGTGTGTGGTAAGAGAAAGAGTGTAATTGATCCTTTTGGTATCAGTGGTGTGCTGGACTTTGTGTAGCCTGTGGCGAAGGTTTTTCTGAGATCTGTGCCCAATCACTCCCTGTTGGAACTTGTCAAACTTAGAAGAGAGGATCTGTTAGGAATTATCAAGCACTCCTCAGGCAAATGGAAATCAGACTGGCCAAAGTGAAGCTGCAAGTGCTGCACGTTATAAATTAACTGCACGAGGCCTTAAAAAGTCTGAATGCTGTCGTTACTATAGCCTTTTGGGCTTTGCCAAATTCTGTTGTAATTCTGTTTTGCCTTGTCAAGAAAACACTTTTTTAATTTTGGTAAATTGACTCATGGAAAGTCAAGATGAAAAGGCATTTGGCAAACATGCAGCCTGTGGAAAAGGGAGAGGGAGGTACTTTTCTCAGCATGCCGATTATGCTACTGATTCTAGTTCTCTGTATGTTGCTCCAAATTGTAGCCAGTAAAGTTTCTCTGGGCTGAAAGTGAACGAGGTCACATAAAAGGCAGTAACTTCAATCTTCTCTCTGCTTGACGACAGAAAACATTCCTCATTAAAAGCGCATATATCTCAAACAGGCTACACTCGCATACAATGTTTGATCCCTGGTTTTGTTCCCGATCCATACTGATGTGTGTGTGCGTGTGTGTGTGTGTGAGAGAGAGATTGCAGCCACAGTTTATTTTCATTCTTTTTGTGTTCATCGACTGGACAGTATGTGGAAGACATAGAGGAGGAGGGTCAGCCACTGTCAACAAGCGTTGGATCGTGAGAAAGACAGGCTGCTCTTTGTGATCTTGATGTTAAACCACATCTGTCGAAGTTAAACCGAACTCCTGCTTTTCGATATTGTAACAAGCCATCACCTAAACTATAGCAACATGTCAGAGTCACAGTATGTCTGCATACAGAGTACAGTAATGTCACAATGAAGCATTTTACTGGAGTCAACCTTTGTCATTGTGGTTTGTAGTAGATGGTGTTTAACTCCTAGTGGGTGACGTGTAAGAGATCAAGGCTGTCATTTGTCTACAAGGAAGGATATAAAGTCCGTGTTCACGCTGTCTCCAGTCTGTTATTTTTTTTTCCAGTTTTGGCTTTTTCTGTTAACAGTTGTCCCAAGACCACTATCATTCCCTCATCCTATACCCTTCCATGTCTATTGTGTTTTCGGGTTGTTACTAAATTTCTTCTTTGTTTTTTACCGGTTGTTGCTATGGTTCTTCTTCTATGTTTTTGTTAGATCACGTTTGGTCACGTGAGATGTCCGGCTCGAGGACTAGATTGTAGATCAGTTGCAGGAGAGCTTCGTTATGTGTTTGTTGTTCTGTGATTAGATTATTGGAACACAACACACACAGTATGATTAAAACTGTTAAATGCCTCATTTCTTTATCTTCACAGGTGAGCCCTTAACCAGATAAAAAATCTCATGAGATTAAAAAAAATCCTTATGTGTGTACCAGGCTTAAGAAGGGTCTGTTGGTTCCTCATTTACCTCAGATGAGCTGCAGTAAGAACAAAGAGTCAAAGCATAGAGTGATGCTATGCCTCATAAAAAAAGACTTTATTTTCTGAAAAGAAGAGGATCAAACTGTCATTTAACCTTGGTAAAAAGCTAAGTGGATGGAAACTTGGACCCCAAAAATCTTCATACACAACTCAGTTTATAACTGTATAGTGATTGTTCAAGCATTTTGAGGAAAACTATTAAAAGGTTTACTTTGCAGAAGTCACTGATAGCAGTAGGACATATTGTTTAAGAAAATACTAAGAGAAAATGGCCTATTTTGAGTATTTTTGCTTCAATCCAGGGCTCTGGACTCTGCCCATTTTTGTAGTAGTGTGACTAAGTTTTTTTTGTGAACCAGCTTAACTTTGACATATGACCTTTGTTTTTTCTATTTAATATCCTATGAAACACTAGGGGGAGAGAGAATTAGTGTACGTCCACCAATTAGCCCGGACCAACCTTGAGCTTAGTGTTTTTATATTACATCTTAACTGCTTCACTTACAAGTGCTTTTGTAAATAATATGCAATTTATCATTAATGAACGTCAGTCAGCTGTTTTCTCATAAAGGAAGAGATTGAAATTCAGGGTTTCACTTATTTAGCCCCTGTGTACCAAAAAAACGGCCCAAATTTGTGTACATATTTGGTTTATAACCAAATAATATTTTAATGATAAAGGTAAAAAATGAAAAAAAAGTATTTCAATAAAGTCAATTCTTGCAGTAATCCTAATTGATTTTGTTGATGCTCTTAGTATTTTCAGTTTGGATTGCCAGCGTGATTAGTGGAAATACAAATTTTGCGTACCTTGTTTAACCTGATGTGGCCTCTGCAGAGTATTGTTGTATGAGTCTGAACATTATATATGTGTCTTTGTCTTTGACTCCCATCATCAGTACCCTGTCCAGCTGCATGCATGCAGTGGTGGCACTGCTCTACCCCTTCTCTTGGCAACACACCTTCATCCCCGTGCTGCCAGGGTCCATGTTGGACATCGTCTGCTGTCCCACTCCCTTCCTGGTGGGGCTGCTATCCAGCTCATTGCCTAAACTTAAAGAGCTGCCTGTGGAGGAGGTGTGTACAGCGTCTTCTGTCCTCCTTTGTTAGCAGTTTTTTAACCAGAGTCTAGAGTCTACATTTCAGCCGGTTTTATTCTAGATCCCTCTTTTGTTCTTATTCTCTGTCTGCTCTTGCTATTCTCTGATTAAAGTCTGTCTGTTTTAATAGTCAATCAGTGTGTACTGACTGATACGTTAAAACAATTCAAAGTAATCCCATTACTAACTATAGATTGTTACTGTGACTGTTTGACCTCCTCTGCCTCTAATCTCATTATGTGATTTATTCAATATGGAACCAGCCAACCAGTCAATTATTCTGACTTTTATGACATTAGTTCAAAATAATTTTTATGTAAATTAATTTTTTTGGGTCAGTTTTTGCCTCTTACAGAAACTGCAACAACATGCCTGTTCTAAACTCATCCATAACTAGAAACTGATTTTGGGTCACATAATGCAATTCATTTTAAAGTGATTTCATGGTTAAAAACAATTCACGTGCCAAAATAATGAATAAATTAATCAAGCAAATAACTGGTTGATTAAATAATGGATGATGGCCTATTACAAAACATTGTTCAGGACAAGTTGACATCCATCTCTGCTGCCTTGCGCTTTATCAATAGCCCATAAAATCATTTATCTTCTACATAACTATTGTGTGTAACCACAGACACAAAGATAGAGGATTTAATCAGTTTTAGGAAAGGCAGGCGTATAGAGTCACCAGCCAAACCTTTGCCCTCTTCCCAGTCCTGTCCAATGGATATTTAGTCAAAACAAGCCTAAAAAGCATGAACTTCAGCTTTTCTAAAGGAAACTTTTCAGATTGACAGGAGAAGTTGAAGAGAATGTGTAGATCATAGTTAACGATGACCTGTTAGCATCTGCTCTGTGTTTACATCCCTCTTCCTGCTGTTGACTGACTTCACAGGTTTTATATATAACTTTGCAGGCTTATTTGATTATTTATTTATTTTATGTAAATAGTTATTGAGTAGATAAAAAGTTGTGTCATAACTCATTCTCTCCTCTCCCCAGGCTTTAATGGTCGACCTGGGAACTGATCGCTTCATCCGACAGGTTGGTGCGCTTGCTTAAAGAACTTTTTTTTTTATCTTACACCAACACCATCGTCTTATCATGTAGCAATAATAAGACACTTCTGAATACTGCCAATCATACGTAACTGAAATAATAAATACTGAAGCTTTAAGTCCTGTGTGTATCCGGCTGGGATGAAGAAGGAGATTTAAGCTTAAGCTTAAAGTTGTAAAACATGTTGGTGTCTGTAAGACTGAGCCTTTGAACCTGATCCTGCAGTCACTGCTGTTCATTACTGATGCTTTCATTTGTGTATAGATGGATGACGAGGCCTCACTGTTGCCGCGGAAACTTCAAGCTGCTCTTGAGCAAGCGCTAGAGCAGAGGAATGATATCATCAACCAGGACTCTGACAGCGAGTCAGATGAAGGTGATTAAGTGACAGATCATCTCTCTCTATCATGACTCTCCCGGTTAATTAGAGCAACAGTGTGTGCAGTGCTGGGAGAGAAAAACTTCTGTACAGACTTTTCATGACTTTTTGATTAAAATGGACTGATGTCAGAGGTGAGATCACACTGATGACGATGACAGTAGGCATTATGACCTGACTGGTGGAAAGTTTGCTATTATGTTAAACATTCATGTTGAAACTTATATCAAGTTTTTAGTTCTAAAATGTTACAGCACAAATGGTTGTTAATAATTGAATTGTCTGAAACTTTCGATTAACTTTTGTCATTTTATATCATCAATATTTTAAGAAACAGAAAGATGTTATATTATGACTATATATGATAGGACTATGTTACACACAGCCTGGATGCAACAAGTAAAAAGTACTTAAGACAGTAGTTTATGAAAGATGAAGATTTGTTGTTTTGGGGAGAAAACCGTGTAATGCCATTCATTTGTCAGTTAAACATTTAGGAATAACTGTTTAAAGGTTAATTGTTATCTGACCAGGTTTTGTGGATGTTCAAGAACAAGTAGAAAAGAAGACAAGTTTCCTCAGCAGTGATTGGTCTCTTCTTTTTGATGTCTACAGAATATAACTCCTTGAACAGCCTGGTGTCAGAGGCTTTCATCCGCTTCTTCCTAGAGACTATTGGACACTACTCCCTGTTGATCACTCAGAACGAACGCGGAGAGCGTGTTTTCCAAAGAGAGGCTTTCCGCAAGTCTGTGGCATCGAAGAGCATCCGTCGTTTCCTGGGAGTCTTCATGGAGTCTCAGATGTTTGCAGGATTCATTCAAGATCGGGAGCTGAGGAAAACACGGGCTAAAGGTACATTGATATTGACTGATTATTAATGTCTCTTCTTACTTAAAATATTCTTTAAGGAAGGGCGTCTCTCGGGAGTTTTATCCCCTGCACTCTGAGCACTGTACAGAAGAAAGTATTGCACTTCTACTGACCTCTAGTGGCTGAGAGTTTTCACCAGCATGTTTTCTCTCCACATCACTGAAATCTTCCTGGCAGGCAAAGAGCTTGTCACTTCCTGGAATACTGAGATATGTCATGACCCTAAATCTTCATCGCTGTTGTCCCATTGGCAGGGCTATTTGAACAGAGGGTGGATCAGTACCTGGAGGAGCTGCCAGACACAGAGCAGAGTGGAGTTAACAAGTTCCTGAAAGGCCTTGGTGAGTTTTATAACCAGTTTAAAAATTGAGCTGCATAAACAGAAGTTTGAAATACCCCTTCTGTAACTTTTTTTTTTTTTTGTAGTTTTACAAAACTACAAATACTTCAGCTTCTTTACTCTGATTTTTACTCATCACTGTCCAAAATGACAGAAATCATAGAGCAATTGTTGTAAATTTGTTAAAAAATTTGTAAATACTAAAGTCAAAAAGCTGTTTTGATATTGTTACTCCAGTTAGCTCTCTGGGCTTCATGTGGTTAAATGCTGATGTAAAAGGCTGTTTTCCACTGTAATGTGGACCCATATAAAAAAATCTAACCGACTGCACACACACTTGGCATGAACCTTTCAGTAAAATAGTCCATATCTTCTGGGAGAAAAACAATGTTACCCAAAAAGTCATAATTCAAAGTGGAGGATTCTGTGTCTTTGAGCATTTCTGGAAATATTCTTTTAAGATTTGATCAGTAAGTCACATACATTAGCATATATTTAGATTTCTACAAAGACAAATCTGCCTTAAAAGAGAATTGTGGCTCATTTCAACTTTGCATATTTCCCATCAATATGGTTCAAAGCATCAAACTAGCTGCACTCTCAGATTTTATGGTGGAGTTTCAGGAAAAGTAATTCAGTGTGCAGACTGTGTTTATTAAAGCGTTTAATGTGTTTGTTGTTTATTTCACCTGTTTCCAGGAAGTAAAATGAAGTTTCTCCACAAAAAGAACTGAGGGAGGGGGGGACTGAAGGCCCACACATCTCTGCTTCAAAAGGACTCAGATTTTTGTCTTTTCTTGATTATTTTTAAAACAACAATATGTACATATTATTTCACTGTAAGCTGTGATGCTCTTCGGTGTATGTTTATAGTACCTTATGAGGCAGTGATAGTGGGACGGTACACAGCGAGTGAGTTGTAGAGTAACCACTGATGTCCAAGTGTGTTTGTGTTAACAGAGTATATGAGTATATGTGACTTGACATGGACATAAATGTACAGTTCATATGTTTTCATTCTGTATTATTTTACAACAGTGTTGTCCTCTGTTTAAGGAGTGTATTCAAAAACTGTACATGAAACAAGATAATGAAAACAAAATCATTTTACTATTCAGTCTTTGGCATTTTTTATTAAATATAGCCTTTTAAGTGCTTTCTATGCATGTGTGTCTTATTTTCTAATATTATTAATTTCCTTTTTTAATTTTTTTTTATTGTTGTCTCACAAATACAGAGCCTGAAGCTAGCACATATCACCTTTTGTAATGTAATTTACATACTGCTAGATGACATTTTTTTTTTCTTTTTAAACTAACATCTTCATGACAACTTTCCTTTAAGCTTGGCATTAAAGGATGGTAAGATCCCGAAGGTGTTGCAGTCTAGCACCAGCTACCACATGCTGCCAGTAACCTAATTACGTCTGTGCACATCACTCTGGTGGCTGTCACTGCCATGCTGTTATTAGCTCTCCTTACTGGGAGGCTCACTGTGGGTGCCAGGTGCCATGTTATTGTCCCTCTGCCTGCATCCTTCATGACAGTTAAGAGTAATCATGTGTTTTATGATAAAGCTGCACAACTAGCTGTTCAGTAAAAGTACAAAATACCACAACTGTACCCTTAATTGTACTAATTGTGTGAGGTGTGGCATTGACATATCCAACAGAGGTTGAGTCAAGTCAAACAATAAGATAATGGTTTATTGTCCACTTGCATGGAAAATTGCACTGAAGTACTAAATCAACAATCATTATAGACAAGACTGCAGTCATACAAAACAAAACCATCTATAAATATCCATCAAAATTTTTGAAAAAAAAACCCCACCTTTAAAAATGCATACCCATCAGAATCCATTAGAGTTTACAGATAGAAAACCAGCACAATGCTGCGGTTTGAGAGTGTGGAATGAATTAATGTTTATAATTATTCCTCCGGCAGAAAGACACCCTGAATCGTCTACCTAGTGGACATTGTTGACAGTTGTGACTAACCTGTGGTCTTGCTATAGTGACAGTTGTCTATAGTTACACTTGATTCACACTTGACTTGAAGTGTGGATACTGTATGTGCCATCAGTGTTCTTGGGATAGCTGAAAGGATGGTATTATAGGTGGGGGAGAGGTGATGTCTCCTCCTCTGTTAATTGAAAGTTTCTCTACTTTGACATAAATGGCCTCTTTCACTCCTAACTCAAACAACCTGTCTTCTCTGTGTTGATATTGAGACTTTACTTGAAATATGTTAAAATATCAGAGTATACAAGACATTCAGCTCATTTATCACAAATAAAAACGGCGGTGTAGTTTTTATTTGTGTAATTCTCACATTGTGGATTTGTTGTTTTTACCAGGTTTGAATGCTTTCTATAATGCAGTCCAACGTCACCCTTTCTACTGTTCTTTACAAAGTGGTGGTCTCAAGCAAATGAAGAAGAAAAAGAAGAAGTAGAAAAAGAAGAAAAAAACAACAACCAATATCTCCCTCTTTTACTCTAGCCAAGTGATATTGCCAAGTTAGTGCCACACTAAAGCTTTGAGAGACGTCAGAAGTGTTGCACGAGAAAATCTCACGATTAACTGCGAGACTTTGAGTCTAAAATTTTGTCCGGGCCAAAGAGCGACATCCGATGGGGGGCATCGACATTCAGGAGATTCTCGGGTCAAGGTAACAAAAAAAACAACAAAAAAAACTCCCGCTTTGTGCAGCCACTTAACTGCAGCACACACACAGCATGACTGACAGGCAGAGAGGAGCTTGAGTTTCTCGGCAGGCAGCCTCGTTTCTTGTGGACCGACAACAACACTCTGACATCCCTACGCACGCACACTCACTCATGCTTGGCTGACAGGATGTTTTGCATGAGCTGTGCGCTTCATGAGTGGAATTAATTTGTACACAGATACAGTTTCTTGATGCTCGGTATACGCAAAACTATCCGCGTGCTGACTGTGTGTTTGCAGGCTGGGATGTTGTGTTGTGGATGGCTCCGTGATGCCATGATAGGGGCGTAATCTCATGCGCACTTTCTAAAAAATAATATCAGGCTCAGTGATGCGCTGGAGATGAGGCTGCTGATGCAGAGGCAGGCTGTGGATGCGGGGGCTGATACCCTGCCATCTATCTGACATGTTGGTTATTAATCGGGAAGGCTTTAATAAAGTGCTGTCAAAGTGACACATCCATGAAGAGATGGAACAGGTAGCCAAACGTGTAACCTAGCAGATGGAAAATCACTGGAAATCCCCAGCTCCAAAAGCTTCAGAGTAAATAATATCTTACAAAATTACTTAGATTTTTTTGTACTTAATGCTACTTTTCTCTTGAATTTAGACACATGTTTTAGTGTGTTTATACTAATGCAATTAACACTAAATACACAGTTACGTGTGTGTTTATATACTCAAAATTTAAATAATGAAATTATTAGATGGTCATCAGTAGGTTGGTTTGGGTTTATTATGAATTCAGAGTTCCTCTTTTTGTCTTTCTTTCCTTCTTTGTTTCCTCTCTTTTGTATATATATATATATATATATATATATATATAAAAATATATATATATATATATACACACACACACATTTTTTTATTGTTATTTATTATTTTTTTTCGATTATTCTTAGTTTTTGCTTATTTAAATAGAAATGTTCGGTCTGATTTATAAAAACAAGCCAACTTGATATGTTTAAAATTAGATTAAGTGTTACATAATGTGTATTCCCTATAGAGCTTTTGAGCCTTCTTGCTGTGCGACTGAATGTTGTTTCAAAGAATAGAATAGAATAGTTTTCGTGTCATTGTAACGTTTACAGTGATATTTAAAGTGAAAAAAAGATGAAATCATATTAATAAATAACACATAAGTATCCAGTACATTCTCTAAAATATTTCTAAAAACCTTTTACATTCTTTCAGCAACATTTTTGAAAAACAAAAAAACAAGTCAATTTCAACTTTATATATAATGATAAAAAACATCCTTTAGTTTCATTAACATACATGTTTATATAAAATGCTTTCAAAATCTTTAATTAAAAACCACTTTTGTCCAACTTATTGATCAGCCTTTGATTTCACTACTGTTAGAGAACATATCTCATCTTTAAAGAGTCTTAAATTTACAGGTGAATAGAGGATACAGCCTCTTCAGTTCTACAATAGTAGCACCACCCTATGCTACATAACATTTGATTTAACTAACAAACTGCATTCAAAATATTTAGATTTATATTTTAAACAAATTTTAAAGTCTAAATAATTAACGTAAAAACTTAAAGCTGCATTGATAGTCTTAAGTTTGTATAGTAATAATTTATTAATAGAGAATTACAAGTGTAGATAATATTAGTTACCTCTGCAATTTAGCAGATAACAGATCATTTACATTGACCATTCAGTGTTCCATGTAAAATCACAGAGTTTTCTGTTCAATAAATATCAAACCTACTATATATTACTTATGGTACCATGCAGCATATGTGTGGGTATCACGTAAAATGTAATTTTTACAACTTATTTAGCTAACAGTTTTATAGTTTCTTGGACATACCCACTATGTCACCCACTGGTTCGGATGACTTTTCAACCTTTAAAATTTACATTTTCTTTTATCACCTATGTGTTTTTTTTTTTATAGGCCAGAGGTGGTCATCTTTAAAAAGACTATGGGGTGATATCTGATGGTGAATTCCATTTAAACCTGTAGAAGAGGAATGAATTATTCCCAGTAGGAAAATAAACTGGAAGGCACCATACTCAACTTTTGTTATTTGCTAATAGCTAGCTTGATCAGTAAGTAAATGCTACTTTTTAAAACTTATTTTATTTTTATTTTTTTGCCATGCAACAGAAAGTGATCGTCTTGCAGTTTTTTCATCTTCATTGAATTCTTGAAACTCAGGGTCAGGAATACTGTGGGCTTATGTTTGCATTTGTACAGGTGTAGTTTTTGCACCCTGCACAAAATACAACATTTAAAGCAAAGAAAGTTGCATAGAAAGACCAAATATTAGTTACAGTAGTAAGTAAGTTAGTAAATACAGCTGCACACTGCATCAGAAACTACTGTATTTTAACATGAAGAGCATCACAAATAAACAGAAAAATAAATAAACAGATAAACATACAAAAATTGGTAACGGAACTTCAAATTTCTGTATTTTTGTCTCATTTAATATGTTTAGTCGGTCAGTAAATTCTCAAATGCACATTTTAAATATTTTTATAATGTACATTGACTTGTTAATTTGCTAGTTGCTTGTTAACTGTGACATTTACTGGGTAGCTAACTCAACTCTGTTGCCATAATATTAGGGGAAACTAACTTTTGTTGTGCGTTGCACACATTCTACTTAATTCTAATATTGCAATTTCTAGAGCAATGAAACAGGATTTTTTTTTAGGGATTTTTAAGTTCAATAAGCTATAAAACAAACCATAAATACAGTTAGCTGACAACCAAATGGACAAAGCTAACAGCACATTTGTGTAAAATGTTTAGCCTAATCTTCTAAAAAGTGACCACAGCAATATGATCATGAATTAAAACAAAATGCACATGAATCAAGTTCACAGGTTAATAAATCATATGTCACACATGTCACACCTGTCTGCTTTTTTGAGCATTTTCTACCCGAAATATATAAAATACCCCTATAAATTTAAAGATGTGAATTATCAGCCTAATCAGTTAAACCACCGCTTCATCACCTCCTGGATCTGACTAATCAATAGGTTACAATATGGACTCAAAAGGCATACTCAGATCAGGTGTTCAGAAACCACAGGAGAACCAGGTTTGTTATAAGGCTGAAGACAAAGCAACAAGACGATCAAGCAAAGACAGGAAGTAAGTGGGGAACTTATATATACACACACACCTAAAGGATACTGTAAGGCACGGGTGAAACACATTAGGGCAGGCCAGGCAATCAGAGGTGCAGAAGAGGAGGAGCCAAGTTTTTATGCTGAAAATATGAGTTTAGCTGAGTACCTAAATATAGTAAATGTTCTGGTTCCTCCATAAATATTTTTCTTTCTTGATGCTATAGGCTTATTTCAAGAAGGTGAAGCCAGAATTTTATCAGGCTCAAATGGCAAATGAATGGTTCAAAGGGTATTAGACATCGTCTTCACGCATGGCTCAGCCACCACAGAATTCACATGTTAACTACAGGATGTCCTGAAGAAGACTTTACTTGTTGGTCCAAGTCCTTTCATCATTAACACAACATCTCTGCAAAAGAAGTTAAGGCTACTCTGGACAAACTTGACTTTCTTACATGACAGAATTTTTTTAAAGTTTTCTCTTTTTTTTCATTTTGGTAAACATATGAAAGTAATGTGTCTCTTGTCGATGCAGAGTGGAGGACCAAGTTGGTTTAGGGGAGAAGAAGCTAAACAACAGAATATCTTCAGAATGGTTAAAGATAATCCTGCCTTCTCTGTGACCTTATCACCTCAGTGTTAATAGATGTTAAGAAGAAGGTGCTTTCAAGGGAGAGATCACAGCTCAGATTTCTATTATTGTCACATCTCTTGAGATAACAGGCGTATCTGGTGCCAGCTTAACAGAGCAGTGAAGCTGGCGGGAGGTTTCAGTGTGAACGATAAATGCTGTGATGGTGCAGAGACAAAGTGCACAGGTTGAAAATACTACAGAGCTGAGCAGGGTGTACTACAACTGACTAATTGTGTTTCAAATTGGGTCTTTGAGTGCACAATGGGGAATGGGATTCCTCTGAGCGCTCCACTAAAGCATCCAAGGATGAGAAAGTTGTCGGATTTGTAGGTCAGGCTGATGGGGTTGTTGTTAGGCAGACTTGCTCATAAGTCAGATGTCACTTTGGTTTAATTCTGGACTGTATTTCATGGTGATAAGTTTTGATTAGCCAACATTGCTTTGTCCCCCGATTTCCTTTTTTAGCTCATATATTATAAAATTCTTAAAGAGAAATAGTACATATTCACAGGGTACTAAATATTCCCTCTCTTAGTCTCCATTTTTCCTCTGAACAGTGAACTTTTAATTATTGTCACCCTGTTCTGCACGTGTTGTTAAAAATATAACTGATTTCACAGTTTTAGAAGTGGCTGCAAGAGTGTGTCCTAGTCCCATCTGGAGCTTATCCAAGCCTGACCCGGTTTTGGTGTTCTACGTTAGAGTGTAGCTCCTCTGGGATCTGTCCCCTCCACATGCTGACAAAGGGAAGAAGGCCACAGCTCACTCATCTTAGCCCAGCCCAACATAGCCTGACACAACCAGAGCTTAACATCAGCTCATCCTGCCTCACGCTGCCTGCTCTAATGAAACTAAAGGTGCATTTGTTACTCTTTCACACTCCTTCCACATTGTAGGTCTTTCTTTTTTTCCTCCATTTTGGAGAGTGTTTCCAGGGATATTTTGCCCTACAAAAAATAATTATGTTATCTCCCTAATTCCCAATTATTATGCACAGGCTTATTTAAGAAAAAAAGGATTAGATTTTCTCTCGTCTTTGGTGGCAGCGCTAGCGAGCAGAGAATGAATTTGAACATGACACTCCTCTCCTCCTCTGCAGTGATGGGTCCTACACTTGGATGAACTGGGGGAGGAGAGAGCTCAGTGAGGCTGTCATGTAAGCCGTCTCCTCTGGGGCCACCTTTTGGTGCGTACTGCTTCCTGCTTTAGGTAGAAGCCTCAGTGTTTTTGCTGCTGAGGCAATAGACTGCCTTTTCTCCTCTCTGCTCCCTCCAGCTAAGCAGGCAGCACGTCATCTCTCAACGCACTGAAATGGACAAGGTAAGATGTGTCTTTAGCATTCTTTACTGTCTTCAATTAAACTTTCTTTTATGATGCAGCAGGCGGTTGCTTTGATCGGTGCAGCATTTTCTAAATTTGCACTGCTAGTCCTTCTGTAATAAATCAGTGTGCTTTCTATGCTCGCTTTGCCCCTTTCTCACCTAATCATTCATGTTTAAGACAGAGGACAGGTTTTTTTTTTAGTGGCTTTGGTCCCAGGTGATGTTGTTTGCTAGTCTAACAAAATTAAATAGGCTGTGCTGTCCATCAGCTTTAATGCTATTTATTTCGCTCATATCAGAAATAGGTGACGTAAACTCAAGAGGATAAAAGGGCTTTTGAATGTTTTTAATGACACTTTCAAAATAATAATTTTTTATGTGTTCTGTAGTAGGTTCTGAGCCTGAGCTGAACTAAAGTCACTGATGCAGCTACTTTTATGTGTAATGTATTTTTTAAATTGGTTTTGTTAAGAAAATTTTTATTGATGTTGATGTATTAAATCTATTACAACTAGTGCTTTTGCATGGGTTTAGGTTCATCCCCCCAAAATCCTCAGTGATAATCCACTGAAAGTCTTAAAGCATGATGGTATTATAACAACTATTTGAAGTGTGATTTAGCCCAAAGTAAAGCAGCAACACTTTTTTTTTTTACATCTGTCTCTTTATCTTTTCATCACCTACTGTCATATGTGTGATTGTCTTCACTCTATATTTTAAACAGAAGTAAAAAAAAATCTTTCTTCTTCTTTTTTCAGATCTGCTCAGAGTGCACAGAGCCAACACTTGCACAGAGTCTGTGTACGCTGTGCAACAAGTGGTTGTGTTACCAGTGCACAGATGTGCACCAGCATCAGAGAGCCCCCACTGCTTCTCAGTATGCAGACTTGTACCAGCAACAGAGGCCCAGTGCCACCCAGTGCTCTGACCTGCACCAGAGAGGCTCCAGCTCCCTGCCTCCTACTGGACAAGGTAAAATATTTTTGTATATGTGTTTCCTACACTTTTCTGGCTGGTATGACAAATTATTAGCTTGGCTACACTATCTGTCATTTGGAGGCATTTCCACTCTGTGCTCTGGTTGTTTGTTATTCTTAAAAATGTTCCAGTAATTCTGTAGAAGCCATTGCAATGAATAATATATGACAGTGGCAGTGGTTGATAATAGTTCCTGGAGATTCATGTGTTTTATTACACCTATCTTTAACACATGCCCCAGATTCTGAGGTGCTTGGATGATTTCATTTTTCTAATATTAGTGTGTTGCTATTTAAAGCCCCTCAAGTATGCCCAGCAACTGTACTCCTTGTATTTTGCAGGCCTACCCTGCACAAGTTATCAAATCATAACAAGCTGTTCCTTTGCATTTTAATTGTGATACAAGTAATACTGTTTGGTTTGTGTACTTGTGAGAAAAGCTGTGTGACTTTGATGACAGACAGGATGTGGTCAGTCAGATCAGGCTGATGCACCCGGGTGATGCTCAGCTCTCTGCCACAAAGATCTGCGATGATTTGCAAACAGAAGGAACTTGGTTGAGGTGAGCCGGCCAGCAAAGAGCAGCAGGGCTGCGCTCTTTGACCTCAAGTTATCAAGTTATTGTTAGACAAACATTCTTTGGGCCAAAAGTCTGCTAGTTGCTTATAAAGAAATGCATGAGAAATATTACAGTTTATTCTGTCTGTCTGTGTGCCGTTGATGACACTTTAATAGCTTCCACTGAGAGATTGTTTACCTACTTTATTGTGACTCAAGTCCAACTGTAACCCCAATTTCCTTCTGCTCAACCTATTTCTCACATGTGTGTTGATATTTTGTATCAAAATGCAGAGGTAGGCCACATAGATTGTCATAGTTTACTTTAAATTACCTATTGATTCAATTGTAACACTATGTAAAAGTTTAACACTGTATGTAAGCATATGAACTGTTAATTTTTGCATTGACAGAGTACAATAGCTTTTGTGATTGGGAACATTAAAAAACAAAACTGTCAAAACACGGCTGAAACTATGCTGGTCCTCCTGGGTGTGCTGCGCGCCCTCTGTCTTGGGGGACTGGCGCTCTGACCACCCTGGACCTGGCGGGGTCAGCGGCTGCTGATCTTGGCCCGCCGGGGCCTGTGCCTCGACTGCGGGCGGCTCTGGCTGGGCTTTCCTTTGCCACCCTCTGGGGAGGTCCGCAGTGGTCTTCTTCGTGGTGGGGTGGCTGGGGTTCATGCTCAGGGATTGCTGCTGATTGCCTGGGTCTCTGGGCTGTCCTAATCTGCCTATAGCCTCTGTAGAGGAATGGTCGCATTTGCACAATCATCTTTGAGCCTTCATACTCTGCATGCTGACACTGCCACTGAGTTGTTCAGTGAGTTTATACACTGAGAGCTACTTTTGTTTAGGTTTTTTTGTAATACATGTTTGTTTTTTTTGTTGTTGTTTGGGTTATTTTTTCAGGAACTCCTGGTGATTGTCAGCTTTGTTTTTCCGTAAAAGCCGTAGGAAATTTTCTGTTGTGTTTCTGTACAAGTTTAGCAGGTGTTGTAGGGTGGTAGGTTGGGTTGAAGGGTCATTGCCTTGTATCTGCTGTATCTTTGTCTCCTCTTTCTTTTTTCTACTTTCCTTTGTTCTTCTGTTTTCTATTCTCCTTTTTTCCCCAGTCTCCTTTGGTCAGGTCCAGCAGGATTACATAAATTCCATAATTCAAAATTGCCCCTTGGCAAAGCAAATTTGTTCTGCACTGCACAGCAGCCAGACCATCATTCTGCTGCTACCATGCTGGACCGGACAAGTAAAAAAAAAAAAAAAAAAAAAAAAAAAAGGCTGCCAAAAATTTTGTTAACAAAAAGTAAATAAATAAATAAATAAACAAACAATCCTAAATTAATTAGGAATGTGTAACAAAAACTGTCAATTTGTTTAGAATATAGACTACTGTAATAACGAATGATTTTCTTTTTATCTTTGTGAATGGGACAATTAACGAACCTTGATTACTGTCTGTACTATAAATACAAAGCTTAGACTCCTAAAGGTGTTCTAAATTGCATAACTCTGCCATGGCTAAAAAAAAAAAAAAAAAGTCCTGGATCAAGGTTTTGCAAATCCATCCATAACCTTTACACTAATCCTGCTGACAAACAGACAAACAAACTGCCACCTTTAAAATCTCTGTGGTGGAGGTGAACAATAATAATCTGTTGTTTCTGCAGAAGAAGTTATAGCATGTGAAATAACTCAGACTGACCGAAACACAGTATAGATGAACACATGATGCTGCAACCCAAATAAAGATGCATTATAACCTGTCCTAATGTTATTAAGTACATTTCTGGTCTCCTAAGTGGGCAAAAATTGTTGTGAATAGAGGAAAGTTGATTTGGATGTTCTGGGAGGCAAATCAATCTTATGTTCTGCTTTTGAATTTGTAATATATATAGGTGCTAAAATAATCTTTTGGCAGAGAGAAACCTAATGCCTTTAACTGTCTGTCGGCATTTCGTTAGTGTTTAATCACTGGGTTGCATATGGTGGCACAGACTGTTTTTGCCTTCAGTGGATGTGGTTTCAGAGTATGACACATTACACTATTTACTTGTATGGATCATAGAAAATAACCCACATCACCTTATTTGTTTTACTGCACTGGCTGGCCAGTCAGAGCAAACGGAGAATTAAGGAATTGCCCAAAATTAAGAAAAAGTAAACAAAAGACTGCAATATGAAGAAAAAAGATATATTTTTAAAACTTTTTTCACAAAAGCAAAAACGCAATGATTCTCAATAGTCTTTGTGAGCACAATATGGTCTTTTAAATTTTAACTTTACACCTTTTGTCCTATTCTGACTTTTGTGGCCGAATTTTAACAGTGGCCAACAAACCACGATGCCGTGCTGCAAGCCATTTACTTCTTTCACAAACTGGTTCTTTAGAGAAACTTATGTAACACTGGTTTTCACTTTAAAGCTATAGGTGAGCAGATGGTACTTTACAAAGACACTTTTAAATATATTTTCAGGAGCCTCTATGCTAATGGCACACATTGCCAATCTTGCTCTAGCTGTTGGTGTGAACTTCCTATCGACTGTTGCTAGTGGTTTATGTCCTCTCTCCTTTCTCCCTCTGTATGTCTTTCAGGCCCAGGGTCGTATCCTTGTTCCCTCCTCATGTGCCACTCTCACAGACAGGAGCCCTTGGAGCTTTTTTGTGAGTCATGTGACCTTCTGTGCTGCAGCAGCTGTCACCTGTCCTCCCACAAAAACCACAGGTCAGTCCTCAAAAACAAAGCACAAGGACACTGCACAGAAGTGCTAACCGCAGGTTAAACACCTCTAAACTGAAGTGCTATTTAACTATCCTGTCACTTTTATCTTGTGTATCTGCATACACTACCCTTGGCCAGCCTAACTTTCATTAAGTATTCATAACCTTTTGTTTTCTGTGACGATACTGTGCAGTTGCTGTCTCAAAGGTCGCTTGCATAATGTCTTGTCCTCAGGGAAAAACAAATTGGATTCTGGTGTTCTTCCTGCACAAAGTATAAATTAGTGAACTTTCTGTGTGGTTTATACCATGATCTCTCATGTGTTTAGGGTGATGCAGATTGGGAAGGCCCTGCAGGATCAGCAATGGCTGTTTGAGAGCCTGATGGTGCAAGTGGAAGAGAGGAGGTCTGCAGTGGAGAACAATGCTAAACAGATAGAAGACAGGTTGGTTTTAACTCTGACAGAGTCATAATCATAGTTCCAGGCATACAGCTTCTATCACAAATGGTCAATTATCCAATAGCATGAAACATATCATGTTGAATAAATGAATACATAAAATGTTGCTTTCATGCGTGTTTTTGATGGACTACAACCTTCCTTTTTGTCTGTGTAGACTGCATGGAGTAAAGATTGCTCACAGGAAGGCAGAGAACCAGATTAAAATGGCAAAAATGATTATGATGAACGAGCTTAACAAACGAGCCAACCTATTAATAGAGCAACTGGAGGTAATTATTCTGTCTTTATTTCTTACTTCTTATCATTCAGCCAGCTGTGAGAGCTCATATGGAGAATCTATAATTGCTGTAATGAAATCTGCCCTGAAAGCAAGCAAATAAAACCCCATAATAATTTGTCCAAGCCACTTAAACAAACAGCTTAGGTGCTACATCTTTAAAAACAAAAAAGCTGTTGATTAGCGTACAATCGACCACAATACTTTCTGTCTGCCAGTAAACACATATGACTTCATGCATATTTCTTGACTTTTCTGCAGAAGATTTCAGAAGACTTTCAGCAGCGTTTGGAGGACCAGCTGCAAGGGGTAATAGAGCTATGTGGCCAGCTGGACCACATTCAGAAGTTCATCACCTGGGCCACAACCCGCCACTGCAGAGGCCCAGTGCTCTTCAGCAGAGCTCTGGTAAGACAGTCAACAGACGTTCACTGTCCTATTATAATACAAACATGCACACTCAGTTCTGTGAGGTCACTAATAATTAATTTCTTTGGGGAAACAAAACAAGTGTGATGTATTTTATATTGTGTTGAAAAAAAGTGAACCCCTTTTTTGCTTATCTTTGAAGATTACTATGATTATACTAAATACTAAAGATCTCTGGTTATAGAGACTGCTGTTCAGTTTGAGTGTCCTCTGTGTATATGAAAGATATGTGTTACAGTAAGCCTGAGAAAAATAGCTGAAGCTGCATCAGTGACTTTAGTTCAGCTCAGGCTCAGAACCTACTACAGAACACATTAAAAATAATTATTTTGAAAGTGTAATTAAAAACATTCAAAAGCCCTTTTATCCTCTTGAGTTTACATCACCTATTTCTGATATGAGCGAAATAAATAGCATTAAAGATGTTGTGAAAGAAAAATAGAAGATGATGGACAGCACAGCCTATTTGATTTTGTTAGACCAGCAAACAACATCACCTGGGACCAAATCCACTTAAAAAAAACTCTCCTTTGTCTAAAACATCTTAAAAGTCAGGATGTCTTCATTGATTTGCACTACTTTTGATATGGGTCTTGGAATGAGTGTCTTGAGATACCTAAACCATTAAGACCTGATACAACATTAGAGTGCATCAGTTAATTTATATACATGTTTCCTCAGGTTTGACTGGGTTAAGTAGAAGTTCATACTAGATCAAGCATCATTATGTTAATGTGTCATATGAGCACATATTTTATAAAATTTTTGAAAATTTAATCATAACGGCAATGTAATTAACACAACCTTTTTTTCATAAATGCATGATGTTTTTCCTGCAGATTTCACTCCAGATGCAGCAGCTGCTTGAGGCGTCTTTCCTCTCAGACTCTTGGAATCCTGTTAAGATCAAATTCAACTGGGATGCAAGTTATTGGACAAAGCAGATTTCCTCTCTAGGTAGACTGAATTTAACCAAGATAACTTTAGTAAAATATTGTATGTTTAGATTGAATTCATAATGCTGAATATGGAAATATGGTCTCAGTAAAATGTGCATAAGAATCTAAATGAATGGTTGACATGGCTAAATCAGCTGTCTGAAGGTTTAGGTAATATCATTAATTGATATCAGTTTGTTTCAAATGAACTAAACAAATCTTTAAGCACATACACGTGTTAAGTTATTAGTGGTATTTCTATGCATGACATGTGATGTGTCCTCGGTTGCTCTGCAGGCCAGCTGACGGTTGAGGGGGGAAGCTGTACTTTTCCTCCAGGCTTGGCCTGTTCCAGTATTATGAGGCCTCAGCCCATCACTTGCTTGTCTCTGCCAACCATGTTTCACAGAGGCCGGGAGTCGGGCTGTGGGTACCAGGCCTGCTGTGAGCCCCAGATGTGTTGCCTGCATGGCATTCCCCCTCAGTCAGATCTGGCGAGTCTGGACAAAAGCCAGATGGAAACCACACTTTACAACTCCAGCTGCACTCAACCGGGTCTTATATCAGCCTCCATACACCAGAACCAGAAACTCCAGAGGTGCTGGGACATAGAAGGCACCTTGCAATGTCCTCGTCCTACATCTCCTGTACCAATCGTAGGGCCCATGCAGCTCAACTGCAACCGTGGATCTGCAGCACAACCACAAGCTGCTGATACTCTACCCCACTCACAGTCTATAACCTACCTCTCTTGTCAGCAACACCAGAGAGAAATACTTTCAGACAGCCAGACTCAGCTAAGTGCAGACCGCTCCAGCCTCGGCCAGTGTAAGGGGAAGTTGTCGAGTAGCATGCATCAGGAACTGAGCCACACAGTGATGAACAGAGATGTGGTGACTGAGGAGAGCTTGGAGACGAGATGCAGAATGGAGACTTGCAGACAAACAGCAGTGGCTGAAAGCAGAGAGGTGCTGGATGAAGTACTGCAGATAGACAGGAGGGAGCAGAGTCCTGTTCAACAGCAGCTGCAGCAGCTTCAAACTTCTTTAGTAGCAGAACAACAGAAAACCAGACCGGCACTGACACCCAGAAACCACAGAGATGGCAAGGTAAGATAATAAACCCTGCAATGATAAGTGCTTAGAATCATGAATTGAAAAGAAAGAAAGAAAGAAAGAAAGAAAGAACAAAACAAACAACAACAGTCATATAAGTAGATAAAATATGACAATAAAAAAAGCCCAGTAAGTATTGATTCCTAACCTTGATTAAAAAAAAACAATAAACATGAACATTGGGCACGCTACATCTCCTACATAGGACTTCAATACCAAGTAGATGTTCAGTCAAAATACATCCAGTATGTCAATATGATGATTACAAACCTCTACCTGGAAATAACTTTATAATGTTAAGAGTAAAGACAACAGAGCTGTGAAAACTGTTTTACAGCCACTCGATCAAAGTAGTGGTGGAATTTTTTTGTTCCTCAGTTTTTCATTTCACACGTGGTTTCTGCAGAGTTTTTATGGGCTCAAATGAGTTATTGACCAAACTCGCAGCTCATGATATGGTAAACCACACAAAGCTGTTTATATACACACCTCTCAAAAGCCACGACAGATAAGTCAAGCCCATTTCCTCTGAAAACACAGATGTTCAAATACTCTTTCCCTTTTGTCTTTAGAATTATTTGATGCAATCACATTTAAGCCATCTTAAAAGAAGATAATAAGAAGTTTTCACGTGGGAAAGGGTTATGAAAAATGTTGAATTTGAAGGTAGTATTCAGCTTTAAAAAAATACTCATTAATGACTGAAACTAAAAGGAACGCTGTATTTTAAAACAGAATGTTGACTTCCAAAAGTTGACAGCTTGCCTGAAAACAGAAGGCGTTTTCATAAAAAAAAAGGATGATGGGAGAACAAAGAGCTACTCTGACAAAGAAAGCAGAGCAGTTCATAGCAGTCTCTTCATCAAAATCAAACTTGATGCCAGAGGTTTAAGCAGCTGCATAATCACCTCTCTAAGAAATTCTCAAGATGGATGATTACAAGCACAAAGACATGTTATTTTTACATTTTCAAGTCACTGCATCTGAAAATGATATAAAGCCACTTGGGCACAGACATTTATGTACTTAACCTGTCATTAATGAGCCACTAAGGGAATAGTGGGAGCTGCCAGTTTGATTTTAGCCCTGGTTTGCACCAAGATAAATTCCTGTTCCCCATCGTTCCAGAGAGAAGGATTAGAGTCTATTTTCCTCTACAGTCTGAATCCTGCGTTTCCTCCCAGGGGCACAGATCAGGTAAGTGTTTTAATCGCAAGATACTTAGGAGCGTGTGCTTAGTGCAAGCTTGGCCTGAATATATGATGGTGTTCAAGTGAAACAAAAAACGGAAACTGGTGCAGGTTAAAAAAAAAGAAAAGAAAAAAGCTGGTGTAAAAAGATTCTTCAGTTATCCGTTCTGCATTAGCTGAAGACACATCCAAGGTGCTTAAAGAAGATTTGTGTATTAGTTAAACTGCAATGTGAGCGAAAGACTGTGGTTTGCAGGTCTGGCTAAATCAAAGGACCATCCTGATCCCCTGATGCTGAATTTGCATTTGATAATTGGTGTGGTAGCCAAACCTTTCATTGTGCCTACAATAAGATTAATATATGCAGCATGTTTGTAAGGATTGTCTTGAATTTTTAATAAAAAGAGTGAGCAATGGTTTTATTCATCCATCCACCACACAGATCCCACTTCTTTTTCCTCTCCTTTCAGTTGTTAATGGAATTAACATGTGCATCTGTGTATTTGATGCAACTTCAAAACCCTGTTCAGGTTTGTGTTTATGTTTCTGACAGAGATCCACATCCCTTGAGGTGTCTGCAAAAGTCCATGAGTGTGTATCTGATGTGCAGAGCAGCAGGCTCAGCCCTAGTTCAGCATGCTCAAGAAGGAAGAGACGCTCCCGAAGCATCCCGACAGAACTGGCAGCTCCATTTACCAGTCCCTACACAGAAAGGGCTCCAGGATGCAATAACAGCCGAGATGCAGAAGCTTTAAAGAAGGTAAGCCCCCATCAGAATATAAGCACAGATAGGAATTTGCTGAGGCTGAGCTGTTAGAGAGAGAAAATTGGTCACAGTTGAGATGTGCACTTTCCACATAAGAGTTCTAGCACTGCAAAGGTAAACTTGGTAGATACAATTCTGCAATAATACACATTACTGTAGCACTATCCTGGAACAGAGCATCAAATGAAAATATTTGAGTACTGGCAGTAGAGAAGAAGACAGCCTCAAAAGAAGCTTTCCATCACATCACATGAAATTTAGAAATGGAGATGCTCAGTTGTCATGGTGAAAAATGATCAACAAGAGTTAGAATAAGATAAAAATTTATCAGAGCACTGAGCCCACCCATCATCCTGGATGAGTCTAGAATCTTGGGGCCACTTCAGCCACAGCTGGCAAATCACAATCAAATCAAAGGTTTTGTGGGAAAGAAATAACAGAAAAATGGTTAAAAAAAAGAGATGCCATCTCTGTTTGACCAATTTAATAGTGTAGTTGTATCCACTACTGTTTTAAAGCTTAAAGATCTTTTTTTAACTAGAGCAGATTACATTTGGAAAGTTGGGGGTAGCTGTAGAGTAATTAAAAATGTTTTGAAACCAAATGGAGACATAATTATGGATTGTTTTGTTCAACACTGAAGAGACTTTTAAAAAAAAGACAATATTTTTTCAGAGAAGTTGGTTTTTTAATTTTTAATGGAGAATCTATTGAAGCTAGAGATGTGTTGGAGTGGAGTATTGCACATTTGCTAAATGCTTCAGACCCAGTGTCTTGTGTTCATCACACACAGTATATGAGCAAACTTAAAAGATCCTTATTATTATTATTATTTGGATTAAAAGCTTGTCATGTTACATATACCAATATAAACAACTGTTTTTCTTATCATAGCAGTGTCTTGGTTTAACATTATGTTTATGTTGTTCTCAGCATGACATTATGGATCCCAGACAGAGGAGAGCCTCAGATGGGGTGCTTTGTGTTGTTAAGGAAACCTTAACTGACATGGCCCCATCCAGAAGACACCTGTCTCCTTCACTGTCTTATAAGACAGAGCCAGGTACTAGAATTTTCCATTAGATAAAATACTTTATCCTAAAAATTAATGTCACTTTTTTTTAAAGACCATCCTTCCACAATTGTAGGTGGAGAGGTTGATTATGGAACTAAGGACAAACACACAGTCACAAGAAACAGCTTTAACATGTGAGTGATCTCTGAGTCAACCTTACATCCACTTGCAAACTATGAGAACAAGTCTGGTTTTCATCTCTGATTCTCTGCTTCCCTCTAAAGTAATGAAGACGTCCTAAAGGACTCAGGTAGATCCAGGGTTCCAGTAGTTTGCTTAGAGCGTCTTAAAATACTTGTGTCACAACTCCCACCAAATGGACGAAGACAGAGTGACCCTTTGCCTGCCAGCGGGATGGACAACAGTGAAAATATCCCTCAGCAGAAAACCAGGCATGATGTAACACCTGAGGTATGTCCGATTGCTTTTATGTAGTTCAAGATATTTATTTAAACATAAAATGTTTAAAACAGTTACTGACTCTGCTGAACTCTGGCAGATTGGTCCACAAGGTGCTTCGGGATTTGACCACAAATGCTCTTCTTTGGTCTTTTTTCCCATATCTGGAACAAATAATGCTGTAGTATTTCCCTTTGCCAGAGGTTCTGTTTACACACAGGCTTTTATAGTACTAAAGGTTTAGACAAATATAAAGGTCTGAGGCCACGAAGAGCTTTAAAAGTAAATAGTGAGGTCTTAAAATCCTTTTTAAAACCTACTATAAGCTGATGCAAAGAGGCTAAATAAATGTTGAACTGCGTTTTATCTCCTTTTTCTTGTCAAAAGATGGTTGCAGAAATTTGCACAATCTGGAGCAATTGCTGGATTTTTACTTCTCTCTCTCTCTCTCTCTCCTTTCCTCTCCTCTCCTCTCCTCTCCTCTCCTCTCCTCTCCTCTCCT
>JBAMHW010000001.1:17975267-17991184 GCA_037177495.1 Rhadinocentrus ornatus | reverse complement strand
GGTGACCTGTCCAGGGTGTACCCTGCCTCTCACCTGAAACAATGCTGGGATTGGCTCCAGCTTACCCCGCGACCCGTAATGAAATAAGCAGTACAGATAATGACTGACTGACTGACTGTTTTCTATCACAGTTACTGTATTCTTATTGAAATGTTACGTCTCAGTACACTAACATAATGTTAACCTTACTCACGCTATGCTGGACAAGAACTGACAGTCTAGTTCTTACAATTGTAATAATTTTTTTTCTTTGTTTTGAATTAGCTTTTTTAAATAAGTTTTAAAAATTTTAAATCTTGTAATTGTACTGGCCATTTTTTATGTTTTAAATACAGTTTAGGAAGATTTATTTTTTGGAAAAAAAAACACTTGGATGACATTAGTTAGATGCTGTTAGCTTGTAAATGCATCTTGGTAAAACAAAAGATAAAGATTTTATGAAATGTCAGCATATAAGTAACAGTATGCAGACACACTGTCAGCAGAGAACAAATGCCACACCTAAAAATTGTGATTTATGAAACTCTCAACAGAGGTGAAACTTCATGACACAATAAATATTGCCTTAGTTTATCAGGGAAAAAGTGAAAAGGATTTTTTCTAGACCCTTTGGTCTGAAAAGATTCATACAACACAAACAGCTGAAGCAAAAAAGATCATAAATTAAAATAAACTTAGTATTTTTACACGATAGGAGTTACAAAACAGTGTTTGACTGCATTTCAAAACAACATGCAACAATGTTCTGCATAATTAACTGCTCAGTGTTGTGAATACCCACCACAACAATAATTTTATGGGGTGCCGTCACCAAAGTTTGCTGCAGGGATATTCGCAGAGTGCAAATGGCAATGCACTGCCCATGTTGCCTGCACACACGGGTGCACTGAAGAGGAAAAAATAATGGGAATGAAAGACCAAATATCTGTAAGTATTTGTTTGTCAGTGTGTGTGTGTTCCTGTAAAGATGGATGCACATGTGCATGAGCTGCGTATGTGTGTGCGTGTGCCTGTGCTGGTGCGTAAGATGAAGTGCAGTGTCGGAGTTTGGGCAGAAGGTGAATAACTACAGTGCTTACAGTGTAATCATGGTTCCTGTCAGCCCTGCTGCAGGAGAGGAGGGGGCGACCAGCAGACTGAGCTCCTATGTGATGAAGTACAGGCACAGAGGAGCGTTCTACACCTGGATATTTATTAACACAGGCCTGACAGTAATGAGGGCTGAACAGGTGGGCTGGGACACACATATCAGAGTGAGGAGCATCCGCCAGGAGGCAGTGGGGGAGACGGTGAAGACAACTGGGAGAACTTCACCCTGCAGAAACACAACACTATAGAGAGCTGTGGCTGTGCACCCACTACTACCTACATGAACATCTGACCAGAAACAAACAACTGGATCTTTAATTCTGTTATCAGATTTTAAAATGTGCATGTTGCACTTGAGGAAAAAAATTTTTTGTTTGGATTTAATGAATCCCTTATAAATAGATTCACGCTTTGAGAAACATGTTAAACTTCCACTGGCTGTTACAGAGAAATACATGGTACAACTTATTTTGTGGCTTTTTTGTGTGAAAAAATACAGGTAAATGAAGTTAAAATCAGAGAATGAAACCAGCAATCAGCTTCTGTTACGGCTATCTGAATTGTCTTATGTTTCAGTTACCCTTTAATCTAACAGAAACACTTAGTAAACATTTGCAAACAAAACAATGAGGGGCCATCAAATTCCTTCAATTAAAAAAAAAAAAAAATCCAACGTATCCAGACATTGACATAAATACAAAGTTCTGAATGAAATTAAAACAAGTAGCCTTCTGTCCATGCAGGTTGAACATTAACGGCAGAGATGCTAAAATTGTTCAAGTCAGACAGGCCACCAATAGTGAGGGAAATTTTCCAGACCTCATTAGGGTTAAGGACACACTCATAGTCAGGTTACGAGTGAGAGAGTGAAGTAAGCACAGAAAGAGCATGTAGTGATTACAGCCGGGGTGAGCTGTTGTGATCGTGTGTCCGTGTTCACCTTGTGCTGCTTCTCTGTACTCCCGTTGTCTTATTAAGACCCTGAGTGAGGCTAATCAGTGCTGTCATCTGATGCTGAACAGATGCGCTGAACAAAGAAGAGGAGGAGACCACTGCAGGCCCAAGGTGCATCTGCGGGGGAGGAGAGAGCTCTGCTGCCTGAGTTGATGCTGGCTGATGGCAGTCCCTGTCAAGTACGCCTCTCAGAGACTAATGGGTGGAGAAAAGGTAGAGGGTGACTACGTCCAACATTTCATGTCAAATCCACCTTAATAATTCGTCGTTGCCAGCTGTGACTGACACAAACTGTAGGTAAGACGGCTTTTCGTGCACACTCAAAATGGCACATGGAGAAATTCACTTAACTAACATAGTTGACTCGGGATGCAATCTGCAGCATTGTGGGTAATTTGAATTTCTGGTGTGTGAATAAAGAGTGAAAGTTGTGCCTTACAGAGAGGACATTTGAAAATGATTAAGGGAAATGGATGGATGCCGGCGCTGCAGATTCACTATTCTGCTGCCATGAGAACACCCCCTTATTCTCTGTTGTTAAATCTTGCTTTCACTATCGGTTCTGTCACTTGCTTCCCATCTTCCTGCTCCTGTGTATGTTTCTTGCTCAATCTGTGTGCCAGCTACAGTAAGAGAGTGAAGAACTCAACTAGGACTGCAGACAGACTTCCAAAACCAGAGCAGTGACTATTAACTCCTCTCTCAAACCTTCTTGCTGAGTGTGCTGGAAGCCTCCACACATTTCCTATGCAGACTCTCCGAACAGATGACCTTGGTCTTATCAGGACAGCTCCAGTTCTTGCCAATACTGGGAAGACAAAATGTTAGTATTGGATATGTTTGTTGGAAAGAGACAAATTGTTGGAATCTAGTCTCCATGAACCACATTGCATGTAACTGTAATGAGAAGCCAGTGATCTCTGCCATCTAATCATCTGCAATAACTTTTAGATAAGCCTAATTTAAAAAATGTGTGATACTCTAGCTTTTGGTTAATCTACACAGATCTGTATCTACCAATGATGGGCCTAAGCTGCTTCTGGAAGTGCATGCTCTTGAAGAAAATCCACGGCAAGTGTATTTGGAAAGAAATGTACTTTACTCAGATTTAATTGCCCATACATGTCTTGCTTTTCACATCAATAACAAAAAGGCTTTCTCTTGTTCAACTGGCTCCATTTTTAGCCCTCCAGTCAAACCAGTCACATAAGCATACAATAGGCTGTTAGTAGTCTATCCCCCACTTCGCTGTGGAAGGAGGACACATCTCCAATCAGAATAGAACAAGCAGTTCCTTTTAAAGATCCTGTGTCTGGGACTAATCTGGTAAACTCTCATAAATGCTCCTTTGCACCCTAGATGGAAGGAATTAGCAGCAACAGACAGTGCAGAGACGCCCTAAGCCTGTGATATACCTCTGAGATTAATTAGCTCCCAACTTCAGATATTATTATAGAATCTTGGGTTGTTAAAGAACCATGTTTTCAACTCCATTAGATGATTTTGTACCTTGGAACAGGGACAGAGCTGAGTTGCTTAGTAAGACACCATCTTCCATAATACATGTCGGCCTTATCTGTACTCTGACAGCACTTAAAAAACCTACAGCTATTTGAGTGACAAAGATCTCATCCATTTTTTAGTTTTGACTGTAGCAGTGTGAGGGGTGATCTTATGTGTCATCGAAAATGTGTGTGTGCATGCAAGTGCGTGTGAGTGCAGGGAATTAAGAATATGTTGTTGAACAACAGCCTTGAATTTACTCACAAATTATCACAAGTCTGTGCAAACTGGAGTGTCTGTGTGTGTGAGTCACACTTTTAATGAGTTCTTTTCGTGCAGTCCTCTGTAGCTTCACTCGCCGGCGCTGCAGATTCACTATTCTTCTCTTAAAAATCTCTGTGTTTGAGTATATACAGAATGCAGTATAAAGCTGCTAACTGAAACGGCAGGGATATAAACAGAAAAGGAAGTCACACCTTTAAGATGAGAAAAACGGACAATCTCCTACCGTTAAGAAATCTGTATCAAATAGTTCTGTGGAAAATGACCCAGAGTGGACATCTCAGACCTTTATCTCTGTTCGTGTCAGAAAGCTTAGATTCCCAATCATCCCCTCTGCTTTCTCTGAAATGAATTTCATTTGATGTAGTTTAATTTTTTTTTAATTAAAAAAGTAATGCCATTACATGTAGTGAATTCATGTTAACCAAATGCAATACAAAATTCTAAATTTGTAAAATGTTTCTGCAGTCTTTCAAAAAAAAATTTCTTTTGCTATTTTTTTTTTATCATAGATCTTATTTTGTTGAGGCACCAACACATCCTCAAGCATCCTCTGGCCGTCTCTCCACATGACAAGTTTCACTCTTACAAAGAGGCTAGGCCAGATAATCCATTAATGTAGCATTAGACCAAACATTTAAGCTTCTTCATACAGTCATCTCCATCATTTGACACCATCCGAGGTAGGCGGCTGCTTATTGCACATTAAGTGCTTTTAGACACAAGAGCAGAGCATGTGGTGAGAGATGCATTAGGAGACAGACTGCTGAAGACATGTGTTCTCTCATGGATGCTACTTGTATTGATTTCTATAGCCTTTTAATTTGAGGCACTTTCACTTAAGGCTGGGACAAATGTGAGGAAAGGCTGGTTGCATATTCAGCTGTTAATGCTACAATAATGTTCAATTAAAAATGCATGAGTCCACAGATTTAAATGTAGGTAATTCAAACTGGCTTGAGTTTTGTTGTTATCAAATAATTAGTATTGCTTAAAAAATCCAGCACTGCAAAATTAAAATGGCTTCTAATGATTAGCAAGCACCTTAAATGTAAGAGAAAAGTCATGGATCTGTTTGTGAAAGGCTGTGAATAAGACAGAACAGGAACAATTATTCCTTCAGAGGCTCCGAGTGACAGACCAAGTAGAAACAACTCGAGTGTCTGACCTTGCTTAACAGCCTTGAAAAGCACAGTTGACCACTTTGCTGCTTGATAACTTTCCCCATGCTGCATCTGCTAAGTAAAATAGCTGTTTTCAGCTGCCGGTTGATAGCATGCAAAGAGAAAAGAGGAAGGAGTTCAAGGCTGTTGAGCCGGCTGAGGGCACTCTGTGTCAAGCTCATTAACCTCAGCAAAAGAAATGTTACAATAAATCAGAAGATATGCGTGGCACAGGGTCGCATCCTAGAGTGGTGCTCCTTGTAAAACCTGAACTCTCTCCAACTGACACAGCAACACTGGCATTTCATATTTTAAAAGGCCTTTTTTCCTGAAGTGGCGGCATAGTTTTGAGAGGGGAATTGTGTGTGATACTGTGAGGAGATTGAAATAAGCAGATGCAAGGGTAGCTGAAACTTGGCTGATGTGAGGGATGAACTCTCTGTGTGTCCTCTGATGGACGTGAGTGAATGTCATTATGCTGTAACCAGGGGCCTCTCAGCAAAACTTCATTTATATTGCTTTTCACACAGTTTTTGCAAATCCTGATCTGTCTAATAAAACCTTTGTCCCAGACACAGGCAATCAGAGTGATGAGTAAACATATACACTATGTCTATCTTGCCTATCAATCTGGGCACCCAGCTGTGAGGAGAGCTTTGCTGCCCTATCTCCTCTGGTCCACAAAGTAGCCTGCTGGTACCTCTGTCCATGTTTAGATTTCATCAAGAGCTCGGGACAGTCTCAATGCAAGACAGATCAGAGCACACTGGTGAATGGATTGTATGAATATTTCTGTGGGTATCTTTGGCATGCTTTTGGAGGAGACAGTACAAATTTAGTCAGATTTGTTATAAAAACAACTTATTTCAACAAATAGGATTCTTTGAATGCCGGTAAGTATTCTGGTAGTAAGATCACCTTGAAATGTAATGCCACTATTTATCATGTAATTAAAAGTTCAATCACAATGATTGATGAATACAACATTATGTAAGTGTTGGAAATTAAAAAATAAAAAATAAACAACAATAAATAATGGGTGTATATCTTATAAGTGTTTGCCTGACTTGTAAACTTAAATAGACAAAGTTGTAATTACCCCAAAAATTTTAATTTAAGTTTTATTCCTTCTGTTATCATAAGAGACCCCTAAAATTACTGTTATCAAGAGGTACAATTTTCTGACTAACTAATCATGTCATCGCATATTAAATTGTATATCTTTGTGGTTTCTGCATGATAGTAATTGGGTAACATAAGCCCTTATCAGACATGAAATATTCTACACTAGTGACTTTATGAAAGAAGTACTGGAAATACAGTCTTAAATACGCTTGTCACTTTTCAACTGGTGCTCATCACGGCTTCATTCAGTGTCATTTTGGGGAGCTAGGGAGCCTCAGAAAATTAGAAGGAAGCTAAGAAAAAACAAAAACAAAGTTCAGCAGCAAGTTGGGCATGATGATGTCATAATCTGTGTAGACGTGTTATCAGGCTGCTCTGCTCCTCGTGTAAAATGGACAAGTTTTTGGCAACAAATAGACCAAAGGAGCTGACCAATAGTCCTGCCGTGGAGGACTCTTCTGCAAAACCTAAGAACTCATGCCCAGCTAATATCATAAAATATGACGCAGCATATGGCTTTACATCCATGTATGGGTGTAGACATGGCTTTACAGCCATACAGAAAAATGGCCATGATTGCCCAAAATGCATTCCCTGTCTGGTGACTCTAGTGTCCTGCTCATAGACTGTATATAAAAGATGGACGGAGCATCTGTGACGTCACCTTTAGGTTTCTAAAAGAGCTGAATTGAAGCTCATTGGGCAGTTCCTACCGTCGTCATCTTGGCAGCACAGGGGGACTGTGAAGGTGGGGGTGGATGATTGACACCCATCAAACTCCGAGCTGCCTGTAGCTAAGAGCTAACCGAGCTAACCCAGTGCTAACAGTAGCTAACCAGCTAATGGGGGTAGGCAGGCTAAAGCTAAGGCTTGCTGTTAGACGGCTTAAACCAAACCGCGTTTGTGCTGCACTCTCTCTTCTTGCTGCGGATATTGGATACCTGTCAATCAAAAGGACATGCCTCTAATTATGCCGAACTTCAAGGTTAAATAGTTAGAAAAAAATTCACTCCCCTCACAGTTGTCATGAAGGTAAAATGATTATTAGCCTATTAATCCTAAAATATTTTGTCAATTTGTTAAAAGGTTGTTGAAAAGATGTTTGTTAATAATATTTTTTTTCTTATAAACCAACGTAATAATATTAAATAGTGAATAAAAGTTAAAAAATACATTTTAAAAGTTGATGTTTCTATACATATTTAATAGCATTAGCTATGGGTTTGGGGGTCCCCGGCCAGAAGCTAATGCTGTTTGGGGGTCTTGGTGATGAAACGTTTGGGAACCACTGGCGTAAAATATACTGTAGTGCTCCCAGCAAGATCCTAACACAACCACACAAGGAGCAACTGATGAATCTATGGTAAAAAGATCAAAATGTGATGTTAATAAAGCTCAGTATGAGCATTAGCAAACTCTGCTAACCTGTCAACTTTTAATTTCTGTATGGAAACCGCAGACTCCCAGTAGCTGCAGAGATCTCGCAGAACAGATAGGATAAGAGATGGATGCCAAATTTGCTGTTGATAGGGGACGCATCACTGAGAAAACATGCCAAACTTGCGTAATGCATCTTTAGCACAAAACCTTTTAATTTAATGGGACAATGACATGATAAAATATATCTGAATTTAAAGTATATATTTCTTCTAGTCACCTTTCTCAGAGAGCAACTATTATCTCAGATATGATATCTCAGAAGATATGAAAGAACTCTCTGTCAGCATCCTACAACTGTCACATGCATGTTACCTAAAAAGCAACAATATCAAACTATTTGGGTTTAAACTTTAGTATCTAGGACTCAAAAATTGAAAACTGATCATCAGTTCCTTTGCAAAACAAACAAAATAATGTAATGTGAAAAATGTGCGTATTTTTAGGTAGACACTGTTATTTTGTTGTTTACCAGAGTAAACACTGCTAAATGTATGCATAGGAACATGCTATGATCTGACTCAAATTCACTATGAAAAGTGTGATAAAACAAGCTTACACACAGAGGCAAGGTGAGCAACTCCGTGGGTTAATTTTCCATGACATTTCATCTGCAGAAGTATTAAGGTGTGGGGCAACACTGCCATGCGAGTAAGGGGCTGGTTGAAGCATGAAATTCATTGTCAAACACTTTCCAATTTCTGAGATTAAAAAATACCACACATGTGGTAACTAACAAGAAATAAACACTGTTTACTGACATAAATTATTGGAGATTACGAGCTTATTGAAAATAAAAGATATTAAATGCTAAAAAAATCTGCTTTCCTGCTTTCATCATGACCAATTTGCCATATTTACATCTGTCATGTCAAATGAAATGGCTGAATCCATTGAGAATATAAAAGTATTAAGAGAATATAGAAGAAATCCTATTCCTCTTTTGAATCTCAGTGTGAAATGCAGAAATTGCTAATGGGGGGCCGTGTGAGAAACCAGTTAATGAAAGGCTCTGATTAGCATTTGTTAAAACTCAGTGAAGTTCTTACGTGCAAAAGGTCAGATTGCTGTTCTGACATGGAGAGATGAAAACGTTTTACTTTTTCGGGGAATGTCATGATTTGAATTAAGATTGTCAGATTGGCTGTAAGCTCATATCACAGTACAGGCATCTTGTATGACCTTTTCAAGGAATTGTCATTTTCCGCCCCTGTGATGCCACAGTGGCTTGGTGGGGGAGAGGCCCCTCTTCTCTCGCCATGTAATTTGTCCTGGGTGTTACCATTCACACTGTATTCACACAGCCACTCACCCAAATGTCTATGTATTTACAGACCAGCAGGCTGCAACCACAGAATAACAAGAATATTGCTGCTCAGGTTCTACTCTACGCTCTGTGTTAAACAGGAAAAGCCTCTGCTGTGTGTTGCATTTGGCCTGAGCATCACACACTCACAACCCCGCTTGGCTCCAGAAGTGGAACAACCACTGGTCTAAAGCAAATATCATCACAGTTAACGATATAAACTACACTTGGTACAACAGCTACACTGGTGATTGATCAAGCACTGAAACCAGCCTCTACTTCGTGGTGAACTGTATAGAGCTGCATGTTCATAGCATCAAACACCGCTTGCCTCTTTACTCTAACTTTCATGTGAGAGAAATATTTAAAAAAAAACAGTAAGGAATTAGAATTATAGAATTATGTATTTTACACATCTAGTTTTATCCAATCTCAAAAATCACAATAACCCCTGGACCCATCTTGCCCAGCTTCAAACTATGAAGTAGTGACCTCAGACTTGTCTTGGACTCACACTCAACAGACTTGAGACTCAACTTGGACTGGATGATTTAAGACTCGTGAACAATCTTTTTAAATTTTTCTTCATGATCTTCTTTTTGTCTGATTACCTGTCTGTTGTCTGTGCTCTGCTGTCATTTCCCCTGATATAACATCACACAAACACTCAATAAAAGCAATAGAATCTTCAGCGAACATACCTGTTGCTGCGGCCTCATTTTATTATAAATTTTGGATATTAAAAACTTCATAAAAGGGACAAATATGAAAGCAACAAACTGCAACATCTCTGACATAGTACACAGGATGCTGGATCTACCACATCAACTTCATCTGCCACCTTAAAACAGACCTGGGCCCTTAATCCTCAATATCCAACGAATAAAATTTTGAATGGTGGTAAGTACAAAAAAATCTATATTTATCAAACATGCAAAGGCTAGTTACTCATGTAACTGTGCATATAATGCATGTTCTAACTGCTTGTGCCCATTCATGGTTATTTGCATCCAGAAACACCCTCATTTAACAATATATTTGATAACAGGAATTATATATTTATATAGCACATTTCATTACAGGTGAACACAATGTGATTTACACAAAAGAACAAAAAAATATAAATACACAAGTATATGCATATGTACTTATTCGTTGACATACATTTACACAAAGCACAGAAACATGTGTGTCATGATCTCACGGGGTTATTTCCGGGTTTTTGTCATGTTTAGTTTCTGTTTAGTTCATGGGTTAGGTTTTTTGGGGTTTTGGCACGTGTAGTTCAGTTTTCTGTCCCTGGCTCGTTAGTTCACCTGGTTTGATTTTGGATTGACTTCACCTGTTCCCAATTGGTTTCCCTCTGTATATATGTCCCTTGGTTTTCAGTTTTTGTTGTCAGATCCTTGTTGGTGTTTGGTTTACTCCCTGTTGTGTGTGGATCCTTGTCTTGAGTTAAGCATAAACCTTGTCACGCGCACCATTTTGCCTCCTGCCTGCATTTGGGTTCTCACCACCACCCGCCACACATGACAATGTGAGTATAAAAACACATAAATTATTTAATTATTGCTTATCAACAAACAGAGACACAACAGTATTAAGAAAAAAGCCTTGTGATATGCACAATCACTTTTACTGCAATATCTGCCTGTTACTGTGGCGACAACTCTCGATGCACTACCATAAACTAATAACACAGAAATATGAGAGAAATAGAACTTCCAGAGCAATTCAACATGGCTGCATAACATGTTTTAAACCTGTTAACTTACAGATACCTCTGCCAGCTTACTGACTTGGGGTTTCACACATCTAAGCACTGTGACAAGACTTCAACAGCGTGCCCTCTGAGATTTGCACCTACAACGAAGATCATGCAGCATAGCAGCACTGTAGCTGATGTGGTACTGTTGCCCTTTCACAGCTAATTGGTCGCTCTGCGCTCATCATCTGGTTATCAGCAATGATTGGCTGATGGTAAGCTGCGACTGGTCATTCGAGTGTCACCGGTCTGTGTTCCTGTAATTAAAATCTGTCATCCAGAACCACATCCCCCGTCTCCACTAAACCCTTTCGTCAGATGGCAGAGCGCAGATAACTGTCCTGCGGCCGTTTCTCTGAGACTGTGGCACATTTGTGGTGCGAAATTTAGGAGACACAGAGGAAATGTTAGATATATTCCCTAAAGATTTCCTAAAGTCACTAAAAAGCATAATGTACATATCAAATGTCACATTAATAATGATAATACAAATGGATACTACTGAAACTAAAAGAAAAATTTATATTTGGCTTCTTTCATTTTATTTATGCAAAATCAAAAAGTTGTAAATCTCATACTTTCAATAACTTTTAGCTGCAGCAGTGTTTTAACACTAGGAAAGCAGAACTACTGCAGACAATGTAGTGAGAGACAGAGGTGAAGACACAAAAGATACTTGATATTTTTTAATGATGTAGACCATTTGTTCTGGGTTTTAACTGCTGGAGGGCACTCTTCTTTTGAGTATCCACCGGGCTGGCCTTCAGAAACGCGGACGACGGAAGTCTTTGGAAATTAATTAGAGAAAAATCCCTTCTCACTGGTGAAGTGTGGCATTTAAGGCATTGTCCTTGGTGCTCGTATAACACCACCTTTCAGTTTCAACCCCTCTCCTTCCACCAGCTGGATAAGGCAGCCTAATCCACATTAGCAATCTCTCGTTCCCTGTTGTGTAGTGACAGTCCTTCCTAATTGCTTGGCATTATTAGGTACTTTACTTGTAAATTTGAAGGAGAGAATTATCATTCTTCTGCATCCAAGCAGCAAATGATCCAATTTGCTTAATTTCTAACAAACACCACCGTGTCTTGTTTTCTGCTCAATGCTCCCCCTATCGTTTCTAGTAGGAATTGATGGACTTGCCAGCACAAAAGAGTTTTTCTTTTCTTTAACTCAGTTATTCTAATTATAAGCTGAGAACACCTTCAGATATAAGAACAATCAAATATATATCCATCTATAAATAAAGAGCTGTATATCCACAGACAGCAAGCAAAGAACAGCAAGAATTGCATCAGATTTGTATGTTTTTCAGGCCTCAATCAAAAGAAAAATCTCAGTGAAATCTGTTTTTATTCAAATGATCTAGTGCCATTGTTTAGAATTTTCAAAGGAGGCAGAAAAAGAGTACCTTTGATCTAATACGACGCCCATCCTTCAGCACTACACAGTTGTTTACTTAATTAGATTAGGTAGATGTGATAGCTAGTACATCAGCATGGGGGCAGAAAAGTGACTCATGCACTGCTGATTTAGTATAGTTGAATATTGGCTTTAAATCACCAAAATGTAAATATCTGGGTGAGTTAATCTGAAACTCAGACACTGGCCTGAGGAGCAGGGGGCAGAAAATTAATCTCATAATCAGTAATCCTGTCATTATTTATCTTTTCTTTTCCAAAAAGATCATAGCTGTCAGTTACTCTCAACTTCCTTGATGCTCTTTTTAAAGTTTTATAGTAACTGTCTTGGCTTCAGTTTCACTTTTAAAGAGATTTGCTTATGAGTTGTTGACTGTTGGTCTGTCTATATTTCTCTCTTTGCATTAAGGGGCATATGAAGCCCAATCCAGCTCATCTCTCCCTCTGCCTGTCAGTCAGGCAGACGGCCGGTGTCCCTGCACTGCGCGTTGAGGGAGGGAGGGAGAAGCCCAAGGCGTGCCGCTGCACACCAAGGGGGAGCAAGACAGACATGACAGCCTGATGACACTTGCTTTTGTGTATCATATCATTTTACCAATCATCTGCATTTCATTTATGTGAGACTCTTGCACTCCAACGCAAAGTGTCAGGCCTGTTGGCCTAGTTAGGTTGAGAGTGAAGTTGGCTGTGTAAAAAGTGAGCTGATGAAACCCTCCTGTCCACGGTCCGCCGACAACCCTGGCACTTTAAATCAAAGTGGAAAGGCAGCCTTATTACAGTACGTTTCACACAGCAAATGGAGAAACAAATGTGACTTGATATCCCAGGATGCCCTTTGTTGTTGTTTTTATTGCTGTTGTCAATGATGGTGATAATAATGCCTGGTGTTTTGTTTCAGCGCTCTCTTTTGTTGTCTTTTTGTTGTTCTACCCAAACAGGGTTTGTTGGCAGAAGAGCCGCTGCTGCATAAGACTGGTTGTTGCATTTTGTTGTTGTGATCCTCTTGTTTGATTTTAAAATGTAACATGAGAACTCAAAGCTCATCTGTCTTGGAGAAAGCTGTGGACTGAGTGTGAATATAGATCTAAAGCAGAAAGTTTTGTCTGTCTTTAGATTTTGCACATCCAGCACAAATAACCAAACTCAGTCTGGGCATCTTGTGTACTTTAAGTGTGCCTAATATGAGACGGGGAACTCGATGGATCCCTAAGCGTTGCATTATTTATGCTTTTTCTAATCTAATGACCTGTTTCATGAGGTTTTGTGGAATATCTACCATCAGCCTGCTTGTATCAAGTACATCAATAAGTAAATGTCACTTTGTAGCCCATCCAGGTTAAACTCACTACATTAGAAAAAAGACTGCTCAGACTCCTTGGATTAAAATCATTCCTGTGTCAGCTTGTAGTTTGCTATTCCCCATGCACACACAAACTGATTTAACTGGTTTAAACATTGTATACATTAGGAACGTCTTCAAGTGAAGACACAAATGCACCTTATACTGTTGTGTCGATGCACTTAGGAAGAGCACAGATTAGCAATTAGGCCCACTTCCACTCTTTGCTGACACTGCTGTCAGTTTTCCACAGAGACAAGAACACTCCGAGACAAACATTTAAAAGCTTTTTGTGTAAAAACAGTGTGAGAACTCTGTCTGAAACAAAGTATAAATACAGAGATGAATAAATAAATACAATAAAATGCAGGCACTGTCCTCATTTTGCAGCTTGGGTGCAGCCTTGTCAAAAGGCACTTAAAAGCAAAGGGGCTGGTCCTGGGGGATTTTGGGATGTTTATTCTAATGGATGCCATAATGAATGCTCACCGAGTCAGGCCTTGGCTTCGACAGGGGGCTCTGTGCCAGTATGGTTTTTAAAGGAGAGCAGTCACTGCGGCAGCCCTGGGCGCTTGGCATGCCGAGTTCTCCACAATCTCCCGGCACACACAGAAATGGCAGCAAGGACCTGGAGATAACCACCCGTGAAATCTCGCAACACATGCCTTTGATTACTTGTCCACTATTTACTGTTTTTAAACCTTGAACTTCAAACGCACAAACAATTCTCACAGGGTTATGTTTATTGAAGATGTCTGACTACAAATTGTCTGGATGTGTTGTCTGGCTGAGGACTCTGGGAGCAGCAGAAAAAAACTAAATTAAAATCATGGAATCCTTCAGAATGAATTTTGAATACATGAGTTTCTTTCAGCTGAAATTATGAGTGTGTTTTGTAAATGGGTGTCTTTTTTTTTTTAAATTAAAAAGAGTCAATGGTGTGCACAGTTTGTACGGTGCATGTGTTGCTGCCTGCGCGTGTGTGTCTGCTGGGGGTGAAGACTGAAGGGCTATATTAAAATGATGAGAGCAAGTTCAATTTGAATCATGCAGTGCCTGTCAGTGGCTGCTCGAATGCAGGGCTGATGAAATTGCTCTTGCGGTTATTTAAAAGCAGTTGTAATCCATCTGAAAATGCTGTGATATAATCCATTTAATTTCTTATTCCTTGCAGCAATAACAGTGAGTAACAAAAATCTATCAAAGCAATGTAGCCTGGTGATTTAGTAATTATCTTTATTTTACATTACTGCAATTCAGCCAGGATTAATTGGAGTCTTATCTGAATGGAGAGGCAGGTCACTTACCTCGATACACCACAATGTGTTTTTATCTTAATCATCAACCTCCACAAACTCGATTGTGACCCACTGTGACTGGAAATGATTTTTTCCCGATGCATAAAATCAGCAATATATTCAGACAAGCACACTGAAACCAAACTAATGAATAATGAATGAAATTTAACTTTTTCTTTCCACAAAAATAAGTCATAAGGTAGTAAAAACAAAGTGCAGTCTGCTGGAATACTGCTTGTATTGCTAGTGAGACAAAAAAGGAGGTCATTTGGAGCAACAGTGAGGCAGTGTCATGTTGTGTTTCCTTCATGGAGGAAATCACAAAATATCAAGTATTGATCAGCTGTTTAAGCTGAGTTAATGTATGAGCAATGCTCAATGTATTCCCAAATGGGTAAGGTGGCTGTAGGCTATGCACCGGTAATAAGACGAAAGACCAAAGAGAGCCACATAACTCAGCCTGTCTATGAGACCACTCTCTTTTTCCTCCATCTGGGCTATCTGACATCTGATATTAGTGAAATTACTGCACTCCTGAAAGAGGAAGAAGAAGAATAACGGAAAGAGGAAGAAGTCTTAAAAGGCCTATAAAAGCTATGGTAGGTGAGGAAACGTAATAAGACCTTTATTCACCATGAAGGTACCAAACTGGCTTTATTTATTGTAATTTCATTATAGTCAGCATGTGTAGAGTACAGATTGTAGTTTCATTATAGTCAGCATGTGTAGAGTACAGATTATAACATTAAAACTGTGTTTCTGTGTTGTATCTCATTTCTATGCCAGCTACTTTTTAAATTGTGACACAAGCCCTCTTTCTAACTTGTTTAAAGTGGGATTTCTGCATATTTGCTGATTTAATTGAAGTCAGTCACTAGCTATGATTACACAAACAAATATTTCATCTATCCAATTGAAATAAATCTGATCAGAGATTCCAGCCGACAAGTTTACATGGATGCTAAATAAAGTCATCCGATCAGTTGCATTTAATGCGATGGTAACGCTTTTGACATGAGCAGTGCCTACTAGTTCGAAAGAAGTTTTTTTTTAAATTATTTTGAACCTTTTGACCATTAAAAGGCTTAACAATACTTAACTTTTTCAGTTTTTTGTTTGCTGCCGCCATTTTAGTCTTCCCTGAAAGTCATTAGGATATGTGGGGGGGGGGGGGGGGGGGGGGGGGGGGGGGGGGGGGGGGGGGGGGGGGGGGGGGGGGGGGGGGGGGGGGGGGG
>JBAMHW010000001.1:17940840-17975245 GCA_037177495.1 Rhadinocentrus ornatus | reverse complement strand
CCCCCCCCCCCCCCCCCCCACACACACACACACACACACACACGTGGTTTAATCATGTGCAGAAAAAACATCCACCACAGAAATGATCGGAATGACAGTATAGGCATTTTTTCCTGCTGATCTTATTGTAAAAAAGGTTTCAACCACCCCTATCGGATTGAAAATTCTATAGGTTCGAGGCCGATTGGATCAGCTGACATGTTTACATGACTCCTTTTTATTCTAATTGAATGTCGTTCAGATCAAAAGTGCTCCATGTAATCACAGCTAATGTGGTCACAGAGCTGAATAGACATCTGTGTAAAAGTAAGAGTTGACACAGAAAGATTTTCCACACTACACAAAGTCACTGTTGTTAACCATGGCTTGTCTCGGATTTTGCAATGCTGGCATGCTATCTGAAAACACACTGAATTATACCTATTACGTTTTTCTCAGTGGGTCCTCATGGGGAACATCTTCCTGTTTCTGTGTCGTTGGAATATTACATTTTACACAGACTTAAACCAAGTTTGGAACAGCTGACATATCACATATTACTCAAACAAAAATTTGTGTCTTTGAAAACATCAAATTTCCGAATCAGAGAAGCATTGAAGTGGAAAATCCCATCTATTACCAAGATTAATAGTGGGACATGTACATCTTATTAAAAAGTGACTGAGAACAAAACTAAACAAATAAGACAAACGTAAGCCGTTACCTGAACCTGGTTCTTCTGGGTAAAAGTTACAAAGGTCATGGGACCAGCTCTTCTCCTACCACCTGAGATGCAGTTTTCCAGTCTTTAATAAAGTAATGCTTTAAATCCCCCCAGTCTGTTTGCACTGAATGTTGTCACAGCTTGCGCATCATGGCATCAAGGCCAAAGGTCACCTTGTGCGCATCTTAGAGACGCAACTAACTCTGACAGACTGGCAGTGTTTGATGCCTTTGGAATGAGAGTGGGTTGACTACTTACATCCTGATAATGAATGATAATGCAAGTGGCTGCTTGGATTTGAAATCCATCCAAACACTTAAATTATGGTTTTGCAATCTGCAATCTTAAATGATTACAATTTGTGGTCAAACAGCAGTAATAGACAAAGATATGATTCTTAAATGTGTGAGTTATTTGGCATCTAAGGACATCAGCTGTTGTCTGTTTGCTGCATGCTGTTGGATAAAACACAGGACTCACTAAGATTAATTGATTCCTTTAAATTTGGATTCAGTTCAGAGAACCAGAGAAATTTGTTGTTTTGACCGTGATGTGGCTCTCACTCACCCAACCACCCACTTGTGGTCAAAACACACGCAGCACTTCAATGTTTATGTTAATTACATGGATGGTTTTAAAACACCAGCTTTAAGACTATTGGGCTTTTCTTTAGTGTTTTGGTGCATTTTGAATTTGAGGCCTACCCATACATATACATGTAATACCTCATGGGAAAAAAAATAAAACTTTAAAAAATGACACATGCTCTTAAAATCACTCATGCCATGCTAATGGTAGTACTGTTTTCTTAGAAAACATTTTCCCACTGCAAGAAATAAATACATCACAGGTAGCAGGTAGAAAAAAAAATCTTTATTTTTGATTTGAATTTACCTTGCCTGTGGGTTTGAGGGTATTGATGCCCCAGCAGTACATGCACAACAGGCCAAAATAGAAAACATGTAAACCTTCGGCTGTGGTGGGACTTCATGATGGCATTTTCATGTAGTTTGATCATACCCTCTGCACTCCCAGAAAGCCTCTCACGTGCGCCATGGCATAAGTGTTCATGTCTAATACCCTCAGAGGACGTTTTGGTCTGTCTCTATGAGTCTAATTTACGGATATCTGCATGAATTGGAAGGGCCTGGGGCCAACCGTCTCATGTCTTTTTAAGGAAGAGGGGGTTGTTGCGTTAGCAGGCCCTTTCGGGACAGGAGCAGCATTTCAGATAAGATCGGTGGTGGGAAGTGGTGAGCTGGGCCGTTTGTTCTTGTTGGCCATCTCTCATGTTGCACCACTGATTGGGAGGAAAACTAAAATTGCTTTCACCGGGGCTCACTCCAGCAGTAGGCAATGATAACTAACAATGCCCCAGGGACCTAGTTAAAGCTGCATCACACGCGCTGGAAAACCACTTTAATGTTGCAGCATTAGGAAGCTGTCAGTTGGGCTGGTGGGGAAAACAGATTCCAATTCATCGTGGATTTTGAAAACATTTGTTATCCGCACTGAAAAAATGCATCTAATCAAGCAGACATTTTTAATTTCATTTTACACAGCTTACCATGGGGGTGAAAAGAGGTTTAAAGATCTTAAAGCTGAGGAGAACAGCTGCTCGTGGGGACTATTGAGCTCTTGTCATGTAGAAATGCAGCAGGTTGCACATCTCTCATTTCATTTGGGTTATGATTCAGGTACTGTTCAGTGCATTAATTAGGTAGTTCTTATATTATTGACTAATCTATGCAATTACTTTAAGTGCTGCTTAAACTTAGTGCTACTTTCGTCTACTGCTAAGTGCACTAAAGCCTTCTTTGTCAATTGCAAAATGAAATCTTTCTCTAACATCAATTTCATTGAAAGATTATATTACATACAGCATTTCCCTGAATGACATACATGAAGAATCATTTACTCTAAAAAACAAAAACAAAAAAAACAACACTTTACATTATATATTAACATTTTATTGTTCTCAATCTACAATTTTTTTCTAAAGAAACATAAATTCTTGAAAATAAAATAAAAAAAACATAATTCTTAAAAACAATAAACAATGAAACTGTGATTTTGTATATTTTTCTTTTATTTAAAAATAAGTTAGTTTTGATAAACATTTTTCTGGTGATTTGTATGGTAGATAATATATGTCAAATTACACATGGTTTATTTTTTTCAATACAGGTGTCTTTATATGTGTTTCCTGAGATAAAAGACTGACAAATGCAATGGCAATTTCTCCTATTCTGCTTCACTGACTTAAATCAGTCAAGATTTGTCCAAACTTGTGCAGTGCTCACTCTTTCAGTGAAATCTGTGATAACTCCTAAAAAACATGTGGTCCAGAGCAAAGCAGCAGGACCAAAATTGACATTTTATCATGCCCACATAAGGAAATTCTACTGGCCTGTTTGAAATTGGAGTAAGCAAAAGAAATGTAAACAAGAAAGTCACTGTCAATCATTCCACAATTGTTCATCTGTAATGGTATAATGCTACTGGGAGCACTGCAGTCCAACTGAAAGGACTGTGAGAACTTGTCACTTACAGTTAACATGTGTTAAATGTTAAATATGACTATTTATGTCACATTTTGCTATAGGCTTTGTTCCATTGGTCAAAAAACTACTAACACTTGCTAACATCTGGCTTTAGAGTGCAATGGGAAAGTGTTTAGGCAGCATTTAGTCTCTCAGCCAATTACTCTGAACAGTTGCTGGTATGAACTGACTCCAGATAGTTGCCTCCAAATGGGATTCAACGTAGTAGGTCTGTTGCGAAAAGCAATATGTCAAAAACTGCATGGTGAGAAAAAATAAGGGCAAAAAGTTTCCCGCGACAATTTTCTTTTTTTTTTTTATCTTACTTTACCATAGACTGTGTATGACAGCAGGTTTCACTATGGAGTATCTCGACTGAACGCTCTCGTTTATTGCAAGTGATCTCTCTAGTCTAGTGTCATACTTGACAGCAGCATGTTGCAGCACGAGACCGTGGTGAAGCACCTGTGCAAGCTGGTATGCCGCATTTGTTTTACAGGGCTGCCAACACGCATCGGCGTGAGACCTCCGATTCTCACACTGAATCATGTAAATAAGTCGAATGGAGCAAAATAGGTGCGAGCACTTTCTCATTTATTGTATAGCTGCTCCCCACTTGTAGGCAGAACACGCACATGTAGCCTACAACATCAGTACAACGCCCCCACTTCCTGGTCTACCGTAATAACCCCTGTAATGCGCAGGCACAAATAGAGTCCGCCTATATACTACCGTATATGGCGAAATACACATCAAGAGCAATGCCGGCTAATCGAGAGGTTCGGGAGGATTCCCAGTAGGCCGCATTACTTTTGGGCTGGTGAAAAAGTGCAGCGCCACAACGCAGCAGCGGGTTCGCTCACTGCTCGTAGATCAGTCTGACACGCAGTGATGAGGGGAAATATTTCAGCTTCACAAACAGCAACTATGCCGGAAATGTTATTTTTCTACTTTTTTTATACAATGGTACTGACTGGCAGTTTTCCCGGTTATTCCCTGTCCGAGGCTCGTGTTTAATATTTTTTTAATATATTTTTTGAAGGTCAATTTTGTTCACAGAACAAGACTTTATTATGCATCATTCATTATTGGTTGTGTTTGGTTTTATTCATTATTAATGAAACTGAGAGTCTGTTCTATTTTTTTGTTTTTGTTTTGTTATTTTAAATTTCTTCCTGATCCCGTTAAAATGTTCTTCAGAAATTAAAGTTTATTGATCTTTGAAAGGGTGTAGTTGCATTATTATGACATTATCATTATATATGTTGAAAATGGTCTCAAAATGACATTATTGCTTTGCTGAATATTATCGCCATAATTTCTGAGAAAATGCATCACACAACAAAATTTGTTATCACGATAGGCCTACAACGGAGAACACATTTTTCACCAAGGGTGCTGCACTCAGGGTTACGAGAGTGTATACAGCTCATTTTTTCATTATAGAAACACGTTTACTGACTGTAACGTCTCATATGAAGAGTTTGAAACTGAAATTAACATCTTGGACAAACTCGATCAGTCTCATCTGACATTGATCTGATGTTCGTGATCCAGTCAAAAATAATTGAGAAATTTGCACATAACAGAAAATAGTGCTGATCAAAAATTTTCCAACAGAACTTGTAATGTAATGCCATACCTTAGTCATGTTAGTCAAATACACTTTTGTCCCACGATGCATCATAGTAAGGGAGTATGTGGCTCTTTTGCATCGTCTAGGAATATGCTAGCCAGGCAAACCTGCAGGAAGCACTACTTTACACTCCCTTACCTACTCCTCTGCATGCCTGTTCATTCTATCACAACCCATCTCATCCCATCTTACAGCCTTAAATTTTTTTTTTTTTCTTAACGATCTCTAGGTTTAAAATTTCTGCATTTTATTAACCTCTTTTTGGGTTTTGAAATGATCATTGAACATAAATAACATAATTAAATATGACATTGGTGCCAACATTAGCTTATTTTCTTTAATTTTATGTGTTTTATAAAACATAATTTTCTTGAGATATTTTACCAAAGCAAAAGTACTTGTAACAATAATACCACATATTTACCAATATTTTACCAGGAAGAGCCACAAAACACATTTAATTCATGATGGTTTTAAGAGAAAGCATAAATAGCTGTTAGCTAGATTTTGCTGTGCTAATTTCAGTTAGCCTAAAAAAGAAATTATGAGGTTCCTATATAAAAGTATTGATAACACATTGTCTAATGGATAAAGATATCTGTAGAAAAAACACATTTTGTATAAGAAAACATCTGGCAGCATCCATAAATGAATCAGGTAAAGGCAAATCTCTATAAAGATGTATCTTCACATTAATGAATCTGAAGGTGAGGGACAAGATCTTTGATGTTGCAAGCTTTATAGATTTCTTATGTCCTCTGGTCATCAAACTATCAATGCTGAGTCATGTTTGAACAGGCTGTGATTGCAGGCTGATGAACAGTAAAAGTGGAAAGAAGATTTGATGGAACACGTTGGCTATAATGAAATCCAAAGACCTTCGACTACTATGTGATGATTAAGGCTTTTAAAAAACTTGTCTTAGTTTCTTGTAGCCAAATGTAAAAAATGTCTTTTAGCATCTCCAATCAAAACAGGTAATGTCTCAGTATGTGTTTGAAAACTTCAAGCCCTCGACAAGACTCTCTAAAAACGTACTTTGCAAAGAATAATTCTGACTGCAACACAGAATCCATACAAAACTTGCCTTTCTCCTTCAGCAACCATAAAATTCTACATCATTTAAAAAATGAAAGTAACAAATTACATTATGTTCAGCTGCTTATATGTATTTTTGCAAGGAACATGTTCCACTGCACACTGACAAGACACAGTCAACAAATGACTTCCTTTCTTTGCTTAATGTCTTCTCTTCCATTTGGTAAGGCTCTCTGAGTGTCCAAGAGGTGTTCTGATCCATTTAATATGTGCTCACAGTGTATCCTGTCAAATATAGATTTGAATCAATAGCACTCTGGAGTGGCTTGTTAAACTTAAATTAACTTGGAAGTGGTGCATGCTTGCCTCACAGCTGCTGTCATTAACCACTGCCTTGCAGATTATTGGACAAACATCCTCGTATTAGGAGATTCACCAGTTTACCGGAGAACTGACAGCTGGAACTCTGATGTACAATGAGCTAGTGCTGAGGTACAAACACCCCATATCTCCACTCTGATCTTAAAGCAAACACTACAACAAACATCTGGATTCTGGGAGTTAAAAGCCTTCGCATGTAGTAAAGTATGAGTAGTGTCTTTTTAGATAGGAGTCTAGAATTCATGTAATTACTACAAATACCCTTAGGGAACCTATTTATGTCAAAACAGGCAAATTGCACAGCTTCCATTTCTTCCCTTGTGTACATTTGAAGGTTCTTGTCATGTTTCACAGTCTTATTTCTGGGTTTTTGTGGTGTTTTTTTTTTTTTTTTAGTTCTGTCATGATTTTGGTTATATTTCTAGTTTTTTGTCACGTTTAGTTTCTGGTTAGATCATGGTTTGGAGTTTTGGTTTTGTCATGTGCTGTGTTGTCTGTCCCTGGCTCATTAGCTCACCTGGTTTGATTTTGATTCACTTCACCTGTTCTCAATTAGTTTCCCAGTGTGTACATATGTCCCTTGGTTTCCAGTTTTGTTTGTCAGAACCTTATTTGGTTTATCCCTGTTGCGTGTGGTTCCTTGTCCTGGCTTTTTGTTACAATAAACATGGTTAACTGCAGTATTCTGCCTCATGTCCTTGACTGCCTGCATTTGGGTCCTCACCACCACCGCCATTTGTGACAGTTCTTGCTTTTTGATTAGACATAACTGCTCTTTTCTAACCCTTACATCATGTTATAGCTTTTAGACTATCAGGCCAAAAAAATGCCTGACCAGCAAGAGAGATTATGCTGACTGATGTCTGTGGAAAGCAAAGTAGTAAAAGAAACAAGAGCTTGACAAGAGTTACACAATTCAACCTGTTATGTTTCTTTTGCCATTTTTGCACAAAAAAGTAGGTTTGTAATCAGTGCTTTGAAGGCTACATCTTACTGATCCAGTATACCTCTTCTTCCCAGACTAGCATTTAACTACAACATTAAGCTATTGCTGTACACTGTATTCTAGGGGCTTTATATCTGAAATTCAAAACATTTTGAGATAATCAGGCTAGGTTATTGCTTTTGACTAGACTGTACACATCATCCACACACAGCAGGACAGACAATAAATAAGCTTCCAGCCATTTTGATGACTTGTTAGAATGAAAAGACCACAATGTGTTACTAAAATTCAATGATTCACAACCATTCAAAGCTTTACATAAGTGTTCGGTATACCAGGTACCATGACAACAATTTCAGCATTCGCTGGGTCATCAACTGCAACCATAGTCTTAGAGTTACTATTAAATGCATTGGCAAGCATTTCCAAGGAATACTTGCATATCTACCTGCATATCTATCTACACAGGTTTTTTTTTTCCCGCTATCTTGCTTACCTTAACTCACAATAGCTACTTCTCAAAGTCAGGGAAGAATCCTCAATGGCTACATTTATAGGATACTACAACATATTTTCTGGCCAAAGTACAGTTCAACTGTCAAGGACCCTTTTATAGGTCGTAGTCCTTCACTCAAGTTCAAGGATGCTTCTGTATATCCTCAGTGTTCTCAAAGCACACACAATCCTATGTGCCCACCAAAGACAGTTCAAACGACATATGGACTAAGGTTAGTGCAACGTGAATTAGATTTTTTTCTGTTTGTTATCACTGTAACTATTGTCACAGTAAAATTGTTAGTATCTTAATTTGTTCCACCACTGGATAGCAAAGTATAGATGACTAGTATAAATGGCTGTCAGGTAGTCAGCTAATAGCTACAAGCACTGCACAACCCTGCTGTGTTGGAAAGGGTTAACTGCAACAGCAACAATAATGAGAATGCAGTGAGACGTGTGAAGTAATTAGTCAGTCTGCTATCCAATATTTACCCAGTTAATTATTTGTGAGTATTACTCTTGTCTTCCCTTCAGATGGCTGCCTGTGTTGTTTTTTCCACAACATTTGTCACTGTCCACCTCTTGTGGGTTCTCATCCTGCTTCCTGTCTGCCGCCCCCCCCCCCCTTTTTTTTTCTTTCTTTTCTTCTTTCTTATGTCAGGAGAATGGCATTTTGGTGAACTGTTGCCAGAGGAGGGGTTAGACCGCTGTCCCTTGTAGTGTGAGGTCAGCTGTGATTATTTATTCATCTGTCTGTTTGTCTAATGTTAGTAGCAAGTTGTGAAAATGGCTGCTAACCTCCTAGAGTGGTACACACTATAAAAAGGTCAGAGTGAGGACAGATAAGTTCAAAATCAACTGTAAATAAAAGGTTTTTAACCCAAGTGACAGAAAGGGGGCTTTTAACAAAAAGCAAAAAGGTTTGACTCGGCCAAAGTTAACCTCATCCTTGGAGTAACAAAATCCTGATAGTGCTATAACACAAAAGTAAATATGTCAGAACGTAAAAACAATTTTAATGTGGGTAGATGGTGTTAATACTTTATTGCATATATTAAATGTATTGTAATATGTCTGTGTGACAGAAGTTGGCATCTTATCTTGGACCTTAGCTCACACCAGGGCTTAATTTGAGCCAGATCTAGCCGGAACGCGCTCCGGCACCTCCGACGTTGGATCCGGAACCTATTTTATTGGATCCGGCACCCGCTGTGTCACTATTTAAAAATATTGGCTAAATAAAAAAATGTTTGTTTTGTGTTAGAATAGTTTTCTGTTTTGTTACTGTATATTCCCCGTTGAGGTTGCAAAAAAAAAATAAATATTGTTTCCATAATTTAGAGGTATTCGAAGGTGAATTTTAGGCTACAGAAACGAGGGGAAGGAGAGGATCAGGTTACACTGGCACCAGTGATTAGGAGATTGCAGTTAGCTTTCACTCAGATGGAAAAACCTTATAGTCCGAAGAATACTATTGCTATTGCTGTTTATAAAAGAAATGTTACGGTTTTGGCCTAGTTTAATTATGTTTTATCTTTTTACATTTCGCACCCAGTAAACGCTGATGTGGTGGTCATGTTTTTGTTTTGTTTTTTTCAGGCCAGCTTTCAGAAATTAAAATAAATATTGCCCTGTTATGCACACAGTGATGTTTGGATTTACTTAAAGGGGTTAGTACATTGGCCGTGTGTGTGTGTTTGCGCGTGCACGCGTGCGTGTGTTCCGTTAATTCAAGCCCCCCTTTTGAGTCGGCGGAACCACCCCCCCTCTGCTTTCCGGGACCTCCCGCTTTACAAATTAATCACTGGCTCAAACATCAGTTTTTTGCAACTATTTTAACATGTAAGCAGAATAATCTGATGTACTTGTGTGGATTAAGTGATTTTATCATTGCCAGTTTTATAGTTCAAATGTTTAAAAAACAAACAAACAAGCAAAAAAACAAAACAGCCTCACTACATGCCATTGTTCTTTTAGCAGGAAAACAAGCTGAAGGTTAGCTGGTAGCTAAGCTACAGAGACTCTGCTGGAACTGCCAGATAAACTCGTGTGCAAATTAGGCTAAAATCTTTCAGTTTGTTTTGATTTCCAAAAAGTGTTATCACAAGGTGCAAATTAACACACTTGTCGATGCAGCTAGATAGTTCTACAACCATGGTGATGGAAAACGCTGAACAACATGCCACAGCAAAGCTTCTATGTATGGGATAGTATCAGATTCACCCCATATTGATAAACATTCAGTCAAACCCAGGTAAGGCCTGGCGTATCTTCTCAAACAGAAAGAGAGGAAACATTACCTTTTAAAATTGCTCTGGCTTACTATCAATATGAAAACTAAAATGGAATAACTAAGAAATGCTAATTTGGGCAGCTGCTTTTTGTATTTTTATATTTAAACAGCAAAAACATTGTGGTGTCCATCTTCTAATGGGACTCAAGACAAAAGATTGATAAGAAAATATTCCCTAGCATGGTAAACTACTCCTTTTAATTTTAGGGGAGTACAACTGTCCAGCAGCTGCTATAACTCCCTGTGAATAGAAACTTGCTAAAGCTGACAGAAATCTGTTTTGACTGTCGTTTTAATTAATGCTTCACAAGTGGAGGAAATATTATTCTGACCAGTGCAAATCGGGGAAGGGTCAAAGGAGAAAGAACAAGGTGGGCTTGGGTGGTTTAAAGAACGACAAAATAGTAATTATTTCATTACGGCATGCCATGACAGCAGTAATATTAAAGTTGTGCAATGTGCAGTGTGCTTATCTGTGGAACAAATGAGCTCTCCCCCAGGAGAGCAGGCTGCAACCCTGAGCTGGAGGTAAGGTTGCATTGCTGTCGTTCTTTCTCTCCCTCTCACACATATTTCTTTCCTCTCTCTCAACCATCTTTTTAATATTCTCATTCATAGCCCATGCAATTATTTTAAAAATAAATTTAGCACACATAAAAAAAAAAACTGGGCCTCTTGGGTGACGCAAATGACTTCCTTGTTTTTATTAGAAGACAAGGTGTTTATTAGGAGCCTTGTTGGCTTATTGGAGGAGGTTTCTGAGTTTGAGTAATTGTCCAATTAGGTGTAATTTCAGTATTGGTGCTAACCCAGGCGATCGTGCTGTAAGAGGAAGACTACCACTGGGACACACATTAATGAATCCCACTGAGACCTGTCTACCTTTAAGAAAGAGAGAGAGTGTCTGCTTCTGTTTCGCCTTCCCAAATCTTTTTAACGAGGCATTATAACTAGATTTACAATTGAGACAAGGCACTGCTTCTCCCTCCCCCACTTCATTGTTCGTTATTCTTTACCGTCTGTGCACTGGGTTACAAAAATAATTTATCATTCATGTTATTTCAGTTCTCTGAGCAATTGCCTCTTATTCAGACAGAAAGGTTACCTTAATTGTTATGTAGCTCAGCTATTTATGCCCTGTGCATGTTTGCTGCTTCATGGAAAGGTCACTCATTACAACTCAAATAACTTTTTTCTGTCGTGTTCGGGGGCTACTTTAAACTGGTAGATGTTGCAAGGTTTTCAGAGAAGGCTCCAGAGGCTCACATATATTCACCAGATCTGATGTAATGAACCTGCTTTCTCTTTGGCCCAGTTCTGGTCTTGACTCTTAGAACTCTTAAAAACCAAACTGACATCAAGTACCAGCGGTGAGGACTGGACACCCTGTTGTGTCTGCTCATTTTTACAAGGATCTGGGAAGAAAAAAATCTGAGAATAAGAAATTAGCACTTGAACATATAACAAAGACAACTTTCAACTGCAGACTACAGTGTATCATATGCCTGCACAAGGACATTAGCACTGCAATGGAGACAGAAGCAGAAATGTTTACATATAATTACAGCACTTTGTTTCAATGGTGGTTGCTTTAAAGGGCTTTAAGTAAAGTTGAGTTGAGAAACTAATGTTTCTTTTAAGTTAAATCATTATTTGTTTTAATTATTATTATAAGATATTTTAACAATGACCTGGGTTAAGTCTAAGTCTGGAGCAAATGTTGCAGACATTTGTGTTCTCTTACACATTACTCTAGAACATCTCCGTCCAGTAGATGTGTAAAAGTAGCTGATGTGACATGGTGAAATTGTCACTATTAATGAACTGTTGTATATAGAGCTGTGGCTTTAAGAACCAAAAACAACAACATTTTAATTAAAGTTCAAAATGGGCTTTAAATTAAGTTAAAAAAAGAAAAAAAAAATGGAATATGGCACTCCATTTTGATAATGACTAACCTGTTGCTGCCACTTTTAGATAAACTTCTTTGCTGATTTCTTTCTTCCAAGCTTGATTTATGTACATTATGTGTGGCCAGGGCAAGGCAAAGGAAGCACTTAAAAACAAAAAACTTCTGAAGATGTGCAGAGTCACAGGAAGTAGATAATATTGTAGTAAAAGCTGCATCATAGGCCAAAATGCTCAAGCATTTGGTTAAGGGACACTCGTGAGCTCTTAGATTTTACACAGTCAGTAAATTTGTGTGGATATTGAGATTGGGCCCTTTTTCATTTGCAGCCTTTGTTTTTTTATATAATTTATAACTCTTCTATTTCCTTTTCAAGGGAATTGGTCAACATTTCATAGAATGCACTTTTTTACTTTATCATTCTTATTGCTGTGTTAAATAAGCACTACTGAACTTTGGCGGATTTCCTCAGCCCCCTAACAACAGCTATTTTGGCATCTATCTTGCATCCTACCTCTTTGCTGAGCTCTCTCTAGTTGGCAAAAGTTTATCCAGCCCAGAAGAAAAAACTTTGAAGTATGGTTCCTCAGCTTCAGGATGATGTTGGGCAACGATGACTCTGGGAATGTACAAAATAAATGTCACTGTGCCATCAAAACAAGTCAGAAACACAAAGTTCGGAAAGTTGCAGACTGCTTCCATAAATATAAAGCTTCAGACAAGAAAAACTTCTTAATTTAGCATAAGAACTAAAAACAATCTTTTTCTGTTCAGAGGTGGAAAAAGTATCCATATACATTAAACAATTAAAATAAAAATGCTAATAATTTGCTTGATGTTCTTTTCATGGTCTGAATTAAGTGCTTATATAAATCATCTTGAGAGCTTCAGAGGGGTTTGCTGGACAATTATGTCATAGATTCTACAAGTGAAGTGAAAAATATTTTCATTTAGTTAAATTAAATTAGCGTATTTCCCACAAAGTGAAACTATATTTTTCACAAAATCCATGATCATTCCTTAATCTTAAAGTACTTTGATTGGCCAAAATTTAAAAATGAATCCTTCTTTAGCTACAACTTCAAATGTGTAAAATATAAAGATTTTGCATGAGCAAATAATGTTGCAAACATTAAATGATGCAAAAAATAGAAAAGAATTGTCCTTCCTTTTATAATAGAAAGTTACTAACCCAAGTCTGTTAAAAATAGATTTCGGAAGTAGTGTTTACAAAAACAGTACAGACAAATTTATAAGAGAATAATGAAATAGGAAAAAATGAGGATAGTGGTAGGTTGAGAGCTGGTAGTGCCTGCAATAGCCACAAAGAGACTGAAATATTAATCAGTGTAAAGGCTGCAATGTTTGATGTTTAAAGCTGTGGACAACATCCTCCTACATGAGTTTACAGACCAGCTCTTTGTGAACAAATAACAGGTGCTGTTCGGGTCTAAAAAAATCAACACACTACATAATGCACAAAGGTCTGGCACGGAAACATAAGAAATAGGAAGGGGACTATCCACTTCCTATCCACATCCAATTGCTTCACACTAACACTATGGCATTACAACTATATGGCCTTAATGTTTCAGCAAGGTGCAGGTGAAAACAGAACTACAGATAAAATACTCACTGTCTGCTGAGCTCTTCATTAGCTCAGAGATCAGTGCAACAGACATGGCCTCACACCACCTGACCCCCAAGCTTTTAGCACACACAGTTGCAGAGTGGACACCATGCAGGCCCACTTGCTTCTAGCCAGCAGGGAGATAAATCACTAAACTACTCATATGAATGCCAGCAGCATCGAGGAAAATATGCCTGAAGCTCACTTCTAGTTTGGGTTCATGTCGAGGTTGCATTACGCCCACCCACCCACCTCCAACACCAACACCACCCTCTTTTTCTCTGCTTCATCCCTTCTCAAATTAGAGCCTCTCACAGTTTCACCACAACCACTGACACCAGCAGCAGCACATCACATCTTCGCAGCAGCTACCCACTGCTCATCTTCACACTAAACCTTGTCCTTCTTTCAGGCTTACGTCTCAACACTTCCTCAGAAATAAGCCATTTCAAAAAAGATTCATGAGCAGCTGGAGCCGCCATGCCGTATAACTGCAGCCATCACAGGCTTCCGCACTGATACAGCCTGACGTCTCAAAAGGCTCTGGGATTCAAAACAAAATCAGGTTTCCTGATCCAACGACAAACTGAGCTATTGGGAAGGCGCTTTTGCTAAGACTCTTTGTGACATGACGATTGGGAGACAGGCTCAAATTCCCTATGAATATGGATGCAACTGTTTATGCCTCAGGGGGGGCGGGGGGATCAAGCACGTACTTGACTGGTAAATATTTGTAAAAAATATTGGAATGCTTTTGGCAAGGTAGGCTATATATTGGTTTTGTTAGGGGTAGATTATTTTTTTCCAGTGTGTGGGCTTGGACTGTCAGTTCATGCTATCTTAAAAGGGATTATCTGATGCACCTAGGTCTGATTTCAATTTGAATAGGTGTGAATTTATTTTGCAGTGCTCAATATCAAATACAAATAAGTCCTCTATAATCCAATTCCACCCCCACCAGAAAAAAAAGGCTGAAGTAAGAATCTCATTATGCTGTCCTGCTTTATGCTGGCTTGTTTTCTCACAAACAACCCTCTAAATTCAATATCTGTGTATTTACTTGCAGGTTTTTAGATTGACAGAAAGGTAAGCAAACGACAAGTGATATTTTTCTAATTTCATTAAATTCAGGTACAGAGATTCATCTCAGAGCATTATTTCATTTTGAAATACCTGCACTCCATGTCTTATTTACTGCCCCTGTGAAACTGAATTCAAAGTGATTGAATGTGTTGGTATGAAATTAGATTGCATTGTGTGTCTCTGGCTAATAATTCCAGACGGAATAGCTCCTCACTCTGCCTGACATGATGCACCCCGAGAGAAATATGGAAGCAGAGAAGGAAAGTTAAGGTTGCTTAGGTTCATTCGGAAATCTTAGAAGTACAATGAATCAAGCTTTACTAAACCTTGGGACTGGTGAGGACCTGTGTAATTTGCTCTGAGAAGTGTTCTCTAAGGAAGTGTGTGGTGCCTCTGGCCTGCAGACGAGGTCTGCCCTCTTCTGTGAGGACGTTGTGATGTGATGATAAGATGAGGTGTCCTGTTTAAGAGCTTGATTAATGGTGGAGGATGAGATGGCCTCTGAACACAGACGCTGTTTGCCTTTACTGAAGCACACTTGTGTGCAGGCAGGGGAGAGCACCCCGGGTGCTTCCCTTCATCTGTGCCCAAACCTCAAATTACCAACACCGCTGTCAACACATCTCATCTTTACTTAAAGCGTAATGGCAAAGATCACAATCAATTTTCACAGGTCTATCAGGGCTCCTTCATTATGTTCAAAAACCATTCACACTGATTGATCCACCATGAGTGCATGGTATTGATAAATAATTAAAAAGCTCTCAGTTTAATTTGAGGGTAAGTAGAGGATGGAGAATGTGCTGTGGGGGTCGGGTTGGGGTTGTGTTAGACTAGTGGGCTCTTATTTGGTGTAATAAAGCCCGGCCCCCTGCTGTGACATGCCCAGCCACAGCTCCCTGCCTGCCTCCCTGCTTGGTCCCAGTGGACACGCAACCAGATGGATTTGTCTGCCATATTCCCGGCAATCAATGCAATCCGGCTTGAAAGAAAATCAATAAGATGTGTCCACTTATGCTTCAGATTGTAAAAGAGATCCTCTGCTAGGGGAGAGCAGAAAAACCAAAACGTGGAGCTGTACATTTATGTATCTCTTTACTTACTGAGATAATTTATCAAAAAATCATAATGATGATGAAGGTTGGAGGTAATCTCCGGAGATGTATTTTCTGAAATTACCCTAGCATTAGGTTATATTCTTTGAAAACTAATGACTAAAACAGAATTTTGAAATAATAACTTCACGTGACCATTTGGGGCCTTTATTTGCTTACAGAATCACAAAAAGTGGAATCCAAAATTAGACACAAGCAACATTTTTTACTAAAACAGCTTTTATGAGAAAAAAAATTGTTGTAACAATTTGACTTAATTCTCAATTTTCAGTTGTTCAAACTGACTGATGCTTTAAATGACAGTTTGGCCTGAAAGGAAAAAGAAAAAGGGGGGAAAAAATACCCCACATAGAATTCAGTTCCCACTAATCAAATTCAAACCACATTTTGGGATGATTGTAAAATAATTTCAGATCGGATCTTTACAGAAACGTATCATTCCAGACACTCTTACCTCGCAAAGTGAAGCATGATATCAAACGCAACGACACAGTTGACCCTAGCAGAATCTATGCTTCTAGTTCAGGGCTTCAGAGGACAACATCAAGAGCAACACAGAAAGACAAAAACATACATTTTCAGCCCTCAACATTAAGGGAATGCTTCAAAAGCAAAACTGGAAGCAACAAGATAGTCATGCCGCCACTGTTACTTACGTCATTACCAATGCCTACTTCAGTCTAATATCTGCGAGTTGTGCAGATAACTTAGGCATGTCTGGAAACACAAATCTGATTTGCTCGATTACAAATACAGAAACAGTTGGGAAACAGTTTTGATAAGTCTGCCGTGAAAGATCGCCTGAGATGCAATTAAATAAGTATTGCAGATGGCTGGGTTACATGCTACTGTGTCACTGTTGTGTTATGAGCATCGCTGTGCTTAGACCTTTGTATTTATTCTGGGATTTACAGATGAACTAGACCGTTTCACAACAGACACATTATGAATAGTTTTATAACAATAATTATTATGCAATCCATAGTAAATCCATAGTCTTTTAACCATAGATCTGGCTTCTGCCATCAAACAAAACTCTAAATATTATATTTCTATTCAGTTAAAGAACTCCTACTGTTTGGGGATTTCTTAATGTATTAATTTAGGCAATTTAAAAGGGTATTTAAAACTTCCACAAAATTTATGGTGAAGGGGTCAGAGAAGGAGGGTTGTGCTAACATGAAGTGGCTCACTCATACATTAAATAAACATGTGCCCACAGTGTTGTTTGAAGGTGTAAATCAAAGTGAATTAGGCTTTTTTGGAGAGGAGAGAGTGTAAAACCCTGAGTAGAAAGGTGAGTTCATTAGTCCATGAGAGTTTGTAATGCTCAACCCTCCAAATACCCCCACAATTGCCACCTGGCTAAACCAGTTAACACTGCAGGCTTGAGGTCATGGCTCGCCGACCCTAGTGCAGACAGCTCCAAGAGGTGTGATATGAGGCCTCTGGTGGTGTCTGCTGAATATCACTACATGCCAGTCGTGTACTCACACCTAAACAGAAAAGTATGATGGCTGTAAATCTGAAACAAAGCAAGGTCATCTCTGCAACAGACAGATGGACAAAAAAACACACTCAGCTAATCTGTGTAAGCTAACATGTTGTGTCTGCGTGCTGTTCATGCATGCAAGGCAATAAAGTTTTCATTTGCTGCTTGTCTGAAAACCAAAAACAGCATACAAAAAAATATATTATGCTGTGTCACACTTTTTAGTGCTGATATCCGTCTAATTGATGACTTTGTGCCACATCAATCCATTATGCATAATTTAACATGGATCAAGTCCCACATTAACATAATCACCCATTGGATATTCTGCCTAGTGTGACATGCAGTACTGAGGAACAGAACCCCAGCCTGAGAAGGAGTGACAGGGGAGATGCACCCCACATGAGTTTGCAAACACTTCCACACTTTCCTTCACACTCACATCAACACATGCACACATCCACATACACACACACGCATCCACAAAGACACCCACACCCCCATACACTTGCATAGTTGTTGCGTAGACCGGGATGAGGATGATGTTAAGATGTCAGATCCCTATTGGCTTTAAGCGAATAGTGGGAGTCCAGTCTGAGCTTTTTGTGTTTTTGCAGACCCACATTTGAATAAACAGCCACACACATACACTCTCTCTCTCTCTCTCTCTCTCTGTCTCTCTCTCTGTCTCTCTCTCTGTCTCTCTCTCTCTCTCTGTCTCTCTCTCTGTCTCTCTCTCTCTCTCTCTCTCTCTCAAACACACACACACACACACACACACACACACACACACAGTGAACAGCTTGGAGAGTGAGGGGTGTAGAGCTGCCTGCTTAGACGCTGCCGTTTGCAATCACTAAGCAGCTTTAGTGTCTCCTACCACAGTCCTGATTTAAAATTCATAAATGCTAATCCTTCATAATTTACAGTTTAAAAAGCAGCCCTGCTCACAGGCCCTGTGGCCACAGCTCTGTCAGAGTAATTATACCAAGGAGCTGAAATTTTGGACGACTAGCAGAGACTTTCAACAGTCAAGGAAATCCCCCTCCCTGGCACCGGACCCAATTACTCCAAATACCTAAACAGATTAGCAAGTCATTTTCCAGTTCAATCTGGACATAGGTGCCAAATCAGTGTTATTCTTTAGTCAGGTGGGTAAACAGCATTAAGGTTTGGACATGCCTGTTTCTTATTACAGCAACCATATGCTGAGTAATTTTATTAGCCATTTAATTAAATTTAGTCCCAGCGATTGTCTTTTACAAGGTTACCAGGTTCTTCCTCTTCCTCTGGTGTCACCAGGTGATTTGCTGCTCCCTCTTTGTTCACTGACATTGCAGTGTGTATTTGTAAATATTGTTTGTGTGTGAACATCACTGATTTGTGGATGCCTCCATTTGGGTAGGTGCCAGCTTCTAAACCAAGTTCTTTGTCCTTGCAAGGACAAAACACATTAGTTTAGATGTAGATGATCTGTGATTCTTTCATCCAAGGTCACTAATAGAAGGCCATTATCAAATTGGTCTGATTTAAGTGTAATGGCCCATGATGACACCACAAAAAGCATTAAAGGTCTTATGAAAGGGCCCTGTTTTACATGTGGAAGCTCTCAGTGCAAAATAACTCACCATCTTTTTAAATGCATAATTTAGTAGTCATCTCAAATATTGATTCATCTCTCATGCTGGCACGCTGTGGTGAAAGGAGTATAGACATATATAAGACAAAGGGATGCTTTGCCATTTGTGGCTACAGCATTCATCAACAGAAATCCGCTGGGTGATTCACAGCCCAGCCTTTTGTTTTACATGACATCGGCTATTCAGAAAGTCTTTATGAATTCTGAAGTTTAGTTGTGAAAAAAAGTAAAGATAAAAGATGATCTACAATCAGCAATGTGAAATACAGTAAATGTAAATTCATTGATTTTTTTTTAACTGGCCAGAGTTGGTTCAGAGCCAACGGTTGAACTAATACCAGTTCTTTACGTTTTCACTACCAAAACTCTGGCTCTAGCACTAACAATTTATCTATACTAGTACCAATTCTTTGCTGGGATGAAGAGAAAATAATGTTGGAGGCTGGGGGGGTGAAATTATGGAGACCAACTAAAGAAAACAGCCAATGTTGCATTTGGTCTTCAAAATTCAATTAAGAACAATAAAACAAAACTGAGTTGCAACATGAATGTAAAGTTGCAACAGCAGTGGATGAACATAAGCTCAGTGTTACTTATTTTTCTGCTGTTTAATGTTTTCTATTAGAAGTCACATTTGTGCAAACTGCACAATGCACCACAATCGTAGTTTGCACCTAAATATTAAAGTGTTTGGTACTACATTTATTACCATTGTTGGGCATTTTTTTATTTAATAAAGTTAGCTGGAGTTCATTGATCCAGCTCAAAATAAAAATTCAATTTGTAATGCCAGCCATTACCAGAGGTTATTATTTAGACCTAGAATATACTTGCTTTTAAGCTGGCATTCATGCAGGCAACCTTTTCCATTGTTATTGTAATTATTCCTGTACTTCCTCAATTACTTGTTACCAAAAGGGTCAAATTAGAGAACATGCGCCTGATAGAGTTGCCAAATTTGAAGGTTGTAAACAAAATAATAAACATGGTGACAATGTAGGAGGTTAGCATTTGGCTAATTTTGAGGTCACTGCAGTAAAAAACAATGGCCAGGCCACAAGGCCAATAAACCAAGCACACCATGTCTTTGAAACTACTTTTTCCACTGTTAGTCTTCTCACTTTACATCCAGTCAAACTGCTCCTGACTCGGCCTCTGGTGGTTACTCACATATTGTTTTTGCTGATTTTGCTTGTTAACACATTTGTATCTCAGGGCGTGTACAAACACTGGTCATTTAGAGTTTATGAACACCAACTGTTGTTTAAAACAGCATTTTAACAACAAGAAATTTTGGATTTCTTAGGTTGATAAAAGTGACAAAGTAAAAGACTGATGTAAAAATAAAGTGTAAAAATGAAGATACACTGCTATTAACTTTTTTAAGTTTAATTTGCTTTAGATGGTGAAAATTTGCCCTGTTCTCAAGAGCTGATTGCTGAGCTCAGATTTCCTCTTCAATTCTCCAAACTGAGAGTGATTTAATTCCTGTTTACTGTCAATAACTCACAGACTATTCACAAATTCTTTGCACAACCTAACTTAAAAAAAGTAGAAAAACGAAAAACAACTGCCCTAAATAGCTATGAATAAAAGTAAATAAAATCAAGGGGCTTTTTAATAAAAAAATTTAAAAAAGGAAAAACAAACACTTTACTGATGATTTTTTTTAAATGATTATTAGATAATTGTCATTAGACACAGTTATCAGTCATTAGACACAGCCTCATGAGTTTTCAATTGTTTTAATCAGAAAAAATAGAATAGATATGAAAAACATTTATCAGGTCTTCTTCTTTCACTCTTAACTTTTAAAAGAGCACAGTAACTAAAATTTGGTCCTTATCCCTGTTGGATATTTCCTCGGCCTGTCACTGTGGCTCCGACTTCAGCTGTTGCCTGAGCACTGCTGAATATCACAGTGACTCTCATCTCTCAGTGAAAGAAATCAGGATTCTATTAGAACAGATTAGGACCATCAGACTGGACATCATGCCACAAATCCCAAGCTTTAAAGTTTCTCTGTAACCATCAGCCGTGGGGATAGAGTCATCCTACACAGACATGTTTCTTTTTCAAAGCATACTCTGTCTGCAGAAGATTATTGCAAGTGAATATTGATGGTCACACATTTTAGAGTGAAGTATTTAGCTTTGTTTAGAATGCAAAGAGACCACCAGAAATCCTCCTCAATGAAGTTTGATATCATTAGAAATAACATGTTTAATGCACCAGGAATTTAATTAAATTCTAATATTAGATTGGAAATAATTGCTGCTTAAAAGTGAGGAAGGAGAGAAAATGACTAATTTTGCATTAAAATCACCGTGCTGATTATCTAAATTCTTAACTTAAATAATTGTAGTGTGAGTTTTATAATAGAAGAATCAGCCACGTTTGCTTGTTCCAAAGCGAACCCCATGCTATTTTACTGTAATTAGGTATTTATTTTGAGGGGAAGCTTTTCTTTAAGAGTGGAAAAATTGCTTCAACAATTTCTGAAGATAAGGTAACACTTTGTCCACCAAATAACAGTATCTTAGGCTGCAACTTAACTTTCTTTTAGCAGGCTCATTTTAGGTCATTAGATTAAGTTCATTCTCTCAGGAGTTCTCTGGAGCAAATTGAGGAGAAGCAACGCTATCACTGTTTTTGTGTTGGTTTTAAGGATGTCTAGTGATGAGAATTTTTAAACGCAATGAATTGCATGACTTTGCACCTCTCAGTTGAGTCAAGCATGAAATGATAAGCATACCAGTGATAAACAAAGAAGCAGGGCAATAATTAGTGCAATTAGTTGTAATTGTAAATGAAGATTTTTCATAAAAATGATGCACTTAACCTGCCGCAATCCAATCCACTTAGAGAAGGCCTTCGACCCTGTCGCCCAGGGACACCTGTGAGGGTTGCTATGGAAGTATGGAGTATTGGACCCCTTGTTCAAGCTGTCCGGTCCCTGTACGACCGGTGCCAGAGCTTGGTCCACATTGCTGGAAGTAAATCAGTTTCCAGTAAGGATTGGACTTCACCGTAAGAACTTTCAGAAAATGTCATTACTAAAAGTGACTTTGTACATAGAATCTTCATTACTGCAAGTACAGCTATTTCCAACTGCAGCTGGTGAAAACCATGGCTGGGAGACAAATCGCTTTATGTTGTGACAAACAAAAATCCTGATGAATACTAATGGTGTTACAACTTGTTGCCCTTTAATGGATGCCAAATATTACAAGTTACAGCCTGGTTTTACAAGAAAACTGGAAATAAGAACCTTTGTCCACATGTCTAAGAAGAATCAGTGGCACAATAAGGACATGGAAATTGTAAGATTTTCTTTTTTTTTTTTAATGGTGAAACATTCTGGTATTTATTCACAATAAAGTCAAACCAAGCCATTTTTATTCCAATCCTTAACCATATATTTTGGATGATCTCAATCTTACTGTGTATTTCTGCATAAACCAAACCAACTGTGACTGACAGGAAATTAGGAAAGTCAAGAGTCCTTATATAGGGTCAGACGCTCTTTGATCCCTGGCATGACAGTATGCCATGTAATACCTCCTAAGAATTTCTGAAAACATTACAGTTGTACAATATCACATCTTTGACAGCTTATTGTGAAACATATGCATGTTACAATTTGCAATGGGGAATTCAGGCACGTAGTTATTGGAGCACTGATAATGCAGACATTTAACAATTATGAACTGACATCATGCTGCAAGTTTATGTTTCATGCAAAAAAAAGTATAATATTTTTATACTGTAACTCTGGGTTTATGGTAACAGGCAGAGCTCTGTCTTGACAGCCTTATAGTACAACACATATTATGCTGCTATCTGAAAATGATGCAACAATATTGCTGGAATCAGTGTCTTATGGAAAAATATACAAACATAAGCTTATTTTGTCATTTTGTATTATTTGTACTTCTAGGTTTAAAATATTTATATTCCATATTTTTTATCCTGGTGAACAATTTGCTGCCCCTGCATCAGTTTAAGTCAATGCTTTCATCCTATCTCATGTTACATATGCTGCTTTTCCTCAGTTGATGCAGCTTGTGATTGGATGAGAAAGCTGGCATTAACCCACTTAACCATCACAACAATTACCTTTTAGCCTTGTCATCTGACAATGATGAACTCACCTCATGAAACAGGCCCCAGGTCTGTTACTATCAGTCACAAGCAGCCTTAAATTGACAACACACCTGCACATGCTACAGTATATCTGCTCCAGAACACATCATGGCTTCTAATGTGTCAGGTTTGTGGTGCAGCAATTTCACAACCAAATAGCTTGCAGGAGTGATAAGAGTTTCATTATTGCACGAACAAATCAGAGGCAACAAGCAGCATCATTCAAATAACAGATTTCAATATTTCACCTGCTTTAATTTAGGTGTTCAACAAAGCAACAGAGTGATGGAAGACTGAGCAAGAAATAATGGAGAAGGTGGATACAAGCAAACAAAGAAAGCAGCACTCTCAAGGATATTACAGTCCTTCTAGTTATTTACCATAGTCTATGCTCGTTTTTGTGCAAAACTGAAAAGTACAATCTAACCATAATAACAATAGAGGGATAAAATACCTGGCCAAGGAATCCATCTTACACTTCTGCTGAAAGCAACAGGATATCTCTGATTTATTTTAGCTTTCAAGCCAACCACAAAAGCGTAGACTGAATTTATATTCATGTTAACAGTTTTAAAGACTAGAGAAAAACTGGGAGAATTAGGGAGGAATTATACTTAATTTTTTTATCTGTTTTGTTTAGCTCATTCCTTTGTTTATAACCTATCAAATGAACTCAGATTGATAATCTGACTAAATCAGTTAGGTTTTGCTCATTGTAGACAAGATAAAAGCAGTAGACAGACTTTTGTGGATCACAAAAAGCTCCAATAAATGTTTTGAAGGTAATAACGCCTTGCTTTTGTCAACATTGTGTCAAAGAGGGGCAATGATTAACCTCTGTGATCATTTTAAATTTGTAGTGTTGTTGAGCCAAAGTGCAAAATATTGCACAGGCATGTTACTGCTGTCTGCTCTTAACGCAGCACATAACACCCAAATCAATGTCCGCAGAAACAGCTGCTGTGTGTTTCAGTTACCTCTTAAGCTACGGCCTTGGACACACAAACAGCAGTTAAGTGCATAATCATCTGATGCAACAAGGGCAAAAACATCCAAATTAAAACATTTTATTTTCCCTGTGTGCCTGCTCTTTTTTCCACTCATCATTTAGCCTTGTACACACAAAAGACAAAAACATAGATTTACTAAAGAATGAGCACTGAAGTTCAATTGCTGAATACACAAAAGGATTGAGGACCACTGCCTCTGGCATCATCATAAACAAAGCAACATTCTTTTGTTTTATTTTTTTTAGTTCAAGGGCATTACACGTAGTGTTGAGTGCTTTACCACATAAAAATGTTTTGAACATGGATTACTAAGAAAAATAGATTTATTGTTACAATCAGGCAACCTAATTCATTTTCTGGATAGCTGCTGACTTGTACCAGCTAATTTGTACCAGCAAATGCAATTTTTGATGAGATATGATACAAATTATATTTTGAATAAAATGGAAATAACATCAACCACATGTTGCAATACATTATTGTGTCTTTGAGCTTTGCTGTGGATTAATATTTACAGGACTGTGCAAAACTTTTTGAGACGTTCCTCTTTTCTTCATATTTAGCTTTTAAGGAGACTGTCTTGTAATTTTTCAAAGTGGTTTTGAGCAGTAATACTCCTGACTTTCTGAACATCTTTAAAAGTTTTTCTTTGTGTTTTGCCTGTTATTTTTAAAGCTTTATTTTCAGTGCAGTCTGCTATTTATTATCAGAGAAGCGTTTTCATTTTATATTTTTTTATCTGTTAAGCCACTGACCTATGAATCATTGAAACACAACTCAAAGCAGGAACCAGTGTTGTGTCTACACATGAACAACTTAACAAAGAACCAAAAATAAATTATTTGTTTGTACTTCATTAGTAGCTGTCTGTCACAAAGACACTCTCTACACACACTATTTTCACTCAAGTTTTATCTACACACACACACAAAAAAAAGATAAAGATAACAGACTGAAAATAATAAGGTAGTAGTTTTGCACCAACAAGGTGGTTCCCAAAGGGTGGCTGTCATTAAGCCATCGGGGCGGCATGGCTCAGCAAGAGTAGAGCGGTCGTCTTGTAGCCTGAGGGTTGCCGGTTTGGTCCTCGGCCAAGTTGAGTTCATGTTGAGGTGTCCTTGGGCAAGACACCAAACCCCTAATTGTTCCTGATGGGTCGTGGCTGAGCGCCTTGCATGGCAAGCCATCAGTGCGTGAATGAATGGGTTTAAAAAACAAGCACTAGACTGAAAATCTGCAATTAACAGTGTTACGAAGCCAGGATTTCAAATTTGGATTCATCAGTCTATAAGAGCTGTTACCAAGGTTTACTCTAGTTTTAGTCTATGCACCTATTGTCTGATTTTGGTAATATGTAAATGAACAAGGGGTGGTTCATGACTGTTGCACAGTACTGTTTGTTCAGAAATTGTACAATTGTAAAAATTGTAAAAATGTGAATTGTACAATTATATTTGGATATTAGATTTCAGCTGCTCAACAGACTGAGGCCTCCTTTCTTGGATGTTTTCATTTACAAATGTTCTCAGTGACTGGCAAATCTGCCGGCGGGTCACCAGGCAAGTAGCCATGCTTTTGTAATACACACAGAATTTGGTATGGTATTGTCTAACTGAAATAAGCTAAATCTTTCCTGAGAGAGACCACAGGCCCATTTACATGTGTAAACTGCTCTCATACTTCCATTTGTCTTTTCATGTTGGCATGGTTCTTAGGCAATACATCCACCACAGGGCAGTGTAAAAATCAGAGCTCACCTCCGAGTTTTAAATTTCTCAGGAGTTCCAAGGCCAGTTTCAGACAATACCAAACATGGTTGCAGTGGACCAGACCATGATAACATTCATTCTCATAAATAGAGATAAACAGCGACAGCAATGTAGTCATTAAATACATGTTTTCTGAAAATGGACCAAATCAGTATGTAGATGGCTTTGTATCCACCTTTAGCATGAGCAGGGAACACTGGCCCTCTTGGCCAGTGTCCAGCAGGTTTTCAATGTGTCCCTGCTCCAACACACCTGACTGAAATTAATAGTCATTGTGCTGAACTTCATAGGATATTGGATCTATTTAATTTAAGTCAGGTGTGTTGAAGCAGGGATACACTGAAAACCTGCATGACACTGGCCCATAAGATTCAGATTTGGTGATTCCTGGCATAGAGAATAAAGGGGTCTTTAGTTTGGGTGGCAGTGTATATTCCTCCAAAACCTGTACTGTAAATACAATTCACTATCAATAATGCTTCCATGGATCTTTTCCATGTGCACTGCTGTGACCCCATACTTTCATGGATGCTGTCTTTTGGATTGTGCACTGAGAAGCCAGATGGTCCTTCTCCTTTTGAGTTCTGAGGATGCGTCGTCCATGATTTTTAAAACAAATTTCTAATTTTGAAATATCAAACCACAGCACAGTTTTTTTTTTATCCATTTCACCCTGGTCTATATTTAATGAGCTCTGGTTCAGACGAGGAAGCAGGGTTCTGTACCTTGTTTCTGTATGTTTCTTTATGTTTTTCAAAATGATCTATGGAAATGTATATGAATAACATTTTGGGCACTTTTTTTTGTATGATTTCTATACATTTGAAGTTTTTGGTAAATAACTTGTGATGCTACATCAACATGCCAAATTGTTGGGGATGGGATACAGAGAGTACAGTGTACATAATATAAAAAGATATGTATGGCTATAAAAATTGGTGCTGTAATTTGACATGTAATGACTACAAATTTTTGTGATAATTATATGCAGAGCAGAGTTTTTACTTAAATTTGTGCATGAAATGATGAAATGTGCTCACAGTGGTTTTGAGACTACATATTCTTTGATTCTTTGACTTTTAATCATGAAATAAAGTAATCCTTGAATTCTTTTGAGTTTTACACTGAGAAACATGTCAAATTGAAATTAAACAAGACAATCCCAATAATCTGTCACAAGTTATATTTTATTTATGATTCGTTTTCTCATTAGTTAGTAAATTCAAATTCTTTTCAGTAGTCTGTTGAGTAATAATAACAAAAACAAGAAGTAATAAGAATTTGGATGCATATGTTGGCATTTTAAGTAAGTAAAGAGTTAGTCTCTTATAATAAAGGAAATAAGGAAATTGTTAATACATTTCAATAAAAGTAACTGGTCTTCATGCAGACAAAAACAGCTACACATTTACTGTCACTATGTAAACGAATGTGAATGTAATTACCTTGCTCGTGGAGCACAGCTCACTGTCTCCCTCCCGCACTCTCAAATAATTATGTTTTTTCTGCCAGTGTTATCTATGAGAAAAAGGGTGCTGCTGTGCTGATTAACAAATAACTCTGTGATGAATGTCACAGTGTCCACTCAGGTCCTCTTGAATATGCTGCATTTGAAATGAGTGATGCAGCCTTCTGAGGACAGAAAAACTTCATCAAGTCTCCTTTTTCTTTTTCACCAGAGGGAAAGGATTCAGTATCACTTGTTTCCTTAGCAATTTTGTTTAATTCTGAACATCCATCTTCGCCTTATTTCATCTTGGGATTAACTACCGCTGGAAGATGTGCAGCAAGCTATCCAGAGCTGCTCAGTGTGACTCTTATAACATAATTAGTCCATCTCTCTAGGAGGGTTTAGCTAGATTTACCTATATGCCAAAGTAAAGTGCAGTCACTTTGATGATAAAAGGGATAAAAAGGGAGCAATAAGGTGGAACGTTGAGCAGAGTGAGGCTGGTGTGAGCCAGCCAGCGGAGGTCTAATTGGATGAAGGAGCCCTGTTGCATGAGGCGTTCTTCCCTGAGAGTGCAAAGACATTATGAAAACCTCCCACGCTGCTTTCAGTTGATTCAATTAATTTACTTTTCGGTGAAACTGATGGAAATATTGCCTCTTTTCCAATAAATGCCTGACAGCTCCAGCACTGTGACATGGCTTGAAGGCCTCAGCTCTAAGCATTTTGCTTCTTTCACCAGGACTTTTCGAAACTACATCCTGAAAGAATGACCAGAAATATTGGTGTCTCCGTGGCGGTACAGCCTGCAGTACAGCCTGCGCTCACCCTGCGCTTGAGTGAGCTCATTCAGTGTAATAATTCCCTTTTTCCATGTTTGGTGCTGTGGCTTTTGTTTTGACCGGGCTGAGAGTGAGCCTTAACTGATCGCCATGCCTCAATGCAGCTGAGGAAAAACACTGGTTCAAAACAATAGGCAGAGGATCAGAGAGGTGGGAGAGTGAATAATGTGTCAGGTGCTCTGAATGAATTAAAGTGCAGAGCAGGGCTGTGGAAATACCTCTGTGTGAGGCCCTAATCAGTTGCAAACAAGGGAGGGAGAGAAGGGGGAAAAAAAGCTTTCATTCCTGTAACTAATCATTTGCGGTTTCCCCATGCAGTCAGCCAATGCCAAAAGCAGAGACTAATAAACTAGGAGGCTGTGTAGATTTATAAATGATTAATTAAAGGGCCTCTCAAGGGAACTGCAGCAGCTATAAGCAAAAATATTAATTAGTTGAGATGAGACTTAAACTAACAGGAAAACATTCCACCCATGTTGGAAAGCTCAGGGTGGGGGCAGCATGTTTGACTCTGTGCTGACAAAGAGGGGGCCTCACTGCCGCACCACTGTGAGGTGAGGGAGGGGGCTGTTTTGAATTTGGCTGGAGGATAATGAAGAGTTACACAGAGTGTCAGACAGAGAGACACACAGGTCCTTAGTATTGAGTTGTAAGGAGAGATGACTGAAAGGGTTAGAATTGGGTCTGAAATGAGTTCTCAACTGCCTCAAGTACCTCCGCCCCCACCACCGCCACTCACACACAGCTACATTGCCATCTCTGGTTGCCTCTCTTTATGCCTGCCCTTCAGGGAGGTCTCTAAAGCCTCTCTTCTCTACTTCTTTTCATGAATGTCAAGATGCTGAGTTTAAAGTCTGGTAGATTAAATGGGAAGTGTTGAGTTTATTCTGCTTCTAATGAAAGAACTGGGTAATTTCATGCAGAGGATCTCAATGTCACAACACTTTCCAACTTCCAGAGAAGAGTCCTTTTATTTCCTGTTACCAGTGGGAATGAGGCAGCCGATTTCACCATTTTTGATTACTGCAGCATCATCCAGGTAGTGGAGAGATAGCAAAGTCAGCACCAGGGTTTCACTGTGCTAAAACTGTTCATGGTTGATCTGATTCAGTTTTTCTATCAATTATCAAATAATAATACATCCATAACAAAATTAGCACATATGTGCTAATCAAGAGCAGTACACTCAATGAAACAAGGCAACTGACTTCTCTCCAGGAATTCACTGGTCCAATCCAGGGATATCATGCAGACTTATTTAATTGAAAAAAATGGCATTTAACCATCCTATATTAAGGATGAGCATAACATTCTAGGAAAAATGTGTTATAATTTTTGTCTGGACATCTGCAGCTGGCAATACATGAAAGGTCTGTGGATGAACAGCTAGCCACCCATTAGACTACTAAAATGTATTCTTATTATTCCTTTATAAGGAACTTTGATGTTTCTGTCAGCTACAGGGCCTCTTTAACCCTGTTTTCAGCAGGAGATCTGGCTCAGGACGGGACCGTTTGGGGCAGTTTTGTTCAGTAAACCTTGCTCCATGTTGCTTTTCTACAGCCAACCATACCATTACCTGTTAGGTGGCACATAAGCCAGATAGCAATAGATGCATGATATAATAGCATGATGTAATAGCACAATGCTATATCAGCGCAATGCCTTCCTTGAATTATAACAAAGAAGAATGCAACATAGAAAAAAAGAGGATGAGAAGGATGGACATTCAGCAGTTTGGATTCTGTCTTCTTGGCATGTGCCTTTAAGCAACAAAAAAAGTTCTTGGCATCTTTAAACATGGTTCTGCTCTTGCTTTGTTCATGTTACTGAGTCATACAAAAAGTGATGGTTCTTTCGAGCAGATTTTGCCTGTTAAGATGAAGAAAAAAATAAAAAAATAATGCATACCAACCCTGACCTGTTGGTGAAAACAGGGCTTATGTGAGATGCTTCGGTTAGCAATTGTGGTCTAAAAAAACACAGATGATTGGCTGTTGTAGGGAGGTGACAGTGTCATCAGAAAGCAGCTAACTTAATATGCTACACACAATCTTCTTTCTTGATTCAAGATTAAACTGTTCTGTGTGACATTACCAAAAATACAGAGAACACACTCCAATGTCTATCTTTTTGTTTTCCCTTGTTTTGTATAATGTACCTAATTTCACCTGATACAGCCCAGTTGACAGTTGGACAAAAATCTTTGTGATGTGTTCAAGTGTTTGTTTTCTCAGATACTGGTAACATGACCTGGCGGGTCTGTTTTGGGTCCTAATGTTGGTTTGTTGCATAAGAACCATTACAGTTCATTGAAAATAAGGACATCCAGTCTGAAGTCGTGCTCCTATCAGCTCCAATCCCAGCCTGAGATTTTACATACCTGCACATAACAAAAAATCACTTGACCTGGAAATGAATGATGATGCTCATAAATAAAATCAAGCGTCCTCATTTTGAAACAGTGGTTCAGAAAACAGTGGTAGGAAAAACAACACTGACATTAGGTTCTACCAAAAACAAATATCTTCTCAAAATAATGTGGCTTGCCTCTACATATTTACATATCTTTATATCACAAGACAAACCAATGAAAAATAACCTCAGATTGTAATGTTGTTTTTTCCCCTTAAAGTACTGCTAATAAAAACAAAACAATAAAATTGAAGCAAACACAGCACTGAGCAGCAGGCATGACATACAATTACAGAAATGTGAATTCTTTTGTAAAGGTCGAGTTTTCTTTTTGAAGGTCTTTGTGATCAGAGCAAAAACCACTGGGAGCACAAACCTCTTTGCCAGCTCAAATATTATCACAGTTAGTAATAAACAGGCCTGTAGGATAAATAATTCAACAAATGCTTTATGAAACCTGAAATAATCAGGATCCTATAGAGAGCGGACTCAACTTTGCATTTGGATGAGATTAATAGTAACCTGTGATGACTCAGACATAATCCATCCTCAGTAAAGTAGTTGAGAATTCAGCCCTGAAGTGACTACATGAAGCATCCTTGTATGTCAATCTTGACTTTAGTTTCATGTGCAAGGTTAAAAGAAGCTGGTCACGGCTGTTTTCAAGTTATCAGCAAATAATCGGATGAAAAGAGTCTGAGATATAAAAAATTAGGGCCAAGTAGACACTTGAAGAGAGTCAGACATTCCTTTAAGTCATCATAATTGACTCACTGGAGGGCCAGGCTCTGGTGGCGGTTAGGTGCTTCTGAAGTCAATGTTCCCAGAATCTAGTGTCAAGGGTGAATACATGTTTTTAGATTTCACCAATAAATATTTCATTCAACTGTCAATGCTATGGATGTGGTGGAGGAGAGCCCTTTCATATCATTCTGGTTTCTGGATGGGTTGGTGGTATGTGTGCAGGAAAATTGAGGCTACTAAAGGCTACCAGCAGGAGTCAGCAAGAAAGGATTCCCAATTGAATGATTGGTAAAGAGTTCAAGAGAGGGTTTTTTCTCCCTTCTTTTCACTCCTGAACTGCAGAGGGTGGCCAGTGAAATTGGACTGACGTTTGACAACAATTAGTGATCCTGCTTTGAGCTGTGACAAGCAAGAATATATACAAGACAAAGCAGACTCTAGCCCTCAACTGCACAGATTTCTACTTGTATCAGTCCTATCACATCTCGACAGTACTGACAATGCAAGACTAAACTTATTCTAAAAATCCTAAACAAAGAATCAAATGGATGTAGGAATAAAAAAACACATATTCATAGATACATTCTGATCAAATAGCAAAGACTAAAACGTACACTTCCTCCTAAATGACAAATTACAGCAAGACAGCATTGTTTGTCTGTCAGGCTGAACCAGAGGGAAGACGGGCACAAACGCAGGTAAGAGTCAAATGAGAGACAAGGAATACTACACAATGTGGCAGTCTGTGCAGGGAGTATAAGTAGGCAGACGACCAGGTGCAGTCACTAATTATGATGATGATAGAACACAGGCGTGGTCCAAGATGGCCTGAGCAGAGGGTTTCTGGGTATTGTAGTGCTGTAACCGGTGATTAGTACTCAGGAGAGGTAGAGCGCACCCGAGAGGAAGGAGCAGGCATGACAGTACATCGGGCGATGGCGGCAGTGAGCGGTTGGAGCGAGCCGGCTTTAATCTCTGTCTTCCGGCAGGGACTCAAGGCAGATATTGAGATTGAGTTGGCCTGTCGGGACGATACCCTTTCACTGGATGCTCTGATCTCCTTGGCGATTCGACTCGACAACCCGAGAGGAAGGAGCAGGCATGACATTGTCATTACTACTGTTACAGAGTTTATAAATTCAACCTTTTTTTTTGACACCTCATTCATTGGTTCAAGTTTAGTTGTAATCCAAATCCTATTCACAGAATAACTCCATATATGTCACACCACTTCTGCCCTTGCCTCGATCGCGTGACAGACATTAGAGGTCTTTCATGTCTTTGCCAGTTATATGTCAACGAATGTTCATTTTAGGCATTTTCAAAAACTCCTCCCAAGAGACATGACAGCACGTGCGCTTTGAGCCACTTTACAAAAATGACATGTTTTTACATCGATGTGACAAATCCCTTGTGCTGCATTAGCAGTAATCAACAAAGTAGGTGCTAAGATGACATTATAATAAAGTGATTTTCATGCACCAAGTAAAGGTTTACTGAGATAGGACCAGCTGAAAATGCAGTCCCAACAACGTTTCACAAAAAAACCCTCTTTTTCTGATTTTTCTTCACTTTTTACTTAAAGATTGCAAAATAAATTATAATAATTTGAAGTATTTCGTCAGACATTTTGATTAGGTGAATGAAATATGCTCCACAGAAAGATGTAATTATAACACATTTAATGTGTTATATGAAATGTGATAAATGTGGATCTACAATGCCAATAAAAGCTTCCGAAACAATGTAAAAATAGGAGCTGTACACCAAAACAATAAAAAAATTACTGGTGCAATGCGTTTGCACTTTATGTAAACCCTTTTGACATTGTCTAACTTCTGAAAATGCTTTACAGTGTATTTCTCATACATAGCACACACACAGCCTTGTGTGTCCTTCATATTTTTGTTTACAATTACTCTGATTTTGGAAACAATGTGGTGTACAATGTTTTGCCTAAGCACACATTGACATATATATATTTTACCAGTTTTATTTGATTAAGTTAATTGTAAGGTTAATTGGTTAATGGAATTACTATGAAAATGTACAGTTAACGACATTAAGAGTGGCTGCATGGTGGTGGGGTGGTTAGCATCGCTGCATCACAGCAAGAAGGTTGCTGGGACAAGCCTTGGCAGGGGGGAGGTTTGTACAGTAGCCTTTCTGTTTGCATGTTCTCCCCTTGTATGAATGGGTTCTCTCTGGGTACTCCAGTGACTCCCAGTGACGGGATTATCTGGCTGGAGAAAGTTCAGAGAAGACACTGGATGAGGGATGGATGGTGAATTAGCCTTTGTAGGGGACGCCAAAGTAGGAAAATCTTCCAAGTGAGCAGTGAGCAAGTGCGAAAATCTACAAACACAAGCCCCACCACAGATTAGATTTTTCATGAGGTTTTAAATAACCAGTATCAAATGTCAAGGCCAGAAGGAACTATTCTTGCCACCCTGAGAAAACGAACAAGCTCTTGCGAAGTATGTACCAGCCTTCACTCCCATTCAGTAGTAGTCTTAAACTGGAGAATGGTTGTGGGGTTGTGGGGGATAGCTGCTCCTGGCCTGTCCTGCCGTTGGGGACCTCCCAGGGAACGGGGGTGCCTACTGCTGCCAGCAGCTCATCACCCCTGCTATTTTGCAAGTTCTCCCACTTAGAGACATGGAGGGGTCTGAAATTTTCATCGTAGGAGCATGTCCACTGTGAGAGACATAATAAAAAAATAAATAAAAATCCTAAAATCACAATGTATGATTTTGTAACAATTTATTAGTATGATACAGCTGAAAATAAGTATTTGAACACCTTAGAAAATCAATGTTAATATTTGGTACGGTAACCTTTGTTTGCAATTACAGAGGTCAAACGTTTCCAGTAGTTTTTCACCAGGTTTGCACACACTGCAGGAGGGATTTTGGCCCACTCCTCCACACAGATCTCCTCTAGATCAGGCAGGTTTCTGGGCTGTTGCTGAGAAACACAGAGTTTGAGCTCCCTCCAAAGATTTCTATTGGGTTTAGGTCTGGAGACTGGCTAGGCCACTCCAGATCCTTGATATGCTTCTTACAGAGCCACTCCTTGGTTATCTTGGCTGTGTGCTTCAGGTCATTGTCATGTTGGAAGACC
>JBAMHW010000001.1:17899208-17915050 GCA_037177495.1 Rhadinocentrus ornatus | reverse complement strand
ATAGATAGATAGATAGATAGATAGATAGATAGATAGATAGATAGATAGATAGATAGATAGATAGATAGACAGATGGAAAAAGATCTGGTTTTTTATACAGCAGGCAGAAAACATCTTTTACCAGCATTAGTTAAAATACATGTATCAACAAGGTTTCAAGTCAATGGTCTAAAACCAAATAAAGATGAGTCTATTATCCTATTATAACCACTCACAACAATATGATGCAGAGGGAGATAAAAAACAGACTGAGCCCATCAGAGGACATTAACTGGGGCCAGCTTTCACTCTGTCCACACTCTGCTATCACAGAGAACCAGCAGAGCCCAAGAGGTGAGGCTGCTTCAGTGCAATAGGCCAGGATCATGCAAGGCCTGCAGAATTATACACTTAAATTGCTACAAAACTCATATGCTGCTGTGTACATAATATAACTTTGCACAAATCATACAAAAGTTTAGCAACAAGGAATTATTGATGGGAAATTAAAACAAAATAATAGACTCATAATTGAAACTTGGCATTTATAATTTTATGCATTACATATTATTGAAAGGAGCTTTTTTCAATTTTAGGAGTTAGTTAAAATTTTTAATTAAAATCAGCATTACTGTTCAAAGTGGATCCTATAACAAACATGCAAAGCAGCACCCTGTAAAACCACTAAGCACATTATATTTAGTTTTTATCTGGCATGTTTATCTAGATACACAAACAAGCAGTAATAAAAAGAGAAACTGGAGACTGCAGGAATAGACTGCCATGTAATGACATAGTGTTTTCACTGGAATTGGGTATGTAGAGTGGGGAGTCACAACTGAAATGAGGGAAGAAAAGCACACAGCAAATATCCCCTAAAGCTGCCTCTTTAAAGAAGCAGGCTCAGCATAAGGTATTCACTTTGCAGATAAAGGCGTTCTTTCCTCATATAATCAAAATATACAGTAATGCATCATTTTCTGCCAGATAGCAAAAGAATAATTAGCTCAAATTATTTTAAGTTTTTGTTAATTACTTTTTGAGCCTGAAGCAGCTCATGCCTCCGAACTGAAAGGAACTTTAGAATCGCTCAGTCAAATTAGCTGACTTATAATTCAAGCACTTATCACCCAGCTCTAAAGCAGTGCTTTATGGAGCATCTCGCTCTTTATCTGTATGTACACCTCCAATGTGATCACAAGCCCAAATGATATTTCTGCTAACACTCATCCCTTAAATTAAAAAAAGCAGTGGGCGTGCATTTCTGTGGGCACAATCTAATACTCCTGATCTCAATGAAGCATTTATGGAGGGTTTTATAACTCTAATTATCTTAGCCCATTACAGTATATCAACTTTTAGCAGTCCATTGTGTTCCCAATATGCATCAGCAGGACAGATGCTTCTGTAGCACAGTATATTCATCTTAACTTAGAAGGCACAGAGGCTAAATCTGAACTGGCTGCAGTGCTGTATGTCTGCATGAGCGTGAACATAATGTACTAATTTTTAAATACAACAGTTTGGATATTTTTGCTGAAAAATAAACTCTTTCTTTTTATGCACTCATCTAACAGGTGGACCGGAGCAGCATGAGGATGGTCTCACTGTCAGAGGCTGACACCAGGTCTTATCCTCCATCTGTGGTCACATTTAGATTCCAACACAAAGCACTGCAGGTTTATTACATAAAATACCATAATAATGTGACTCACAATATAAATGTATAGATAACAGATGTTTTGGCTTGAATACATGGCATTTAATGGTAATATTCCCCATTTAACATTCATCAGCAATACAGCATGTAATGTAATAAAACTTTTATAACACACTTTAAAGAAATTATAAGCAGATATAATTGAAACTCATCTTGTGTTGCATTTATTATGGCAGAAACAAAATAGAAAAACAAATAAATTATTAGTATCATACGGAAGCATGGAGCTGTCACCCAAATTAAAAGAATAATAAAATTAGGACCTTATCTTATTATGTGTGTGTGTGTATTATATGTGTGTTTTATTGTAAAAACGTGAAACATATCACGTTCTAATGTGATAGATGTTTATTGTAAGAACGGGAATCAAAGTAGCCTGTACTGTATGCAGATGTTGTTCTGACCTAGAGATATTGGAGCAAAATACATTTTATGGACAATATTCTCATCAAGCAGAAACATTTCAGTTATTTTTGTCAATGATTAATTGTTCTACTATGGTTTATAGTTGTACGCACAGAAATGTGAGACAGTTATGAGCAGCACTGTGCGTCATCTGCCTGCGCGCAGTGAGATGGTGCGTGCGTGTGTCTGAGTTGCCATACAGTGTATGCTTTTGGTCAATAACATGTACCAGTGATTACGCTTATAGCTGTCTCCTGAAAATAAAAATGAAAATTATAAAGGTACCACTGAGACTGGGAAAAATAAGTTACTGACACAAAGACCAAGAGTCCTGTCTGCAACGTCAACAGTATCACAGTGTCCTCCAAGCTTCACCAGATCTCGCCAATGAAGCACAATTTAATCCTATTTGGTAAATTAGGCATTTCTCTGGCCAGAGCATGCACAGTTTCCCATACAAAGACAAATATGGTTTATAGTCCACATTTTTATGACTAAATGTATCAAGTTGTAACTTAATAAGATCCACATTTTTACCATAAACTATCGCATTATAACATGATACATTTAACGTTTTTACAATAAAACTATCATGTTATAATGTGATACATTTAACATTATCACACTTACATTTCACATTTTTTATTATAAAACTATCACAATATAACATCACAAGTTCCTAATTCTTTTTTGCTTGGGTGACAACTGCACGCTTTGTAGTACGTTTCAGGTTGGAAAGTGTTATGACATCATATTAGTTTTATATGTGGTTCTGGCTTAGTTTTGAACTGAGGTTTGTGCCAAATATTGTACCTGTAAATAAAAATTGTTTGATATATTTATATTTTATACAATTAACAAGTACTCAATAGCTGTTTATGCACACTCCAGCATTTGCAATATCTTAAATAAAATTCATTTAAACAAAATCTACTTACAAATTCATTGTAGGGAGTTAATCTTTATTTTAACCCACATATTAACATCCATAACCATTCCTGTAGATTCTAAACAGTGTTGCCCTTCATATTAAGGGTACATATTGGATATAATGTAATTAATGGTCACTGTTTTGTGACATTGTTTTGTTGAAGATCCTCTGAACGTGAGGCCACCAGGCCACACCATGCTATAGTTCAGCCACTGACAGAGCTTCTAATGTTCTGCAAAGAATGTGTAAAATGCACAAACAAGTCCAAATGTGGACAGAAAACACTTCTGGTACTTATAACCAGTGATGGAACAAATTTGGTCAAATTGGTAAAGTGCCCAAAGGGAGGAGGGAGATGTTCCACGGAAAACCAATTCCAAGCTTGGGTGAGCTCAGGATTGTTTGGAAACTCTCCAATCTGGGGGCCTGCATTGAATTGCGTGTCAAGCAGAGACTGTTAAATAAGATTAGAATAAGGACCAAGAGAGCAGCACAGGTACCTCACAGGACGACTGTATAATGTTGAATCACTGTTACTCTAACAGCCATACATCAACTGCAGCAGCAATGGAAACATGTTACATGAAGTAACATGTAAACTCACTGGACAGTTGCAGAAACATGAGGTTTTTTTGTGCATTGTGAGCTCTACTTGGAACAAGTCCTGTTTCCTGCTTTGATTTCTTCTTCGTAGCACCAATTAGGCAATGCCCACTCCTGCAGGAATTGAGAAGCTGACGATGGCTGTGTCATGGGATGGTATGATCAAACCAGAAAGAGGAACAGAGAGAGAAAAGAATCTTATTCAGTTTCATATTTATTAGGCTTTCAAGAGACTTGTTTTACAGCTTGTAAACGCAGCCACTTCCAAAACAAATGCAGCTTAAATCACAAAAAGCAGAACGAAGGCCCAAGAATGAAAAGAACAGACATATTACCATCTTTTGATGACTATTCCAGCGAGTCAGAGTGACAGAGAGATCTTGAGGCCTTCAAACACTGACGGATCCCTCTGCTTTCCCTTTGGTTCACTTCATCGAGGCTAGTGAATCATTATGTGAGAAGCATTTAAAAGGGGTTATACTTGATGCTACTTTTTATGTTCACACTGAATGGCTTTGGACATGATAATCACTGGCGTAATGGAAGAGGGTGGATTTGCACTGTGCACATCCTGTAATTTCAACTGAATAAAATGTCTTAAGGTGATGCTGGAGGATGAAATGGTGCACATTCGCTGCAAAATTTGACCAGGATTTTAGGAAATTAAGTTCTCAAAAAAAACTGTGACATGTATGCTTAGTAAAAGCAGATATATTTAAAGTCATCAATGTTTCAACTGTGGCAGGAGTGGGCAAAGAACTCTTACATAGTTGCTGTTGGTCCATGAAGAAACTGTTCAGACAACTGAAACCTTATCTAAAAAGTCTGCAAAATCTGCATATGTGCCATTTTTCATTTGGAGTAAACATAATTTCAATAGGTGAAAATCATTAACACCAATTAACACTCACCAGGCCAATTTATTAGGTACACCGGTCCCTATTGCATGTCAAGCATACTGTACAGCTGATTAGCTAATGCATGTAGGCATGTAGACATGGTCAAGAGGGCTTGAAGGCTAAACTGATGATGTCGCACCGTGTTTGAATTCTTGCTTGTGTTGTTCTTACTCTCAGATGTAAGTCGCTTTGGATAAAAGCGTCTGCCAAATAACTGTAGAATAGAATAGAATAGAATAGAATAGAATAGAATAGAATAGAATAGAATAGAATAGAATAGAATAGAATAGAATAAACTGAGCAACAAAATGGTGAAGAAAGGGGATTTCAGTGACTTTGAATGTGGCATTGTAATTCGGCCAGATGGGCTGATCTGAGTATTACCTACTGGCAGTGCTTAATTTGTAAAGCAGGAGGTCCCGGAACGCAGAGGGGAGGTGGTTCCGGCGACTCAAAAGGGGGGCATGAAGTAACTGAACACACACACAGACACACACACACAAACACAGCCAAGGTACTAACCCCTTTAAGTAAATCCAAACATCACTGTGTGCATAACAGGACAATATTTGTTTTAATTTCCAAACGCTCAAACGCTAGCCTGACAAAAAAACAAAACAAAACATGACCAACACATCAGCGTCTACTGGGTGCGAAATGTAAAAAGATAAAACATAATTAAAACAAGGCCAAAACCGTTACATTTCTTTTATAAACAGCAATAGCAATAGTATTCTTCGGACTATAAGGTTTTTCCATCTTGGTGAAAGCTGTAATCTCATAATAACTGGCGCCAGTGTAACCTAATCCTCTCCCTCCCTCCGTTTCTGTAGCCCAAAATTCACCTTGGAATACCTCTAAATATGCAAACACATAATTTATTTTTTTTTCTGTAACCACAATGGGAAATATACCGTAACAAAACAGAAAACTATAAACACAAAACAAACATTTATATATATTTTTTATTTAGGCGATTTTTTTTTTATAGTGACACAGTGGGTGCCGGATCCAACATCGGAGGTGCCGGAAGTCGTTTCCACTGGATCCGGCTCAAATTAAGCTCTGCCTACTGGAATTTTCACCAAAACCATATCTAGGGTTTACACAGTATGGTTTGAAATAGAGAAAATATTCAGTGAGCGGCAAATGTCTGGATGAAAATGCTTTGTTGATGTCAGTGGTCTGAAGAGAATGGGCAAACTGGTAAAGATGGCAGAAAGGCAACAGTGACTCAAACAACCACGTGCTACAACCAAGGTATGCAGGCTACCATCTCTGACCTCACAACATGTTGAACCTTGAAACAGATGGGCTACACCAGCAGAAGACCAAACTGGGTGCCAATTCTGTCAGCTACAAACAGGAAGCTGAGGCTACAATTCACACAGGCTCACCAAACCCTGACAATAGAAGATGAGAAAAATATTGTCTGGTCTGATGAGTTTCCATTTCAGGTGTGGCATTTGGACTAACAGTAACCGTTACCCCCTGTGACCAACTGCTCAGTATGTTAGTCTTGAATGTCCTGTTTTAATGTGCTTTAATTAATTGTTTTTTATTCTGTTCTTCTATGATGACCTTAAGTGTCATTAGAGGTGCCCAGTAATAAAATGCATTATTATTATTATTACTATTATAGTAGAATCAGAATGGCAACCTCGCTAGAGTGGGGTCAGGCTCAAGATCAAGACCCAGCAGCATGCTTACCAGTTCACTGGAAGTGGAAAGGCTGGTAGCCCTGCTGGGTCTGTGTTGGTCAGATCATTCTGTCACGGGGTGTGGCAAAAGTGGACCCAAATGCTGGACTGAAAGGCAGGAGGAAGACTGGTGCAGGAACAAGGTTTTATTAATGACAACAAACACAGACAAAACAGGGGAAGCACAACAGATGATTTTAAAGGTAAAATAAGTTGCATTGCCACCTAGTGTTTCAAATCAAAACCGCAGTTGAAAGAGAAAAACACGGAGAGCGTTCTTCCTCCCTCCCCCTTCCCCCTCAGAGTTTCGCGCAGGTTGCCAGTTCGTGAGAGGACGGCTCTTTTTTATACAGTCAATAAAGTACGGAGAACATTGCACCAGCAAACATCACGATGACAAGCGAAAATGATTCACACTCTGTAAGTTGCTATGCTTTGCAATGCTAGCGTTAATTACACGCGCTAATTTACGATAGCATAAAATAGAGTGGAAACAAAAGCTACATTAACCAACAAGTGCCACACAGCTGTTTTCCTTTAGTCTCACTTAATAAATGAATTTAATAGTAATTTCACAAGTTTATAAGGACAAACACACTATTCACTTGGCCAAAACATCATTACTGCAGTTTTTTTTGCCGACATAAAATACCAAACGCTGCACTGTTGTTTGGCAACTTATGCTGGGCTCACACCAAACGATTTTCAGTCGCAGACTAAAAACGAAAGTCTTTAGGAGTCTTACTGGAGTCACAGCGCGCTCCCGTCATTTCGATGGTTACGTTTAAGCTGGTAATCTGCGCTGTTTCATGTCAGTCATATTTAATATTATCGTAAGTCGCAGTGACAAAACATGATTAACAACCAATAGATGAGCTCTGACAAAAGCAGAAACAGGAATCATGACAGAACATTGACAAAAAAAAAAAACAAAAAAAAAAACACAATGACAAAAACGCAAAAACGTACGAGAAAAAGAAAAGAAAATAGACAAGCAAGAAGCGGTGATGAAACGTCGTATGTGGGTGGTCCAGAAAAAGGAGTGGATGGTTATTAAGAAGTAAATGTCTGCTGTGGATCATTTATGTGTTACAGTATAATTATCTAACAAATGAGAGAAGAATAGACAACTCATTCATCCCTCCAGATTCTGATAAGTTGGTGTAACACCTGGCGGAGATGCAAAGTCACACTTAATAATGATGTGTTGGAAACTCTGCCCTTGTTTGCTTTGCTGAGGGCAGATCAACCCTGTTCCATATCAACTGTCCAACGTATCACAAATAATGCTGAAAGAATCTAGTTGTAGTCTAGTAAATAGTGATTCACAGTCTTTATTAAATCTCAGTCTGAGACAAGGCTAAGACTTAAAACGCTAAACATTTGTCTTTAGATGTGAGCTGGTGTGAGCTGGTAGTTTTCTAGAGAATTTTGCAAATCTTTTCAAAGTCTTCTGAAAAGTGACCCCTTTCACAATACTTGTTTTAAGTATCACTTTACCTTTTCCAGAATATCCCACATTAGTAATTATTATTAATGGTTTATTGTGTATCTATATGAAATTTACAGTTTAATATTTTCTTAGAGATATTTATTAAATATATCTTGATTTTCATGTAAATTTGATTTAAAAAGCTCATTTATTCCTCCTACAGAAGCAGGCCAAAACACGATGTTATGCCAAAATAGAAATAGAAAAGAAATATAGTTTTGGTTGGTGTGAAGTGCGTTTAATTCATCCTAATTCAAGGATGTGGAATTAACAGGCCACCTTTCTTCCAATCATTCTTGACTTAGTGCTGTTTGAGACAGATGGGGAAGGTAAATCAAGGCAGCTGAGTGGAGAGCACTGCTGACAGCACATTAGAGCCTCTCTCAATAAAGTGTCACAAGTGCACAGTGAAAGTAAAGTTTGATCATACGTGGCTGCTGTCCTGTCAGACCTCCTTAAAAGCAAATGGGGCCTAAGTGCTGCGGAGCTCTGAATGAGATGACAGTTGTAGCCGGTGCAAAGGGAGGGCTTCGGCACTCTATCCTCCATCTTGCAAAAGGACAATGAGGAGAGAAGGACTCTCTGCACCCTCACGGTAAAAACGCCTGACAAAGTGTCAGTTTTCCACATCATCATTTGTGTCATTAAAGATAGAGATTGAACTTCTACGCAGCTTGTGGAAAAAGGTTATAAATCTGCACAAACCGTCAAATATACACTTGTATGCATATTATAATACCAACAAAAGTAGTTAAATTAAAAATACATTTTGCTATTATTTTTGGGAACGCCACCACTCAATAAGTAACAAACAAACTGCAAGCATTATTTAAGTCTTACCGCAAGATCAACTATCATGTAAAATACAATATATAAAGTATACAAATATAACAGGTAATGTGAAGCTGCTTGCCCAGATGTTATCTACCAGTCAGTCTCATCAACTAACCTTTCAGCTCATCCCAGTGTGTATATAAAGACACTGATTATGTTCTCACATGCTTTGCAAATCGTCTTTAATGTGTTTTTGTTTTGGTTTGTTCCACCTAATTGTATGTGTTTTATGTAGCTATCTTGCTAATGATTTTATGTGCATTCAACCAGCCAGGGAAAGCAAATTAAAACTGGCCTTTATGGCTAACACCTTCACATTTACATGGTGGACCTAAGTGCTCATGGTAATTAATGAGCATTGTCTTATGTATAATAAACTGAATGTTAACATTATACTACCATAACTGTGATGCTGTGCATAAGAATAATTCCCTTCATTGTTTCTTTTGTGTGTTTTAAGTTTTGTTTTCATTTCTTTCTTTCCTGCTTTCAAACACTTTATTGATATAGGCATTGTCTAAGCTTTACAAACACAAATTTTACAAAAACACTGCTGCCTGAGCATTATATTACATTCTACATTTGATCCATCCATCCAGCCGTCCATTTTGCTTATCCAAAGTTGGGTCACAGAGGCAACAAGTCAAGTCAGGAAACTCCGACAGTCCTCTTGCAACACTCTCCAGCTCCTCCTTGGGATACTGAAGTGTTGCCAGACTAGGCAACAGCGAAACAATCCCTCCAGCAAGTTCTGGATCTGTCCTGGAATCTCCTCCCAGTTAGACATGTTCAAAAAACCTCCAACTGGAAGGTATACAAGAGGCATCCTAATCAGATGCCAAAGCCACTTCAGTTAATTCCATTTGATGCAAAGAAGTTCTAATCTGAGCTCACAACCTAATTTCTAAGGCTGAGCCCAGCCACCCTCTAGAAGAGGGTTGGAACAAAGTTAAACCAGTAAATTAAACGTAAACAATACCTTCACTACTGTTAATGAAGTTCTAATCCGCCTGTTCTTGCTTCATCCTATCATTACACCTAAACAAGACTCTGAAATACTGAAACTCTTCCACTTCAGATCTACCCCTGTCATTGAGGGAGCCCTTCAAACTTTTCTAGTTGAGACCCATGGCCTCAGATTTGGAGGGGCAGACATATTTTATTTACTATTTTATTTAGTTTTTGTATTGGATATCCAGGTAGTATCCAAGTTTTTATATCTACTACTGGCAGATTATGCATGTTAAAACCACGCAGAAACTACATAGTTGTTATTGTTACGGCTACCTGGCATTATGCCTAATCACCCTCTAACAGTTATAAATGCATAGATTTCACTGATATGATATTTTACATGATTTTTACTTCTGTTGATACTTTTTGTTAATCTTATATAGATTTAAAAGTTGCAAATTACACTTTGAACATGTACAAGTATGGAACAGACTTATTGTTGATGATTTCAAACCTGAATTGTTGTGTGGGTGTAAAACATCTTTTGACACCAGTAACAGTTACAGATTGATGTCACTTAAAAAAACAAATAGCAGTAATGGATAATGAATACTGGTTAATGAGGAAACCGTTATCATTACAAACTTTGGAGGATGATAAATTATCTCTGACAGGTTAGTATCAGTACATTCTTTAAAACTTCTATTTACATAAGATATTTGAGAATTGAACAGCCTAAAGTGTAAAAATCAGGGGCTTATATTGCTTACAGACATGTCTAGATTTATAGGAAATTGGAGGTTTTTTCCCTCCACGGCAAAACATTATAGTTTACACTATATTGTCATTCTTTGGTGATTGTGAAGGAGTAAAAATACTTTCAAAATTCAAACAGCCTATTTTAATGCATACATTACTATTTTGCACATTAATTTTGAATAATTTTTTATCTTTTTTGCATTAAGAACTTTTAATGAAAACCAATTTGTGATTTTCTTTTCGTATCAGGTGAACTGCAGTGTCCTTGCCTTTAAAAGTAGTCTGTATCATGCAAAACACAATAAAAACAAGAGGCTGAAAAAACTCCAAAAGCCTCTCATTAGTATCAAATAGCAAAACATCACTTAATCTGTTAGCAACAATTGCAACATAATTTAAAAAAAATTCTAAATGTTGCTTTCCACATGTCAGCCAAAGAATATTCACTAAGTGCAGCTGTGATACAGCTAAAAGCTCATCAGATGAGATTTATTTGTATGCTTTACTGTCATATAATAGCCAAGCAGGTAACTTAAAACTACAGACAACAGGACCAATGCAAAAGGAATTGGCAGGGAAACCTGATGTATCTTTGATGAATAACCAGGACCAACAGTGGGTTGAGTCTTGTTTACCTCAGCCCAAACCTGCACTCCTACACCATATGCTACTTCACTCTTCCATTAGTGTGAGTGTTGAGGCCTGTGCCCACTGTTTAGCCTGGCGCAGAGGTACTTCCAGCTGTAGGAATTTGGTTTCCCACATATTTTAAAACCCACTTTCACTCACTTCCCAGTAGGCCAGCATACCTTATCTCTGATGCAAAAGTACACTTTCATAAGTGTCCTGCTGGACAGGGAAAACACACAAACAAAGAGATACTCAGACATATATTGAACTTTGTTGTTTTCAACCTGTTTCTTTGATAGGTGGTAGCAGGCAAATGGGCTAGTTTTTACAAATGGAATGTTTTAAGAACCTAAAACATTTACTACACTGGTGAGTAAAACATGTACATTGAATGTGGTATCATCATTATGACATTAAAAATGTAGACAATTCTAGAGGCCTTTTAGAGTCCCAGTGTGACAGCATTTCTTCTACACTGGTGCTTTCAATGTTGACCATTTAACGCTGAAGCCCTCAAGGGAATTTTGCCTTAACAAAGACGGTAAACTAACTCAAACACACTGAACAAAGGACAATAGGCAAGCCCAAAAAAAAGGTCCAAAAGATGGTCCATCTCCTTCAAGCTGAATGCTTTTAACGTCACTCTACCTCAGACAGACATCACGCCATGTCTAAAAGTGGGTCTGAACCTGGAAACACAGCCATTAAGAGCAATTCAGCTACATGAAAGTAGTGTCTGACAGGTTCACTCTTAGTGGCAGATGCCATTATAACCTGTAAAATGTGATACTGGCACTTTAAGGTTATATCATTTTACCCTTCAACTCTGGCAGCCCATCTGCTGGATAATAAGGGCACGTGCTTCTGTTTTAGGTCACACAGTCATTTCTTTACCAGTGTTTATTAAAACTACATTTTAAATGCATGTTCGGGTCGAATGTGAAGGATTTATTTGATATTGTGAATTGTTGAGTATCATATGTTTAACAGAAGGACTCCACGTGTAATACTTTTTTTTTTTTAGAAGCCATGTAATGTTGTTCTCTTAAAACAAAATTAAATCTATACATCCCTGATTGCAAGAGCAGGACAGCTTCTTTATTTTTAATTCAAACCACAGTGTTATTCTCCAAACAGGAAGTTACATTAAAAAAAAAAAAAAAAATCACCACAGTTCAGGTGACAATTATGACAGTCCAGGTTTAATCATAGAATCAGGTAGTTCATTTTCTCAATGTCAACATGAAACCTTGTCAAAAAATGAATTCTGTCTTTCTCTCGAGAGATAAGCAGGCTCCAGTGCACCGGGCTCATTCAGAGGAAGAAAACTTGCAGGTCACAAGGCAGCGACTTGCATGTTTTCTTATTTTTTTTCACCCTCTCTCACTCTCTATCCTCTCCCTCTCCTTTTTTTTTCTCAAAACCACCCAAGAAGAGATTAATCATGAAGGGAAAACTCAACTTCACCCTCTAGCTGCAGGTCACAGTTCTTATTTCGTGTGGAATTGGCTTTCGGAAAGCAGAAGGCCTGCCCGGGGGGCAGGGACCTGATATGAGAGGAATTTGAGAATGAAGCAGAGGGGATTGATTAGCCCACTTCATATCCCACACTCCGTAAGCACAGTCCAGCTGCAATCTAACACACCGCTGAGCTGAATAGACAAGAGAAATTGGATTCCTTCCTAATATTTAACCTTCAAGTCAGCTCTAACAGCTGTTGATAGGTTGCTCTCCCAGGTAGTTACAAGAGGACTTTTTACATGTTACATAGAAAGGGAATAGCAAACTTGGAATGTGATAACTTTTCTGTAGGTTATTCAATTACAATGGTGCAACGAGTGACTAGGCCATTGAAGCACATCATCTGCATGCCACTGCACTAAGGGATTTAATTTTACACCTCTACTTGTCTGAACACGCTGTTTGAGTGTGTGGGCAAACACACATGTACAATTCTTTCATAGACATTAGCACGTTTGCACAAATACATGTGCATATATATATATATATATCAATCAGTGTCACAGAAGTAGAGAGCACTGCTAGTGGATGGATCACACCATAATGACTTGCTTTCTTACTTTGATATTGGCTGTCAAAGTAGACCTATTTTAGACTGAGAGCAAAAGACTCTTGAAAATATCTGCAGTGCTATATTCTTTTTATCCCTTTTTACAAGCAGATGTTCAAACAAAGAGCCTTGGCATCACTTCCTTTCAGTTAAATCTGTATTGTGACTTTCATTCAGTTTGTCAGCTTTCTTGGTTTGTACTCAAACACTAATCAATGTAAAAAAAATATAAAGAGCTTACCAATAAATGGTATATCTCAGTAACTTTCTAGCCATTTTAGATATCAGAGAATATTAAATTGCTTAATTTGTGGTCCAGTTTGATCATATCCACCCATCTCTTTTGCCAGTCTTGGGAAAGTGTTGATAAGAGAGCAGGATGTCATCAGGCTCTTTTTCTCAAGTCATTAAGCCATACAGTTTATTCCAAGCAAAGTGTTGCCCATTTGAATGAGCACATTAGCAAATGTCTTATGATAATTGAGTGCTTGAGTTGCAGAATTGCAGAATTGGATTCATTAGAAGAGTCACACATTTTTTATTAGCACCTTATTCTGTTCCAGGGCTGCAGGCAGCATTGCCTGACAACATGCAGCTTTTTCCTTCTACACAATGACAAGAAATTTAAGTACTGAACTTCTATCATTAGAGAGATTGCAAAACTTCACATCATAGATTTTAAAGTAAATTTAGATTATTTTTATGTTCCCAATAAGAATTTAGGTCATTTTACTGGAAGCATACTTCAGGCATGGGAAAGCAATCCAATAAAGAAGTCTGGTACAAATCTATAGATAAATGAAGCTTCACATTCAATTACTCTGAGGATATTATCTTTACTTTTCAATGATTTTGTCAATTAGTTAACACAGTATTTCTTAATTCATTAAGGACTCTGGCCAGTGTGTAAGCATTTATTAGATTAGCAAAGGCAGAGGAAAGAAGAGAAATGCACAACATGTTTTTGGTGTCTCTTATTAAAATAAATCCACCACTAAATAAGCGATTCCCCTTCTAAGGTAGCTGTTTGTTCTTTCAGAATGATTTCTGCCTCTTGAAGTAAAACGATGGTAAACAATTACACATTCCTTGAATTTTGACACATCGAGGATTGTGCAAATAATATCACACCAAACCAATCCACAAGGGAACCCATGCAGGGACCATGAAACTGTACTTGCAACACAAATTAATTGGTGGAAAAATAACTAATTCTGACGTTCCCCAAAGAGGGTCTTTCATCTTATAAATACTGGCTGCAAACTTGAGTATTTTTGCTAAAGTAACACAACACTGCAGATGATAGGATTCGTATGGCTCAGCCCCAGGGGCTGAGCATGACAATGAACACTTGTTTAGCAACTGCATAACCAGGTCCCAACATGGGCTCACGACTGTGCCCAACCTCACCTATAAACCTGCTCCATTTGCATTCTGCCTCTCCAGACACCGGGCCACGCAATGGAAGGGGATTCAACTTCCCAGAGATGCCATTGGAAGCTCACACATAAATTAGTCTGTTATTCCCCATTTCTTCTCTCTCCTCCCTCCCTCTCCTGCTCCTGCCCCACCCCTCACCTTCTTATTTGTCCCATGGCTTCATCACATTGCAGTTCATGCAAAGGAAAAAGTGAAATCTAGTTTTACAGTTTTTCCACATAATTACAAGCTGTATTTACATCCAGAGGCTGCTGTGCAACCAGTGTATTGGCTTTTAAAGCATTCAAAGTGTTCTTTGAAATCATGAAACAATAGTGTTAAATAAAGTTCATGCTAAATCCAAACCAGTGTTATACATGTTAAAAGTAATAGATTCATGAACAACATTCATAGTATTTTCAGATTTTTGAGCTCAAGAAGGCTGTTTTTTACTGATAAATGTGCACTGAGCGCAGCTTACTCTTGCAATATTGAAGGACATCCTTTTTGAGAGTGAAAAATGCTAAATTGTGCCAGACAGTCTAGTGTATTTGGTTCACATGCATGTCTGCAGAAGACAATCTGACAAATTGTATCATTATATTCTTTGTTAAATATATGTAATCTAATTTTAACTCTGCACATAATATCTTAGAGCACAGATGTCCAATTCCAGTCCTGGAGGGTCGTTGTCCTGCAGTTTTTAAATGTTTCATGCTGCAACTGAATTGTTAGCAGGCTTGTGCAGAACTTGACAACAAGCTGTTGGGAAGATCCATTTCATTTGGATCAGATGTGTTGCAAGAGAAAAACATCTAAAACCAGCAAGATAGTGGCCCTCCCAGACCGGAACTGGACATCCCTGACTTAGAGTCATTAACGCTTTATTTACATTTGCAGAAGTATTGCATTATAAATATGACTTCTGAAAGCAAACTTATATTTAAACCTATAAAAAAAACTATCTGATCTCAAATGCATTCTGTTAAACTCAGTCAAATTAAATAGTATATGTACTATAAACAAAATAGTTTTAAATTTGTTTTTTAATATCCTGATGGTGAAAGAGAATTTAAAGTGTGAAAAAATGTTAAGATTTTGAGAATGTTTACTTATTTGCTCAAATGTGTGATTATTACTTTGTTCAATTTAATCAGCAGACATTGACTGGGAAATGGTTCTTATGAAATGTAAACCTGTGCAATACTGATCAAACAACACTTATCAACTTCATAGTAAGTAAGCTGTTCTCAATAAGAGTGTTTTATTTTAAAATTCTTAGTATATATATTTATGTTAACAGCTAGCGCTGCTTGGTGCTTGGTAGCCATGTAGCTCATGTTTGTTGCTAATATCGAGTCAGCTTATGTTGTAAAGAAAGAAAGAAAGAAAGAAAGAAAGAAAGAAAGAAAGAAAGAAAGAAAGAAAGAAAGAAAGAAAGAAAGA
>JBAMHW010000001.1:17887850-17899108 GCA_037177495.1 Rhadinocentrus ornatus | reverse complement strand
AGAAAGAAAGAAAGAAAGAAAGAAAGAAAGAAAGAAAGAAAGAAAGAAAGAAAGAAAGAAAGAAAGAAAAAGAAAAATATTTCAAGTCCATCTACTTTGAGAAATGGACAGCCACACACTTGGTTGGCACAGCTTTCCCTTTAGCCACAAATGTTTTAATTAATTTACCCTTCCTAGTGAAAATTCATATACCCATGGCACTTTTTTTGGTCTAATTAAATATAATTTTGAAGCTCTTTAAATCCAACTTCATCCAAATGCACAATCTAATTTTTTAGTTGCTTTTGTACATGATATAAGACATCAAGTCAATAATTTATTAAATTACTTTTCCCATTCATTTTGCTTTATCTATAATTGATCTCTTTAGTTGAAATTCTGTTGTTCCTCTTACTCAGCCAGTCTGCAGAGACTCTGCGTGAATTCACTGTGAACAGGACTTGCACCTCAACATGCCCGCACAAACACAAACCCCTCTCCCACACACACACAACTGCTTGAGACAAGCTTAAAATGAATATTAATGCTGTACCTAACAAAACTCTCCAAACCCAGGTCCAAAATAGTTGGTACACAGTGTTAAAATGTAAGTAAAAACAGAATATAATAATTTGCTAATCTCATAAACTCTCTTGGGATCTTATTCCCAATAGAACATAAATGACATATCAGATGTTGAAACTGAGACACTTCATTTCATAGAAAATATTTTTTTAAATTTTTAAATTTGATGGCAGCAACACATCTCTAAAAAGATGCACCAAAGGTTGGAAAATTAATTGATACAAATTAAAAACAACTGGAGAAGCATTAGAAAACTTTTTGGGTTAACTTGACACACATATAAAATGAGCAGTTCAGTGATGATGAGTTTCTCAGATGAAGACATGGGCAAAGTTTAACTAATCTGCAACTAACTGTGTCTAAAAATTTTAAAACAATCTAGTGTATAAGATCATCAAAGATTCAGAGAATCGGGAGGAATCTCTGTGTGTATGGGACAAGGCCCAAGACCCAATGTCAAATCTGGATGTTCATGATTTTCAACCCCCCAAGTAGTAGTACATGAAAAACAGGCATGATTTTCTACTAGAAATCCCTGCATGGGTTGAGGAACACATCCTTAAATTACTCTCTGTGCACACAATTGGCCATACCATCCACAAATGCAGGTTAAAATTCTGTCATGCATAAAAAAGCCATATGTGAACACGATCCAGAATCTCCACAATCTTCTCTGGGCTGAAGCTTATTTAAAATAGTCTGAGGAAAAGTAGAAAACTGTTCTGTGGTCATATGTGTCAAAATGTGTAATTATATGGAAGCCATGGACACTATTTTGCAGACTAAAGAACAAAGGGACTGCATGATCATATGGGGTTGCATTAGTGCCTATGGCACTAGAGGAATAAGGAGAAAAATAGATAGTTGGTAAGTCAAAGTCATGCAATAGGTTGTCAGGACAAAATGTATTCATTGAATTGAGGTTTTAGATTTCGATGGGTGGGCAGATACTGGGAGTCACAGCATGGGAAACTTGTATCCAGCCAACATACACAACGCAATCTGGGAGTAGGCTACTGAGAGCCAGTCTAGCAAAGGTTAAATCACAAGTTGCTGCCAAAGGACTACAGTGGCAGATAAATAAAATTACAAGAGATCCCGATGGGCAGTGAATATCAGTTTCTGCTTGTGCTCTGGAAGACCCTCGATTAATCCATAGCGAAAGCAATGGAAACACCAATGAGTGGTCGTCCCCAGGTGAAAACCCTGCAGCTGCCTCCCAAGTTTGGCACTGGTGGAGGTACGACAGGCAGTAGTGCCCAGCAAGCAGCTCTACTCACCTGTACATAAAAATGAGCATGGGAGGCTGATGCTGGGAGGTCACCAGCCGTCCACCTCCAGCACACAGCACTGACAATTGACTGGATCACCGAAGAGATGTATTTAATATATATTCAAGGTCCAGCAACCAAGTTTTGCTGCTTGATCTAGAATGTCAAGACTTAACAGTTGTTCTTGTCAAGCACTTATTTAACATTCAATGCATGGACACTGGACATGGAAGTTGTGGCAGTTGCTGGACCCCTATTTTTTGGTTTATTTTGACAACTTGACCAAATGTCCTCACTCAGCCTTAAGTAAGATAAGTCAATAGTGTTTGGTGGTTTAATCAAGTTAAAACTGCAGAAGTTGACTTTGGCAGCTTCTGAAAGGGTCTTACCAAATCATACTCTTTTCCTATGCTTAAACAAAAATTTGGTCCAAATAGTAGCTGAACATTGAAGATAGATAAGAAAGTTAAATGAAAGAAATAGTTCCCTCAAATAAGACCTGAACCAGAGTCTCCAGAAGGAAAGTCTTGTGAAAGTCCACCAATACTTCCTGCACACATTTAAATGTAGCCATGTTTAGAAGACACAGAAAACATCTGTTGTAAGATTTGATTTGATTTGATTTGATTTGATTTGATTTGATTTGATTTGATTTGATTTGATTTGAAACTGTGAGCATTTCCACATATAAGTGAGAAAATGTGAACAATTCGAGTGTTTGCAATTCATTTATAGCTTGTGTCAGTTATCTTATCTGGTTCTTCTCTTCCATCACTGTGAGAAATAGTTGAACTGGGAGTGGCGGCAACACTACAAGCTGAGTACAAGTACAAGTGAGTAACTCTGATATAATTCCAACTCACAACAGCTCCAGTAGATCCACATAATTTCAAAGTTGTAATGAAGTCTCTCATGAAGAAATGAATGCTCCACAACGTGGTTTTTATTAGCAGTTGCTGAAGTAGGTTAACTCAGTACTTTTAGTGTTGGACAAAATAGAGTATTCTGTTCTGGTTATTTTCATAGTTCACACAAAAGCAGGATGCCAGAGTAGTTGATGGTTCATATTTAGGATCAATTCTGAGCGCTAAGATTTTTCCTCAACCTAAGGACCCTAAAATTATTTGGTCTTGTCTCTTGACAATGTTCCACATTGCATAGATGATGCTGCACCTCTGGTGAATATTTAAAGGACAGGTGAAAATGGCAATTTGGCAGCTGCTGTATTAGAGTGGAACTTACTTCTGCCACACTGAATTCCCAGATGGAGGTCCAGATGGATAATAATTGCAGTTTAAATTTTTCACGCATCTTTTGGTTTTATTGGCAACAGCTCCTTAAAGGGTCCTGTTGGATCCTTTTGGGGGAAAGGAGGGTCCTTAGGTTCTTCCTTATTGGTAAGTGTTCTTATAGTTGTTATTATATTCTATAAAAAGGGGGATATATATTTCCTTGGTCAGGGCGTGTCAACTCCAGTCTAAGAGGGCTACTACCCTGCAGGTTTGGGATGTTTCCCTGCTTCCTGACTCAAAAAAATGGGTCATTGTGCAGAACCTGACAACAAGCTGTTGGGTTCATTTCATTTGAATCAAGCGTGATGGAACAGGGGAGCATCTAAAACCTTCAAAACAGTGGCCCTCGAGGTCCAGAGTTAGAAGTCAAGGTCAAGAAGTAGAAAAGATAGCTTGATAAGTTGTAGACAATGGGCTCGATGGATCATTCTGTGATGACAATTAAAACCTGAACATTAAATTTCTCTATGTTGTGAATTTAATATCAATGTAAAAGGTTAATGGAGCAGAAAAAATAGCTTACAATTAATCTTTTCCTCAGTTAGAAACCATGGACTGGCAAAATAATGTTTTCCTTGACTTTTTAAATGAGTTTTTGGTGAATTTACTTTCTACAAACTTCTACAAACTTCATCAAATGACTTGGAAGTTTAATTTTTGGGGGGCTATTTTGAATTTATTTATGCATTTTTGTAATGTTTGTGCTATAAATGGCTTCTACCAGGTGCATTATTCAAGCGTATGGATTGCTCCCCATTTTTGGAGAATTTCACTGTTACATTGTCTTCTGGTCATTTTTTTTTAAATTCTTTTCAACTATATTGGAGCATTTTGCTGTAACCATAAAGAATTGTTAGATTCAGTTACTTTTTAACTCTTTTTCAATTTCAAGGTCAAGGACCACATAATAATGCGCATGTCCAAATTGCACAATGTGTGTCTAATTAAAGTTAGTGAAAGTGCACTAGTCCTTTCTGTAGTCTCCAACAGTGAAATTGGTGCATACAACAAGTGATTAATTAAGGTCAACATCTTTTAATGGGAAAAGACAGAAGTGGAAATTAGGTTCATACTGGTGAGTTTAATTTTAGGATGATTTTTATCTTCTATGTTTATATATTTCTGCCTAGGAAGTTTCTTGATCTTATAAATTTTCTTCCTACATCCCCATAAGATCATTTTAGATTTAATGAGACAACAGGAAGTGGTGCATCAATTCCTGATTGATCCCTCAAGCTTGTTAATCTTCACAATATCCTGTAGTGTTTAAAGTGCCCCTCGTTTCTTCTAATGTGTATTTGAGATTAGAAAAAAGACTAATTATAAAATTTTTGCCAAACATAAAAATTAAAATCAAGTAGGATTTTTGACAGTGATACAAAAACTGTATTCTTGTATGTTACTATTTGTTGTTTGTAAAACTACTTGTCATGTCAACAGCAGAGTGAGATATGTAAGATCATAACCCCGAACCTTCAAAAGCTCTAGTGAAGAGAAGAAAACAACAATCAGCAAACATCAGACAGAAAAGGTCTAGAATTAAATGTTTATATTATTTAGTCATTTGTTTTATTTAATTCTAAACTCAAATGCTTATCTATCATTTCCTGTCTGTAATTACAATTTCCATCTAGAATGACATTCGTAATGCAACCTTTAGATCTCTACAAATGTGTTTTTGATTTATTATTTCCTCATTAGAGTAGTTTGTGACAAGAAATGAGTTTATAAAATACGAGCGCAAATGCATCAGGGCCTTTGACCTGCAGAACTGACTCATTACTGTTTGTCAAAGGAAAGCTGAACATTTTTGACAACCATGTACAGCAGAAGAAGATCAGAGGGAGAAATAGGTTGTTTCAATTTTCTCAAAACGCCTTTCTGCTATTGAAATGAACTGAAGGGACATCAAACACTCATGTCTCCGTAGCTCTCAGGGGGGAAGACAGGCAAAATTATTTGATGCCATCTGAGGCTCACCAGTGTTGAGGATCACAATACTATGAGCTGACACACTGGTGATTATTCATGGCACTTGTGCTTATTATTGTACAGAGACTGAACAATGGTTTTCTGTTGTGGAAAGTGAACAGTTAGAAGTTCTAACCTGTGCCAAAGCAATGATCAGTTGCGTTTCTCTCAGCAGTGAAACAACAGAGACAGAAGCCATGCAGACACCTGTCTCCTGGGTGTAATCTGAATAGGATAAATATTTACTGTGTGATCTAAAAAGTTGCATAAAACCATTGTGAACCTCTTGTGATGCTTGATGTGATGCCATAGCCCAACGCAGAGATACATTTCAGTTTTCAATGGACTTTTAGTTAAAATTGTCATTCCTCACTTAAAAAATTAAAAAAACTTATGAGTTTTGCAACTGATAACCGAAATGATAATCTATGTAAAAATGTATGAGAAAATCTAAGCAATCTTACATTTTTTTTCAAACGTGTGGATAGGTAAAAATCATCAGTCTTGAAAACATTAGAAGGAAATATGCGGGTAAATAATTTTCCCCTGAAAAAAAGGCAACAAACAGGTGGGCTGAGAGTTGGAACTGACACAAATGACATCACTGTGTCTCTAAAAAGCATTGCTGGAGCTTTTCTCTGAATTTCTGCTTACTGGCCCATGTAGCTTGTGTTTTACCATCACACACATCCATCACAGTGTCCAGAATCATATCAATACTTGCCCATTTCCCCATTTGGGGTGAGCTGAGCAGATCAATTCATTTAAAAGGAACCACAGCCAGACATCCGTTTCAGAGATTAGTGCATATATCGGCCAGTCATCTGATGGAGGATTGAAGGTTCATTAAGTCAATGGAATCCTTAATCAATAGGCAAACTTAAAGCCCAGGCTTTTATAGAAGACTTTCTGCCACATACAAAGTTACACTGGAGAGGTATAAAGCACAAATCAGCCTTGTTCTCATTGTCATGATGTTTATATTGCGTTTCCTTTTGTGTATTCTGTCTTTGGTAAACACTGCATCCCACAAAATCCTCAAAATATTTGGATCTTCCAGCATTTGGAAAATGGTAAAATGCAGACTCAGAGAAAATGGTTTACAAATAATCTTGATATTATTATGACATTTCAAGCTACAGTATACAAAACTGTCTCATAGCAATGTAACAAAATTGGCAATCATGGATAGCTAAACAAATTACTTAATCCAAAACCTCTTGCAAGCAAGGAAAAACAAAAACAGAGAAATATGAGTATCCTGCCCAGGAACACATTGCTATGATTTTTAGGGAAGTTTGGGATTGAACTAACAACTTTTTCATTGAAACATAATCACTCTAACTCAACTACGGCCATCCCAATGGACAACAAATTCATGTCCTTTCTTAACAGTGCTGTTAAAATGAAAATGGGTGAAAAGTCACAGCAGTCCGAGGTTTTATGTAAATCCAGGAGCTCTGCTTCCCGTACAGTCCTGCATATCCTTCTCCAGCTAAAATCACAGCCATGCTCCGGCTGTGATTCTTAAGTGTCACTTGTGTCCACCTGAATTATTGTTTGTGTGTAATGCAGAGGAAGAACTGGGATGCAATGAGAAGTGGTTGTGTCCTCTGATTGATTGTTAAGTGTTGTCCAGGAGCCCATTGCCAGACTCCACTTAACGGCCTGCACAGCAGAAAGCAATCAGTGGTTGTTACTAAGGGTCTCGTGGGGACGGCCCTGGTCATGATTGATCTTCAGTGGATCTCTAAAGATGTCTAAGAGAGCTGGGTTTCACTGGAGTGGAGTTCGGGTCAGAGGGAATGCCCTCCAACTTTAGTATATCACACCACCACAAAAACTTTTTTTTTTTTTTTTTTCAGGTCGACACAAATTAAATTATTTCTACTGGTTTAACTCTGCTTCGGTGGAGAAAATGAGACGTGTCATGAGTTTTTCTGCCACACCAGAGTCTAATTGGCATGGCAAATTGTGAGCATTTTGCATACATCACTCATGCGGTATGTTAACTACAAATTACTGCATGATGTAGTGGATTATAGTCAAACAGTAAACCCCAGTGGATCTATTGAATGTCTTCAGGCACCACCTGAAGTCTCTCACAGAAACACACACACTCACACACACACAAAGCCACCTCTCGTACCAGGCAGTAGAGCTGTCGGCTCTCCAGTGGTGTGTCAATGTGTTCAGTGACCACAACGCCTGGTGTTAGTCACATTACAGAGGGATCAAAGGGACATGAGGGTTCATAGCAGCGGGAACTCTCTTCAGCCCCCTTGGAAGCAACTCCTCTAATCTCAAAGGTCACATTTAGTCATTCAAATATAAAACAGTATCACATCACTCAAACCCATGTGATGTTCTGGAGTATTCTCCAGAACCGAGGTTAAGAGGAAACATATAAAAAAATAAATAAATAAAAAAAGACGCAACACGTTGTGCAAACATTTAGTATGTAGGATGAATTACTGTTAAGTAATAAGCCGTCTGGGTGCAAACTTTTATGGTGATTTCTTTGTCTCTACACAGATGTAAACAGAGCATTTTATTCATCCTCATTGATTAATGGATTGACATTCTATGGTGTTATAATGAAGGCTGAATACATAATGGCAACTTTGTATCCTGTGAAATCAATATTACAACCATACTTCCATGTAAATCTTTCTTTTTCGTCTGCTTTCTCCTTTTTTCACAATTTTGCACATAGCAACATTTTATACATGTGCTTTTAGAGTACTACTGCAGACACAATTTCAGTATAGAGAAAAGAAAACTCAATTAAAATCAAACCAAAGATTTTTGTCATCAAATTTAGTCTTCATTCTTAAAATGTGACAGTGAATGGACAATGATGGTGGCAGCTAATAACACTGCAGTGCCAACAGCAGTTCCTCGGGATCCAAGCAGCTGTTCTGCAGTCTATATTGGCCTGTTCTTCAAATGGAGAAAAAAAGAGCAACCTAGATGAGAATTTTGTGCTTCAGTGGCTATTGAAAGATGAGGCAATAAACTGCTAAACTTGAGTAATCACACAGTCCCTCAGGAATTCTTCAAATGGGGATGGTCAAAAACCTTGAAATTTGAGCCCCATGCACACGACCCAAGCTTTAACATTTGATGAGATTCATTATTGCAGCAAGCCAACTACAACTGTCTCCTGATTACAGGACCCACCATTATAAGTTCCCACCAGCGTGCATTTCCATGCTGGAGCGTCAATGGGATTAAAATCTCAATTCATTCCAGTCAATTCTCCAGTAACAAGATTTCATTAAAAGCAGGCAGGCAGGAAGATGGACTCGAAAGCACTGAAACAGCTGGACTATAAATTATAAAGATGTGCTTTCTGCTAACTGAACACACCTTCAACTTGCAGATGCATTATTATTTAATGTTTAGAGAAGCTGGTTTTATGTAAATTGAGTCTTCTATTCTCTTCAGTCCCCTTCTCAATACCAGGTATTTTCAAACCAAGCAAAGAGAGATATTATGCAAAGCAATTAACATATGAAAATAACGTATTAATATACTGTCTCTGAACTGTATCCAATCAGTTCCTTTTCACTGGCGTGTATACAAAACAATTAAAATTAAATTTATACTGCTCTTCCTTAACATATTCTGCAGAAAATGGAATCAGTGAGCAAATGCTGACAAAAGTTTTACAGGCCTGTGTTCTTCCTTAAAGGCACACTGACTTGAAGAATATTTATAAGAAGCCACACTAATAAATTCCAGTCTTTGTTTCTCCCTAATGATGTGTGCATCTGAGACAAAGCACTGAAATCCATAGCGGTAGCCAGGTGCTAATGAATGGCTTACATTATGCTGTCCACTAATTACCACTGCACCATAAATAAAACACAAGACAATCAATTAGTGGTAGGCGTGTGTTTGTTAGTCACGGGCAGCAAGATCCTTCAGGCCAAGGCTTTGCAACAAACCAGCTCTTCAGGGTGGAATTTTGAGACCGATAGGATAGGTTCAGATTAATCACATTTTGAATGTTGGTGAGCACACTTTAGGCAATCTGCTCGTACAGATTACAAGTAAATTAATATCACCCGAGAAAATGTTAGAATGCACATGGAGCAGAAAGTCCTTTCCACCAAATTAGACAAAAGAAATCCAAAGGGCAGCTGTCTTCTCTCTGCCATCTTTAATGGGGTTTTGCAAAGGCTTTCTTCTCCACTTTATGCAAAGCTCCTCCAGTTTTCCAGACACCAACCGGCTGAGGTATCACCGTTGATTTGAACCAGAGCAGCAGAAATTAGTGCATTAACACTGCATGTGGAAGGCACTAACTGGATGATCCTAGCATTATGTGGCCTCTGGTTTGGCCTATCTGCGTAGCTGGATGCATAATTCGAGCATTAATGTAATTTACATTTTAACGCAGTGCCAAAAGTAAACTGATTAGTTGATAGTCATCTACTAATGTGCCAAGAGGACCTGCATTTCACTTGCATCCAGACAGAAGGACAGGATTATACGTGACAAGGTTGGCCTTGTAGGAACACAGACAAAGCAATGATGCCTGCCAGAAGGATAGACAACAGGGAAGAGAGAGACCATGAGCACACGGAGAGTCTAACACAAAATCTTTTGAGGTAAATGGTTGCTGTTCAGGTTTGCTAGTGTGACAATTCAGCCAAACAGGATCCATCTTTCTTTTTTATTTTCAGGGACCCTTAAAAAGATAATACCAATAAGGAGTGAGAACCGTGACAATAAATCTGGAGGATACAACAATAGGGTTTTAGTTATATTTGCAGTTTTTCGACCACATATATGATTCTGTAATGTTTCAAAGGCAGCTGACTTGCACTGCGCTGTATTAATCAATCTAAAATTCTAATTAAAAGTCTTAAAGTATTTATGGAAAATTAAATGTGTTTTATCTCTGTCCCAGCAGAGTTTCATCTTTTTCATGGGAGAAATTATTGTCCCTGTAGATGATAAAAGTGCTTTTTAAAAAACAGTGCAACAGAGTTGCAGTCCCATGATGCAACGCTCCCAGTGGTTACATCTGCTCCATTCTTTCATCTTTCTCCATTGTTAGGTGGAAGCTGTCACATTAGGAGGAGAATCGTGGCTTCTTCCCACCCCCAAGTACCCCTTTTTTCCCATTCCAGCAGTTGGCAGGGTGGCAGGCCTGTACAAAGGAGCATGCACCAGGAGCACAGAGGGGAGCACCGTTAGAGGAAAAACAGTTTGGGAATTAAGGTCATTAATTTTCCACTTTCAAGGGCTGCCACACAAACGGAGATAAAGTCAGCATAAATATTCTGCCGAAGTTTCTCCTGTTTTTCTCCTCTCCCCATTTTCATCGGCAGCCCATTTATCTCCATGCTGTCAATTAGAGGCAAAAGCAAAGAACTAATTAGGAACTGTGCAATTTTAATTAGCTGTTTTGATAATTAAACTAATTGGTTCCCTTGTGTTTCTGCAATGTGTGCTGAGAACTTTTTGATATCTGGGCAGCAGATTTCCTATCCGCTGGTTAATTAGTCACTTTTGCATTAAAAAGGAGCCTTCCTTAATAGCCTTAATTTGCAGTTGAAAAGAGAATCTACCATCAATAATTTGTGTAATTGGTAACCGTTTGATTGTAATTTAGAGGCACGGCCGGACAGCTCGGCATGTCTAATTCCTAATGACTAGGATTAAAGTTGGATTAACTGTTTGGGAAAAGGATTCACTCTTCCCTCTTCCCTACCCACCAAATGACACCTTGTCTATATTTGATTGGTCATGAAATTCAAATTGACTAGGTGAACAGATGGGCCTATACCAGTTTTATTATTTCTTATACGGTGAGCCTGTCAGGTTGCATAAAAAAGATTATTTTCCACCCACCGTCTGAGGGGCTGCATGATGAAGAGAATGAACGTGGTTAAGATTTAACATGTGATGTGTTAAACCTCTGCTATCAAAGCCATTTGTGTACATCTCTGAGGGGAAAGATCCAAGATCATCCACTAGGAGGAGCAGAACCTCAAGTCTGAGTGTAACAAAGTACAGCAGCTCTAACTGTATCTTTCCCAGCATACAGTGTGATATCACAAACAGCAACTAGATGCCTTGTTTTAACTGATATGTGACTAACTCAATTCATAGAATGACTACATTACATAATATTATATATATA
>JBAMHW010000001.1:17828475-17841494 GCA_037177495.1 Rhadinocentrus ornatus | reverse complement strand
TAGTTTAACAGAAGAATACCCTTGTTGTTAATGCTAAATTTTCAAATCTGCTCTCCTTAGATCCAGACCTCCAAATCAGTGGGTGTGGGTTCCTTAAAATTTCCTGCTATGCTGCAATGTGCTGCATAAAGCAACATTCTAATCAATGTTTGTGACAAAATTTTAAAATATTATTAGTAGATACAATTATAAACATTGTTCTGTGTTTTAATAAAGTCAAATGACATTAAAAAGGCCCCACCTAGATCAGCATGTATAAATCGCATTTATGGTTCATAAATACCAGTTAGCATTTGGAAACACCTGCCGGCCTTCCAGAAAGCATTAATAATTACCAATGGTTATTTAAAGGAGTGTTTAAACTAGACTGGTGATATTAAAACAAGATGTGCAGGGGAAATGAGAAACACTTTAATCTATTGTTTTTGTGAGGATGAATTGTGTCCCTGCTATGTGGCCAACTACAAAAATTCTGAATTCTATGAATCATAGTGGGAGGATGAAACATGTATTGAAAGACATGTGAAGTGACATAGTTCTGATGTGGCTCTCTGCTGTTGGGGAAAAAAAAACAAAAACAAACAAACAAACAAAAAAAACAGTTGTTAGCTAGAACCAGCTTAGAACTGACTTTAGCCTTTGATTGAAAATGGATGTATGAAAGTTTTGAGGTTTGACTCGTTTTAGATGGCAAAGATTTGCTCTTCTGTGGGACTCACTCTAAGCAGATGCTGGGTGAGTGTGCTCTGACTGCTGTCTACTGAAGTAAGACACTGAAACACAAATAATGGAATTAATTGGAATAACAATGCACATTTGAAGACAATCTCCATCTTTTTCCTAAAATACATTCTGGTTTGTGGTACCACTGAAAACAACGAAAAAGCCATTAACGTCAGCCACTCTAGTTCCAGAGTCCAGTTATCTATTCTGGGATGTCTTCATAATCTTTTCAGGTTTTTGTAGTGAAATTCATGTCATTCGTGTCATATTTTTACCATTGAGAATAAGTGTCTTTAAAATTCAGTTTATGAGAAAAACACTAATATCTGCGGTCAATTCAATTAAAACTTCAAAATTAGAAAAAGAAAACTAGAAAATCTTGAGAACAAACATTCTAAGTGAATCTTGTAACAGTATGTGAACATATATAGGAAAAACAATTTTTGCTTGCAAGCTGTGTTTACCATGTGCATTCACAAGGGCTCACATTAAAATTCTCCACAGAAAGAGGTGAGCATGCTTTGTTCATGACAGTCCACAAAGGTAACACAAATTTAAATAGCATCCCTTGGTTATTGTCTGTCCTTCTCATACAAATAAATGAAAGTGTGTAGACTGGCAACCATACAACTAAAAGACAGTCAAGGTCTGGACCATATTGTAAAACATGTTTCGACTCCATTAATCCACTTCATTCACTTCTCACAGCTGTCTTTATTCTATGAATATACAAGGCTCAAATTTGTGACAGTGTGTCCTTCATGACACTCAAGCCAGGTGCATCCCCATCAAATCAGCAAAGAGAGGAAAAAAATTAAACCTTTTCAAAATATATACTGTAGGAGTGCAATGATTTAATATACTGCCATAAGCCCTAGCTCCTACACTCGACATGCAATTTGGAAATAAATTGACTGATTTAGATAGAGGCACGGGGAGGAGAGAAAAAAAAACTGATGTAAACCTGGTTCGCTACTATTGAGTAAGGTGACATTGCGCAACAAATCACTTGCATGAATAGAAAAAGAAAACGATTTCTATTTCTAAAAAGTAATTTTGTTTGGGGAAGGTGCTTTGATTGCCATGTATGTGAATCTATTCCTTATTCGGCTCGAGGAGCTTGAACATTTTATAGAAGTCAATGTTATATTTTGCTGTTAGCATAATAATCAGAAAGGCCAGACTTTCATCCAAAGAATAACAGAATCTCATTTATTCGAAGTACATAATAGAAGGCCAACTGCAACAGCCTATCTTTCCTATTCTTTGCATATCTTGCCGTGGGAGAGCGGAAATAGTTGACTTTTACAATAGCAGAATCCATTGTGCTTAAATGAGCCCAATGAAGAATAATTAAGTAATTAAAGGCTTAAAAAGAGAGAGGCACAGTAAACAGATAAAAGACAAGTGCTGGTGCACAGCACAGCGTACTGGACATACCTCCAGTATGGTAAGACAAACCATCAAAGGCACCTTCCAAAATGAGCCACTAGTCTGTGTGTGATTTCTTTAAAGAGCTTGTGGCTGACTATGGTGAACATAGACATGGTCAGACCCAAAATTTAATACTTCCCAGCTGGATTTTGGAATGGGAGTGAACTCTGATATTTTCACCACTCTGACATTAGTGGTTTTTATTTTTTGAGTAATTGCACAGCTTGATGTGTACTCAGGGGTTTCCATGAGAACGATGAAAGTCTTATTTCAACAATGCTGCAATTATGGGGGAAATATGGAAATACATTTTGTGCCAGTTCACAGTTGAGTTGCCTGGAATAATAGGAACAAAAAACAGAAACAGGGAGCAAGGGTGAAAATTGCCATTTGAAACTCAACTGTCTTAAAAACAGCAGCCCGTAATTAAAAGAATCATCCCCGCCACAATCACTAATGCCCTCCATGTCTCCAACACTGCAGCACATTCATGTTACCTTAAAGTAGTTCATTTCACAATTTCCCCACACAGTGGTATCTGTTTTGTTCAACATACAGCAGCCACAATCTCTGCGGGCATCCTATGCTGGTTGGCAGTGATAATCTATAATCCATTCATCCAGAGAGGGTACACAAATGCATATTTGTTTCCTGGGATTAAAAGCTTATGGAGGGTGTATGGCATGGCCAATAATGTTCATCCATGCCAACTGTGAAAGTATTTTCAGCTGTATTGTGGATATATGGTTCTCTTTTAAGTCACTAAGTAGTATTGAGTCACGAAATGTCTTTTAATAAAAATGACTATTTAGCAGATTTGTAGAGGTGGAGGGAATATGTAATAGTCACTTGTTCCTTCTCCCTGCCAGAGTTCCTTATGGTCAGCAAACGAAGCTGCCGCATGAACGTCACAAGGTCAAAGCTAAGGAAAGGTCTAAAACCCCCTTTTGATTGAAATTAAACCCTTACCTTGCTGCTGAAATAAGTCAGTCTGATGACTGAAAAGAAAAAAGAAGAAAAAACATTCTCTAATCAAAACTCCACCAACAGTTTCAACAGCAAACCCTGAATAATCTCACTGTACCAAGTTTATTAGACATTCCAACACTGTGCTGCCATTGAGGTCACATTTATCTTTCTACTGCTTTTCTAAATTGATTCCACAGTTAAAAAGTCTGTTAAGTGGAGTGAATCTCGTTCTAATTTGACATTAATTTAAGCAAAAATCCCAGCAGGGTTGAGGTTCAGACTACATACATACAATGCATTAGAAGCCAAACCCTAATAATTTAATGTCCCTAAACATCCTTCACTTAGACAGACATGAAAGAGAATTGTGCTATATGTGTCTCACCCAGAAAAAGATTTTTGATGACCTTTTAACAGGCAAAATAGGACCCATGTGATACTCTACAGGGCTCTGCTGAAAGAAGCTTTGTGGGAGTCAGTCGTTTACCTCATAATTTCTTGTACTTCAATCAGCAGTCTGGTCCTGTAGAAACTGAAAAAGCACATTTCCTGTGTAGTGGCCCTTTTATTTTCCCTTTTAAAAATACACAGTCCATAGAAATTCAGAAATAATCAGTCAATTTGATGTAAGAGTAATTTTAAACTACTTGACAACTTTAATTATTATGATTTCCTTAATATTTCTTTTTTTGGCTTCTATTTAATCAGATTTTGGTTTGTCATATAGAATAACTGCACTCAATATCTTGAACTTGAAAAGCCGACATCGTAAAGAAATATTTTTTTTTCTTTCCCATAAGTTGACATTATTTAAAAACGTCTAACATGTATTTGTCGCGAATGGTGGTGGTGGTGAGGACCCAAACGCAGGCAGTCGAGGACAGGAGGCAGAATTGTGCAGTTAACTAAGGTTTATTTCCACATAATGCAGGACCGGGCACCACACACACACACACACACACACACACACACACACACACACACACACACACACACACACACACACACACACACACACCGTAACCAAAACCACACATACAACGCAAGCAACGCACGCAAGGATCTGACAAGGAAAAACTGAAACCATGGGGTATATAAACACAGGGGAACAGATTGCAAACAGGTGAAGTGAATCAAAATCAAACCAGGTGAGCCAATGAGCCAGGGACAGAAAACACCAGGGAACACTGAACTTAACATGACAAAACCAAAAAACCCAAACCATAGACCAAACAGAAACTAATCATGACAAAAAAAACAGAAATATGACCACAATCAGGACAGAACTGACACCACAAAACCAAAACACAAAAACCCATGAAACATGACAGAACAGGAGCAAACTCCTCGGCAGCGCAGACCACAGGCGGCGCGGAGGAGTGATTTCCCGGGTGGCGCAGACCACAGACAGGTGAGGAGCATTTCGGCCAGAGACCCCCTCACAGCCAGGGACCAAAAGCGGGCGAGGAGCACAACGAAAAGAGATCCCCAAAGAGCCAGGGACCAGAAGACAAGGAGGAGCCACAGGCTGGGGAGCAGCGTTTTGCTCGGAGATTGGGACTAAAGGCAGATGAGGAGCGTCTCAACCAAAGACCCCCTCTGGAAACTGTCTTTCTGGAGGGCACAGGAGACACCGCAACAAGACGAGCCCTGGAACCAGAGAACACAAAACAGTCAATTCATCAATTCATCAATTCAGCGATCTTCTCGGAAAAAAATGGGGATTTGACGAACAAATGGAAATAGATAGTATATATATTTTTTCTTCTTTCTTAATTGCCATACAGAAAATGTCTTCACTTTAATAAACCCGCTATCTCTTGAGTACATCAGATGCAGCAGTGCAGCAGGACAAGACAATGAGGAAGAGGCATTGGACTGCAAACCATTTGTGTTCAGAGGCAGTGAGCAAGAACTTCGAAAAAAAAAAGAAAAAAAATCTTTTAATGCACAATAAAACAATTAACGGCGTTAACACAATAATATATATATATTCATGTAGCTCTGCTCACTAGGTTTACTAGAGTAGGAGCATTCCAACAGTACCTTATGCGCATCTCATTTTCAGTAGCGCCTATTTTATGCTCCAGTAGCCTCTCTCAGTTTCCTCAGTACCTGACGCAGACCTTGTTTCGACCAGGCAACGTCTCTGTTTGATTTCACTCATAATGAGATGTTTAGACAGCAGGGTTTATGATCTTGCCTAAGGACTCAACTGAAAGTCCCCTGTGGGATATATATAATGTGCAAAGTTTGGAATGCTGACTGTCAAAATAAATGAAATACTGGTTTTCAACTACCCTAAGCCTGCAAATTTTATCTTACTTAGCTCACATATCGTTTTACCACAATTACATTTTTACATAAAATATTAAGCTGTCAACCTCCTGATATTGTGATGTTGAGTCAATCCCTGTTGGTTTTGACAGTTGCATAATATTTATAGCTGAAAATTATAATCTGCATAATAGGGAACATGAATTTTAGGTAAAGATTACATTAAAGAACAACTGATTTTGAATCACAAAGCATCCAAAGCCTCTAAGCCCTGACCTTTAAGTATATTTTGAGCAGCTGTCATGTTCGTTTAATACTTGTGAAAGTCTGTATAATCAATGAAAAAATTTATGACAGAGACAAACCTAACTAAACGCTGCAACAGAATCTAGGCAAGTTACTTTTTTTTAAAATAAGCCCTGACTAAATTTACTATTATAACTTTTATCTAAAGATTCCGCAATAAAAAAAAAACTGTTCCGTGGTGTAATTTTGAGTGTGTATGCATATTCCAGACAAGGTGAGGCATCTCCTCATCTCCAAATTGATTCTACAGCATGATAACAACCCCACGCTACAGTCAGAACAGGAAAGTTTTATCAAAATATTATCACAATATTTTTTATTCATATTTATAAACACAATGTGCATTTAAAACTATTAAAACTAGAGATAGAACATGACTGTTAGACCTCAAGGCTACTCTTACTGTGTGACCCTGAATATAAACGCGACTTGTTGACTTCATGAGAAACCTCTTTAATTTCACAATCAGTAGGGTAACGATATATTCATTTAAAGTCTGAATCCTACATAAATTAAAAAGGTTTGCAGTGGCTCTAAGCTATCTTTTAACCGTGAATCAATAACCTGAATCTGTCTCCTGCAAAAATTTACCACAAAAGGCCTGTGAATTAGCTTGGCTGTTGATATTCCTTCAGTGTGGGAAAGAAGCTTGGTCTTTCTGTTTAATCTGACAATTTAGCATCATGGAGTCAATCTGGAATTACCTGAAAAGACAGAAGCAACTGAGTCAACCTAAATCCCATCACAAACTGTGGCAATTCTCCTATATGTTTTTTTCCCTGTTACTTCAGCTTATATGAAGTAAGCAAATATAAAACCATATGTGGTATTATTTTTTTAAGGCATCCACACTTTGCTTTTTGTGATAAAACTTTTATAAAAGTACTCTCCACAACAGACTAAATGTTTAAGTAGTGAAGTAGAAATGGTAAGACCAAGATGTGAATTGTTACTGCATAGAAAACTTGAACAGATTAATATTTTGACAACTATAGTTTTTTTCATTACTGGATGGCAGATAGAGGTGCTTCTAAGAAGAAAAACAAACCTAAAAAAAATCTGTATAATTGACTAATATTAGCTGAAACATTGTTGATCTGTGGTTGGAAATTGATTTATGGTAAACATGCATATACAGTGTGTGGGTCAAACCCATCCAGATCCATGGTTGAGTTTCAAGGAAACAACCTCCCTTCAAAAACATTTGTCGCAAGTCTCTTTGTAAAATAGATTGTATGACCATGTTTACAGATATTTTCTTAATTTATAAATGCAAGTCAGGAAATGTGTCTCACTGTGAATTCAAAAAGCAAATTAGAATATGTTGTCTGCCTATTGCAAGCTGACATATGTGAGGAGAGATACTGTATACACACACATAAGGTTATGCCCATCTATTAAAAAGCAAGGGCAAGAACAAAATTTAATTAGATGTGTAACATCAATTATATCCCTATCCCTGGCAGGGATTAACACATTGATCTGTTTTAAAATACCTTTAGACTCTTGATTGATCTTTGCTAATAAGTCCCTGAGGTTCCTCCCACAGTAACTGACCTTTGTGCATGTCCATTCAGTATTTATTCCTGTATCCTACTTTGCAACCTTGTGCTACTGCTTTTGGGTTTGTTTGTTTTATCCCCACCAGCGGTAATTTTTTTTGTTTCCAATCTTAACAACAGTGCCACAATTGTTCTAAAAAATAAGCTTCTATAATAATAGGTTCTTATGTTTTTTCAACCGCCTCCGAAACAGGAGGTAAAGTCTCAGATTTTCACTTTATACATGTAGCTGCTGCTTTGATCGAAAGGCTAAGTCAGTATCTTGGGAACAACACTCCAACATGAAGAATGAGAAGAGTAACTTTATGCACCAACTGCACACTTAAAACAATTTTTTATATGACTTATTTATGTTTTTAAAGCTTAACACAGGACTTATTTTGGTTACATTTTAATGGGTTTATTATGGAAAGGAGATGGGTGGTTCAACAGTTGCCTCCATTGATGTTTTAAGGTCTAGCCTGAGGCTTTTTAAGCTGAGATAGGGTATATGCAGGGAGTATGCCATTTTTACTGATGAAAAAACTATCACTACTTCTTGCCATGTTGAAAAAATGGTTGGTAGCATGTGTTTTTGCTTTAATAGTAGCTAATATTTGTTTTGGTTTTACAAGTTGCCAGCAAGTTCGGGTTTAAATCAGCAACTTTCCACTTGTGGGACAACCACTCCACCCCAGCAGTTACAGCTGGTACTGATATAAAAATAAATTAATAAATAAAAATAAACCCAACATGCTTAACCTAATTACTGATGTGTAGTTCTTAAACCAAGAAGGTTGAAATGTCAGCTTGTTGTGTAAACCTACAACCATATTCACAGACCAAGATTTTTTTTCTAGTTGCGAGGTTTGAATTTCAATGTCAAATTGTGGCTAATACCCAAAGTTTACAGATACACTGTAACTGTATCCTACAGGTAGGCCATTCACAAGATGGCTGTTACACCCATTCTTGCACATGTGAAAAAGTGTAAATCATTACAGACAAAATTATAAATTCTATTGTACACATCAAAATTGTTACACAAAGTTCATAAGTAGAAGTTAGCATCACTGTGAATGTCTCAGCTATGACATTAAAATAATCTGTTTAAAACTAATTACTTTGCATAATCAAATCTGCAATCTCTTCATGTTGGCAAGCTGAATGATAGATTGTTGCATTTCTATTTTAGGTTGAAAGCTTAATTTGTAGTTTAACATGGTTTAAACAAATGTTTTAAAAAGGAACAGTGTTGACCAGCCACTGAGAAGTATGCAAGGTTGTCATTGCAGAGGTTGTCAAAATCAGATCAGTGCATTAACAAATCTAGAAGCACTGAGAGCACAGTCCCTCTCCAAGCCATTGTATTAATTTTATTTATTTATTTGTTGCCAGTGATTGTGGGCATTATTTTTTCAGCTTGATGGTCTAATGGCAAAATTATCCATATTTCCCCATGGGTAGGCGCAAATCTGCGTCACAGCCTGATGGTCATGTGACCTTGACCAGCTTGCAGATTAAACCAAACCCTGATTGTGTCAGTGTGCAACTTGTTCTGATAGTTTTAAGTTCTTTTACATCAATTTTTGATAAAAAATAATCCATAATGTCATAGAGTTATATTGATATACTTAGTGTCAAGGCTGGAAAAAGATATGAGGCCAATATGGTGTCAGTAGGATTGAACAAATACCCTCACGTCTATCTGCCGTCACATTGTGAAGGAGCTGCTAACAAGAAACTTGAGAACTTCTTAAACTTGTGACTGTAACCAGGCATTTCATAGTATTTTTGGCTGTATAAAAAGGAGTTTTAGACAGTAATAAAATGTTTTATTTGCCAGACACAAGATGATCTGAACAAAGCAACCTTAGCAACCTTTTGAAGTTCATCCATGTTCCCGGGTGTTTACGGCTGCCGTGTGCCTGTCCTGTAAAACATTTCTAAATCCAGGCGTAATCCGGATCACCCCCAAAGTTGAATGACTTGTTCCTTATTCCATTTTGGAGAATTCCTTAAGAGTTAATCAAAATCCATCTATCACTTTTTGAGTTATGTTACTAACAGACAAACAGACAGACAACCCACTGCCACTAAAGAGATAACCTCCGCCTTGGTGGATGTAACAACATGTTTAGTGGTTTACAATAGTCTGTAAGAGAATGATGTGTATCAACAAAACAGCATCATTTATGGACACAATTACATTCTACAATAAGAACAAGTTGCAGGATCCTAAAAAAACAATACAAAAAACCCCACCATAAAACATAAGGACGAATGTCTCCCTTAACATGACAATACCGTGTGCTTTTCAAAGGAATGAAGCGTGCTGGAACTGTACAATTCCACTGAGGAGAACTGCATATGTTTTAAATTTCCAGCACAATCTTACAGTTTGGAAAGATTTCCTCTGTTTCTTTTTTGTTTAAAAAACTAAACAAAACACATATCTTAACTTTATGCATCCTCAAATCACAACAAAAGCTCACTACATGCGTGTCACACAGTTTGTGCACCCCATTTGATAGTTCTAACTGAAGGTTGTGCTGGACATTAATTTCGGGTATGCAATGGCCATCTCAGATAAACAAGCTAATTATTTTCTACTTAACCATTGACTAGGGCTGGACAAGACAGCAAATTTTGATATCAATCCAATACCAAGGAAATACAGGGCAAGTATCGCCAATACCGATTGGAAACTTATACTTTTTGCTTGAAATTTCACAATAATTTAATATTTTTTCCTTTAATCATGATTATGTTAAAAATTAAACACAGTAGCTACAGTTATTAATTAACTGAATGGCAGAACTGAATTTAAATTTAAGCTTTATTGTTTGTAAACAATATAAAAGTAACATTAACGGTGTAACAAAATAATAAAACAACTGTTATCCCTTTTTATCACACAAGATTGTTTGAGAAAAATATAGTCAACTGTGAAAATTAGTTCAACAAAAGCTAAACTTACTATACCTTGGTTCTCATTCACATTCTTTGTTTTTTTTCCCACAAAAGCCTCTGCCAGAAAAATATCTATCACGTCCGCCTGCAATCGAATGATACCGATACTAGCCTTGGTATCGATCATTTTGATATTTGGATTGATCTGCCCAGGACTAAAGGTAAAAGTACACAATCTGAAAACAAGAGACAAAGAAACTCAAATCCAAACAATCCCAGCGTGAGGGCGTTTACTATTGACAATCAAACTTAAAGGTTAGTTGTTTTTTTTTTGTTCAAATAATTTAAAATGTTCTCATTTGTTGCAAGGGATAAAAAGAAGCTTCCATATAAACAATCTGTCCTCTACATCAACAATGTCTTTGTCAAGCTTTTCTCCTTTTAAAATAAGAGTTAAGTGGCGGTATAACTTCGGTGCACTGGGTAGCTCTTTACTACTTCCTGGTTCCTTAACCAATCATATGCGACTCCCCAAGGTTGCCAAACAACAATGCAGCGTTTGGTATTTTATGTCGGCAAAAGAACATGCAGTAATGATGTTTTGGCCAAGTGAATAGTGCGTTTGTCCTTATAAACTTAAGAAATTACTATTAAATTCATTTATTAAGTGAGACTAAGGGAAAACAGCCGCTGCGTGGCACTTGTTGGTTAATGTAGCTTTTGTTTACACTCTATTTTATGGTAACGTAAATTAGCGCGTGAAATTAGCGCCAGCATTGTAAAGCATAGCAACTTACTGTGTATGAATCATCTTCATTCGTCATCATGATGTTTGCTGGTGTAATCTTCTTCATCCTTTATAGACTGTATATAGAAGAGTCGTCCTCTCACAAACTGGCAACCTGCGCGAAACTCTCCGAGGGGGAGAGGGGGGAGGGAGGAAGAATGCTCTCTGTTTTTCTCTTTCGACTGCGGTTCTGATTTGAAACACTAGGTGCCATTGCTACTTATTTTGCCTTTAAGGCCTAAAGCCTTTAGATGCTGACCTGCCGAAACACAAGTTTTGCACAAGCCTCTTAATGACTCATTAATTTAAGTCAGGTATGTTGCAGCAGGAAAACATCGAAAATCTGCAGAGGTCCTGAGTTCAAAATCCCTTAGCTAGTGAATCAGAAAGATCTTAATAATTGTGTGAGATTAATACAAAATATGAACATTTAACATTTTATAATTGAATTTTAAAAAAATCTAAACAAAACCTCTCAATACATAAGCACTGAAAAGTTACAAACTTTAATAAACTCCTCACCATCTCAGCCAAGGCTTATGATATACTCCCAATGTCCCAGGCATAATAAGAATATCTGAAAGAAAACCCAGAATTGGCACATCACAGAGTAAATTATCACTACAAATCTCACTCGTGGAGACACATTGACTCGAACAGTTGTGTTTCAGGAAATCCCGGAATTGAAGGCTATATGACAGACAGGTACATTTGATGGGGGAGTGTCAAATAAAAAGTTATACCCGCTTCCAGATCTCTTCCACAGGCCATGTGAAGCTGGGGGGGGCTGACTACTGCAAACAAAAATAAACCCAAATATAGGATATTAGGAACAGTGACAATGACAGTCCAGCATCTGTAAATTAAAAACCAAAATTAATTTATCATTATTTTTTTTTTCCAGTTTTATGAATCACAATCTAAAACCATATACAGTTAATTGTGCAAATAATCTGCAACATTGGTATCCCCATGCACACAAGCCATAAATTAGGGCTGGGCGGGTCGATCTAAAAATTTATAGTATCGATACCAAGGTTGTTATCAGTATTGTTCGATACCAGCGTGACGAGATTTAGATTTTTCTTGCAGAGGGCTTTCTGGCTTTTATGCACTCATCTCCTAATCAGAGAGGCTGCCGCAGGTGACACTGTTCACAAAAAATAAATAATTATTTCAATCAGTCCAGATACGCTTAGTTGCTAGCACTCATCACTAAAACAAACAAACGCCCTACACTAACGGAGGAAAAAAATAAAGAAAGAAGAAGGAAAAAACAAAACAAACAAGTTAGATATTCCAAATTACACCAACCCGGTCACTCTGGATCCCAGCGGGGAGGATCTCACCTGCCCAACGGATTTTATTGAAGAAAGCTTCCAGCGGATTGTAATGGAAAATCCAACAACGCTGCAGCGACGGCCTCCAAAACCGGTTCCAGCTCAAAAGAGTTCGGCCAGCAGATTCACCCGAAGCAACCTGTCCAGTTTCTCCAACCGGCAGCGATACGACGGATATTTTAATCTCCATCGACGGGAAGCTATCCAGCCTCGATGCCCGGCTCGCTCTGCTTGAAGTTCTTCACCGTGAGTTTCAATCTTTAAAAGAAAGTTTGGAATATAGCCAAAAGCAGGTGGAAGCTCTAGCTACGGAGAACAGCGTCCTCAGAGACTCGGTGAAAACCCTTACCGAAGGAGTAAGCCGACTATCAGTAGAAAATAAAAAAAAATGAAAGAATTAGTCCTAGATGTTCAGGCTCGTAGCACGAGAGATAACCTAGTTATTTCAGGGATCCCTGAGCAGGTGGAGGAAGATGCAGAGGCAGCTGTAAAAATATTTATCAGAACCAACCTGAAACTTCCAGAAGAAAGGGTACAATCTCCATTCATCGGGTTCACGGCATAGGGAAAAGAAAACCGGAGGGCAGACCCAGGCCGATAGTGGCTAAATTAAAAGTTCTCCACAAAGAAAAAGAAGAGGTGAAGCGTTGCAGCAGACAGCTTCGTGGGACTGACCTTAGCATGAGTGATCAGTTTCCCAGAGAAATCCTGGAGCGTCGCAAGATCTTG
>JBAMHW010000001.1:17800782-17828375 GCA_037177495.1 Rhadinocentrus ornatus | reverse complement strand
ACACTATGCATACATATTCACACACTTATACACACACACATACACATACTGTGAGTTATCACTTAAAATGGCGAGGAGTGGCCTGCAAAGGTCAAGAACCTTGTAGCTAAGATTGCCATCCAGGATGTAGAGAAGGGCCAGATAATATGTTGCTAAACGTTCCTTTTTTGGAGGAGAAAAGAAACAGACTGGTTTATGACCCAGAAGTGTACCACTCATCTGTTAAACATGGCAGTAGCTCTGTTTGGGTTTGGACATGGCAGCAACTGAAACAGCCATGCTGGCATTAACAGAAGAATTTCCCTTATGATGCATATAACCAGCATGGATGTAGGAGTATGCAGGAACATTACATGTGCTTAGACGCAGCTAAATGCATCACAACTAATTGGGCAACATTTCATCATTCAGCAGGACTACAAAACTAAATAAATGACCAAAACAAAAAGCTTTTAGGGTTGAAAAGGTGGATAATCCTCAACTGGCCGTGTCACTTGCCTGATCTCAATCCAATCACGCTGCATTCCAGTTGTTGAAGACGGGACTGAAAGCAGGGAGTCCCAGAAAAGAGAGACGTTTGTGGTAGCAAAGGGCTGGGTAGCCAACACAGAGGAGACCAAGTGGTTGGTGATTTGTGGAACACAGTCTGTAGTCACTTAGTGACAGTAACTGATATCTTATAAAATCCTAAATACGATAGCTTTATTTGACTTTATCTATCATTTAACTTCTTTTAAACCCTTTAATATTAAATGTCTTTGAAATATGTAGGGTTGTAATTCTCATTCCCACATTGGGACAAAACTTTCTCAAATTGGAGCTGAGACCAATTTAATTCTAATTGACTGAGAAGACTAAAAAAAAGGAAAAACCTGGCGATACACAGTAATTATGATCTCAGAATGTAGTTGTCACACAACGCCTCGTAAATCTGCCGCTGTCTGATCTGGAGTGTTGACAAAAAGCCACAGACATAACATGTGATGCCCAAAAAGTTTGAAAATATGAGGTTTCGTTTGTGTAAAAAAAAAAAATAGATGCAATATGTACAGATATTGTTGGTCTATGTTGTTGCTACGTGTCTTTGGTTGATGTCTATGGTCTTAAATGCGTTGTTGCTTTATACATATGTCTATGTTGCACATGTGTTTGTTGCATATTTATTTAGACGTTGTAGTACTCTGCATAACTTTACCTTCTGTGATTAGTTAATGTCGTTGCTTTCGTTGTTGGTTCATGTCGTTGGTCCTTTCTGTACATTTTTTTTCCTTTTTTTTTTTTAGTTTTCTGAATGTATCCAAACTTCTATTTGCGTTAAAGAAGTTTGTTCCCCACTATGGCCACAGCTGAATGTGACAAACTTTGTGTTGATGTGTGAAAAAGATGTTTGCCTTTACTGTGCTTTAGCTGAAGATTTTTTGTACCGTGTGTCAGAGATTAAGTTTGTCTATGAAATCTTTCATGTTTTGAGTTCCATGAACAATTTGGACTCAGAATGTGTTATTTACTCTGTGCCTATCGTGGCCCTCATGCTGCTGTAAAACTTGAATGCACTGTATCAAATCAATTTATCAAATCAGGTATATCAACCTGTAGTTTTGGCAATGATTCCCAGTTTGGGGGCCCCAAAACTTAGCAATGGGTCCCCAGAACCCCTGAATAAAGGCACAGATGGTATTTTGATCACTTAAAAAATTAAAATGTCCTCCAAGGATAGCTATGTTCTCAATTGAAATTAATATATATGACTTTCATAAAAAAAAAAAAAATTAAAAATTATGTTTAGCGGTCATTGACCAATTATGCCACCTAGTGTCAGAATAAAGTTTCAATTGATTCAACTATGATTTAACAATCCGGTGGCCCAGACACTAGTCACCATGCAAAGCGGTCTGAGTCCTGCTAATGCAGGCACACATTTATAGACAGTAAATAGCCCGAACTCCAGGGTGTGATTTTAAGTAACCCACATCATTAGCCCGATGCTGTTTGCGCTAGGAATCCTTTGCTGTCCTATTTAACGCCTGACCCAAATACAAGGTCAAAATGTAAACATTTTGAAACCTTTTTAAATTGAAAGGCCAACATTTTATTGTAATATCTAATAAACACTAAGATCAGACATGGCCCAATTTAACAGTAATTTATTAATGACGAGGGCAACTGGCAACAGCAACACAGACCAACGGCACGGACCAACGACATGAACCAACAACAGAAAGCAACGACATTAACCAATCACAGAAGGTAAAGACACGTGCAGAGTACTACAACAAACACATATGCAACAAATACTATGTACAACATTTACAAATGCAACAAACACATATGCAACATAGACATATACATAAAGCAACAACAACAGCATCATCCAAAGACACGTAGCAACAGCATAGACCAACAACATCTGCACATATTGCATCTACTTTTTTTTTTTTTTCACAAACGGAACCTCCTAGGAAACTACCTATTGTTCTAAATGTAATAAGGATTATTAGATTAGGCTTACTTCTGTGATATTTCTACTTGCCTTATAAAAGAAATTCATTTGAAAAAATAAAAGTGAATCCCTAAATTTTTTACAAAAAGCCTAAAACTGCTCTATCAATAAAATGTCACTATTTTTATATATGTATCTATTAATCTTCTGGTTTTTGTGTTTATTATTTAGGCCAATGGTTTTTAAGACAAACATAGTTACTAAAATACTATAGTAAATTTAAAAAAAAGAAAATCTTTAGAAGGATTCTAACATTGTGGCCTACACAAGCCTCCCAGTGGTGATAGTGATATGGTGCATTGCTGAGACATACTTATTACTCAGCTACATGTAAGCTGCACAATATCTGCTACGCTTAAAATACAGTAAGTGTGAGCATGATTTTAGTTAGAGCAAGTTTAATAAAAATATGTTGATCATTGTACTCTAAAGACTAATCTATTATCATACAATAATTAATAAGTTAATCCACTGTTGAGCAGATGTTCTGGCCCTTGTGAGTGTTCGTGTCTGAGGTTGCACTGCCATCTGCTGCTCTGTGGTATAAAAATACACTCCACAATGCCCAAAGAGTGGTGCATTCAAGGGCACAACACGAATACCTAACCTATTAGTGTTTGCAGGTTGTGTATTCAAAGCTTTCCCTTGAAAAATAATAAATCATGTAAAATGATCATTGGTGGTTGTGTGAGGATTTTCTTATCTTAATTAGCAAAGCAATGTTTGGTTAGACAAACCGTGCATCACATACAGGAAGTCAAGAATTTATTTAGACTTTTTATTTTTAATTTTTAAAAGAAGTGTAATTGAAAAATCATCCATAACTTCACTAATAGTTTTTTTTTTTTTCTGCAGGAATTCCAGATTAGTCTGGTTAAGAGTTTTCCGAAAACCTTATGTCTGTGCATTCCTGTCTGTGTTGGCAGTGTAACTTTTTTCTTTTTAACCTGCAACTTCATTAGTCTTGATTTTGTTTCCCACTTTCAGATGAGTGCCATGAAAGCGGCATGAATCGTACACTTAATGTGTTAAAATTGATAGATCCACAGCAGTTGTCACCAGGCAGATGAGGCCCCCCAATTTAAACTTTAAATTTTGTGTGAACCTAGTTTTAAGACAACTTTCAAAGCTCGTAAGGTTCTTGGCACAAAATAAATCTTGCACAAACTCTTAGAAACCTATTAGAAACTTTCCAAACTAGGTTAAAAAACCAAACAAATAAACAAAATAAACAAAATCTCAAGAGTGCTTGAAACTATTGAAACTGCTTTGTGGTTTCCTCTCATGTGGAGGCAGAACAGAACAAAGTTTAAAGAGTTAAAGTTATACAATAAAAGAGTAAAAGCAAAGATTCCAGCTAATTTACTCATGCCAGCAGTAGGAGGCACTGAAGGCAGCATTCATTTTTTTTCAGACTATATACAAGGTGTAGTTTGAGGTTCACAAGTTTGACCAAGTTCAAGATATAAAAAAAAAAGGTGTACAGCATTGACATTGGACTTCAGCACCAGAATAGAAATCATAAAAATGAATGTACTACCAAGAATCTTATATCTATTTCAATCATTGCCAAAGAAAATCACAATTTAAAGACTGGAACACAAAGATCTTGGGCTTCATTTGGAGGGGAAAAAGCCCAGGACAAGGTACTCTACGCATTCCCAAAGACAAAAGAGAGACAATAGAGGATTAGCCTTACCAATTATTATTATTATTATTACTACGCAGTACAGATTTGACCTTTGGTGTACTGGTGTGATTCTGAATATATGGCTAGGTGGAAAGAAATTCAATTAAAAACAGAATGATATCATATCCAAAGCATGATAGCAAATATGAGAGTATACTTGATTCAGGCATTAGATTCACCCTGGAAACATGGTTTATAGTTATTAGGAAATACAATTTTTAGAGGGAAATCAAAATTTTGACTTAAGTGGCTTCTGACACTAAATTCAAACCAGGTATAATAACAGTTTTGAACACTGGATAAATAAGAGTATGACCAAACGACAACCTCCAGCGGTGAAATGTGAAGCCTACGCTGAAGTGCAAAAAATTGCAGTTCACCCGTCATCCGCTAGGGGCTGGCTCCAAAACAGAGTCAATCCCCATAGACTCCTATGTTAAAAAGACCAACTTCACAGCAGAAATAAACATGTTTAAAGCCTGGTACTAAAAACCATTTTGGGATTAAAAGGTCAAGTTTACCTTCATGGCAACTTCAAAGGGGGTGGAGAGGGTGGGGGGGGGGAGGTTCTAACTCATCCATTTGGATGTTATTTAATCTTGAAATTCTGTATAATTAGGGGTGTGTCATTTTGATTAACTTGAAAGTAGAGTGCAGCACAACCGCAGTTTTTAGCTGGCTAACAGCACGCCTTAGCTTTAGCCCACCTACCTCCATTAGCTGGTTAGCTACCGTTATTTCCGGGTTGGCTCGGTTAGCTCTTAGCTACAGGCAGATCGGATCTTGATGGGTGTCAATCATCCACCCCCACCTTCACAGTCCCCCTCTTAGCTTCACCTCTTTGCCCATTTTTGGACTTTCCGGGAAGGACGACACACATGACGCTGCCAAGATGGCGATGATGGGAACCGCCCAATGAGCTTCAATTCAGCTCTTCAGAAACCTACGGGTGATGTCAGGGAGGCTGTAGTCCATGTTTTATATACAGTTTATGGGTTTGACAGAACTATGCACAATAATATAAAGCGGTAAAATTAAGTTGTCAGAATCTAAAGAAAGAATATAGCTTGGAGGCTTTTGACCAGTTTAGGTACCTCCAAGTTAGAGATTTCTTTAGTGAAAGAAATCAAACCAGATCTCACGCAGGAACTGAATAAAGTGACTACAATGTTGAGTAAGGCATACAAAAACAAAATCTGGAAAGCAATTTCATTATTATATCAAGGTTTAGCAAAGAACAGAGGAACCTCTACACTGTATATACGAGGCAGGTGGGTCAAAGTGTAAAATAACCTTAACTGAAGAGAATTGGTTTAATATATGTGAAGTTCAGCAAACCACCACCAGATCCAGGAATTTAGCTGGAAGAATGTTGTTACGTTCTTTATTACTCCTAAAACCAATAACAATTTTTTATCAATACAACAAACATGCTAGAGATGGTTTCGGGAGCAGAATGCAAAACATACCTTGTCTTTTGAGAATTACTGGAATGATGTATGGAAACATCATTGGAAACAATACAGGGTTATAAATGCCAATGTCATGTGAAATATTATATCTATGTAACCCGTCAAAGGAAACTGTATAGTGTGAGGGCAGCTAACTGCAGCCAAGAAAGGAATCACTAGAAAATGGTGTAGAGAAGAGCCTCCCACTATGAGGAACTGGATGGACACGGTAAAGAAGATTTTCAACATGGAAAGACTCACATATAAACAGAGTCTAAAACAAGCTGAATTCAATACCAAATGGGACAAGTGGACAACATACATGTCTCACTACATCACTGGAGTCTGAATGAAGTCAACAACGCTGAATCATTCTAACAAAAGTAATGTACCCCACTGACCCTGAAAAAAAAAGAATAAAAGGTGTGAATGGAAACTAAATGGAAAAACAAAATAACACTGTGCCTGTGCTTAATTTCTTATGACATAAATAGGCAATTCTTCTCACATTTTCCAACTCGTGCAAAGCAAACCGCAGGCTTGGACCTGGGTTTAGGGAGTAGGAATAAGACTGTTCATTCATCTTGCTAAATATGTTCTAATATGCACCACATTTAGCTTTAGGGACATAAATATAATTAACATGTTCTACTGAAGGATTTAACTATAGATTGTGACATTTAAATTAAAACTGAAGATTAATTCTAAAACAATGAATAGTTGGTCCCCTGTTAGAGGGATTTCTATCCAATATTTCAAACAGCACTTGAATGCATCTGGTCTAATCCATTCTAATCTGGGCAAGAACGTCATCACATCAGAGATGACATCTGTGGATACCAGCTTTACTGTTCAGGAGAAATTAACGTGTGTCCGTTGTTTTCTGAGACAAAATGACTATAACAACTTGCCAGAAGGTTACTCTAATATCCTGCTCTGTTCTCTGTGTTTCCCTCTTCCTGCCCAGGATGCTTTTACCCAGAGGGAAAAAGGAAAAGGGGCATCCTGAGGGTAAGGCAGCTTATCAGGTCATCCTTCATTCTGATCCATCCTGCTCCATCTCTGATGTTTTTTTTTTTTATTTATTTTGCTGCTGATGTTGTTGTTGCCAGCTGTTATACTATACAGAGGGCCGGGCCTAGAGACTCGCCATACTGCAGATATTCATCAGATTGCTATTCAATAATATATAATTTGTTTCACAGAAACATGTGCATGATGTTATTTAAAAATGATTTAAACACATTCCTATAAATGGGGTTAAAATGCTGTGGCACAATAAATCTAAGGCATGCAGTTAAGTTCACATTTATTTTATTATTGAATTTTAAGCACAATGCAAGTTAAGCTGATTTGTTTTGGATATTCTTGGATCTGAAAATGAAGGTGGCTGCACAAAGGGATAACTTCACTCTCATCAACAGATTTGGAGATTTTTTTAAACTTTCTCATTTTAGCCTTTAAAGTACAACCCCAGTTCCAAAAGCGTTAAGACACTGTGTAAAATGTAAATAAATACAGAATGCAATGATGTGCAAATGCCATAAACTCCCAAATGAGTATTAACATCATATCAGACATTTTTTTAAAATAATTTTATGGAAAAGAAATTAGCTAATTTAGAATTGGTTGGCAACAAGACATCTCCGAAAAGTTGGAATAGGTTGATGTTTACCATTTTTTAGCAAAGGTGTAGTGTCTTTTAACAACTGTCTGTGAATGACTGGGAAATAAGGAAACCAGTTAATCAAGTTTTGGGAGAGGAATATTATCCAATTTTTGTCTGTTGCAGGATTCCAGCTCCTTAGCAGTTCTGGCCTTTGTTGCCAGATTTTTTTGTTTCATGATGCACTAAATATTTTTCTTTTGGTGATGGGTCTGGACTACATGCAGGCTAGTTCAGCACCTGAACTCTTCTCCTGTGAAACCGTACTGTTGTGATGAATGCAATATGAAGTTTAGTATCGTCTTGCTGAAATTGGATCTTAAATAGAGACAGTTGTGTGCCTTCCCAAATCATGTCCAGTCAACTTAATTCACCACAGGTGGACCCCAAATAAGCTGTAGGAACATCACAAGGATGATCAGTTGAAACAGGATGCACCTGAGCTCACCTTTGCGCTTCATGGCAAAGGCTATGAGTACTTATGTACATGTGCTTTCTTGGTGTTCCATTTTTAATAAATATGCAAGACTCTTTATAACAAACCTGGGCATATTACGGCCCGCGGGCCACATCCGGCCCTTTGTCTGGCCCGCGGAAGGCCAATCATAATTTACAACATGGATAGATTGTGAAAATATCTATGTTGTACGTGCAAGCCAACTGTGCTTTTTTAAAAAAAGGCATTACGCTACTTCCGTATTGATGTATGTGCGTGACGCGGGCTTTGAGTGAAGGTGAACAGCGACAAGTGATGCTAGCCAGGTTACCCTTAAGATGTCAGCTCACGCTAAGAAAAGAAAAGTTGATAATGAATCTCATGTTTTTAACAAGACATGGACCGACTAGTACTTCTTCACAGAAATTAAAGGTAAAGATGTGTGCTTGATTTGTGGTACACAGGTCGCTGTGTTAGATTACATATTGAATCGACACTACACGACCAAACATGAGGATAAATAGAAAAATCTGAAAAAGAGCGTGTAAGGGTGTCTGATGCATTGTTAGCAAAACTGCAAACCCACAAGGACTTTTTACCAAACTTCACACCACCAGAGATGCAGCAGTTAGGACATGTTAGGTCATTTGTCACAAAATTGCCAGAAAAAGTGGGACATTTTCTGACAGAGAGCTTATTAAGCGGTGCTTATTGGACTCTGTTGCACTGATATAGGAGAAAAATTACATGTTTGAGAACATCCTACTCTCCCGACCCACTGTGACAAGGCGGGTTGAGGACATCGCTGGAAACTTGGAGCTTCAGCTGAAGAACAGAGCTGCAGACTTTGACTGTTCTTCTCTGGCTTTGGATGAGAGCTGCGATGTGCGTGACACCGCCAGTTTCTCATCTTCTTACGTGGAATAACTGCAGACTTTCCAGTCACAGAGGAGCTAACAGCCATGCAGTCAATGAAAGGGACAACCACTGGTAATGACTTATTCACAGATGTAAATGCATGTTTGGACAAGTTAGGACTAAAATGGGACAATCTGGCAGGTGTGACAACAGATACTTGTCCAGATCTGACTGGAAAAATGTTGGCCTTTTAAAGACAATGCAGGATAAAGTGACAGAAATTAACCCTGTGCAGAAATTGAAATGTTTGCATTGTATTATACATCATGGAAGTGTTGCGTAAGACATTGTTAAAGATGAGCCATGATGTTATGTATGCGAACAGACATTCTCAGTGATGAAGTTCAACAAATCCAAACACAGATTCTCAATCACTGATGACCTCCTCTCAGGTGTTCAGCCTCAGACATTCAGCCAGATTTCAATGTCCCAGTTCAAGCCCAGAACGGACTGGATTATTCTCATTGTTTTGTTGCATTTCTATAAACTTGTTAAGTTGTTTGTTTTTCATTGTCTGTGAAGATTACCAAGTTCAAATTAAATTGTACTGATTCAGTGACTGTTTTTTTCTTATTTGACCTTTCCACCACACGTTCACATAGCCTAATATAAACATTTACAGAATAGTTTATTGTTCTGATTACCAGTACCAGCGGTTCATAATATATCATTTAGTGAATGGAAGTGAATGGAAAATTATTTTCCCACCCCTGCTCTAAAGAAAATGCTTGTACATTATGCTTGAAACGATAGTATAGATAGTTTTGTGCTTGTGACGATACTCACTCCTTGCAAGTTCTTTTGGTTAAAGGTTTATTGCATTTGGTGTTTGAAAGAAATTCCCTAACAGCTATTTAAAAGCAATGAACGTGAATAAACGTGTTTGGATACGAAAGACAAGAACAGTCGTGCTTGAACGTTTGTTAAATATTGTTTTGTAGAGATAACAGAAGAGTTTATTTTGTTATCTTCACATAACGGTTTCATTATTCGCTATAACTATGATAAAACAAAGAGGGTCTTTAGCTAATACTAAACAATTGCAACAGTAACCAATCAAATAAGATGCTAACCTCTTTTTATTTCAAGCTTGCTGAGCTCACCTTGTGATCTTGAGAAAACAAAGCTAGTAACCAGACATAGGAAAAAAATGTAATTATCAAGTGAAAGCAAATTCACTCGCTTAAGATAACAGAATAATTAACTTGTGATCTTGAGATAACGGCAATAAAAAATATATATAATTGCAGTAATGGCTGCTCTCCGGGTCCGTAGCTTAGATTTCTTTTTTGTAAGGGAGATAAAAGAAGCCAGCATGAGAAATCTAATTAGTTCTAAATTTTCCAAATAAAATTAATAATTCATTAGCAATCCTTAGATGACTTGTAAAATTAAAATAAGTATTAGAGCAGAGAAAAACTGCTTGAGAAGAAACTCAATGTGGGATAAATTTGCTGTGACAAGTGATCAAATCATTTGTTCTTGTTTCCTCCAGTTGGACCAGGGTTCTACCCCTCTATAATGCATCAGTTGTCAGTCCCAGAAGACCCAGATCACTGGGATGTGGACCTTTCCCCTGCACTGACACACACTGTTGAGGCCATGGTAAAAGTGAAAAGCATCGGAAGAGGCAAAAAATACAATCTTATGGCTCAAGTTATACCAATCTATGGCTTTGGGATCCTGCTTTACATCCTTTATATCATCTATAAGGTAATCACTTCAGTTCCATGTTTGAAAGGCAGATTGTGTGAAAATAAGAGGCCAGTGCACTAATACTGAGTGCTGTATATGACTGTTATGCCTTAAGTTTTATGCTGCACTAAAATGATTGTTTATTTACATACAATTAAGAAATGTAAAATAACGGAGACTTAATTATATAACCAGTCCACTCTGCTCTGCTACTAAAATCATGTTCATGTTCACAGCTGACATGTAAAGGAAAGACAAATAAATCGGGAAACCACTCAACAGTGACAAACACAAACATGTCGAATACAGTTAGTAAGTACCTTCAGCAATTTTGGTATTAGTAAGTATTAGTCACTCGAGTAGTTCCAGGCTTGTTTCCTTCCTAGTTTTACAGGCTTATATGAATTCTATTTTATCAATGAACATTTCTTTTTTCCCTAACAAATAATTATGATTCATTGGGATGAAGTTCTTCAGTAAAAGTCAGTAAATGTTTTCATAGGCCTTCAATATATATTGATATTAAAACAACGTCTGTTGTACATTATGCAGCAACTGATTCTGAACTTGCCAGACTTCAGGAGAGACTTCTGCAAACAGAAATGATGATGGAAAGGATTGTCTCAGAGAAAGCTAATTTTTCTTCAAGGTAGGGGTTATATCTTACATTTTACTTCTGTTGGCCTGAGGGGCACAGAAAATACTTCATACTGGTTATGAAAGAAAAATTCAAAAGGCTAAAATCCACAGACATTTTTGACTTAAGTAGAAATGTTGTTTTTTTCTTTTTCTTTTCCTTATAGCATAGCCATATACTGTTGGTCATATTAAACAGAAGCATACACTGGTTAGGAAGTAATGGATGAGGAATACTTCTGGGCAATCATTGGAATACTTTTATGTTGTTGTTATGTTGTTATGTCATCAAGCAACTCATGTGATTGTTTTTATGAAGTCAGTATTCAATGAAAGAAAACTAAAAAACAAAGTTTAATTACATACTGTGATTTTACACACTGTGGCAAGTCACAGGCAAACAATTTACTAACCTTGTTAAAAGTGATGTGGCAGATCTTTATCACGCTCCCATGTTTATGCTGCTCCCTAGTGGCAGGAGGCGGAAGAGTAAATGCTCAATATCAAAGAAGGAAGAGAAGCTGCTCAAGCAGCTTAGACAGATCACACTGCTGATGCAGGAGGGTCGGTTCGAAGGAGCTTCCCCAGAGATGGAGGCTGAGGAAGTACCCTATGGTGCAGACTGGGAAGGTACATGACTAAATATAAATCACCAAGCTCCTCTGTTATAGCAACAGGCTTTGTTTTCAGTGAACTCAAAAGCATCTTTTCCTTTTATCTTTTTTTCTTTTTTGTGCACCCACACAGGCTACCCAGAAGAGACCTACCCAGAGTATGATGTGCCCCATGACAAACGTGGGTTTGAGACCATCAAGCAGCTGGAGAAATCCCCCAGCCAGCCCACTGCTGAGGCCCTGGCAGAGAGTATGGAACAAGAAGAGGAAGAGATTGCAGGAAGGAAACTCTCCATCCTTCAAGAGGAAGAGGAGGAGGAAGAAAACAGAGAGGAAGAAGAAGAAATGGAGGAGATAGAGGAAGGTATGGAGGAGGAGGACGTGGAAGAGGAGGAGGAAGAGGAGGAAGCAGAGAAACAGCACCTGCTCAGTCTCCCCCTGCCAACTGCTGAGAGAAAGCAGGAGAGAGTCGGTTTGGAAGTGAGCGAAGAGCTGCAGCGTCCAAACAGAGGAAAGAAGAAAATAACCTTTAGTGACCAAAAACATGTCTTCCACTACCCCAGAGAGGAAACTTTTGAGGAGGATGAAGGCAAGGGAGATGAGGTGGAGGAAGAAGACGAAGAGACAGAAGTTGAGGAAGAAGAAGAGGAAGAGGAGGGAGAAGCTGAAGAAGAAGAAGATGATGATGATGATCCCCTGATGGAAGCAGAGAGCCTCCAATTTGGGAGCGAAGGCTCCTCAATCCCAGAGGAAGAGGCAGAGGAGGATAAAGAAGATTTTGTGTTAATGTCAGTGCCAGTGGAAGATGGTGGTCATATTCATGTGGACACACCAAAAGAAGTCGGGGTGAGCGGGCTGAGGATGCGGAACAGGAGAGAGACATGATGGGCTGTTCTTGCATCTCAAACGAGCTTTTAAACATAAAGTGAATTCAGCCTTCCTTCTGTCTTCACCCTCATTCCCCACATAATTACACTGCTGAATCCAAGCTAAGCAAAGACACAACAGTTGTGCAAAAAACAAAAACTCTCCTATATTCTCCTCCTCCTTTAAAGGAAGTTGAGGCTATGTTGTTTTGTTTTTTTCTGTTAATGATATTTATCAGAATATATGGTATAAGCAGCGATAGTTTTAAAGCTCCTTCACACCTTTAGTTTATCCATACAGATGTTTTAAGTTATTTGCCTAATTAGATCTCCTTTAAATGTCATTAATGCAAGTGCAGCTGAACTTGAGTACATAACTAGCCAGTTAATTAAAAACAGTGTGGTTGAGAAGTGCCTTGGATTTAAAGAAATTATATTAAATTATATCTTCTTAACTGCTCATTAGATTAGCAAGTCTCAAAAGGACAAGGAATATTGTAGACATTTATACAATTTAAAGCTATTATTATCACCTCTGATAAGTAATTTTTATCCCACACTGTTTAGATATGTCTGTTCAAACCAGAAAAGATGTCATGTTTCACAGAAGCCATGGGTGTTCAGAGCAGTAACACAGAGCAGAGGCTTTTTGAATGTTCCATTGTTATGCAATAACTGGCTCCCCTTTTATGGTTCAGTATAGTTTCTATCTTAGGGCTTTGTCAGTCTGGTAATGTGGTAACAGTTTTTTGCAGTTTGAAAAAGAATAATAACCAGCAAGGATCACAATTTGTCCTTTCTAGGAGGAATTCACCCTAGAACTAAGAAGGCTGTAAAGGGTTTACAGCAGAGGCAGGGAGAGGCTGTGATGGAGAAAGCCTTTGCAAGTCGGTTGTGATAGTAAATACAATGTTGCTTTACAGAGCAGATGTGAGCATGAAAATGTACAAAGATCATTGTCGTAAATGTGTTTTAACAAAACGTCTAAGACATTACATGTCACACTGAAATTAAGTGATAACTTGCCTTGTGCATTGCTACTTAGAGATATATGTGTGGGTTGTACCTTATTAAAATGTTTTCAAGAAATCTGTAATTTGTACTTGTTTTAATTCAGTTCTTGAAGAAGAGGATGACAGAAAAAAAATCTAATTCTTACACTACACAACTGTATCTGCCAATTTCAAGGTTGACATGCTAAATTGCTTTCATGATGTAATCTATGACTGCCTTCTCTCCTTTTGCCCTCATGCACCCCCTCGTGCTCTGCTGCCTACTTTACTGTTGGGGCTATTTATTCACTGCAGTTGTCCCGGCAACAACATGGCAAAACATGTTGGATTCCAACAAAATTATTTTGATTTGATCTTATCTAAGGATGTATGTTCCACTACCTATCCATCAGGCTGGTATTATACAGTCTTAACCGTTTTCAGGATGTCAAAGTAACTATTATTCCCACTGATAACCCATGTGTCATATCTGTACACTACGTTTTTCGCAACACTATCGTGTTCTGTGTAGTCATTTCAAAAAGAGAGCTACTGCATCTCTGACTAATGGCTTTATAGTTCATTCTATACCTTTTCATTACTTCCACAGATCTGTTTGTACTTGTAGTTACAGTTTTCATATACAGCTCCACGGTTTTCTTCACGTGCGCTGATGCAGATATAAATAAGAAGGTTTTATCTTTACAAATCTTTTGATAAGCACACTCATGCTATTAGGCAAATAGTAAATCTCTGTCTAATTTTGGTGATTACGTGTTTTCTAATTTGCATTTCTGTACTTTCAATCATTCTGATGTGTTTGTTGTTAATAAAGAAGATACTATACAACTTAGAAATAAGACAGCCATTGAGAGTATGACAAAGTAGTGAAGCTTTTGATTACATTTAAGTAATAATAACTCAGTTTGCTATTTAACTTCAGTTTTTATTTGCATTTAACAGATTTTTCTTTATGCATATATCCAATTGGAAGTATGTTTATCTTTTTAAGTTTAAGGTCACATCTGTTACCTTGATGTCTGTTTTTCTGCTCAATATTTCTTTGAAGGACAACAGTGTTTCATGAATACATATCTTTTCTGGTTGTGACTGATAAAGCAAGTTAAAAGAGCATTCTTCTTATTGGATGATCAAAAACAGACATATTAGATGCATTTATCTTAGTCTAAGAGGGAAAAACACTATGCTATGATGGTGAGATCAATCAGCAACCCCCATGTTGGGGGTTCTCTCTCTTATGAAACAAAGATGCAAAGCAGAAAACAATAACATCAAAAGCAAAGTGAGCAAGACAAGCAAAGCCACAACAAATCAAGCAAAATGCAGCTTTGACCGCAGGATTTGACACGTCTTTCTAATCCAAATATTGTCATCCAACCATTTGTGTAGTGCTTGAACTGCGTCATGGTAGGAATGCCAGTGCACTGTTTAACAATGGATCATCTTTCATTACATCCCATTATTCCAGAAAAATCAACAAGTTGGTCATAAGCACCACATTTTCAGAGGACTGCAACCTGTTTTATTTATGTTCCTGTAAAAACCCACCTCACAAAATGAGCAGAGTATAGCTTCTCCATTTTTAATAAAATCTTCTCTCTCCTATTCATCATGTAGTCCTCATTGTTCCTCAAAAGAGGACCGGCTTTTCAGAATAACTAAAGGGGCTCAGACATAATTTAATTGTTGGAAAACGATGGTTTGCTACCTTGTTTTAAAAGAGTAGAAATCTATTAATTCCTTTTCCACATGATTTCAGAGTTCAAGTTGTATCTCTTTTTCTTAAGAACTCAAAATACAGTTTGACTTATTGTAAGTTTATTTTCCCATGAACAAAGGACTGTATTTATACCACCACAGTAAACTGTACACCATTTACTGTACATTACGATGACAGCACTGAAAACAAAAACACGAAAGACCTGGACACATGTATGAAAAGCAGACTTTACAGCAAGAGTATCAATATTTTTGAAATAGAAATTTAAAATAGAACACAGTAGAGTACAAGAATAGCACATTTCATAAAGATTTCCTTATAATCCACAGTAACAATAGCAGTATCAGAGATTGTTCTTTGCTGTCATTAAGCATTTTTAGTGGCCATAAAATACAAAATCCATCATATATTTGAGAAAGGATCCTTTCCCATAAGAAGCCAGAGGAATAATATTTTGAGTAAAAATGTAAATAGCACGTAATATAGAGACTTACTGCCAGTTAGATGAGAAATGTATCAACCTTTACTTCAGTGGAGCTTCAAGTTAATTAAAGATGTAAAACAAGAGATGAAGTATGTGTTTAAGCTGTGGTGGATTCACACTTTAAGTTTGTTGGCAGTAAGTGAATCAGTACATTTTGTTCCAAGTAGACATTAATAGGATATGAGCACAAACAAATCAGCCTGATGGCCTCAAATAGCTGCTGTTTTTGCTGCCTGTACTACAGAACAGCATAAATAAATACCAAACTCTTCAGCGTACTGTTGTGTATGTCCTACATGTAATTAATGTGCGTGGACAATAGCTGGAATGTTGTCCTATGATGCACACTTTGGAATATTTTGTCCCATAAGTTCAGCAAACCTAGGTATGCAATTACTCCAAATCAACTTTGTATTAGACAACTAAATTCAGAGAACGGGAGGACAGCAAACAAGCATAAAGACCAATTCAAGCTCAGCTCATTTTATCGCCAAAGTTTAACACTGGAATTAGTCTTCAAAGGCACAATAAAGTATATACAGCTGTATCTCTTCCTTCACAGACTTTAAAGTAAAGTGCACCACCATCCTATACATTCACATGTGACACTGTGACACAATATTGTTTGTGGTACACAGCATTGTGTAACATGCCTATGCCCTTTTCATGTCTGAGTCTCTAATTGATTCATGTGGGGACAAGAGATTTTCTGGCAATGATAATTACTGGAAATGTTTGCAGCTCCATGGAGCCAATACTGATAACTGCAAAATATAGCAGAAAAATTCCCCATGTAAAAAAACAAACAAACATGTAAATGACTAAATAAATATATATTATGATGTGCATATGATTTTTGATTTACTATTCAAGCAGCTATTCGTGCACGATGAAGTGTGTGACAGACAACACAAAATCCAGTCAACTCTTAAAACTTACTGATGTGTAACCGTTAGTTATAATTTACAGATAAGGAAATGTTAAGTTTCTAGATCTACTACATAAAGGAACAGTGTTAAATAATGCCATAACAGTGCAAAAGTTACCACAACAAATTAGGTTGATTTTGAAAGTGGATTATTCTTTGTGCTTGTTTTCTTCCACTGACCAAGACCATCCTTAGACACCCCCCCCCACACAGAGATATCTCAAACCAGCCCCAGGGATTCATTAACAGCCCTTGAGGACAGATGGACCTGACTCGGGTCTATTCACAGGCTAACTTGCTGTCAAAGCTGGAGAGGGCAATGGCAAAGGCTTGCAGGGCACACATTGGGTAGTTATAGTCCATGGTGAAAACATCCTCTGCCACACGACCAAACTGCATCACGATGTAGTCAGCTGCAGGGAAAATAAAAATGGAAATAAATGTTTCATAAGCTACTTAAAATATTGCAGTCGTTTTTTTTTATATTGTTAATTGTAGGCATCTTATATATTTTGTTTAAAATTAAAGAAGCCATTAATGTAAAATAGGAAGACATGAAGAATCCTGAGGATAAATGAAAACAACCTGCAGTTACAGAATTTAAAAATTGTTACTCTCGGAATTAAGGAGATTATGAAACAGATATTTCAACACTAATATTTTTGTTTGCACGCTACAAAAAAACAATCATTACCTTGCCCTAACTTAGCAGTGTTACTCCTGAAATTAAATGACAAACCCTTCGGCAACTCTTAAAAACTAGGATTTAGGTTATCCTTATAAGTCTCAGTCAAGGTATGGGCAAGATGCTTTGTTGCATTCACACTAAAGAAGCAAATTGAGAACTGATTGACATAAAGCAGATAACATGCAGCCTCCACCATGAGCCTTTTAGCAGTGCTGATCATCAACAGTTTTAGCAGCTAGCTGAGCTCATGCTACCTCTGCTATCAAAGTGACAAAAAACGTTTACGGAACAACTTCACCAAAAATTGCTCCATCAACTCTTCCATGGAAAAAATTGCTAATGCTGCAGCAAAGCTTATCACTGGAAACATGCAACCATGTTTGGTTCAATAAAATAAATTATTTCATATGTTTGAACTGTAACAGCCACACAAAAGTGTGCTTCATGTAAGCATTTTAGGCAGCCCATTGCATCTACCTTGTGCAAACGACCTTAGGCCCGACCTCAAATCTTACCATAGCATGAATATTTCCTGTCAGAGTTCCTATCTTAAAGCACTTGTCTTGTACATGAAATGTGCTATACATATAAATTTGCCTTGTCGTGCCTTTCTTACCTTACATCTAGCTGGTGAGTTGCTTTTAGCTGCAATAATTCAATTTCAATTTATCACGGCTCTCTGTTTAGACAAGAGGGGCTCCTCTAGTTTAAAGAGTGCATACCATAATATATCCATTTTTTCCATAAGATACATTTCAAATACCAAGTACATGGAAGCAAGCACAGACTCCAATGAAGAACAAACCACGTTAATAAGAAACAAAGATAACCTCTCTCATGATGGTCTTGATCAAAGAATAATATTTTGTCAAGTCTTTAAATTTATGAAAAAACAGGCTTTGTTGGCCTTGTTCTGTAGCACACCCATCTGAACAATTTCTAGTGTTTGGGGCTTATGTGGCTTTCCCTTCTGCCTTAATCAAAATGTCCATCACGTCTCAGTTGTTAGTTAAGAAGAGGTGTGCTACAAAATTCTTGAAAATTAACATCACACTAGTTGGCGCTTTGATGTGTGCTGACATCAAAGAGTGCACTATTGTGAGTGTAGTTAATGCTGCACAGAAATATCTGCCTCTATACTGACCATCAGACATCAGGTAAAACTGCCATTAGGGAAAGCGGTTTTATAAATGAATGGGCACAACTTACATCTACTCTTACATAAGCATTTCAGTTTTATTTGCTAACATTAAAATTAATAATAAAAATTTTAAAAAATAAAGGTATGAAACTCACGGTCATTGTCATGAATAATTTGAAAATTTTTAACAGAAGCCTGAGTGACTCTGCCATGGAAGTTGAGTACATAGGATTGTGTGTCATCGTTCCATACGGGCGTCTTGTTGTGCAGTTCAATCACACTCTCTGTGTTTTTGTTCTGCCACTTGGCAAGCAGTGACTCATGGTCCTGTAATGAAGAAGAGTGGAATAGCTCTGAACATGGACATCACAGTTATCAGACAAATAATGTAAGTATTAAAGGAGCATGTATTAGTCAGCAGGATGTGGCTAGAGAGAATTGAGGTAACACATACGTTCCGTGGGCGAATAGACACTCTTTCATGGTCCATGTTCATTCCAGGAATGATGACGCTCATTTTGCGAGGTCCTTTGAATCCTAAGACATTGGTTTCCTCAATTGAAAAAAGATGATAAAGTTATGATGATGCACTGAATGCATGTTCAGGCAACAAAGCACAATACTTTAAAAATTCGATATCAATAAAGAAAACAAAAAACACAAAGGGAGAGTAATTTACAGATTTGTCACTGAAGAATTAAACACTTGAGCTTAAGAAATACTATATGTTCTATCCTGAGCTAACATCTAAATGTGTGGGTTTTGCCCTCCCGTAATGTGCCAAAATTCCTCTAATATTCACCTGTTGGTTTTCACCCTTGTTTTGAGTTGCTGGGTGGATGGGATAATTGCCCTTTTCTACTTCACACTATTTCTTTTATAGGTCCAACCTGGAACCCCCTACACATGCTGGCCACAAGCCTGGTCATATTTAACTATTCAATTCACTTTTATGCATCCCATTCTTCAACCAGGAGTTGTTGAAGGTCAACGAGTGTGGTTGCGTTGGTTGCTCTGGTATGTACATCATGTCCTAGCTGATCCAACAACTGTTCAGTTGGGTTAGGCTTCGACTTACTGGAGGCCATTCTATCCTCTCAACCCTCAAATTCTGGATATTATATCATCACCGGCAACAGAGTTTTATTCTGATATCTGTATATCAAAAAGGTGTCAATCAGGTGGCAGTCATACATCGGAGACTGACATATACCTGGCAACACTTGAAAAAAAAAAAAAAGAGTGAATACCAACAAGAAAATATTGCAAGAGATTTTGGCCCATTTTTGTGAGGCACTACCTACATGATAAACTGTGTTGCTCATTTTACAGAAGCATGATCTTTACAAGGTATATCTTTTTGTAAAGGTGACTAATCAGGCTTTCCATCTATGTAATAATAATACAACACTATTATTAAAGAGCAGAAATAATAAGTTTGTATTGTACTGCAGTCATACTATTGATTATAGCATGACTGTGATCAGTCTCAGGTCGATGCATAAATCTCGACATGAAACTGAACATTTGTGCATTTTTACTTACATAACAAATGGCCGCTAACTCTTGACGCAGATTGCTAGCTTCGAGGCTTGTGGTGCTCTTCATGGGGTTCTGACCACTGTCATATACAGTAAACTTGGTTCCCATGAGGTTTGACCTGCAACAAAAGCATTACAAACATAAGAGTGTGATTCATGGTCTGTGTAGAGTCTGTGTGTCTGAATTAAAATAATAATAAATAAAATTAAAAAAGCAGCATTTTTAAGGTGAATTTTCCAATTTCAGTCTAGATAATGAAAGTGTAACCATTTTATAAAATAACTATTTATTTAGCAGGTTGTTTTATATGGTGCTATGATCTGGGTTTTATATTCATTATGTTTTCATGTGTTTTGGTTGTTGTTTCATAATAATTTTTCTAGTATTTTTAATATGTATTACAGTGTATCTAATTTAATGTTTGACTTCAAATTTGCATTTCCTTCTGCTCTTAAGTTACTTTAAATAGTTGATAATGAGTATTTAGGCTCCCATGTTTGTTATATCTCTGCCATTTTATCATAGTTACTGATTTTGTGTGTCACATTTAGTTCCCTGCTGCAGTTCTGGTTTTAGGATCCTGCTTCATCTTTCTGCTTCCTCCACCTGTGGACCAACCATTTCAGTGTTTGCCTTCCTCAAACTTACACACAGCAGCATTCACATGACATGATGATGAACTCAACCTGGTCAGACTTTATGAACCTGGCCAGGCAGCTTTTACACCTAATCCTAATAAAATACTTCTAAATACAACTCTTAACTATGCATTTATTAAAAAAAGAAAAAGAAAATAAAAAAATTGCGCCTGCGTATGATAGTCTGCAGAATAATCTTCCCTCGCCATCCCCTCCTACCCCTTGACAAGTGTTTGTTGTGGAAGTTAAAAGTAAAGACTTTTTTATTATTATTTTACTTCAATGCAAAATGTAGGCATGATTTTAGGGCCTTGAAATTTGATTTATTTTTGTATGTATTTTTATTGAGCACCTGTGGTATAAGGCATGTACATATACACAAATGCAAGGGAAAAGGATACTTGGAACAATCCACCATCCCACCCCTCAGGAACATGTGGGACATTCACACAAAATAAAAAAGGAAAATAAAACTAGATAAATTAAATGTGAAAAATCAAAAAAACAAATGAAAAGGAGTATATAGACAGACTTGCCACCACTAAGGATGTGCACTGCACAGGACATATGGTTCACGTGGATAAATAAATCACAAATGCATATGTAAGAGGAGCTGCTAAATGGCACTAAGAGGGACAGTGTTCGGTTTAGATGTGACAGTGCTGGGTCCCAGACAGAAAAAAATTGACCCAGGACCATCTGAGATCTTCTCTAAATGTATGAATTATTTTGAGCTACTAAACCACAGAGTTATGTGGATTATTTGACTGCCAGTGTAATAATATCCAATTTTTTTTTTGTTTGGTGTAAAGAATTATACATAAATGCATAAAAATGTAAAAAGGAAAAAAACATGGAAATGTATATTAAATTATATTTATGTATAAATTGTGTATTTAAGCATTATATTAAATAAATTATTCCAAAATTTCCTTATGAAAATTAATTTGGATATTGAAGACTTAAATAAAAGAGTAAATGAGTTTGATCATTTCTGTGTAAATATAGGCTCAGGTCTTGTAGCAAACACTACTAAAGCAAAAGATAATGAAGGTATAAACACAACAATGGAAAATTTAGACAGTATTTTATCGGTTAAGTAGAAATGGATTAGATAATTAAATTATATATATATAATTATATATACATTATATATAAATAAAGGAGTGGACAAGAAAAGGATGAACTGATTGTGGCAATCAACAACAAAGGCAATAATGGATTTAACTGAAAAAATATCCAATGCAATAGATAAAAAACATTCAGTAAGTTTTTTTGTTCATTAAAAAACATTTTACATCACAGATCATGATAAACTTCTTAAAAAAAACATGGTATCAGAGGGGTGGCATATCATTAGATAACAATGCAGGAGGTCATGTATTTGGTCGAGGTTGGTTTGTCTGTCTGTCTGTTAGCAACATAACTCAAAAAGTTATGGACAGATTTTGATTATATTATCTTATTACTAAGATTTCAGGAAATCTTAGAAATTAAATAAGAAAGTGATTCAATTTGGGGGAGATCCAGATCACCACCTGAATCCAGAACTTTTTTTAAAGGATTCTTCACAATGGGAATATAGGGATATTTTTCCATTAGAGCTACTAACTCTAATGTAATGACCACAATCACTGACAAAAAACGGCTCGGCAAAGGTCAGCGTTGTATGAGTGCTTCTAGCTATACACGCATTGATTAAGCACTCTATCTGACCTACTGTGTTAAAGTCTGGGGAAATACTTGTAAAGCTTACACAACCTATTTTCTTTTTACCAAAAACGGGCTTTAGGAATCTTTAGCAGAAGTAGTTTTAGATCCATCAAATCTATTAATTATTCATTGGATGTTTTTTTTTTAAAGATTCCTGAATTGTTGGAATACTGTATTTCACAAATTATGTATAAATCAAAGTAGAACACACTGCCATATAATATAAAAAAAATGTTGAAAAAAGGGAGTAAATATAGTTTAAAAGGAATAGAGATTTTCAATAAACCCAGACTTAGAACTTAACTGAAGGGATGATGTATGTCTGTAAAAGAAAGTAGTTAATTGAATAATCTGGACAAAGATGTTAAAGAAGCTAAATCAAATCATATCTTCAAAAGAAGATTAAAGTTAATTTGTTAAACAAGTATACATACGTGTGAAGTGTTTTCTGTTTTGTTGTTATGGGTTAAAATGAAGAATGCCGTGCCAGGTAAATCTGAGAGGCTGTATTAGACTTATTTTATTTAAACTTGTTTCTACTTTTTGTTTTGTTTTTTAAATAAATAGAAATAATCAAACAATAATCCAAGTAGCATTGTCTTCATGACTCCCGCACAAGCTTGGCTATTATTTTCATTATAAATATATGTATATTTTCATTACATAGTACAAAATTTAGCCTTTATGAAGTTTTTGAAAATATTACTGTACTATTCACTCTTGCAATTTTTTCTTATTGCATATCTTGTTTTGATGCATTTTATGTTCTCTGTCAAGTTCTTTGGACCATCTTGTTGAAGTTTGCTTTGTAAATGAATTTATCTTGCCAAACAGACCTAATAAGAAAATATACTGGCCTAAATTATAACTTGCACCATGTTGCAGCAAATCAGAATCAATAATTCAGGAAGAATAGACTAACACACTCAACCAAAAGACCCTTCTGCCCATGCACTGTTTTAACTCCTGGGGGATGGGATCCACACCACAGAGGAAGCCAAAAGGCAAATGTCCAATGCTTTCCCTCTAAGTGACATTTTCTATGGGGTGACCCTGACAGTGTTATTTACAGTGTACAGTAAAAGCATTGCACCAATAGCACAAACATTAATACATACAAGCTAATGATCTCACTTCTTATTTTCCTGGTGCATAACCAGCTGTTAAAGGCTATATTTCTATTTCCTAAAGCTACCCAAGTCACTTTAGAGCCTAAAGAGGAAAAAATTAAAAAGCAGTTCCTAAATTTAAATAAAATTAAAATACCCACCAACCTCAAAGTGCGGATTTTTGTGCTTGAATGATAAAGCTGCTGGTTCAAAACTGTGCTAATTGATTCAATAAAAATTGAGATTATATGAGTCTGTGCTTTGCAGCAGCGAAGATTAGTAAGTTTTCACTCCTCGGGATTTAACACTAACGCAACAGAATTTTGGTTTTTAAAATTTTAGCAGTGCTAACACTTAGGGCTGGACAATAATTCAATATCAATATATATAGCAATATACTTTTATTCATACCGATATTTCGATATACATACAGTATAAGATTACAGCATTTCACTGACTGCCGTTCAAGCCGAACAGAAAGAGCTGCAACACATTGGCTTCGTAAATGATGACGTACACCACAGACACGGAGCCTGACCAATGAGCCCCGACAAAGCCCAGCAGCAGTAAAAAAAAAAAAAAAAAAAGCCCAGCAGCAATTGGCTGTGCTCAGCGCAAGGTAGAAGGCTAGGCTAGGCTTCAACGCTGCTAGTTTTACCTACAAAACGAGTGCTCATGTCTGTAATGCAAACGTGACTGAACAAGCTGCTACAAGCGAAGAGAAAGCAGACGGAATAGTTGAAGAGAAGAAAGACTAACTCGGTGGTACGGAAGTGGTTTTGTTTTGTTTGTGCTGACATGTTCCAGACTCCTAATTAAAAAACAAATTACGCTTAATAAAATTAAACTAAAAAATAAAGAAAATATCAACTGAAGAATTTAGTTTTATTTTATTATTTGTTGCTGATCAGGCAACAGTGCATGTGAAGCATTTCCACTCATAGAATATGCTGAGTCAGAAGATGAAGCACCAATTGTTGCTCACTCTTTTTTTCTGTTTATTGTAGCCATTCTGAGCACTTTTATTTTTAAGCCTAGTTGAAGCACTTTTATTTAAATCTTTAAGAATAACATAATAATTTTTATTTCTAAAACATTATACTTAAGGAGTTTAATAGACTTGGCAAAATAACTTTTAGTTTTACAGCATCTGTTGTGGACATTTTTGGCAGTTTTTCTGAGGTTTTTATTTTGTTTATATCAATATCGGAATTATATCCTATCGATCGAAATTAAGAAATATATTGTGATACAAGTTTTGGCCATATCGTCCAGCCCTACTAACACTGCAATTTAGCAATTCTAAATGCAAAGCTTAGTCGCACCCATTTAAAGCAATAAACTCAACCAGTGCAGCTTAAAGTATATAGTAATAAACAGTGCAAAGGCTGTGCCAAACATTAACATTAGTGCTTTACTTGTAAGTGTGCATAAAAAGTAAGCAGCTCTGTTTTGCAGTGGTGTTTCTAATTAACAGCTGTCTGTGTAACTCTTTTAGAAGCTGTACCACATTTAGGCCAACCCCCTCAAGGACTCTTGAGAAGCCTAATATGAAAGGTCACTGTTCATTTAAATTTAGATCTCCATCATTCAAACAGGATTGTTAGTGCAAAGGTTCAAGCAGCACATCGACCAGTGGTCAGACCAGCTCTGAAGATTAAAAGGCTCCACAAAGCCATGTTTGATTACACTGCAGAGGTGTTTCCAAGGAGCTGCTGACACTGTACTAAAGCGGTCTATAAAGATTATCTCACTACCCACTTTCTAACATTTTTTAGTAATAGCTGTAAATGAGTGATGAATTTTAAAGGGTTTAAATAATGATGTGAAAAATACATTTCTCTAAATTATGGATTTGGCAACAAGTAAAAAAAACAAAAACTAAACAGCTTAAAAGTTTTTTCTACTACGCACTGACAAATATTGCATCAATAACAAGATATTAAGGGTTTACCTAAGTTTTCCAATGAAACTCTCTCCACCACGAGACAGATCAGTAGGATCAATGGAGATGAGGTAATTTGACGTTTTACTCTTTTTCCTCTTTCTTCCAGCTAACAGGAACACCTGCGACAAGCCAAACACCAAATCAATACATTTTAACCTTCAACAGTTTATGTCAAGTCATATTGATGCACACAGTTAAAAAAATAAAAAAATAAAAATCTCTACCCTATCCCTGAAATCTTTGATTTTACACACAGCATTCAAACACACTGATGGACGTCCTTCATAAAATGTCTGTCAGCACTATAGATAACTCTCACCTTTTTGCCATCTTCCCTCTCGAGGTGAAGATAATAAGTGGGGTACATGCCTCTGTCCATGCCTTTTTTGTCCCTGGTGATTCTGCACTTCACTCTGACCCCCTGCGGCGCAGGTCGTAGTGAAAACTCCTCCAGGTCATCAACTTCAATGGCAGGTTCATTGACTGGTGGAGTAGTTGCTGAGGCTACCTCCTGCAGAGAGTAAACAGCCCACTCAGGGTGAGAAGGTGGACTGGTGAGTGATGTGTTGGGAGCTGACTTTCGTTAAAATAGGGTAAATCATTGTAATGAGGCTGAAGATCAAACTGTCCACTGGGACTGTGAATGAGCACACAATGTCTAAAATAAGGACCTGCTGTAGAGAAGGAAGATTGACTAGACTGGCTTTAAGGCACAAAGAGAAAGTCTGGTTATTATAACAGTATGTGGAAAGATCTTTAAGTTAATTGTAATTATTTTAAAAACATGTTTCTTCAACAATAGCAAATTATTGAATTATTTTTGTCCACATTGAAAACATTATTTTAACCGTCACAGGGTAGTATGTTGATAAAAAGTACATTACCAGTCAAAAGTTTGGACACACTTCCCTACAGGATTTGATAGGAAAGTGTGGGATTGGTAAAACTAGAAGTGTGTGCAAGCATTCTTTGATTTTCAACATCAAACATGTGTTTGCTCCACACAGTGAAGTAAGGTCTTTATTTCTGTATCCAAAGATATAAATACTGTTCTCTGGAATTGGAGATCCCTGGCTTTCTTTATAGGAAAAGTTTCTTTATAGGACTGATTAGTCAAATCAAATCAAATCAAGTTTATTTGTATAGCCCAAAGTTGTCTCAGAGGACTTTACAGAAAGAGGTGTAAGTAAACAAACAGAATCAGTAACAAACAACATTAGTGAGTATAAAGATCCAGTTTAATGACCATTTGTACAGGAAACTGTGTAATTACAGAAGATTCATATTTAGTTAGCTACTGCAAACCAAATACTATCACAAATGACACAGAGAAAAACAAAACCTTTATTTTTGATCTGTCAAATTTGATAAACATTAAACCAGATGGCTTCAGAGCTTCTGCGATGGACTGGTGACCTGTCCAGGGTGTACCCTGCCTTCACCTGAAACATTGCTGGGATAGGCTCCAGCTCACCCCGCGACCCCTAATGGGAACAAGCGGTACAGAAAATGGATGGATGGATGGACTAAATAAACTGCTACAAATCTTGGATGTATCTGTACTAGCGCTGGGCGAATATTAAAACTTTTCATCGTGATTAATCGCATGACATGTTGCGATTAATCGCATTGTTACGCGCAAAATGTCTCTTTCCTTTAAAAAGGCCTACGGCTATATTAGTTTTGGTTTACAAACACTAAATCAGGGATCTCCAATCTCCAATCTGGAGTTGCAGGTGGCTCTCTGTACCTTCCTCGATGCCCCTAAATACGTGGGTAAAAAAATTTTCTTATCTATTTTTCTTGTCATTAGGTTGTAAACATTTTTTTTTTAATTTATATAATTTTCCACAAATATCTACATCCCAAAGAAGAAAGTCTCTCTATCCCCTTTCTATTAAAGTGTTATGTTTTTCTCTATTTCGAAACCTAAAAATTGAAATAAAAACGTGGTCCTTCACACTATTTGTCTTGTGCAGGGGTCTGCAATCTTTACAATCCCTCAGACCAGCTAAATAAAACGTAGAAGTTACCAGATCCTTTTAAAATGGCAACTTTTTAAACTTTATATATATATATATATATATATAAATATATAAAAAATGGAAATAAAATTGTGGTTCCTCACAAATAACAAATATCCAAATATGGTGGTTCTTAATGAAAAAAAAAATATATATGTATATATATGCTGTAT